>CAMTDV010000028.1:89666610-90276610 GCA_947069175.1 Scalesia atractyloides | reverse complement strand
CGCCGACTGCTTAACCGTTGTCGGTTGTTGCTCCCACTTTCTCCAGAGAAAACAACGGATCGTCGGCTGGAACCAAAATTGAGCTGAACAATGGCGGTTCCGGAAGCCCCTCTACGTTTTGTCGGCGTTCCTAAGAACTCCGCCGCCTTTCGTCTCATGAAACAAATGGTTAGCATGATTCCGTAGGTTTAGTATTAAATAAATTATGTTTGTTTGATTGATTGATTGATGGGTTGTGATTATAATAATTGTGTTTTGTAGGGATGGGAAGAAGGAAAGGTCTAGGCAAGGACAAACAAGGGATCAAAGGTTATGTTAGGGTTACCAACAAGCAAGATACTCTTGGTAATGTTTCTTACATTTTAACTGTTGTTAGGATGTTGCCTTTATTTATCAGTAACAATTGTTTCTAGCTAAAAAAGTTAGTTACTTGGAGGTTGGAAAGCACTGATTTTGCTTAATCTGTTGGCCGAGTCCCGATATCGGTGTTGGTTAAACATAGATGAAGGGATTGTTTTGATTTACTTACTAGTCTTTTGTCAAGACACTAGCTTTATTAGAAAAACATTAGACATACTGGATTGCTATATTGGCATGTGTTTTTTTTTTTTTTGTGATTCTATCTTTGTCTTGAAAGTACAATAGATCTTGATCTAACGAAGATAGATTATAAGGATCTGAAGTTCTTAGTTATTCTGTTTATTAAGATTAAAGGAAATAACTAGGGATGTAATTGTTCATTTGTTTGTTTCTGTCCATATGTGTTTAACGCAAGTTTGATGCAAAACAGGTGTTGGCGTAGAGAAGCCAAACACGTGGGCGTTTGATACTACACAGTTTGATAACATTCTTAAAAAGTTGAAAGTGGTAAGTTCTTTTTGCTTCTCTCTCATCATAAGAGCTGCTTATTTCTCACCTTTTTTTTGGTTAACTTTTTTCATGTAAAATTTGACAGCAAGCAGCAGAAATTAAAAATGACAAAGGTATGTTTAAAGGTTACTGTTCTATAGTTTATAAACAGAATGGTGATGTGGCATTTATTAATTCATGATTTTTGTTCTTTTCCTGCCTAACATCTTAAAGTTACTGGAGATGACGAGGACCAAAAGACGAATCCGGCAAAGGACCATAGTGAAACAACTAAAAGACGAATCTGGCAAAGGACCAAAAGACGAATCGGCAAAGGACCAAAAGATGAGGACCAAAAGACGAATCCGTCTTCTTGTACACATTGAATTTAAATTTTTATTAACACGATATTTTGGTACTGTCATACTGATTAGATGGTGTTTTATTCGTTTATTACCAGATATAAGAGAAGGGAGAGAGGAAAGGTTGTCAACGCATATTCTTCTCAGGATCTTGAAGAAATTCTTGTATGTTTCTCTCTCTGAGCTATATTTTGTGTTTTTTTTAATGTTTATGCTTCATAGATTTGGATACCAAAGAGTTGATTGGAGATGGGCTTGACGGTAATGCGCTCTAAATGTTCAGTTTATGTTTCTTGCTGCCTTGCAATTTTTGTAACAAGTTGTTAGCGATATAGGCATACGCTAATAGTTTGAGAGATTAGGTCAAGTAAATAGTTGATTTATGCTATTAGTCATTATTAGCTTCTCTTTGATTTATCATTTATACTCTTTTATGATCTTCAAATGATGTCATACCCCCTGATATCAAGGAGAATCCTTGTCAAACATACCTTGTAAGAGCAAGAGAAAGACTTAAGAGTTGACCAATGTCTTGGTATTTGCATTTGATTAGTAATGAATTATAGATGAAAACAGATTTGAAACAATACAATACTAGACAAATTAGCAACATTTTAGTTATCTATTATAGTAAATGTTAGATCTGTAGCCTAATATACTATATACTATGCTAAGGAGATGTGTGGTAGATAAGGAAAAATGTATGTGGTTATACTGGGCTCATTCATGGATAATTTTGCCCTTAAGACTACTCCATGAGAGTTATATATTTGTAAAGTGGACTCGAGAATATATGAAAAGTTACAATGAAGGGGGAAACTTTAACATATACATGTGAGAATTCCTAGAAAAGCCTATCTCGGGCCCATGGGCTATATGCAATAATGCAACCAAGCCCTATTTATAAGTAGTCATCACCGTAATTAACACTTCTCAAGTTGGAGCATAGATGTTAATCATGGCCAAACTTGTTACAGATAAAATTTAGATCCATGGGCACCGTGTACGAATACAGCTTACTTTGTTGTGCATAGAGTGGCACCTTGCATATGTGAAGCTCACTTCCCGGCTTTCGAGTTGTAAATGTCTCAGAGCACCCTTTTAAAAAAAACCAAGGGTTGTGTCGAGGATCAAGGACCTCAATGTTGAGTTGTGGAGTCTGACACGAAGCCAGGAGTTTGAGGGCTACAAAACAATTTCTTGTTACGCATATTACGCGAGACAAATCAGAAGGTACGCTAAAGTCAGCCTAGGTAATTACATGAGGTATGTGTTTCGTTCTTTAATAGTTGCCAAAGGTGCAAGGCGGAACAAGTCATGATTATGTTACTTGTGAAGTACCTATAAGATTGCACTATGTTCCAGATGGATAGATGTTATCTTGGACAGTTTTTCTGATGCAAGTTTAGGTGGTTGTGTAAGAGCACTACGAGCTATGTGTTCACAGTTGATGGAACAATGGTTAGTTAGATGTTTAGACTGCAAAAGAGTGTTGCACTTTCAACCTTTAAAGTAGAATGTATGGTGATTGCAAAAACATGCAAAGAGTTGACTTGGTTAAAGATGTTTTCTTGAAGAGTTGCATGAAAGAAAACTATGTTCTTTATTGTGAAAAGTGACAACTAGAGTGTAGTGCAGTTCATCTCGCCAAAATTCGGTGTTCCATTATATTATATAACATATTCGAAACGCATTTTAGATGAGGTGGCACCTTATTAGGGAGTTGATAAGTGATGTACATTGTCATTGAGACAGACCCTTGTGGAGAATCGTGTCGATATGAATAGGTGTTGAGCTAGAGATAGGAGGTTACACCATTTTGGGTTTATTGGAGTTGCATATTTTTTTATAGTAATTGGTTTGATGATCAAACTCCAAGTGGCAGACCTTGAAGGTAACTATATGAAGTAACGTAGTAACTATTCGAAGTAACACGTACAAACCCTGATTGATTCGTAAAACAATTTTAAAAACGTCGTTAGGTCTTTGCCACTCCTCTGTTTGAAGGGGCCTCAGTTTTAGCTGTTACTTTTGTTTTGCATGAGGATCAATGATTTGAAGTTTTAGTTATATGGCCTCGGAAGTGCAAGAAAAGTTCGATGTAATTTTGGTAACATGAGAGAAAAGCAGGTTTTTTTAATATTATTGCTTGTTGTTAATGGTTATTAACTGTAGTATATTAATGAATAATATTATATTTTAACGATATACCGCCAGTAAACCCTTGGGTAAATAAATGGGTTTGGTGGGGTCGTATATGGGTTTCTAAGCATTCTTATTGCTGTTACTTATTTGTATTTTCCCTACAAAAAGTTTCTTACCTGATATTCTGCAGGTAAAAAAGGTAGATGATAGTTCTGAGCCCGACCGAGCCCGCTAGTTGTCAGTATGGGGATTTGGATTCGGTAGAAGCATCTGATAATACTGAAGCAGAAGGTAATTTTCATGCTATGTACTTTGTTGTAGCATTAATTATATGTTTTCTTGCTATTTAAAAAAATGCCTTCATTAACAGTTGAAGATGAAAAAGAAATTCTCCCGGAGTGGTGGGGTAACAAATTTGGATTTGTATCGGGTGGATTTCTTGGAGCTCAATCCAAGAGAAAGTCTCTTACAAATCAAGGTTGTAACAAGCGGACTGCATTTCATGAGGATGATCAAGAAAATCTTTACAAACTCGTACAAGTATGTACTTTGTCATATACCTTTCTTATTTTACTCATACTCGGTTTATTTATTTAGTAAAATTTAAAAAAATTTGCAGGATAAAGCGACTTCTGGAAAACAGGACTTGGTATAAAAGATCGTCCAAGAAAAGTAGCCGGGTGCACTTTCAAGGTAAGAAAACGTCATTCAGCGATAGTGAGAGCGAAGAGTCTGAATATGATGAACCGGATTCTGAACCCGAAGATAATAATTCTTTGGCAAAATCGAATTTTAATAATACGTCAGAATCAGAAAAGCGTAGTGATACTAAGCTGAAGCTAAAGAAGCTGTGCAGAAAGCTTCTTTCGCAAGTAAGTTATTTAATTAGGGCTGGACCCTTTTCTAGAAGCCTAGTGATACATTTTATTTTGTGCTGATCGGTTTATTTTTCTAGGAACCTGAGAGGTCATTGAAGCTTAAACAACTTTTGGCTCTTGTTGATGAACATCATTCAATCTTTAACTTCTCTTCGAAAAAGCACGCTCTTGCATTTTTGAAAAACAAGGTATGACTCGTTTATTTTTGAAAGTTGATTCAGCTTATGCTTTATATGTAACACAAACAAGTAAAATTGAATTGAAACTTCAGGTCTAATGGGTCAAAGTTTCTCAAAGTTTAAGCTTGAAGTGACACTAATATTTTATAAAAAAAAGGTTAAAAGTTTCGGCTGGACACCCAGGAGGTAATTAGCGTTTTTTCTCGTTGCAGCTTGAAAGCAGTTCAAAGTTTATTGTAGAAGGAAAGAGAGTTCGTCTATCGTCAAAATGAGAATAGTTCTGACAAAGTTGAGTGTAGAGTTTTGCCGATGCGTGTATTCCCGTTTTGTTCCAAATTCAGATTTGATAGCAGGTAATTATATTTCCTGTGATCAATGTATCCCAATATTCATTACAGGTTTAAAAGTTTTGAACTAATACGTGTTATATAAGATATACCGCTTTAATAATTAAATTTATGAGATGTTAAGCGTTTTTGCGACTTTATACGGTGCTTGACATAATGCACTTATTCAACTATTTTCATTTAGAGCGTAGTTGAAAGTGTATATGGATAACAGTAACACATAAATATGTATTGAATACGTGATTATTGTAATAAGACTTTTGGATAATTTTCTTTTCAAATACCTAATTATTGTAATAAAACAAAAAAATCTGATGCCAAATTCTTATAATATGTAACAAAATCTCTTGAGCTGCTGACTATTTATATTCAGCTAAGGTTCTAGAAAAAAAAATATATTTGTCAAAGCTGGTTGTGGTTAACGGTAACATAGTTGGCGAACTTTGATGGTGCCGATGGTGGTTTTAGATGATTGATCGTATCACCATTAGGGAAACCAACAATCCGCCTCTCTTCACTCGATCTCTCCGGATCAACATGGAGGGTGAATTATGGAGTCAAATGGTACTTAAATTGGGTGTATGGTTGGAAATGTAGTTCGGGTTTGAAGGGACTAGGTAGCCATACGCCATCCATCGGCCAAACGTCAAACGCATTGTCTTACACCTAGTATACACCCAACTTTGCTTAAAACTTGTGATGTATGCATACGTTGGTGATCAAATTTTGTTCAGATTTAATATTTAGATTTTTAGAGATGTACTTGGCAAATCTCAAGTAAAAATAGCTGAACTTGGTTCGTTTTTAAAAAGCATTTATTAGAGTAGCACAAAATACCGGTTCCGGACCCTACCCGAACCGCAGGTACAAACCAATTCCAAACCCGGCCAAAGAAAAAGGAACTGAACCGGACCACCAGAACCGGTTCCATCTCTACGCAGTCAAAACCCAGACCCGAATAAGCCACAACCTGAAAAAAAAAAAAAAAACTGGTCAAGCTGGTCAAAACCGGTAAAAACTCATACCCGGAACCGGTTGGTTCGATTCTAAAAGAAACCCATTATGTGCACCTCTAGCATTTATAATTTATGACATCTTCATGTTTTAATTTTTTTTATCATATGTGATGAAGCTAATTACCAATCATTTTTCTATAAATTAATGTATAAACTAAACTTGTAAGAAATTTTATAAGATGACGATGTCGTTACTGAATATATAAAAAAAAATATAAACCCTTAAAATGGTTTTAAAATTCTTGCAATTTATTGAAATTTATATTATATGTATTTGTTATTGAAAATGAAACGGAGGGGTTGGTGTCCACCACCTCCTCCCTAGAGGCACCGCCCTTCTTCAAATAAAAATAAAAACCAAAAATTGAAGATATCAAACTTTTTTATTGTAAAATAATTATTGTCTTTTTGGTTTGTAGAAAGAGTAAACTGCCATTTTGGTCTCTGTGGTTTAGTCAGTTTTATCACTTTAGTCCAAATCTCAAAGTTTTTGTATTTGGGTCCCTGTGGTTTCATTTTTGTTGCCATTTTAGTCCAAAATTGAAATTTGGCCAGATTTACCTAATTAAACCCCTTTTTTGTCCTTTACCTCAAGGGTATTTTTGTCATTTATGTTTTATTATAAATGATTATCAATTTAATTTAATAAAACATACTAATAAAACCTAACCCTAAAATTAAAAAGACCATCCCTCACCATTTGCCCTTGCCCCCTTTTAAAACCCTCAGAGGAGAGAGATCGAGAAGACAGTGGATGGGAGAGAGAGGAGGATGTCGGTGGTGGTCGGAGGGTCGCCACCATGACGCGACACCATCACTGTCGCAGTGATGTTTCCGTTTATTGGGGGTTTTACCCAGGAAGAGACAGAAGGGGAAAGGGGAGAGAGAAGAGGGTGCGGCGGTGGCCGCAGGGTACCGTGAGACCGACACAACCACGACCACGTAGCGGTTGAGACGTCGGAGGCATAATTTGGTGTTAACGCCAACGCTCATGATGATTTGCTATGTGTTTTCTATCATTTATTAAAATTCCAAATGATACATCTCCACGTTCCATGTCAGATTCCGATACATTACGAGAAAGAAAAATTTTAAAGAAGAGAGAAATCAATGTTTATTGGGTGGCGGTATAAGTCTTGGTTAACTGACGTGGGGTTTGGTGGGGGTGAGTGGGGGAATTTTGGGTAAGTTTGGGGTTGACTTAGTTGAAAAATCTTTATCATTGTAGTTCTTAGTAATTAATTTAGATATTTAATCTAATTAATAACATTATATAAACATAATGACAAAAAACCCTTGATTAAGAAAAAAGTTAAAGAACTGACAAATGTCAATTTGGCACTCGTAAATGACTCAAAAATGAAACAAGGACCAAAGCTAAAATTGAGATTAGACTCAATGACAAAACGGACCTAACTTAAGGGCAATGGCTGGTTTACCTCTGTAATGAAATTAGTCACGAAGCAATGGGTGGTGGTCCATAAAATGTTACGAAAAAATAAATTATTTTCAAATCATCTTCCACCCCCATACACCGACTACATTTAATTCAGCATTTTAATCAAATATATGGATGCAAAGTTTTAATATTATATAATAAATAGCAACATTTACATCTCACGAAATTTTCTTTATTGAATCACAGACTGACATGGCATTATAGTTTTTACCATAGAAGATACTCTTAACTTAGATGCTTCATGCATTTTAATTTTAATCACCTAATCAAGTTTAGAATTGTTCTAAATGAGATATACAAAAACTTACCAATATTATATAATGAAAAGCAAAGTAAAGTGATGATCAAATTTTTATTATATGTTATGAAATTTGAATTTTTGAATAGTTTTTTTGTGAATTTTAATGGTATATTAACCTTAAATAAACTTTATTTTTAAGTATTTTAAATTGAATTGTTAGTTAAATTATAATTTTGATTAATAAATTACAATATAAAAAACAATTTTGTTCGACCGTTGCCTTGATTGAAAAACTTATTCATTTGGGTTTAAATTTTAAGGACGGGTGGGTGTCCTGAACGTGAACCTCGCGTAGCGTTGATGGATAGCTTCCAATGGCTATGGTTTGAGAGAAATAATCGTTTTTATTAGTAATCGAATAATTTAGAGACTCAGACAAACCCTTTATTCATTTTATAAACAGGAAGTTTATTCAAGTGGTGTAAGGTCGGGTCCTTATTGCTGGAACAGGGTCTGTTAATACACCGGGGACCTGATGGGGTTATGTCCGTGACAATCAGGGGTCGACGACTGGATGTCGTGTATAAACCTGTGAGTAAAACATCCGGGTATTTATTAAAACTTAACGAATTTGTAGCAAGTTAACCTTGTGAAATTGGCATTTTTATATTCAATGGGGTAAGTTGGGCCTTTGGAGCACTGTGACCTTTGGTATTTGTTGCACACAGTCACTAGGACTGTGTGTTTCCTTTCAAAAAACTGATATCAATTAATCTGATATTTTAACCCGTCTTTCGTCTTTTTCGCTCAAGAACACCGTTAACTTGACTATTTATTCTACTTTGTTTAAAATTAAGTAATTGACAGGTAATGAAATGAGAATTTCAGGATCGAGTGAGGTACCGATCCGTGTCTTTCACAGAACTCCGGCAAAGGTCCGTCGGCTCTGATAGTGAACTTCGGCTGTTAGAATCAATTAACAGTTCTGTTCGATTAGCTATGAAATTGAGGTACTTAAACAAAGATTAACAGAAGTTTGAATGATCATACCGGCTCTCAGCGTGATTCTGGAAGTTTCAGAAGTTTTCCGGCGAAGGCAGGAATTCCGACAACGTCGTCTGGGGTTGATTCTGGATGGTGGATTTGTGTTAGTAACAGTCTAACAATGGATTGAAACAGAAAGAGTCGAGGGAATTACCGTGTGGATGTGAGTCTCGGTTTTCCGGCGGAAGTCCGGTGATGGCAGGATATTTCTGGCGAGTGAAATTTCGTCGAGAAAAGGTGCGATTTTGAGCGAAAAGGCTACCGGTGAATTGTGGGTGAATTTATAGGGAAGAATCGAGACGCATAGGGTCTGATTTCAGTCTCGATTCATGGTCAGCCGTTCTCCGGCGGTTACGACTGATGTCGCGGGTTCAGATATCGGTTATAACCGTCGTTGAGGTTAATTCTTCGGTTAAATTAGAAGAAACCGTCAATTATCGGTGAAATCGTCGGGATTTCCGGACGACTGCGAATTGGGCGCGACTTTGACTGGATTTGATTTCCGTGATTCATCATTTGAATTAATTGTTTCGATATGTTATCAAATAACCAAAGTGGCGGAGTGGTTGAATGTGTGAGAGTTAAGATTTGTGGATTCCCGGCTGACCCGGGTTCGACTCCCGGCAACCGGTTTTTCTTTTTAATTAATTAATTTTTACTTTTTAACAATTATAATTTATAACTTCTAATTTGTTTATTAATTATGTATCGTTTAAAATTAAAATAAGTCATAAATAAACAACAAAAGTTTAAAACTGATTGTTCGGTTAATAAACGAAGCAGGTTTTGAAAACCCGTTTTTCGACGGATGTTACAGGGTCACCACCGTGAGACCGACACAACCATCGTGAAATCACCACTGTTGGCGCCTGTTGTGAGACGGTGCCGGTGACGCCGTTCAATCGGAACCAAATCTAGTTTGTTGTGGCTGTTAACGTCGTTAACGACGGTTATTTATCTGCACCGCTTGATTTGTCTGTGTGTTTGTTGCTGTGATTCAACTTTGATAGCTAGTATAGCAGCGACTGCCAGTTGATATCATCGTCCCCGTTGATTTGTCGGTGTGTGACAGCGTTACAGTTGTGTTCGAGAAAGAGAAAAGGGGTGTTTAGAGAGAGAGAGAGATCAGAGTTTTAGGGGTGGCGGTGGTAACCTTGGTAACTCGACGGGTGGGGTTTGGTTGGTGGTGGTGGTGGTTTTGCGGTGGTTGTGTAGGGTTTGAGTTAGGGTAGATGGGGGAAGAAGATGGCTTTTATATTGTCAGGTTCTTAGTAATCTAATTTAATTATTTTTAATTAATAATCATTTATAATAAAACATAAATGACAAAAATACCCTTGAGGTAAAGGACAAAAAAAGGGTTTAATTAGGTAAACCTGTCAAATTTCAATTTTGGACTAAAATGACAACAAAAATAAAAACCACAGGGATCCAGATATAAAAACTTTGAGATTTAGACTAAAGTGACAAAACTGACCTAACCACAGGGACCAAAATGACAGTTTACTCTTGTAGAAATTAGGCACGAAGCAAGTGGTTGGTGGTCCATAAAATCCACGGCTTCACGCCAAATAAATACAACTTATTTTTCCATCATCTTCCATTCCACCATCACCACCGACTACATTTCATTCGCATTTAATAAATAAAATAGTATGTTTGTATATGCATATTATATAATATTAATATAACATGATATAACAATCACTTTAATCTCATTCGGATATATTTCTTTATTGGAATCATTCATGACATGACATGGCTCATTTTATAGTTTGTTTTACCATATGAAGCATACTCTATAATTAGATGCTTCAATAGCATTTTATTTTAATCAACCCATAATTTACAAGTTTAAAATGTTCTAAAATGAAGTTATCACCAAAGAAGCATGTACCAAGTATTATATAGATGTTAAAAGCAAAATAAAGTGACTGAATCAAATCTTTTATATATGTTATGACAATTTTGAATTTTTGAAAATAGTTTTCTTTGTGTAATAATTTTATATTTTATAAATGTGAAACCTTAAACTTAAACTTTAGTTTTCTTGTATTTGAATATTGAATTGAATTAGTATACAGTTATCAAGTTTGAGATTAGTATACAATTACCAAGTTTGTGATTAGTATATACCAACAATTTTTCGGTTCGCAGCGTTAGCCTTTTGATTGAAAAGGCTTTATTTTCATATTTGGGTTTAAATTTTAAACGGAACGGCTGGGTTCCATTGAAGGTGAACTTTCTCGCGTGGCGTGTGGTATTGGATAGGCTTCCTATGGCTATGGATTTGAGGAGAAAAAACGTTTTTATCTAGTCAATCGAATGCAAAGTTTGTAACGAAGACTGCGAGACAACGACCCATTTATTCATTTCCTGCAGTATGGCGCAACAGGGTTGGAAGTTTATTGCAAGGTGGTGTAAGGTCGGATCCTTATTTGCTCTGGAACTAAAAGATCTGTTTAATATGCGTACTCGATGACGCGACTCTGCAGAATGGGAAAAGGTGATGTTTTCCGTGATTCAGATTGCAGTTTGGGTGTTGTGGAGGAACAAAAATGATGTCGTGTTTAATAACAAACCACCGAACATGGTGAAGATAAAGGAAGACATTCGAGTGCATGGGTACTTTGGATTAAAAATAGAGCGAATTGTAGCAAGTTACCTTGGAATGATTGGTGTAATTTTGAACTATCTATTATGGGGGTGTAATAGTTTGAAGTGCCTTTTGGTGCATGTGTAACCTTTCCGGGTTAAGTGTTGTTGACCGGAAGTATATAAATAAAAGTTTGTTTGCCTTTCAAAAAAAAGTATATACCAAGTTTGTGAATAGTAACTTTGACCACCTTTGACCTTTTTTTTTGCTTACCAACTTTGACACCGTTAACTTTCTTTTAGACTTTTTTTATCTTTGACTTTCTGCTTTTTAAAAATCTTTAATTTTTTATTATTTTTTCTCTTTTTTATGTCTGACCAGTAAATTTGACTAATTATGACATTTTTTTTTCAGGATCGACGTCGACCGAATTCCCGCAGCAACGCGCGGATAATATTACTATATTTAATCCATTGCAATTTTGTGTGTAGGCTCTATAGGCAAAGGATGGGTTTTGGGCAATATGTAAGAAAATAACAAAAAAAGTGCTTATTTGGAGTTATATGTGGAAGTTTAGTTTCATTCCAACTCAACATTCAAAGTGAACTTCACATTTGAACTATTCATTTAATATAAGATGTTTCATCAACTTGCATTCATCTTTCTTTATTATTCACTAAGTTATTCTATTTCTCAAAAATAGTAAACTTCACAAGTTGCAGCAAAAGGTATAGGACTCTTAGATGGGTCTGCAATCTGCATTTAACTTTGTTTTCTATGGGATGTTGTTTCAACTTTTAGGTGGGCCTTTCCTTTGACAAAGTCCATTTATCGGTTTTTGGGGGGTGTTGTTCGTGTCATGTACGTATTGACATGTTTGTAGGCTGGTGGTATCACTAGTGATATATATTGTTTGACTTTTTAATATAAAGGATAAGTAGAATACAATAAAATATTTTGAAATGATGATAAAAAAATATGTAGGGTAAGTTGGGTGAGCTTTTCAATCTTTTGATTAGTAGGATAAGCCAATAGACCAAGTCTTTCATTAGTTTGATAACTAAAGTGATTTAAGATAGATTTAGAATGTTGCAGTTTAGAACTTATTTTGACCAGAATTGTTTTTATTATGTGATTTATTTTTACTGTGGTTATGAAAGTTATGAAATCCATCACTTGTTGGTATCACCTAAAACGAACATGATTCATTTAGTTATTCATGTAAACGAGAAATTTGGATCACTGAAATCCAGAAAAAACCCCCTTGTGAGAATCAAAGCCAGGACCTCATGGTCCCTAAACTTTATCCCACCCTTAAAATACCACTAGGCCAGGGGCGGACATACCTAAGGTGCAGGGGTAACCTGCGCTACCCCTTGGCGCTCCGGCGGTAGTGTAAATTTTGGAAAAAAATTGACCTTTTTGACGCTTTTTTCGATTTCGTTACCATTTTTTTTGTAAAACGTTACCCATACGAATATTTCTAGATCCGCCACTGCACTAGGCTATATTGCCATGGGTAAAACACTTAATTCTAACTCAGACAAATTTAATCCGGGTAATCCAGATACGACCGTATGACTTATTTATCTAAAAGGTTGATGATGGTTATAAATATCGAGGTAAAAGCGGGGGACCGTTAAACCTCAACTGATTTTCTTAAATATTTTATAATGACAACTAATGGGTCGTTAAGTGTAGTTGAAATACAGATGTTCAAAATGATGATTAGAATTATTAAACAACTGAAAATCTCTCTTATATAATATATAATAAAATATAAGCATTATTATCTAATACATCAATTGGCTATTCCAGCACAAGAGGTGGATCTTATAACATATCCATTTCATGCAAAAATTAAAATTACTAAGCGAAAATGGAATCTAAAACAGTTCTAACTAGCACCAAAGAGATAATTATTTATGTGATTATTTTATATCAACACAATGGCTGACGTATCACGTATGTACGTAGCAGATATTATTTAATAATATAAATAATGTATACATGATATCTAATCCAACCTTCTAAAATATAGTCTGATTTAATCTTTAGTTAATATCAGGGGCGGACCTAGCATGTTGCTAGGGGTAGCATTCGCTACCCCTTGACTCTCCGACGGTAGTATAAATTTGGGACAAATTTGACTTTTTATCAATTTCGTTACCCTTTTTATATAAAACATTGCCCCTATAAAGATTCTCTAGATCCGTCACTGGTTTATATTACCTATACGTGGTAGTGTGTGTTTTCAAAGCGAATTCACATAAAGACAATATATCTTGAAGCACAATACTTTTTTTAACAATTTTATTTCATTTGACCCCATACTAATAAACATTATTCTTTCGCACTCTAGGAAGCTCACGATATGATATCCCTTTGGTTACCCTGGTCCTGGGTGGAGATTTTTCTGGATTTTACTCGCCCCACCTAAGCATGTTTCGATGTAAACTTCTCGTCGCATACCCAATGTTTCGAACTATGCTTTATCAGTTGGAACCACAATGATTTTGTGACGTTGGTGCAATTTACTATTTGGGACCTAATCATTTTTTGTTCCACATGGATAATTAGAGATCCAATTTTCTTAGGTGACGAAACTAAAATCGTCAACATTTCAGTTATCTTGACACACTTCATCCTATGTCACCCAACATGTTCTCAATCGAAACGAATTTTTGTTACATCTCAAGACATTGTTGATCCTCTTAACCTCCTTGACGTTTTCTGCTTCATCAAAAACTCTTGGTTTCACTAAAGTTTTATGGTTTTCGTTGTAAACTACTTAAAATAGAATAATATTGGTTTAGTGGTAAAAGGGCTTAGTAAGTTTATAATCAAAGACAAAACGTGTGAAATAAAACAAAGATTTCGGATCAAAACCATACACGTTTTTAAATTTTAATTATGAAGAAGATGCAAAAGTCGTTCATTTACGTTTATGCATTGCTGGCTCCAATATCTATGATCTTTTAATAATAAAAATAGACTAATGCCTGGTTCTGAAATCTATGAAAACTGAATTTCTTTGTTATCATTATCATAACAAAATAGTTTTTTAACTGCGGGAGATATAATTGTTTGGAATCATGGTTTCAACTGAAGCAGAAGCGGTTTATTTTTTACATGAGCCAATTATATACTCATATATATTATGGTTGATTTTTATATATATATATATATATATATATATATATTATATATGATAGATTTATTAATCAAACTAATAAATATTTCTAATAGTATCAATGTTATACGCGTATAAATAAATAAACAACCATAGTGGGTTTTAGTAATCAACTTTTGACGACTACACTGGAATTATAACACGCGGGTTACAACGATTCTTCGCTAGTAGGAAGTTCAAAACCGAGCACAAGCACCCGAAGGTAGAAGCGGCCAAAGAAAGGTGATATCATGGTGCTTGGTTCGTGGCAGGTGGTGCGGCCCTATGATGGGGTCAGCCGAAAAGAGGGAGGAGGCTATGGTTGTGGTTTTGTTAAAAAGTCACGTTAGGGTTTGCACCTTAATTCCTTTTTATAAAAGGTTATCTTACATTAAGCCCCCTATGATTATACAATTATAATCCTCTTAATAATAATCTAATTAATATTAAGTGCCTCGGGTTTAAACTATTATTATTTCTCAAATAATAATCCACCTACTTGATAACATATACGATTTGTGTACCAACGAGTAACTCTCCAGGTCGTACCAGGTTAATTAGTTGACTTTAATTACGATCGGACATATACATATCTACAACAATATTAAAAAAACAAACCAAAACTAGTAAGATGTTAACTAGCAGAAAAATGAAAAAAAAAAAACAGTTGCGTGACATAAACAAAATAGTTGTATGACTGTTTCATAAATACATAAATAAATGTGAGGGGAATGAAGGTTTAAGCTCAATGTCACCTCTATCCCCCCCCCCCCCCCCCCCCCCTCTCTAAGATCAATGATAACAATCACATAAAACGCGATGTTGATGGTTCTTGTAGTTGGTACGATTGAGAGGTGGGTAGCGGTGTGAAGCAGAGGTAGTGGTTGCAGGTGGGTGGTGGTACGATTGTGGAAAGGGGAAAGATGACGGTCCGTGAAGATATTGGTTGTGACCGCCGGAGGTTAAAAGGGTTTAAGGTCAGTGATGAAGAGCGGTACAGTGGTTAGGTTAGGGTTTTCTAGTGGTTAAGGATGGTTTTGGTGGTGGTGTGGGTTGTTATGGGGATGGTTTCCAGTGGTGGTGTGAATTATTGGTTTTTTACAATAAAGGGTAGTTAAGTCATTTCACACAGATTTACTGGATAAGTTAATGGTCATCTAGTTCGGAGACTATTCGAATAACAAACGATCAAACCACATGAAACATATATGTAATTTAAAAAAAATTGAGAATAAAGGTGAAAAATGGTAAACCATAGAGACCATCCAAACAATTTACTTTATAAATATAACGTGTTAAGTGTCTTAATAAAAAAACATATGGCCGTATAAAAGTCTTGAGGGAAATTAGTTTAAAAGTCAACAAAGTGTTTAAAAAATCGCATTATATGTTTCAAAAGTTGTAAACTTAAACTCTTAAAATTATATGTAAAACTAGGTTATATACCCGTGTGCAATACGAGGTAAGGTACAAAAAATCTAACTTATAATAAAAGACTTCAAATAATGTCATATATCATTCTCTCCTTCAACCTTATAAATTTTATTTATATTTATTTAATATATTTAATTTAATATTAATAAATAGTATATAGATATCACTTATCTTTATCTTTGTTTTTATATTATAATAAAGTATTTCAAAGAAAATTAAAAATATTACATTAAATAATGCTTCAATTACCAAAATATGAAAATACCGATAAATAAAATTCCTTAAACAATTGGTAAATCAACACACTGTATATTGTAAAATATTTGAAAAAAGACTGTATATAGTTTTCCAATTTTTTTGTTTTTTTTTAAATCGTGTATTCAAAGTAGATGTATATTTGAAAAGAAAAAGACTAGAAATAGTTTTCCAATTATTTTTTTTAAATCGTGTATTGAACATAGATGTATGTTTAGGACAACGATTAGGGATGTTCTTTGTTTTTTTTCCTTGGTTTTAAGTTTTTTTGGTTTGGGTTGTTCGGATTTATGACTTGAAAAAAGTGACCAGATAACCGAGTTATCTAAGGTCGGGTCCGTGTTAGCTCGATTTGGATTGTTCGGTTTTCAGATTTAGGTGTAAAATGAAAAAAATGTCTTAACCTAATAAATGTAGGAAACCATTTTGACTCTTAATTACATTAATTTAATGGCTAAAATTAATTAAACGACAATTTAGTAAATACTTAAATTTAGTAAAGATCTAGAATGATGGAAGGGTACATAAGTATAGTGATTTTTTAATATATATAACAACATAGTTATTGGCAAGGTGTAACTATACTTTAAAAAATATAAAAAGTATATCAATAGGGTATTTATATTAAATAGAAAAAATGTTTGATTTTATTATATAATATCTTTAAACATATTTATAAAATACTTTCTATATCAAAGCATTTATTACATCATTATTATATATAGTAGAATTTAATTAACATCCATTAGTCACAAGTGCATAACTTACATTCTATTTCTAAAAACCTTACAATCTTAATATCATTATTTTTAACTTTTAGAGTTATTGTTTTACAACTTTACATGATAAGATGGATTGTAGTGACTCAAAAAAGAAGTGAAAACTTAAGAAAATATGTTTGGATAGCCGAAAATGTAAACTCTTTTTGTTTCACATTTTATGTATATGATGATATTGTATAGAAACTTATAATTTATATATTTTTTTCGGTCTTCAATACGTGTAAACACACGGGGTTGTAAGCTAGTGGTGCAATAAAGAAAACATTTATATTACATATTACAAGTAGAATGAAAACTACAAATGTCACACCCCAACCAATGGCGGAAACATCGGGATAAGACGAAAACTAGATTGCAAGAGGCCTCATAACGCTAATTGTGTCAAGTGTTTAATAATTACTTTTTACATAGTTTAAATCAAATAATACAAAATTTAGATCCTGACACGTAACAAATATAATTTTATTTCATTGATAACGATTTAATACAAGATATTGAAACGAAATACATGTTTGAAACAAATACAATACAATAAGTATTTAAAGTTTAACTACGTTTCTTGGCAATCCTACTAGATTCCATGTGTCATCAAAATTTCTGCAACATGTATTAAACATAGATCAATACAAAAGTATTGGCGAGCATATAAGTTTGAAATTTATTATAAGTATAAAAGTTTGTTTTGATATGACAAGTATATATTCAAGTCGAATCGCACGAATATGTAGACCACTTTCGCATAACAATAGCATATAATCGAATTCCTTAACTAGCATGCATAGTATTCTAAGCATAACGATATCATGAGAATACAAGTCAAAACTAATAAGCATAAACAAACTCAAGCATAACAAGTAGCATGTATAGACGAGTTTAAACTAACACATATAACTCACATAAGCGTAACTGATGGCACATTTGGTATTGTGAACACATTTAATTTTGTTCAAAAATAAATTTTGTAATTTATACATGATTGCACCCCAAAATGCATCAAGTGTAAAAAGGGGGTCGAGTATGCTCACTTAATGCGAAGCGTCCTTTAGTATACCGCGAAGTGTTGAAGGTCGAAAGATGGACACTGGGGTCACCTCACATGACAAACAAGGTACAAAATAATAGGAATTGTCGACGTGCTATTAGAAAAATCATACACTGTTTTTATTTTATAACATTATTGGGTCGCGATACGTCTCTTAGCGTAGCGAATATTAAATAACTATATATATATTTAGTTTGGCGAGTAAACATGGTTGATATAAGTATTGTCGAATGTCATAATAGAAATATGAGTATTTTGTCGCAAGTTATAATAGACATGTATATATTTTTGTCGAAAGAGATAGATATACTTATATACTTTATCGAAAGTTACAATAGATGAATACAAATATTTTGACGAAAAACAGGCAGAGTTTCCTCTGTTTTTAGGACAATCCCGACAACCCAAGTTGTCGTTATATTTGTTAAATCACAACAGTTTCAACGACAATTTACATAACTTCAAATTTAAATCGAAAACTCTACTTTTTGGTTTGTAAATTTAATAGTTAGGCATGTATATAAAGTGTTATCTCGCTTAAATAGTCGGTTCAGTTTATTATATAGAATTCAATATATATTATATTGCTATGATTGACGGTTCGAGCTCTGTTTTACGCCCAAGTAAAATGTATGTAAATAACGTAAATAAGCTCATGCCGTAAAGCATTACCATGTCTCGCGCTAACCAGATTGACTACGTTCGTCTGAGTTGACCAGCAGTTGACTGGTCGGCATTCATCGACCGAGATGGCCAGCTTTAACCGATGGACTCGAAGCAGGCAAGACTCGTACCGGAACTGGTCTAAGACCCGACACAGGACTCGAACAGGCCCAACCTGGAACTCCAAACTGCCATCGGCTGCCGGGTTACCAAACCACAGTCAGCGTGACCACCACCGCCGTCGGAAAGACGGTGGCTCGACCTGAACCACCTGAGCTGAAACGTGCGAAGCCTGAACCCCGAAAATCACGAGAACGCGACTGCGCCGCCGCCGCTCGACACCGTCGTCCGCCGCTGTTGACGAAACGCGGCTCCTCCGGCAATATGTCCCTCTCTCTCGTCTTTCTCTCTCTTCTGCGTCCCCGACACCGTACGCCGCCACCAACACATGGTGGCCGACCGCTTAATCGAGTGGGGGGTGAGGGTTGAAAACGGAGGGGGTTGAGAAGGGTGGAGATGCGTGGTTGCAGAGGTGAAGGGGGGTGTTTGGCGATGGCTTGCTGTCGGGAACGGCGCACAGGAGTGGCCGGCCGGAAAATTGACCGGAAACAGCTCCGGCGAGTGAAGGTGCGAGAGAGATGGGAGGCAGTGCTGTATGCGGCTGGTATCTCTAGAGTGTGTGGTGTGTTTGTTTAGTTTTAATTAGGTTTAGGGTTTACTTAGGTTTAGGTGGTGTGTTGGGCCAAAGCCTATTAACCCGTTCTAACGTTTTTGAGTGGCCCGTACGTATCGAGAGATCCGATTTCAAGTACAAGTTTCATAAAACGTCGAATTTGTTTTGTTTATTATTATTATTATTATTATTATTATGTAATTATTATCTATAAAAATAATAATAAATAATAATAATAAAAATAAATTAGACAAATAAATAATTCAGTAGTACGATACGTATTTCGTAAAATAAATTTCACGGAAAACGCGAGGCGTTAAAACAAATCTCTAAAAATTTCTTCACATACAACATTGGATGTCCCTACTCAAAAGATTACCATCTCTGTAAATAATTAGCAGTTAAAGTCCATCCAACCTTTGACTCTGAGAAAAGCCACATAGAAACAATTTATTAAAAAAATATTTAAGAAAATATGAATAAAATTGTGTGATAGAAGGAGATGATGTCACGTAACATTAATTAAAATGGTTTATTAGAAGTTAGATTAGATAAATCATAACATAATAAATAAATATCAATAACAAGTATATATATAGATGATATGTAAAATTTGTAAAAATATTAAATTATATCATAGTTTTAGGATAACACGCTTTTTAAGCATTTTATACAAAAAAAAATCATTTTTTAGAAGATGTGATAGACCAAGGCCCGCCCATAAGGGGAAATCCAATCCTATCCAAGCCGTAGGTTGGTCGAAAAAAACTATATTGAAAAAAGAAAGAGTCGTAATATCTTACGTACGCATGACAATATACTACAACGTAATTAAAAATTAGGCAAAGTAGTTCTTAAAAGAAAAAAATAATTAAGGGACAGGAAAGTAGAATAAAAGGTTCACATTTTTTTTAGTTAAGTTTGGTTCTACTAAAACAAAGACTATAAATGCCTTTATGTAAAAGAAATAAATCATGACATCAAGGATTTTATTATTTTATATTTAATTATATTATTGTTATTTATAAAAAAAAACTTTTTAATTGTTGATTGTAACAATGCATCTAAACTAGTTACAAAAGTACATTTAACACTCCGATAGCAAAATTAAGTCGTCCAAGTATGATATATAAACGAACTATTATAATACTATATATAAAACTAACTTGTAATTTAATTGACACACACACCGCACATCACACACCCTACTCTGAATTCAGGATCCCGTCTGGTAACCTCGACACTTTGTAAGAAATTTATTTTTTAAATGTTGCTGTAATTTCTATTTCCTTTGCTATTTAACAAGATGCAAGTATTCTCATCAAAATGTATTATACACGCTATAAATGAGATATTTACCTTTATATTACTTATAGGACTGGTCTATTTTTACCAAATAGAGGAATAACTAAATAAAATTATACTATAAATTACCATCACCATCAATAGAATATTATTTGTTTTCTCTATGATACATATTGTCTTAACCAATTGATCGAGCCTAAACTTTATTGCCATGTCTATACCTTTATTAATAATAAGTACTTATATCTTTTTTCCTCCTAAAAAAAGTAAGTACATCTGCCTTTTGAATGTTCAAAAAGTTACTTTTAGCATTTAAATGCTTAAATGATAAATGGGAACACTTGATTCAAACAATAAATTTGATAGGGACGTTGCAACACAAAGTTAATAAAAGGTAATTAAATAATTAGAAATAAGTGTCCCAAAATTGATTTTAAATTTGAAAATTGAATCCTGTACAACAAAGGTTTTGTCAAACTGTATTTAATCATAGGAAATATCTCAAGTCAAAATCTTATATATCAAATTTAGTGAACTAAAAACTATAGTTATTTAATTTATGTCTTAATTACCTAGGCATAGCAGAAAACTTAACAGTAGAGGTGGGGCCTCCCAGCACTTAATTTCTAATTATGCTTTAAGGCATGCATATACATACATTTATGTAAAACAGCATTCATGCATCCATA
Organism: Scalesia atractyloides; assembly: GCA_947069175.1. Lineage (NCBI taxonomy): Eukaryota > Viridiplantae > Streptophyta > Magnoliopsida > Asterales > Asteraceae > Scalesia > Scalesia atractyloides. The sequence continues at coordinate 90,255,479 of CAMTDV010000028.1, read as the reverse complement.
CATTTATTGTTTCAAACAGCTACCATTTTATTGAGAAAAAAAAAACAGAACAAAGAGACTAATAGAAACTGGAAATCTCAAACAATACATAATTATATCTCGAATATTAAAATCTAATAAGAAAAACCATGACAAAATGAACCTAATAAATTGATAAGACGATTTGATATACAATTTTTATAGTTAGGTTATGGTAAACTGATAATATAAGCATAAAAACTGAATTACCCAACAGATATTAAAATCATCATATGCATTTTTTTACCTTTTATAAATAACATTATACTTTCAAAACGTTTTGTTACAATTTTCCATAATTACCATATTATTTGTCACTAATTTATCTTTACAAATTTTGTGAAAGAATTGTCGATACCAATTTATCTTAACAAATTTTATGAAAAATGTCGATAATTAAGTTCAGCTATGGTATAACTAGATTTATTAACTGAATTAGCTTAGATCTACCAACATCCAATAACTACGGTTAACCGATCCATCTTTGCAATAATTGAATTAACCGGAGGTACTATTTATAACTGAACAGACATTCATACACACAGTAATACTAAGTTACTAACAAAACAATATATAATAAGGTAATTGTGTGTATAATTGTGTGTGTGGTGTATGTATAATATATATATATATATATGTATATTAATTATTTTCTTTAAACCTTTTAAAAATAAATTTATTTGTATTACATGTAAATAGAAGCAAAAAAAAAAGCATGCAAAAGTCCAGTCAAGCTTGAGTTTAGGAAGCGAGTAATATAACATGCCATGCCGTGTTACATTTTTGGCCAGCCCTTGACTTGCCACCAAAGTCAACATCCCACTTGTAGGCTTTACACACAAAATTTCACTATAAACCAACCTTCTGGATATTTCCATAACACAATATTATAAAAGGTCAACACCTTCTACATTTATCATATATCTTCTTCATCTTCAACCACTCATCAAATCATCACAATGGCCGAATGGGGTTTACAAGCTATCATCAGACCTAACCAATATGATCATCAACATCAACACCAACACCAACACAACAGCATGATGATCAAGATGACTGTTTTGGATCCATTGACATCAAGAAAGAATATGATCAAGCTCTTCTCTTTTGTTTCCCACATCTCTTTGAGAATAATCATCATCATGATTATTATGATCATGCAACCACAAACAGCATGCAAGCAGTTGTTACAGATGATTTAAACCAGCTTTACAAGCCCTTTTATTCGGTTCCTCCTCCTCCTGATGCTGATGATGATGTTCGGATCAATCGTCATCGGTTTCATGAGCCTCATCAAGAAATTCAAAGAGATCAAGCACAAGAAATCAAGAAGTTTAGTGGGTCGGCTTCCAACACCTCTCAACTTGCACCAAAGCTTAAAAAGAGGTGTGCTTTTTGTGACTTTTGGTTTTTTCTTGAATACCCACAAACCCTACATGCGGTTATAACGAAATCTTGTATTATAATATGTTATATATGTCTCAATCTTTTGTAACTGTTTTCTTGATCAATTAGGGTTTACTTCTTTTTTATATGATGTGTGTTTATGGTAGTTATTAATGAAACTTTTTTTGTGTGTGTGTGAATTACAGGAAGAATCAACAAAAGAGGGTGGTGGTTCAAGTAACAGCTGCTGGGTTGTCTTCAGATCCATGGGCTTGGCGTAAATATGGCCAAAAACCGATCAAAGGTTCAATCTATCCAAGGTACATACACGTCTATAATTTTATTTGTTACGAATGACCAAATTCGGTGAAAGAATTAAAAATAACTAAAAACTGTATTAGTGAATAATATTTTCAGAAAAACTTTGATTTTGGTGGTTTGGAAGTTTTAATATGGTTTGCAGTCAAGTTTTGTAACATATCTGGCTTATTGTGAACTAGCGGATGTGAACAGTGTGTGTTTATGTTGAAAAGCCAATACATATTTGCCAACTAATAACGAATGATATATAAGAAACGTATTGGATCTTCATAAACAATATTCACATCCGCTAGTTCAACTAACGGATCACTATTTGCCAACTAATCACAAACCATATGTAAGAAACGTATTGGATCTTTATAAACAATATTCACACCCGCTAGTTAAACTGACGGATCACTTGAAAGCCAAAGGTATTTCAAAGCTTTACAAACCATGTTATAAACTCCAAACCTTCTATATAAACCCAAAAAAAATATAATATTTTGTGTGCTTATTAACAAGCACATAGTTTATGTGCAAAGATTAGTGAAAAGCATAATAATAAAACTAGTCAACTAGTGATATTGTTAACTAAGTAATGATGATGATAAAACATGAATAACTATCATAATATTCAAACTAGAGATAAAACGAAGACTAATACGATTAATGTTTAAATTCTACAGAAGCTATTATAGATGTAGCAGTTCAAAAGCTTGTATGGCAAGGAGACAAGTGGAGCAAAGTTACACTAATTCAAGCATCTACATTTTAACCTACACCGCGGAACACAACCACCCACAACCAACTCGCAGGAATTCCCTAGCTGGAATCAACCGCAACCGAATCAAAGTTACTCCAAAGAGTCCCACAAACAGTGATGCTGGTAAAACCGTCACAAAATCAAAAAGCTCACAAGTTCATTCTCCAACAACCATTTCAGCTTCCTCTATCGAAGATGAAGTACTCCAGCAGTCAAACATGAAGGAAGAGACAGCATTCGACAACAAATGTGACATTAATCAAGGACATACAATGATGCCTGAAATCAAGATGAAGATTGTATAGTTTTTGGTGATGATTTCTTTGAGGGTTTGGAGGACTTAGGAGGGTATAAAATGGAGTCTTCATCTTATTATTCCTCAAACAAACAGTTTCCTCATGTGTTTTGTTAACATCATGATCCTAGTTTAAGTATTTGTTGTTTTTTTCTACTTTGTTTTGTAAATTTACTAGCAGAGTTTTCCTTTTAGAATAAAATTTTGTTTTTTTTTTGTTTTTATGTTTACATATCCCTCATATGCAATCTAGAAAAATGTAAATGTTACTTCATGGACACATAATAAAATATTTGAAGTTTATAATGTCAAAGACGTAGCTCAATTATTATGCAAAGGCCATACCTTTGTAATACTTGATAATGCAAAAACTTTTTTTAAAATGAAATAAAACACAAGTAAACTATATTAAAGATCATCATCAGTACACATTATAAACTAGAGAACTTTCACTCACTGTATTATGTATTATGATACACATGTTGATGAAAAAAATATTTATCAAAGGTAAAACTTTACAATTGGATCACCAATGGTACGTTGACAGAATATCCATCGATGAAACACCAACATATATTACCAATAATCGTAAATTCTTCACATTTTAGATTAAGGATGTTAATCAAAATTATGTAAGACATTATTTAGAGTTTCTCTACTTGTCTTCTTTGTTTTTTTTTTCTTTTGGCTTTTCGAGAATACGAAAAGAATTTTATATGGAATATATATGTTTTTGCATTTCCTTTCATCAGAATTATATGTTTTTATTCAAATAGTATTGAAATGCAATTAGCAATTTTTGTCTTATTACAAAGGTATTTAATACTATTAGTTTGTGTAGAGGGAAAGGCTATGACTAATTCAATTCTAATTAAAAAAGAAATTGCAATGTAGACTGACTAAAATATATCTAGGATTTACTATCAAATTGTGTAGATTTACAATTAAAATAATCACATGTACCTGTATCAAGTTCTTAAATGATTTATTGCTTCTAGCACGTAGATTGTGGATAATAGTTTTAAACTTATTGCCTGAATTTTATTCTGCGAACTAGTGTATTCTATGATTTGTCAGTTGTTCTCAGCCAACAATCATGTTTTTTTTTCTAAGCACATTATTGTTGAATGCCGAGCTTATTGATTATACACTTATTTATAGGAAGTTGTGCGACTGTACTACTATTTTATTTCATAATATCCCGGCAAAAACGTATAAATGTTTATCACTTTACCCACAATATTTTGTAACGTACATCTTGTCTATAACGTATTAACTAGTGCACGTTTTAAGAAAGACATTAAGAAGGTTTTTTCACGTAAAATATAAATTTTATGGCATAAAAATAGATTATCAATATCTTGTTTTCGTACATTTTAATCGTTGTGTGTGGACATCCCATGTAGAGGTGTACAAAAAAACCGGTTTTAGAACCGAAACCGGTTTTTTTTAACCGGTTTTTTTACAACCGGTTAGTAACCGAAACCGAACCGCCGGTTGTAGACCGGTTATGGTTTTTTGCCTTCGAAACCGGTTAATAACCGAAACCGGTTACAAAAAACCGGTTTTAACCGGTAAAAAACCGGTTTTTTTTAGGTTAAAACCGGTTAAAAACCGGCCCAAACCGGTTTGATCGGTTATTAGTTTGAGTAAAAAAACCGTTATAATAAAAAACCGGTTTTTGATTTTGATGAGAAAAACCGATTTGTACACCTCTAATCCCATGATATCTCATTCCGTTTCAATTGTTCCACCATCTAAATCCTAGTGGTCCAGTAGTATAGTAGTCTAATAATATATTGATTTGTCCCTTATAAAAAAGGTGGTGTAAGTTCAAATTATTGACGTGCGGTTTAAGTGTAAAAGATTGTTTTTATATTTATTTTTTAAAGACTCCCACATCATTTGGTCAGTAAGTTGCTATATTTATTAGTTACATATTTGTACCTAAGGAAAAATTTAATTAAAATACTTAATGATCAAAGAAAGGTTAAGAAAAAGGCAGATACAATTAACATGCCATTTAGATGAGTGAACATCTATTATTGGTTATTTGTTTATGATATATATTGTGTAGACAAGTAGTATTAAGTTGTGTCATTTATTGTATGAGGGAAAAGTTTAGTTTTATTTGAATAAATCCATGATGTAAGATGAAGATGAAGATGGGCATATGGAGAATTTTAAATGTGAAAGTGTACGCTTGTTTGGGGACGCCGAATTTTGCGCCACGCTTTTGATCGCAATTGAAAGGGATGGTCAAACTTTTCTAAACTAATAAAGAAATATTTAAATGTTATAGTTGGAATAAATTATTACATTATATGTACCACAGCCTACATCGTGAGGAATTTACTTCACCGATTATTATATATATATATATATATTGTTTGCGTATTTAAACTTCCAACCTTGTTCGAATTTCTGCTAAATTATGGAATTAAAGAAAATATCAATAAGTTTTAATTAGTCAATAAATAAAGAGCATATTTCTTGTGAATAAAAACTTTAATCATCAAGTATCGAACATGAAGACTACTAGACTAGTACGCTAATTAATTCTATTCCAGAATTTTACTATCACCACCCAAGGTGACCACGTGTGGTTGTGATACTGAATGGTGATGACAACGCGTTGAAAGTTACCATTAACAGTAAAGCATGATGGATGTGGTGAGTGATGGAAAGTGATGGCACTTTCACTAAAATCCATCGCTAGTGATGCATGAAATAAAGTTCAATTATGTGGCAGAACATGATTGGGTGTGATGAGTGATGGAAAGTGGAGCAGCCCCACCCCTCTTATAAATGATTTAAAGAAGACAACTAGACTAGTGCGCTAATTTATCATCAAGTATCAAACAGGAATTTACTTTACTTAATAAGTTTATAATTGGTTTATAGATGAGTTTACAAAAAATAAAAGGTCACTAATTAGTTACCACACGAGTTGGAGGTGCCATAGTATTTGGTGGGGACTAGTATTTTATTTTCAAAAGTGTTATCATGTTACGGTCTACTTATCAGGACTGGTCTAACGTTTTTTGAGATTGTAAGCGAACTAAAAAGTTAGAGGCCTTGTAAGACTTGAACTAAAAAAAATCAATTGGCAATAGTAAATTGCAAGATAAAGTCGTAAAATCGTGAATATCAAATCGCAAAATTGTTTTTTTATGGCTACTTAATCATAAATTTTACCATAGGCGGCAATCAATTGCCCCTAATTTCTCTCCCAACCTCCATTCACATCGGTTACAATTAGCGAGGTCGCAAGTAATTAGGATAGCTACGGAACAGATGGAAACAGATGGTTCATAATTGCATTCAAGAAAAAAAAAGGACCTGGTAACTTATGAATTCAAGAAAAAAGAATTTGGCCAATGATCCTCTAAGTTTGGGTGTAGACATTTTAATTGTTTGGGTTATTATATCTTTACCTATATGCTTGTTCTTTTGAGCTAAAGACGTAATATAAAAAAAGAAAAATTTGAGAGTATTTTCTAAATGCCCTAGGCCTTTACCTAGAATATCATACCTATCGGTCCGGCCCTACCCTTATGCTTAAAGAATTTTATTTTATGTGGCGAGGTCTTGAATTTCTAAAATTCTAATAAATAGCTATTAAAATTATTTATTCAAATCTTTCATCACAAAAGTCTTTTTTGGAGCTGTTAACAAAACTTCTTTAATATTATACAGGCTTCATATTGAAAACTTTAAAACTAAAACAAAAGTAGATGATCTTGCTTCATTTAAAATTTAATATCCTGCATTATTGTTGACATAATGTTATGTGCATGAATAAATAAACATAGTTATACCTATGTTTTGTTTATAAAAATATACAAAAATAATTACCCGTTTTACGAGTGTGTTATATATCTCTAATTATGATTGTACATGTAGTCGTGACTTACATGATATTTGGATTGCATATCTACTTTTACTCGCATATGGTTATTGTATGGAATAGATTTTTTCATCTTCCTATATACATGCATTGTTTATTGTCTACTCGGATACATGTCCAATCCTTCGACTAATCCCGACTATGTGGAGGAAGGAAGGATCCATACTGTACGTTCATTGAAACGTGTCTCGTATCTCCGACTGATCCGACTCTTGGAAGGAGATGAACTATTTATGCCAAATGGCGAAAGAAGCAAAGTCCAAGGACTAAAATGTAAAATCTCAAATTATTGTTTCTGGAGGTCCCTTACGGACCGCAAGGCTTAGCCCTTACAGTCCCCAAGGGTGATTGATTAAATCAACGCGCCTAAGGTCCTTACGGACCGTAAGGCATAACTCTTACGGTCCGTAAGGGTGCGCCAGAGACAGCTTCTTGGCAGCTGGCTGTCGAGCTTGCCACCTTGCTCCGTTTTGCCACCATTCCACCTCCATTTTCCAAGTGTCCTGACACTAATCAGCTTGTGATGACTCATGGGACACTTGGCATGATTTAGTGACACTTTGAGTAGTATAAATATCTCCATAATCTCACACTTTCAACTTGCTCATTCACATCCTTTCTCTCTATTTTCTTGGAGCTTGTTTCCATGTTTTGGAAGCCTCCGTCTGAGTTCTAAAAGTGTTCTTCAACACTAGTAAGTGCTCTCTCTAGTTCTTTTCATTTTATTAGGCTAGTTATTAGCCAAAAGTCAAACAGTTTAACTTTCGGTTATGACCATTATGGTCAAGTCAATGTTCGATTCGAACATGGTTACGTGATCGTAATAATAAAGGTAATAATCCTCTGGGATTACACCTTCTAAAGATCACGTTAAGTAGGCTAAATGACGAGTCGACTTTACGTTAAATAAAAGGTCAAAAACATAAAACTTTGCAAATTGCGCTAATTAAGTTTCTAACTATTATAACTTTAAGTTTTGACATTATATCAGTTTATAAAACATATTAGGACATATCTAAATATGTCCAACTCGTTATTTCTTGTTTAGAGCTCAATTCTGTATCGAAAGTCAAGCAGTTTGACTTTCTGCTTTGACTTTCGATTATGACCTGTTTGGTCAACATTAGGACTTGTTTAGAAATGATATTATGACCATATTAATATAAGGTATAACCCTTAGAAGTTATACCTCTATGTCATGTTGTTTGGTAGGTTATATGAAAAGTCTAGAACTTATATTTTAAAAGGGGACAATTATGCCCTTTTGTCCTAAAAGTAAAGAAATGGTTTTCAAACCAAAGTAATCAATAATGTGAATTTTAAACATACAATGTTATGAAAAGTGTTTTAACACATTAGACTTGTCATAAGACCTATCTAACCTTTCAAATCCGCTTATACGCGCATAACTAGTTATACGAACCTAGTTCGTATAAGTTAGGCGTAACGGGTCTAGATACTTTAAAACCACTCCAAATCAGAATTATTGGTTAAATAACATTTATCCAATGAGTCATTGCACTTGGATAGGTGTAAACCACATTCTATCTGATCTACGCTTAATCTAGCGAATCTATTCTTAAGTAACGGGTTATGACTGAACGAACTAACCTTTGACCCGTATACATTCTAACAGGTAAATAATTATGTTCACTCCAGACTATAGAACCCACCAGATAACCGGACTTGGATCAATAAATAATTTTACTTGCGACTTTTGCTAACCAATAATCATATTTGATTGTAAGCTAGCAAAAGGTAAATACTCTTAACTTATTTTAGTTTTTAAACTTGGATATGTCGAATACGCCACTTGCAGCGGGTTTACATAAATGAGCCGTCTATGTTGCTCATAAATGTGAGAACTCGGTTTAATCCGTTTTACTTGATAACTAAAACAATTGGGGTTGTTGGTACCGTGTCCGGGCGTCTCGACTCATGAACTATTATGGCCATACAGAATAGTGTGTCGGGGTAGGCATACCGAGTATAAGACACGTTTTATACAACTTTGGTGTGTACCCTTAATTATTATAGCACTGAAAATGACCGGCTTTGATCTCTGGTTCCCATTTTATGACAAGGATGTAAATCTGGTGAAAAGATAAAATCCCAAGAAATATTAAATATTTACCTACGGGTTTTCTCTATGTATAAAATCATTTTCAAAAACTATTTTCAAATGAGTCAGTTAATTGTATTTACCAGCGAAAGCTGGTGTATTTTCAAAAGATTGAACCGCAGGTACCGAACTTATTAGAGGCTGGGAATCCGAGTCGGCTAGACTGAAGTCTAAGGAATTTGCAACCTTTCAAACTTAAGGCCTATAATGTCTAAAGCTTTTTTTGTTAGATCCTGCATGTTAGCATGTATTGAAACGCTTGTACAACTTATATATTTATATTCAAACTTTTATTTTTTACTCCAATACTTTCGTTGCATTGCTATTTGTGATACTGTTATCTAATCGTCACGACCCATCCGGGCCCACCGGGAATCGGGGTGTGACATCTTCTCTGTTCATCAACATTTTATCATGGCAAATGGCAAGGCCGGTGTGGTGGCGTGGAGACTTGAGAGGGGAGACAAGCCCTCTACCTAGAGGTGTACAAAAAAACTGATTAGCAACTGAAACCGAAAAAAAACCGAAACCGGTTTTTTTTAAACCGTACTTCGGTTACTAACCGGTTTGACCGATTATTAATCGTTGCAGTAATTTGGTTGCCGGTTGGTTTAGAAACCGGTTATAAAAAAAACCGGTTGTAAAACTTGTTAAAGGTAAAACGGAAAAAAAACTGGTTATTACAAAAACCGATTACGATAAAAAACTACGGTTTTATGAAAAACCGGTTATAAACCGGTTACACGGATATTAAAATAAAAAACCGGTTATTTGTGCCCAGATCAGAAAAACGGTCATATGACCGTTAGGACCTCAAAGTAGCCGTTTTTTTTGTTTTTTTGGCCTGAAAAGCAGCTCCAAAGTAGTATAAAAGGGTGGTGGGTGTTTTGGTTCAATCACTCATTCTCTAATCTCCTAAATCTCTTAAAAACGCTCTACCTCCTTTCTTGTTCGGTAACTGTTACAAAAAGCATAGGCAAGCTCTAGTGCTCATGATTCGGTCAATGTTGGCGAGTCTACAACGATACGGTTGTTCGTGTACTTCCAACGAAGCGCAACCCCGAAGTTTGGTCACATTTCGATTTGTGCGAGATGGCGAACGGGACGAAAAAAGCACGTTGTCATCATTGTAATGGTTTTTACGCCGTAGGGGCAAACACCACCTTGAGACAACACGTTGAAAAACCATTTTGCAAGTCATTGAAACAACAACACACTAGTGGTCAAGCTTCAATGGGGAATGAAGGCGCTAGCTTGTTCGCGTACAATTTGGATGTGACTAGAGTGGAAATGGCGAAGTTTGTAATCCAAGAAAGTTTGCCGTTCAACCATTTCGACAACCAACGCTACACAAAGATGGTTCAAAGAACTCTCCAACCACGATATACCCATGTAAGTCGTGCTACTCTTAGGAGAGATTGTTTAAGATTGTGGAAAAATGCTAAACAAGAATTAATCTCTTATTTTGAAAAATTAGAAACCGATGTTAACTTGACTAGCGACGTTTGGTCCGCACCGCACGGTTCACCCGACTCGTATATTTGTGTCACCGCCATTGGATTGAACCGGCGACGTGGACAAATGATGAAACACACGATTTTGTTTAAACTATTTGATTACCCCCACACCGGTGAATCTATATATAAAGCAATCGACAAATGCATTAAAACGTACAAATTGGAAAACAAGATTTTTTTCAATAGCTTTTGATAACGCCTAAAACAATACGCTTTCGGTAACGCATTTAAGATTAAAGTACAGTCCAATTTGTGAGGGTATTTTTTTCATAGTGATGTGTCGCACACATCATAAATTTAGCCGTTCAAGATGGCTTGAAGGTTATTGAAACTCAAAAAGAAGCTTTCAAAAAAATGTTACGTCATATATATGGTCACACGCATAGACATTCAAAATATATTAAAATGTGTAAGGAAACGGGTCGATTATGCTTAGGACCCAATTGGGACGTCGCTCATTCGATGGAACTCGACTTGCACCATGTTTGAAAATGCAATTTTGCAAAAGGAAAGTTTAATATCATTTCATAACCTTTTGTCGAGTCGTGGAAAATGTTTCGTCTTACCACCAATCGAATTGGGGTCTTATTGAAACGGTTACACAATTGCTTCAAGTTTTCAAAACGTCAACAAAGACTTTATCGGAGTTTACTATCAAAATAGTTCATTGGTACTTCACAATTTGTTTAAAATGTGTAGGAAATTAAACGAGTTGTCGGGGAGGGGTAGACCATATTGTGATATGGTGGCTACGATTAAGGAAAAACTAAGAAAGTATTTTAAAGAACACCCGCGGTTTTCACTTGTGCCGCAGCTTTAAACCCTTGCTTTAATATTTTTGGAACCGGATCTTTGATTTAAAAATTACAAACGAGTTGGATTTAAACACCGATGACGAACCAAACTTTGGCAAGCCGCAAAAATTCGTTTTAACGAACAACTTTCAAAAATGTTTGATGTTTATGTACAAAATATGGTCAAACCTCGTCACACATTCACGATTCAATGAGAAATGCCGCTTTCGGCGAAGGTTCATCAAGTATCGAGGATGAAGATTTGTATGTTTATAACAATTTGTTAGATGAGTCGAGTCAAATGCAACGTGGTAACACTAGTGGTAGCGAACTCGGTCGGTATGGTGGGTCGAACTTTCTACAAACAATGACTTCACAAGAATTTAAAAATTTTGATTTGTTGGGTTGGTGGAAAGGAAAGGAAGATCAATTTCCGATCCTAGCCACAATGGCCTGAGATTTACTAACGGTCCAAGCTTCAACCGTAGCTTCGAAAAGTGCTTTTTCTATAAGTGGTAAGGTGATTTCTATACGGAGGACAAAGCTAACACCAAAGGCGGTTGAGATGTCGATTTACTTGAAAGATTACTTGGATGCGGCAGAAAGATGTCAACACATACGCTCACTCGAGGGAGAATTAGATTACGAAGGCGAAGTGTACGAGGACGAGGTTGTAGCCGAACTAACAACCCCAATGACCGAGGAAGAAGCCAAACCAGATGAATTCCTACGCAATAGTTCGAGTTCGGGTTCGGGCGAAGAAGATTAAACGAGGCTCATCAAGCTTGATATATTAATTAGTCCAACTAAAAAAAAATATTAGTGGACGTTCTTGCGGATTAATATTTTAACTTTATGTATTTCGCTTGTAACGAACAACTTCGTATTTTCATTGTTATGTAAGCGTTTGTTCCAAAACTTAATCGTATTATTATATTTTAACCTTTATATATTGTAATTCTTATGATTTTAAACAAAAAAACAACATTTTGGCCTTAAAAAGGAGGGTAAACAGCAAAAACAACATGTTTTAAACATTCTACACAAGTTTCTGCAGAACCGGTTATTTTACCGGTTTTTTCCGACCGGTTAATAAACCGGTTTTTAAAACGTTATAAATCAATTAAAAAAACCGATTATTACAGAAACCGATTACTAACCGGTTGTAACAGGTTATAACCAACTACAGTTTTCAAGTACAAAAACCGGTTTTTAACCGGAACCGGTTATTGAACAACCGGTTTTCAGAATAAAAAAAACCGGTTCGGTTTTTAACCGAAACCGGTTTTCCAAAAAAAACCGTTTTGTACACCTCTACCTTTACCCCCAAACGTCACCCATACCTATTGATTTGGTCGGCATTGCCCAAGGGAGCGGCAAAACTTCAGTGGACTCCTAATATATATAAACACACTTCTATCACCAACCTATTCAACCTATATCACCGCTATTAGACAATTAATATATCACAACTATTAGACAATTAACTTATGACACTACTTCTAACATAATGGATAACTATTTATGAATGTTAGAACGAGTGGCTAGGGGAAGTCTTATTAATTTTTGTGAGTATGTTATTGAATTCTACGTAAAAAGATATTTGAGAAAACCTATGTTTACAGTGATACAAAAATCTTGGAGTCTCATTTTGATATACATGGTTTTTCCGGGATGGTCGGTAGTATAGATTGTATAGAATGGGAAGTGGGAGTGGGAAGCTTATCTAACTACATAGTGTGGCCAACACACAAGTGGGCATCATAAAAACCGGCTATGATGCTTGGAGCGATTGTATCACAAGATATTTGGTTTTGACATGCATCCTTTGATGTGGCCGCTTCGAATAACGATACAAATATTATTAATCAATCACTCATTTTCAACGACTATATAAATGAGGTTGGACTTAAGGCCTCTTTTTTGTAAATAACGTGGAGTACAAATACGGAAGGATGGAATTTACCCAGAATATGTAGTGTTTGTAAAAGCGTTTACACGAGATAGAACGTTAGATGAAAAGATAACAAAGTTTAACAAAGCTCAAATAGTGGCAAAAAAGACGTTGAACGAGCTTTTGGTGTTTTTCAAAAAAGATGGCACATTTTGAGCATTGCGTGTAGGATTATAGAAAAATATAGAATTAAAATTGTAATGTACGCTTGCATTATTTTACACAACTTGATTTTAGAGGACGAAGAACACGCAATTTACGGATACTACGAGCATGATACACAACCAAATAATGTAGACATCGGTGAAGAAGCGAGATGAGTAAACCACGCAAATTTTTAACAAACTGATGCATAACAACCTTCATGGTGTCTTCCACGGTACAACTACAAGTAACTTTTTTATTTTAATGTATTGTAGTAGAAATGTTACTGTCTTTATTGTTATAATTCATATAAATGTCTTTTTCTATTTAATTGTTTTGTTTTTTAAAGAATAACAATAAAAACTTATTTAATTAAAAAAAATAACATGACCCCTTGGTGTGTTGCCCACCATCACCCTACTTTTGTTGTTTTGGAGGGCAAAGTATCATTGCCTAGGTCACGTGACGCAATTTGCCTTTCTACCGTTTCACCACACCATGTAGTCTAATTTACGAACTAATTTGGAAAAGTTATACATCCTAAGTCAAGTAATATTAATTGTAACGAATTTTAAAATGAAGACATTTACTTTTTACATTTAAAAAAAAAATATATAGTAAAAATTTGAATTCACTTGTTAACCTTACACAAACCTAGTCCTCATATACAAGACCGAGGTAAGTAATATAAACCAAAAAGCTTATTTATAGTCGGTGGACTTAAAAGAGTATATATTAAATTAGTTTGACTGAGTCTTAGTCAAACTCGATCTTATTCGTGCTAACAGATGTATGAACATATAAACGGGTTCCTAACAATGAAACATTAACATTATGCTTATTAGCAAGATAGTTCATGTTCCTAACAATAAACTATAAATTCTAAATTTCTAATAGCAGATATGAAAAAAGCCCAAACTAATTCTTTTTCAAGCCCAAAATAAACTACTGTATCAAAACCCAAAGGCATAATCAACATTAGATTTATGACTCATATATCAAACTTATGATAACTAAATGCCAGAAAACAAACTTTATAAACACACTAAAATAACAGGATCTTTTATAAAAATCTAACTCCATCGAAAAGCACAATACAATACAAGACTAGTTCAATAGTCTCCTTCATGATACAAAAACTGACACAGGCCCCTCAAATTATGCTTTTATGCATATATACTTTGGATAAAGCCTACAGTTTTTATGTTAAAATTTTAACGACAGTATTCGAATAGAATCATACTTTTTCTAACAGCAAACAATAATATAACTGTACCTAGGAACCAGCTTCCGTCACTTATCTCCGGTAGCAGCATCACCAGCCACGCTACTATCTGAACTGGGACCGCTTCCTCCTGCTTGAGGTCTGGAGTTATTGTTGGCCATTAGGGCTTGTAAATGAGGCGGTATGAACGGTCTGGGTGTGTTCAAAACCGGTGGTCGTCTAGCCGCTTGAACCGGTTCGCTTGGTTGAATTATGAACTTGTGTTTTAAAGCTTCACTGTATTGCTGCCCTGAAAGACTTCCTCTCATCCGTCCAGTTGGCCTCCAGTTTTCCTCTGTTGATCCTAAAAGTGGTTATGTATTGTATTTTCTGAATGAATAATATGTTTACAAAGGATCCCTTTATACAGGGATTGAACCCTAGCACTAAACAAGGAAACAATAATCATAACCTAATAACAATACAATTACGAATATATGGAAACACAATCACAAGCATAATTCTCAAAAGTTTGATCGGTCATGGGACAAACGGTCAAACCGGATCTAAATGACTGGAAAAGTTGTCGAGACAAACCTTCGTAAATATATCCGCGTATTGATACGGAGCAGGAACATGTAAAACCCGAACATGACCTAGGCGCACCTTTTCTCTGACAAAATGTATATCGATTTCGATATGTTTTGTACGCTGATGCTGCACGGGGTTATCAGACAAATATACTGCTGAAACATTATCACAAAATACGACCGAAAGCCTGGAGAAGGGGGACACGCAGCTCAAACAGAAGATTACGAATCCAAGTGACCTCAGCCACTGCGTTGGCGACCCCGCGGTACTCAGCCTCTGCACTAGAACGAGATACAGTAGGCTGACGCTTAGACGACCAAGATAGTAAATTATTCCCAAGAAAAACACAATATCCACTTGTAGATCGACGGGAATCAGGACACCCGCCCCAGTCAGCATCCGAGTATGCAACCAAGGAATGTGTATCGGATTTTACCATTCGAATACCATAATTCAAAGTCCCCTGAATGTATCTAATAATGCGCTTCATGAAAGCATAATGTGGATCATGAGGCTCATGCATAAACAAGCAGACCTGCTGTACCGCATAAGATATGTCCGGCCTGGTGAAAGTGAGGTACTGTAAGGCTCCCGCAAGGCTACGGATAGAGTGGGATCATGAAACAAAGGACCATCCGTGGCACTTAATTTGGAAGACAGGTCAACAGGAGTGGCACAAGGCTTACAAGATGTCATATTGGCCCGATTAATAATTTCTTTGGCATACTGTGTTTGGTCCAAAAACAACCCATTAGCCGTGTGGGTGACCTTGATCCCCAAGAAATGATGTAATTCACCAAGGTCAGACATGGCAAACTCTCGGGAGAGTGTTTGAATGATGTCATGCAACAATCTGTCAGAGGATGCTGTGAGGACAATATCAACAACATATAACAAAAGATATGCTATATCATGGCCGGTGCTGTAGATGAACAAGGAATTGTCACACGCGCTACTCTTAAACCCGTGGGATAAGATATAATTCGCAAAGCGTGTGTACCAAGCGCGTGGTGCCTGTTTAAGCCCGTATAAAGATTTCTTTAACCTGCACACAAAATCTGGAAACCGTTTATCAATGAACCCAGGGGGTTGGTGCATAAAGACTGTCTCGTTCAGGTGGCCATGTAAGAAAGCGTTCTTGACATCTAACTGATGAATAGGCCATGATTTGGAAACTGCAAGAGATAATACTATTCTAATTGTGGCAGGTTTTACAACAGGGCTAAAAGTGTCCTCACAGTCAATGCCCACAGTTTGCGACTTCCCATTAACAACCAATCGTGCCTTATACCTCTATAATGTACCATCCGATTTAAACTTGTGGCGAAAGAGCCACATGCATCTGATCACCGGTCTATCAACTGGTCTAGGGACCAAATCCCACGTCTCATTTTCCTGTAAAACAGTAAATTCAGCCTGCATGGCGCGCAGCCAGTTCGGGTCGGTAAAGGCCTGGTGATAGGTTTTAGGGACGGGATAGATGGTAGTGGTGTTAAGGGAATATAGGGGAGGTTTTAGGCTTCCGGTTTTGGATCGAGTGGCCATTGGGTGAGATGATTGGTTTTGGGTCGGCGGCTGTGGTACAACCGTGGGCTGTGGGACAGCCATAGGTGGCTGTGTAACATGCGTGGGTGGCTGTGGGACTGTAGGATGCGGTTGGGTAGTGGGCTGTATGGGGGCCTGGTATGTTTGGGTCGATTGGGGGGCAGGTGGGTTTTGTGATGGTCGTGGGCGGCGAGTATAGGTGTAGCGAAAAGGTGAAGTAGTAGTGGGCCGAGGGGGAGCCGTGGGTGGTGGTGGGGGGTTGTTGGAGGCCATGGGTGGAGCAAAGGTAAATCCGGGAGGGGTTATGTCGTCTAGAAACCGGTATGATGGAGTGGGTGTGGGTATGGTGTGAGGGAAGACGGTTTCATCAAACGAAACATGCCGAGAAATAAAGACTTTCCCGGTCGTGGGGTCAAAGCACCGGTACCCACGAAAGTCAGGTGGGTAACCAAGGAATATGCACCTGATGGACCTCGAGTGAAGTTTGTGGGGTTGAGTTGCGGATGTGTTCGGATAGCAGGCGCATCCGAACACCCGAAGATGGTCGTATGTGGGGTGACGAAGGTAGAGGGCAAAGGTAGGAGTAAAAAAATTAAGTCTTTTTGTAGGAAGAATATTGTGGAGGTAAGCGGCGATGTGAAGGGCTTCGACCCAGAAACTAGGTGGAAGGTGTGAGTGGATAAGGAGAGCGCGAATGATGTCGTTTAGACGAGGGATCATGCGCTCGACACGGCCGTTTTGGGAAGAAGTTTGGGGACAGGAAAAACGAAATAACAAGCCGTGCTGGCTGGCAAAGGTTTTAAAAGCATTGTTGTCAAACTCACCACCGAGGTCACAATGGAAGGTTTTAATATTTCTGTTGAATTGGGTGGCAATTAGGCAGTGAAACTTAACAAAAGTTGGAAAAGTTTCTGATTTGCATTTTAAAGGGTATACCCAAATGAAGTGTGAAAAGTTGTCAATCAAAACAAGATAATATTTATACCCAGATTTACTTAATACGGGGGAAGTCCAAAGGTCACAATGAATGATATCAAATGGTGCAAAAGTAAAAGAATTAGATGCATAAAAAGGTAAACGTTTGCTATTGGAAAGCTGACAAGAGTGACAAAGACTAGATGTTTTGTTCTTATTACAAGAGAAATTAAAATGACGACTAAGAACATCCAAGACTTGAGCGCCGGGGTGCCCCAAACGATCATGCCATGGAAGAGATGTGGAAGTGATGAATGTTGCTTGAGGTGGGAGTTCTGGCGGTGTGACAGGATAGAGATCCCCGGTGCTATTGTGGCGGGATAGAAGACGCCCAGTTCGAAGGTCCTTCAAAGAAAAACCAAAGGGGTCAAATTCAATGGAAACACTGTTATCACGAGTAAATCGTCTAACAGAAATTAACTTTTTAATGATTTGTGGGCAGTAAAGGATTCTGGGTAGTATGTAAGTGCGATGGGTAAGGTTAAATAGCCCGTTCCAGACCCTTGAACTGGCAAGGACGCGCCATTGCCGACTAATATGTTACTGTTAATAGGAAAAGAGTCGGGAGTTTTGATCATACCTTGTTCATCTGTGGCGTGTGATGTTGCTCCGTGTCCATATTGAGTTCGGGTCATAATGGAGCTGCATCGAGGAGAAGGCTGCAGTAAGATTGATGGACACATAGGATTGTAACTAGTGGGTTGGATGGAACTGAAGTGGGCCTGCGGTGTGTAAGGTGTGGAAGGGTATGGGTTAGGCCGTAGGCGGGTGCGGTTTGGTTCAGGTTTGTCGAATGTGCTGCAGTATAGTGGGCCGACTGATTTTGGGCCGTGGGTTGGGAATAGGGAGCAGGGGGCTGGAAGGCAGGTTGGGTCGGGTAGGGGCAAGGTGGAGTGTTCCACCAAGCCCATTGAGGGTAGGAGAAGTTGCTTGGGGCCCAAGTTTGTGGTGAAGGGTTGTTGCCGCGTCCAGAACCGCGGCCGCGGTTACCACGCCCCCGACCACGTCCTCGGCCACGTCAAGATCGGTTATAAAAGGGTTGGTTGTTGTAGGTATTTGATCCAGTAGGAGGGTGTGTTGTTGTTGGTTGTGGAAGGTTTGGTTTTGAGAGGTTGTAACATGAACGGACTATGTGGTCTTTTGGCGGGCTTCTTGTCGAATAACTTCATCCTCTAACATACTCCTAGCAAGATCCCAATCTGCATTATTGGCGTTGATAAGAGAGGCAGTCGTGTCATACTCTGCAGGCAGCCCCCGAACAAGTTGAAGCACAAGACGTTCTTCAGTAACCGGATGGTCCACGTCCTTGAGCTGGTTCGCGAGATCTTTGAGGCGCTGACAGTAGTCGTCCAAAGACGAGCAGGTGGACAAGGTGAGGTTACAAAACTTGGTTTCAAGCGCCCCAGCCCGAGCCTTTTTGTTGCTCAGGTATATTTTTTCGAGCTTCACCCATGCATGGCGAGCCGTAGGGCCGCTTTCAAGAACCCGGGGCAAGAGGTCGTCGGACACAGTGCTGTAAATCCATTGGAGAACGAGAGCATCCAGTTCTTTTCAGGATTGGTAATCTGCTGCGGTGGCTAGTGGCGGTTCGGATCCATCAATGTGATCGAGAACCTGATAAGCCACAACGTGGAGCCGGAAAAGTTTAACCCAAGACGTATACGTAACCTTAACGCCGTCGAAGGTACGTATCTTGGACTGCACGTTTCTTACTGAGTAGGCCGGGTGCAAATTTTTGGTGGGTTTATCCGAAGAAGATGACTCGGGGTCATCCTTTTTGTTATTGTCTGTCATAGGATAGATGTGCTAGGGTTTATGAAACAAAGGAAAGAGGCTGTCGAAACAGCAGACAATCGGAAAAAAAAGGAAAAAAGGAAGAGGGTATTCAGAACCTAGGGCTCTGATACCATAAAAGTGGTTATGTATTGTATTTTCTGAATGAATAATATGTTTACAAATGATCCCTTTATATAGGGATTGAACCCTAGCACTAAACAAGGAAACAATAATCATAACCTAATAACAATACAATTACGAATATATGGAAACACAATCACAAGCATAATTCTCGGCTAATAGATCCGTCTACTGAATTTTCTGGATCCATAGTAACTTACGTTAGCTTCCCTTCAACTCTTGGTACAATAGTATACTTTATTTTGGCCAGTTTTGCGACCTTCATCCAAAGGTTTGTTTTTCTGCATCTGGATCCAAAAGGTTTGAAATCTTGTCATTTTCATCCGGCTTGTTAACTCCATCCATTTTTGTCCGTTAATTCAGGGGTATTTCTGTCTTTTTTGTTAACTCAAATGGCAATTCGGTCTTTTTTAGGGTATTCGATCTTTTTACAGAAAGTGAAAAAGACCAAATTGCCTTTTAAGTTAGTAAAAACGACGGAAATACCCATGACTTAACGGAGAATAATGGATGGAGTTAACACGCCGGATGAAAATGACAAGATTTCAAACCTTTTGGATCCAGATGTGGAAAAAACAAACCTTTGGACGAGAGTCGCAAAACTGGACAAACCCAAGGGACGAAAATGACATTTTAGTCTTTTATTTTTATTTTTTTATTGGCAGAAAGTATGTTAAGTGTTACCTCTGTGGTCGCCTGTTGCTGCTACTGGCACAGATGATGATCCTGATGTCTGAATCGGAGGTGTGACACATGGCGTTGGGCTTCTAATCTGGGAAGTAGCTCGTTGAATGGCAGATAAAGAATACTGAGCGGAATGACTGCTTGCAAGACTCGTCATGGAGCCCACACCACCTAGCCGAACATGAGGAGCCGGTTGACCAGATGATCGAACCGGAAGGTGAGTCCGTTGATTCAGAGATTGTGTTTGGTGTGAGCTAAAGCGGTCCGTTGAAAGAGGTGAAGCTGAACGATGATTTAGATGAGATGTTGAAAAGTTATGTTGTATGTTCTGAGCGGGAAGTGCCTGAATAGCATTTTGTGTATTCGTTACCCAGCTGGATGATGTCGGATACCTCACATTCCCATCATTATTAATATTATTTGAGTTTTCATTCTGTTGTGACGGTGTACTACCAGAAACAGGGGTTTCATTTTGACTTTGGCTTTGACTTTGACCTCGGGCCAAGGAGTTGAAAAGGAGGCGATTCCTTTGAATAACATCAGCGGCATCTAATCGTACAGGTGAATAAAACTCACCCCAAAACCCGTCTTCCATGTGCGGTGCTGTATTTTTTTTCCTAACACTAGATACGCCAGCTGGCGAAGGTTTTTTATCATCATCTTGTTCAAATTTATCGATTTCATTATCGTTTTCAGTAAGATCCATAACATCATCAACATTGTGGGGGTAGTTTCTTGGTTTAGAGGCTGTGCGTCGTTTGGTTTTTCTGTAAGCTTCCCACGAACCGTCGCCTGATATTTTCACATAAGAAACGTCTTCGCCTACCTCTTTGAGGACCTAACAACAAATCAACTGTTTATGATTTATAGTTATAAAAAAATATATGAAATATGTAAGTATGAATGTTGACTTGCCTTGGCCATGCTTTGATCAATTCTGATGTCGTGGAAGCAGACAGATTGACTACAATGGGGACAACGCCACAGTGGTCTTTTTGAGTTAAGTTCCACATAATTGTTAAAATCAAAGCCCTGCAGATAAAAAAAAAGTTAAAAACATTGAACTTTTTCTACGATGTAGCATGAAGAACTTACCTGAAGATGTTTACATGAATGTCCTTTAACCGGAGTCTTGATACAACTGAAACTGTAAAAAATAAGAAGCCTAACTCAATTACAGATATTTCAAGATTAAATATCCAAATAAACAAGTGATAAGTTATACCTTATGGGGCACTTTAGCGATATTCTAGACGGTCCTTCAATTATCTCGTTATCTGTAATCAGAATATAATAGCCCGAAAATGAATAAGAATGGTTTTAACAAAAACCCACAAACATATGTGTCTAACTAACTAACCTGAATCAGGTTGAGCAGCAACTGGTTGAACATAGTCAGGAATTATAGGAAAGCTAGGGTTTGAGACCTTACTCATGAAGGCAATCGCTATAATATATCTCGCTAAATAGAAATCAGAAAAATTTCAGTTGAGTCAACAGTCAAGCATGAACATTATTCTAGAATTGGATAATGATACTACCATTAAATTGGCCCACCACTTGATGAAGATTGCTTCCATATTTAAGCATATGCATAACAGGTGTGGGCATCTGTGGTCCAAAATCCTGATGAGAAAATTAAGGAACCAGAAACTTGTTAGCGATCACCAACAACACATTGATTATAATACAAATCAATGTTTTCATGACCAGACCAGACGTCAAACCGGTCTCCTTACTAGTCCACTGGTCGGGTCGGTCGAACCGGATATAAGAATCGGGTGATGACGTAAATATTATAAAAATAAATAGGATAAATTTGGAAGCTAAAAAAAAACAAATCAACCCATAAAAAATCCGGTTCAACCAGCCGGTTTTCTGGTCCAACCGCTGGTTCCCGGTCCAACCAGGCAGTTCGACTCAAAACGGTCTGACATGATGAACCGGACTGGTCAAACCCCCAGTTCCTGGTCAGACCGGCTGGTCCAGTTTTTAAAACACTGGTACAAATCGTAGAGTGGTATGTACAAACCTTGTAAACACAAGTTCTTTTCTCAACTCCTTCTCCGTTCATAAAAAACTATAAGTTGAAAAAATGAATTACAGTTTAGCCCGATTTGAACATGTGTGCATACCCGGTGTAAAGAAGGATTTAAATGGTAAACATAAGTACATACTTGACTTGCAGAGGACTTATAAGGCATGCTGATGTCTCTATATTATCTGTTTGAGCAACAAATAAATACTGCAAGAAAATTAAATTCGGAACCAAAAAAAGAGTAAACTTTTAACCTAGTTTAGTCAAAATATTACAAGAAATGCTTACTATTTTATCATCAGGAGAAGTTCTTGATCTCTTTGATATATGCAGATCCGTTACGTATGAATCATAACCCGGCTATAATATATACAGAAACTTAACTACATCACAGTCTTGCAAGATGACCTTTTTTTTTCAAGAAAAAAAAATCCATTGTTTATTACCTTTGTCTCAACAAGAGAATATTTCGCCCATTTTCATTCCGGGATAGAACCTGAAAGGAAACTTCTTCCAAATTAAATTGAGAATTTTTTAAATCGTAATTCGTACAGCTGTCGAAATAGGTAAGAGACCATATAAATTTTGTACATAAAAGGAAAGATGATAAACGTTAAACACCTTGACATAATTGTAGAGATGGAGGGATGAAAGTTATTGTTCTTATTCTTCACGTTAGAATTCAATTCGTCAATACTAACGCTGCAAAAGCTGCTTTGCATCTACAATGCAAACAAATGCTTTTTTGTAATAAGCATGTGGTAAAAATAGAATAAGAAAGGGTGTCAAAATCATATTTACAAACCTCATCTGAAAGAACATAAAGTTCTTCCTTTATCTTCTCACTGAACCACCCATTACTACATGCACTCTATAATAAAATATACAAAAAGAAAAAGAAAAATCACTTAAAACGGAAGTTTTTCATCTATAAACCTTCCTTCTTTAGAAAGTGAGTACCTTTACAGATATCATGAGTACCATAACAGCCGCTTGTGATGTGAGATCATTTTTCCTCTGGCATACCTGAATTTAATCATATGTAACAGTAAGATGTACAAATGCAGCAACATGTGTTACATATAAGATAGCAGGTACCAGCCGCAATTGTATTCGGAATTATTAAAAGAATCTTTTACTATTACTATAGGAAGAAAGAAGTAACCTGCTTTAATAAATTGGGTAAATCCGGAGCGCTGCCTGGGATATCATTGTTGGAAACGGCGTAGTCAATGCCTCTGCGATTGTCGATTTCAGTCGTTATAAAAACTTACGCAAAAGATATAACTTTTTTTAATTATAAATTTAAAACTCTCATTCCCTCCATGACAAATTTAACAAAATTTATTAACAAATTCAAACTCACAAACTATCTACCCGTTTACTCATATTCTGTGTAGTAAACAGTTCAGTCCTTAAATATAAGTAATCAATAACTAAACTTCAACAATCCAACTTCGTAACGCAGAAAAAACGAATCAAATCAATAAACACAAATCCACTTCACCAGTGATCAAAAACGAAATTTCAAATTCCCAACTCTTCATTTTTATGGAAATAAAAACAATCTAGAAAAGTTTATTTAAATTCATTCCACATTCTCTCTTTCACACACAACCCTAACTTCAGTAACTATAATTAATTTATGTAACAATTTTTTGCTAATAGTTGTGAGATTTGATCCACATTCTCTCTTTCACACACAGCCCTAATTTCAGTAACTGTAATTAATTTAAACTTTTCCTAGATTAATAAATTAACATAATTAAACCTAATTTTCAGTATCTGTTAATTGATTTTAACAGCTTAACCTAAAATTTTACATAATATCGAACTTTAAGTTAACAAAATTATAATTCACCACTAGTAGCCAAAATAAAAAACTGTAACACAACTATACTGATCTCAATTTCAAAAATCAATTTCACTAAATCACCACATCAACTTCAAAAATCAAATTTATACCGATCGATTAATCAATTTCACCAAAACAGCTTAAGTGAACAAAATGCAGTTAAAGCTAGGGTTTGTAGATTGTAACGGATCTAACGAGAACCTTCACCTAATCAATTAATCAACCAAACAGGATCGATGATCAAAACGTTACACAGTAGAATAATGTTGCACAACAACATATGAATTGTAAGATTAAAAGCGATACCTAGCGAGAGAGAGGCAGAGATTGCAGAACTCTGCCGCGAAGGTGAACAAGTAACCGGCTAGTGACGGCGGAGATGCGGAAAGAGTTGACGTACGACGGCGATAGTGTCTGACCGGTGGACATGTCCACCGTTCCGGCAACCGTAGCCGGTTTCATCATCGTGCCGGTAAATCTGGCAGGCTGTCACTATACAAAGTGTTGTTAATTTGCCGTTCAAAAGAAAATTATAATCCCGAAAGAGATTAATATTACATGTGAAACATGATCAGATGATAACTAATGCAGATATCTTAACCATTTAATGTTTATATTTTTTTTCATATTTGTTGGTTTAATGTTTATATTTTTTTCATATTTGTTGGTTTTTTCCATCATTTGATTTGCTAGATTTAACTTTAAAAAACACATATGGGTATATCGTATGTCCTTTTTTTATAAAATAAAGGAAGTCTTGAACACAAATATACTTGATTTTTTTAACTAGAAAAGCCGGAGTGAGTTCAATATTCGAGATGTAGTTAATTAACGGCCACTGAATCTTTTGCTAGCCTGATTTTCCATTATTTGATTTGCTAGATTTAACTTAATTACTTATGAGTTTCATATGCATATTTGCGGGAATTTGGTATATATAATAATATATATAATATATATAGGTATATTTCATTAGAAAACGCAAGCCGCCTCAAACCGAGACGACCAAACACAAACAATTACATATTTACAAACTTACACCGATCTTCCCATGACACATTCCTATCTTTCGATCCATGGCCGCAACATAGTGAAGGCGGAAGGGGGCGGCCGACCCTCGGAAATTTTCGCTCAGTAGTGGAGAGTATGTAGTTTTCGTATAGAAATTTTTGGATATATGCGTCTTCAACCCTCGTTTTGTAGAAGTTTTTGGGTATATACTTTTCGTATAGAAATCTCAAGCTTCGCCATTGTTTTAATCTACAATTATACCATAAGAAAACCGTTGATTTTATTTCACTTATAATTTTCTCCATCTTGATATCTTTATTGTTTAACTTTGCCTCATTTCTTGCCCTTCAAATGCTCAAACAACAAATTCTTATAATCTCTTTAGGAACCTTTTTTGTTGACCTTTTAATCCGACGTGGTCATGAATCTCCAAAAGATCTTTAAACGAAAAAACATAAATGTTTGATATTTTACACCAAGAGCTAATATGATTCCACAGGTTTGAAGCAATTATGCAAGAGCAAAATAAGTGTTCCACCGTCTCTTCTCCCGAACCACATATTCAACAATCCGAATCTAGCACGTTGATGTTCCTTCTTTTTAAAGCCTCCGTATTAGCGATCTTGTTCATCTTCGCTCACCAAATATAAATGTTATATTTCGCGGGAAGCCACTTGCACCACCTTTCAGGAACATAATTATTAGATACCACCTTGTTTTTATCCGAAAGTTTTTTAACAACAAACACACTAAAATTTTCCTCTACTGCTCCGGATCCACTCCGATTTATAAAGGAGTGTATATCAAATTAGTTTTCAAATTATTAGAATTTGAAAATTTTGAAACTGGTTATGAATTCAAAGTTTGAAAAACACCCCTCTACATTTATCGTATTAGGTTATTAAGATTATTGTTACAACATTTATTATATGAAATAATGAAACCTGATCGTAAACTTACCTTAAGAAAAAAGGTCAACATTAAATACTCCACACTTCTTACAATTTCTTTATTCGAGTAATGTCAAGTTTATAATAGTTTCAATATATTACTTATATAATATATTAATATTTATATTCATTTTTTATGTGAGTAAATATGTATACCGTACACGGTGGTATACCTGTCCTACAATTTTCCAACTAGATTCGAATGCTTTTATTAACTATGATCAATGACCAATTTTATTCACACTTTTACGACTTCGGTTTAGCATATATATATAATCGGTGATTCAGATCTGAATTGCTTGATTGGTTTATCATCGTTTGAACAAGTTAACATATTTTAATATGTAGAAAATTAGAAATTTATCTTCCTAAAATAAAAGGCGGCCTGGTCCTCAGCGATGTATGCGTACGCAGAACATAGGTGGCCTTTCGCTAATGAGTTTGCGCAGGTGACCAAACTTGTATAGTATTCGTTGGCCTTAAAAAATAAAAAAGAACAAAAAAAATTGTATTAATATATAAGATGTCGGTAAAATTATACACGGGATAAAAGATTTTACGCTTATCTAGAATAATATATAATATAAATTTAAAAACTTAACTATAACAAATCAAAAGTAAACTATTGATTATGCGTAATGGGCATTGTAAGGAGCATGAAGTAGTTTGATAATGCCCCCTTGGGCGCTATAGGGGCATAAAAAGAAAGTGACGTTTATAGTATAATGTCATAGTGAGATAGCAAAACGGAAAGTAATGATTGAAAGAGCATTAAAGGACGTTAACTACTACATATTTTTTTAAAGGATGTTATAAAACTGGTGTGGCAGAAGATCCCCGTTAAAATAATTAACTATTACGAATGTTCTTAACTATTAACAAGAATCCTTTAGTATTATAGGTAGAATATTATGAAACAATAAAACAAAAACAAAACCTAAAAAATTTGGCATTATTTGAAAATTAATTTCCTGTCATAATGTTAGGTGCATGAATAAACAAAGTTATTATTATGCTTTATTAAGTGGTATGCATGGTATATGGTATGTTTATAAATGTGTATTTATTACTAAGTTTATTATTGTTTTCAATTATATAGGTAAAGTTGCTTGGGTTGGGAATCGGATTGTGGTACAATTTGGTTTGGGTCCGGTTATGTGATGAGAATCATAATTAACTTCTTGGTACTCGTTTAGGATTGAGATGTAAGTGGTGAAAATATCGTGTATGTAGAAATAGGGTTGGATTGAAATACATATGATACATGCTGGAGTTATCTTAGTTGTTTGGATCAGTTGTAGTAGAGATTTGATTTATATTGTATAAAGAGTAATTAAATTGTTGGTATAAAAATTATAAAGTATATGAGTTGCTTACATATTGAAAAAAAATTAAATTATTTTTCTCCCACCTTCAACGACCCCTTTAACGATAAAAAAAATAAGGAAACTAAATTCGAAAAAGGGACAGCGGCGTTACCATGACCGTCTCAGGAGTTCATTGGGAAGGGGAGGCGACGCAATGTTTCCTAACTCCTTTCATGAAGCACGCACATTTGTCCTTACAAATAAATGACATTTAAAACATTAAGTAACAAGTTGAATGACATTTAAAAATTCTCATTCCGTGATCTCATAATGAGCGGGTCTTTTAAAAAAAGCGGTCTATGTCTTTTGAATCATGGATGACATTAAGCTGATCACATTTAAAACATCGTAAATCAATGATTGTATTATGGATAAACGGTGTCATTTGCCGTTTGTGACTGCTACAAAACATTATTGGCATTCCGTTGTTTGACCTTTTTGTTATTACAAGTCTTCTACTATTTCCTTTATATTTTATTTATTTTCGTAAATAAAATAAAATAATAAGCATAATAATGATATGAATCTAGATGGTTTTTGAGAAATCAATTCCATAGTTGAGTTGCAATATTACCTACTTACTTTATTTTTTACCGTTACGTTATTCAAATAAATGGCATTAATGAATTTAACATTATCAATTCAAACTTCACTATTTTAGTTTCAAAACAACACAAACAAAAAACGTGAAATTACTTTAAGAAAGAAATAAGATAAAATAAAATTAGTAAGTTTATCCACACACACAAAATGACTTTCTCACCCCTAAGCTTAGTTTCTTGGATATGTGGGGCCCACCACTCACCGGAATATACTTACCGGCCAACCTTTACCCGTCCCTTTTCCCGAAAACTATAAATACGCCTCATAATTTCTTTGCCCTAACTCAGCCGCAACTACCCTTTCCCCTTTCTCTCTCTACAAACCCCCCAATTCTTCATTTCACAAACCCTAATTACTCCTTCAATTTCTGTTTCATCTTCCACAAATGGTCAAAATTGAGTCCTCAATCTTGACTTTCGTAGATCGAACTTGACCCAATCGGCAGCATCCACGATGAATTTGATTTCGCGGTGGTGAAATCCATGGATGCGGTGGAGTTACCGCTTCCAGCTGCTGTTGTTACAAAGATCATGAGATCGTCTGGTTGCAGTGGCGGTGGTGGAATTAGCCGTGTGGAGTTGTTAGGTAGCAAATCGGAACGAGAAACTTCCAGTAGTTCATTTCATCCGGATAAAGGTGTTTGATTAGTTATGTAGTATGTGTATGTATAGATTTAGTTTATTTGAGACCTGTTTCTGTTCAGATTTTATCTTTATATGCTTAAAGTTGAGTAATTTTTGATCTTGGTGTCTAATCTAGGGCTTTAAGTTGAGTAATTTACTAGGGTTTCGTTTTGAACATAACTGTACTTTTCGTGTCTGTTCGTATTGATTTAACTCCATATCGGTTTCGAAGTTCCAATAGTCAGAGAGAATATAAAAGAGGCATGTCTGCAGTCTAGGGTTGGGATATATTACGTTGTTGTTTAAGTTGTGTCGCTTACAATGATTAGTTATTTGAGCTTAGGTTATAATGGAGGAGAGGTTTTGTGTATTTTCTGTTATTTGGTTTCCGTACAAGGGTTTCGAGTTATGATGGTTAAATGAATTTGTTAAAGAAATTTAGAAGAGTTTTTTTGGTTAAGATAAGCTGCCAAACTATGTGGCAGAATGTATGATAATAGGTTGTAAAGATATTCAGCAAACTGTGATATTTGTGTAATGATTTGTAACGTTAGCTTTGGATTCGCAGCAAACTGTCTTTTTAAAAGTTTGATGTTGGATTTTATTCTTTGCAGATGATAGTTGTAATGTCAATGGTTCAAAACCAGCTTTTTGGAACAAGATGTCAGATGATGACCTGTACAGGCAACTGGTCAATTAACCGGTCTTCATAACGGAGAAGCATTTGTTGACCATGATATGGTCTCAGGGCAAGAGGCTAAGCAATCTCAGAGGAAATCGGGGAAATCGTCTAGAAGCAATGGCAATGGTTCTAGAAGATCACGAGTAGCACAGATGGAAGCTTCTTTGAACGTAACAGGAGTAGCGATATGAGTGATCTACCCAAAGAATTAGGATCTTATTCTGGAAAATACAATATTGCAGGTAAAACAGTAAGACCCTAAAAGCATCTTTCTTTTAAGTCATTGAAGTTCTATAATTTGCGACATGATCAAATATAGTAATGGTCTAACCCTTATCATAAATTGTGTAATGTGTGAGGTTATTGCTATTTTAGTTATAGAATGCACTGAATGACTTGATATTAACTTGAAATGGCGAAATCATATTGACGTGTATTTACTTTACAAAAAAAAGCAAATTTTTTTCGTTATTGTGCTGGGATCCTCATGCTGCGTGTGCATTACTCCTTATTATGCAATTAGTAGCGTAGGTATTAAGAGATTTGACTATCCCACCACAATATAAATGTGAATGTGACCACACAGACGTTACCCTGTAAACTTTTTTCTCACGCCATAAAGGTTGATAATATTTTAAACAGCTAGGTTATAGCTGATGTTTTCATATAAAAAAGGCTTATGTTATATACTATTTCTCTAATAGTCTAATACTGTAACAACATCTGTTAATTTTTGCTGACTTTTTACGACTGCAGATAAAACACAGACAGCGAAACCTAAGACAGCTGTCTCTGGTAAGCGAAGTGAAAAAAGAAATGGAAAAGTTCCAAAGAACAAATGTGATTCTTTTTCTGTTAAAGCCGGATTGTCAAGCTTCAGTTCAGCTGCTGGTGGAAATAACATACTTGGTATGTCTTTCTTTCGCAACAAGTTATTCTGTATTTTTACGGTGATTTGAACGTATGAACAAACTTCATTTAATGTAATTGGATTTGTGGTACAGGAGTATATGGTTCTAAGCATGACATACGTGACCTTGTAAAACATGTGGAAGATGTGTCACTGAATGAGCTCCTTGATGGTAGTTACAAGTGTCCCAACTCCGTCAAAGTCAAAGAAAAGTCAACTGAAGCTTTGAGTGGAAGTATTTTGCAATCAGTTAGAGAAGCATGCTCGGTTCTTCATCTCCAGAAGCTTACTCAAACCCCAAAGGTGCCAACCGCAGACGCGACTTATAACTATAGTGCTTCGTCTTTCTTGCCAAACTCTAGCACAAATGATGAAAACAAAGGAGATGCAGCAGACCCATCTCCTTGTAATAAGGTTAGTTTATTTTTTTCGTATTACTATTGATCTTCTCTTATTTTTAGTAAGAATATGTCCACCAAACGGTTACTTATTATTTGGTTTATTTAAGGTGGAAAGTTCTTTCGTGGGTCCCACTGATCACCATGCAAATCTACTTCAGTTTCCGTTGTTCGAACCAAAGGATGTTTTGGACCGCTTAACTCTTCCTCCTCATAAGGATCTTGATCTTATGCTTCTTGACAGCACGAAGCCTACTTCAACCTCAAAAGGTAACCTTTGTATAGGTTTATAGTTTATCCATAATTAAATAAATAATAATATATGTTTAACATGTTATTAACGTTAATTTAACAACAGTACACAACGGAGGTAGCTTACCAACATTTCCTTGGTCACATGTTTCTGGAGGGCATTTCAAAACTAACCCTGATGTGGTCAAGTCCGTACCGAGTAAGAGTACTTGCCAAAGTCGATGGGTCAAAATCGGGAAGTCAACCACTTCTTTATGGGACACCGGCACTACTAGTTATCTTGCGATTTTCAGCACCTGACTTATAATCAAAGCCTTGTTCCGTTACAAAGTCAACCACTAGGGTCAACCGAAAAAGAAAAACCTCCTTGATATCGACTGTTAATCGAGAAGCAACACCCTCTGGGACCCGCACATCAGGTTCTAAAAATCCAGGTTAACTTTCTTCTTTGTCACTATTTTTTTTGTTTTTAGAGTAAAATGCCATTTCCGTCCCTAAGGTTTGGCGAGTTTTGCGACTTCGTCCAAAGGTTTGTTTTTCCGCATTTGGACCCAAAAGGTTTGAAATCTTGCCATTTTCATCCGGCTCGTTAACTCCATTCATATTTCTCCGTTAAGTCAAGGTATTTTCGTCTTTTTTGTTAACTAGAAGGGCAATTCGGTCTTTTTCACTTTATGTACAAGCATTTAATCTAATGTACACGTATTCAAAATACACTTACTAAATAAAAAAAACGAAAATACCTCTGACTTAACGAAGAAAAATGGATGGAGTTAATGAACTGGATGAAAATGGCAAGATTTCAAACCTTTTGGATCCAAATACGGTAAAGAAACCTTTGGACGAAGTCGCAAAACTGACCAAACCTCAGGGACGTAAATGGCATTTTACTCTTGTTTTTATTGATTATGTATTTATATGCATATATCACCAATTCATGCTAAATGCCGACTTATGAAGATTGTCTAAACTCATTTTATGCTTCCACAGCTGGACATTCTTCAGTGGTGTTATCTGCTGCTCAAACATTATGCGACATTGCAGCTGAATTCCGTAAGAAAGACCAACACGGGCCTGTCAGCTGGCAAAAGAAAACTTCCCATAAATCTATAAGAGCTAGCAAGTTAACATCAGACAAAAAACTTGAAAAAGCGTTATTCACCATCCCAAGTTCACGAACCGTGGGAGCCACCAGCCTCATCAACGACACCAAGTCACATAGCTCAAAGAAAGTCAAACTCGACCCCACCAAAGGTCAGTACCATTGGTCAACTACTACACCTCAATCAATCAGATCGTCATCATCATCTCCAAGCAAACTCTTCAAGAATAAGAGTTCACCCATGATGGAAGCAAAACACCATGAGAGTAGCAGCAGCCCGTTGAAAAGATCGATGACAGCCCCACCAGCGAAGTTACCAAACAAATCTTCAAAACTGAGAAAACTTGTACCAATGGAATGGAAAAGCCGGGGCGACGAAAAGGGTAATGCAAAGTACTAAGATCTGATTCTTTTGGGTTAATTATGTTGTTAGTTTATTGTATTTTGATTTGGTAGTTCGGTGTACATAATTTTAGAGTTTATGGTGTAGTATCTGTAGTACAGGAATGTTTCCCTTGTTGGGCCCCCATAATGCAATCATGTATGTATGTAACAGGAGGGATAAAAAAGACTTTCTTTCTTTTTTCCCCTTCTAGTTTTATTTTCATTTTGTTGAATGATACCTAATATTTTTCAACTATTATTCCATTCTAAATTTGAATAACCCAAATAACCTGAAAACCAACTGGGTGATCGCCCTAGGTTGAACCTAATGAAACTTCTCACATTTTCAACTCTGATCATCAAATATTTTCTTGTGCTTTACGTACACATTTTATAAAGGATATAGGCTCGTTATGTGTACATCAAATGGGGATGTAGCTCAGATGGTAGAGCGCTCGCTTAGCATGCGAGAGGTACGGGGATCGATACCCCGCATCTCCATCAATTTTCACAATGTTTTTCCCACCCGTTTCCTTTTCTGTATCATGTTGTTTGTTCACATATTGCCCCCTGAAACTTTCAAAATTTTTTAGTTTTCAGTACTGAAAACATAACGTCAATAAACATTAGTTTTTATATGTATCATAGGGGAAACAAGATGAATTCAAATATGCAATGAAGGGTTGGGACACTTAAGCCAACGGACGAAACCTGATTAGCTAGAATCTAGATAACTCGTGTGTGGTACACGTATCATCAACAAAACGTACAAGAGTTTTTGAATAAATATAATTTTAAAGTTTAACATATTCACATATTTATAGCAAAAAATAAATGTTAGCCATTACCGATACCCCACACGATTAGCTGCTTATGCAAAAAAGCCGGTCGCAACGAACACCAGGTGAAAGAAAGGTAGATCCAGGAGCATATTACGTGTAAGAAATGTGGACATGCGTAACAAACTACACACTACTTTTCTGATTTAGTCTTGAAATATAGCAATGAGTGAATGATTAAAAGCACAATCGTTATAACTTTTTAAGGCATATAATAATAAGTCCACACAAAAACTCTCATATATTCATTCATTCATAAATGCAGAGGCAGACCTATCTTAATAGAAGGGGTAGCCTCTGCTACCTGTTGGCGATCCGGTGGTAGTGTAGACTTTTGAAAAATTTGACGTTTTTTCGATTTCGTTACCCATACGAAAATTTTCTAGATCTGCCACTGCATAAATGTCTCTATCCGCCATTGTCTCTCTCTAACCTCCACAACATCAGCCGCGTGTCTTCTCTTTACCTCTCATCACTCCCCACGCCTATTACTTACTTTCCAATCTCCACACACAATTCATCTCTTCCACTTTCACTATTTTCTTCACATCTCAATTATGAACAGAGGCGCTGCAGAAGTCGACCGCCGGTGGTCGTCCGATACCGTGCCGGACAATACGCAGAGCAACACTTCTTCTCCGGCGTCATCACTGAACACAGATGAAGAGTTTGTTGAAATCACGTCGATAACAATATGACTGTAGGTACGGACCCTCCGGTAACCGCAACTTCTTCTCATTCATCGAGTCGGTTACGGCAGTTATCGATGAGGTTTCCGTGGAGTACTCACGTGCAGACGTCATCGATGCAAAACGACGTCGTAGGAGTGGATTCACATTCACGCGGAGTGCGTGCTGAGGTCGATCGAAGTCGTTCCGCTACTCGTAAAGCTCTTAAAGGTCTCCGATTCATCAATAATAATAAAACCAACGGTGTGGGTGCGTGGAACGAAGTTGAGACTAATTTCGATAAGTTTGCAAAGGATGGATATCTATATCGTGCTGATTTCGCACAATGCATAGGTTTGTTTGTTTGTTTGTTTTTTTTCTCTAGTAACATTTAATTGAAACTTGTATATTGTTAAATGTTGTTGAAGATGTGATGGACTTGTTTGCATTTGAAGGAACGAGAGATTCGAAGGAGTTTGCAGTTGAAGTGTTCGATGCAATCAGCAGAAGACGTAGGCTAAAAGTTGACAAGATCAGTAGAGATGAATTATGTGAATATTGGTCTCAGATCACTGATCAGAGCTTCGATTCTCGTCTCCAGATCTTCTTCGACATGTACTGCTTATACTTAACCGTTTGTTTTCTTCTATTGATTCGTAATATCAATATTCTCTTTTTACAAATCCATGCCTAATAAATTAAATAAAATTAAACAAGTAACTGGTGGTTGCGTATCATAAAATTTTAATTTTGTGATTGACAATTGTTTCTACTTAATTTAGAAAAGTTAATTAAAAAAATACTAACAGTGAAATTTGATAGTAACTTATTAATTAACCATTAACCATTAACCATTAACCATTAACTATTAACTATATATATTCATTTGCAAAACATTCTTTCTTCTTGAATATACTATTCATTTTTTTTAGTCTTTAATTTTTCTTTTACTTTTAACTCTCTCTTTTTTTCTTTTTTTTAATATTTAGAAAATTAATTAAAAAATACTAACAGTGAAATTTGATAGTTAGTAACTTATTAATTAACTATGTATATTAATTTGCAAAACATAACTACTATTCATTTTTTTTCTTTTTTTAGTCTTTAATTTTCTTGTACTTTTTTAACTCTTTTTTTAATCTTTTACACTTTTAACTTAATAGTTTTTATTTTTTACATAACCTTCATGTTAATTTATCTTTTATACTTTTAAGTCCATAGTTTTCATTTTTATATATTTGTCACAAACATTTTCTATTTTTAACATCAACAGTTTTTTACTTTTAACTTTGGTCCCTTTACTTTACATATTTTACAAATTTGTCACTTTGCGATTCATTCCAAAATTTGGCAAGTTAGCATACTGCAACACGCGCGTGTGGTTCAACGTTTTACGTCTATTTTTTTATGGTTTACGGCTCCGTAAAAATTCACAGGTCCTAAGCCGACTTAGTTATTCTTTTTTATTTTTTTATATTTTCGGTCTAATCTTGCGAGTTAGCACGTAACGTGTGTGCGTGATTCGTCATTTTTACGTTTTCTTTTTGTTCGGTTTAACGATCCTGCCGCAATACGCGGATCCTAGATACTAGTTTTCTTTATTTTTTAATACATCGTTTGTTTCTTTATTCAATGCGTGTAATACACACTTAGTGATACATAAACAAATATCTTACGTTTGTAGGGTAGACAAGAATGAAGATGGAAGAATCACTGAAGAAGAAGTTAAGGAGGTAAACATATATGCACATGATCACTCTTCCAGTTTTATTATTTCTTTTTATTTTCACTCATCTTAATCCAATTAACTTCTCATACCATTTCCTCACTGAAAAACTCAAACCTGTTTTTATATATTTATTTATTTATTTTGTTTTTATTGTATTACAGCAGATTAATTATTTGAGCACTTGCCTGTGTGTTTGCCTAATTTGGGTAATGGGTTTAAAAGGGTGGCGAGTGGTTGAAGGAGGTGTTGGCATAATATCTTTTTTCTGTTAAGTATGCATGTGCGGAGTTGATTCGGTGATCATTTCTGTTTTACAATATCTTCCCACTAACAGCCACAAGATACACAAGAATTATTCGTTTACTGTTTATATATGATCCTTTTAATGTAACATATATACTTAAATACAAAATTTTATATGTAACAATGTATTTTTAAAATGAAGCAGTATTTTACTGGATAACGTCATAATAATATATGATGATGATAAAAATTGATGTTTTAGTTTTTTTTTCCTTGTATGTTTTCTAACATTTTAAAACTACACACACACACAAAAATAGCCATCGCAGTACTATAAAATATTCGAGGATGAATTGTTTAATTATTCTCTTTTAAATTGTTTATGAAAAACTTACTACTTTCAGATAGGGATGTAAACGAGTCAAGCTTTTCGTAAGTTACCTGAGACGGCTTGATAAAAGTTTGAAATGAACCGAGATTAATAGAGCTCGAGATTATATTTATGATCATTTGATAAAAGTGGTTGAAACCGTGTTTCACATATAAAGCTTGACTATACTCGCGAATCTAAACGAGCCTAGTATTTACAAAAACTTTGATTTATAACATTACTCAAAATACTTATAAAAAGTGCTACTTTAAAAATAGACTGGTTTAAAGTAAGTGCTTTTTCATACATGGGAGTAAGGATTAACTCTAGTTTTTAAAACTGAAAATTAATAAACAGATAATAATGGTGAGTGCGTCAGCAAACAAGCTATCAAGGTTGAAAGACCAAGCAGAAGAGTATGCAGCTCTAATTATGGAAGAATTGGACCCCCAAAGACTTGGCTACATTGAGGTGTGTTTGTGTGGGTGTGGGTTCCACCATTCTATCTTGTATCTATGGTTTCCACTCGTATATATGTAAAAATTGTTAATTATAAAATGCAAAGAGTTTAAGCAATTTAAAAGAACGAATAATATAAACTGACTGAATCATAATTCATACATGTATGCCTCTTCCTGGTTGTATATATGATTAGAGTTGATTATTCAATGATTAGTGTCTTTTTAACTTGTAAACCCATACAAATTATAAGTAGCTAGCTAACCTACGTTGATAGATTATCTATTTTCACACGTCTTCTATCTATTAATATTGATGTGATATGATATGATATGGTTTCTTATTCATTTAGCTAATAATTAGGTATTCTAAACATTATAATGCATATTAAAGTCAGTCGTTATTCATTCATGTACTAGAATGTTGCACGTTATTTTGTTCCAATCACTGAATTTGTTATACAGAGAGTCCCTCAATTACGCGTATTCTCCACTATGCCATGGGCCAGTTTGTATAAAGTTAAGTGGTCAACCATATAATGTTATCATAAAATACAAAAAAGAATAATCATATCCTCACTCACATTTATATTTGAACATACAACATGACTAGTTGTACACAAGTCCATAACACTTTATTTCTTTTTCTAGCCAATTTCCGCTTTGATAATCATCATATATTTATTCGAATATAAGCACATAAAATCATCAAAGTTACAATTTTCTTAGTTAACATGATCTCATTATCTTACTAATATAGAAATGTACGTGACATTACGTTATGATCATCCAGCTATGGCAGCTCGAAACACTTATGTTACAGAAAGACACTTACTTGAACTACAGTCAAGCCTTGAGCTACACAAGCCAAGCCTTGAGCCAGAACCTCTTGAGAAACCGCAGCCCAATAAAGCGAATGAGCTTCAAATTCGTTTACTATTTACAAGAAAACTGGAGAAGACTTTGGATTATCAGCTTGTGGATATTGATTATGATAGGTCTGTTTCATTGGAAATACTTCCAATACAAACAAAGGGCTGCATTTGACGTTATGGGCTACTGCGTTCTCTCAGCTAAAGGCGCAGCCGAAACTCTCAAGCTCAATATGGCTATCGTATTATTGCCCGTGTGCAGGAACACCATTACTTGGCTGAGGTCCACCAAGTTGTCTTATTTTATACCATTTGATGATAACATCAACTTCCACAAGCTCCAAATCTATTACGCTTCCACGTTTCATAACTAGATTACATGTTAAATAGGTTCTGGTTAAAAAATGGCATTTTTAGTAGTGTTTGAAACGGGTCAGAGCTGTATATACAAACATAATATTACTACAATAGTAATAAAAATATTGAATAAATAATTTAAAGTTAATAATGTTTTCCGTCCTTGTAGTTTGTTGATATAAACAGTACAGTCCATTAGTTTAGAAATTGAGAAAATGGTACCAGTACTTTCACTTTTGTAACAATTACAGTCCACCTCACTTAACACCATCCATTTAATCGGTTAAAAGGAATGGACGAAAATGCCCCTGCACATGCCAATCATGTGGTCTGCGTTAAATGGATGGTGTTAAGTAAGGTGGATTGTAATTGTTACCAAAGTGAAAGTATAGATACTGTTTTCGCAATTTTAAACTAATGGATTGTAATGGTTATTTTCAACAAACCATAGGGATGAAAAATGTAATTAACTTTCTTTTTACGAGGACTGGATGGAAATGCCCCTGCACCTGCCAAGCACGTGGTCTGACTAACGGATTAAATGGATGGTGTTAAGTGAGGTGGACTGTAATTGTTACAAAAGTGAAAGTACTGGTACCGTTTTCAAATTTTTAAACTGTAATGGTTATTTTCAACAAACCACAGACACAATAAAATGTTGTATTAACTGAAAACAGAATCTAAGTGATTTAAATTGCTTTACAGACGGTAGCTGCAGCCATTATAATGGGTATAATACTCCATGCAGGTAACCATTTGGCATGCGATTTCCCAAGGCTAATAAACGAAGACAAAAACAGCTACGCTCTTAACATGAGTAAATACTTCGGGGAAAACAAACTGAGCTACATAACCTTGCTTCGAGGGGTGGAGGGTATAACTGGAATTATAATGGTGGTATGTATGATGATTGCCTTCACACTCGCAACCAGATGGTTCAGGCGAAGTCTAGTGAAGCTACCAAAACCATTTGATCGTCTGACTGGCTACAATGCCTTCTGGTATTCACATCACCTTTTTGTTATCGTTTACGTTTTGCTGCTACTACATGGATGGTTCCTTTATTTGGTGAAGGAATGGTACAAAAAGACGGTATGACTGCAAACTTATTGCCTATTAGCTTAGTAAAAGAAGGTGTTTTATATTATAACTGTCACCTAATGTGGTTACAGACATGGATGTATCTTGCATTTCCGGTTGCTTTATGCAGGCGAAAGAACGCTCAGATTCTTTCGTCAGGCTCCTATACTGTCCGCCTTTTAAAGGTTAGCAAAATGAATCAAAGTTTCAACCTTTTTAACATGTCTTATTTTTTTGTTGTCATATTATTTAGGTTGCAATTTATCCGGGCAACGTTCTCATGTTACAAATGTCCAAGCCTCCAAGTTTCGGTACAAGAGTGGACAATACATGTTTGTTCAATGCCCGATTGTATCTTCATTCGAATGGTAAATTTTCATTTCTTAACTAAAATGATAATTTAACATAGAGTTAACTGTCATTTTCGACCCTGTGGTTTGTTCAGTTATGCCAGCTCAGACCAAATTTCAAATTTGTACCATTTCCGTCCCTGACATTCTTGAAACATGGTAGTTCCATCCAAAAAGACTAACGTCTGTTAGAACCTGCTGTTAAGAAAAGGAAAATGTCGTTTTTACCCTTCATTAAACAGTAGGTTTTAATGGACGCTAAGTTTTTAGATGGAATTGGCATGTTTCAAGAATGTCACGGACCTGGACTGGCGTAATTGAACAAACCACAAGTACGAAAATGGTAGTAAACTCTTTTACATAAAAATAACGGTTAAATTAGTCATTTATCATGCTAAACTATATTATATTTCAGGCATCCGTTTTCAATCACGTCTGCTCCAGACGATGATTATCTTTCAATTCACATACGCCAGCTAGGCGATTGGACACAAGAACTAAAACGGGTATTTTCAGAGGTCTGAGAACCACCTCTAGCTGGTAAAAGTGGGCTGCTCAGAGCAGATGAAACCACCAAAGCAACGTATATATATTTATTTAGCCACCCTTCTTTATTTATACGGGTCAGGTTGGTTTGAAACGGGCTGGTCCTGGTCAACGCACAGATACTACTTCTTTTCTAGTTTAACATGTTCTTCTCTTGATCATATTTTTTGACCCGTTTGAGGTAGAACACAACCCAAAATGATGTAACCACAAATATTATGTGTGACTTTATTTTAGCTTGCCAAGACTATTGATTGACGGGCCGTATGGTGCTCCTGCACAAGACTACCGTAAATATGACGTTCTTTTGCTTGTTGGACTCGGCATTGGAGCAACATCTTTTATTAGTATTCTCAAAGATTTGCTAAACAACATTGTTAAAACGGATGATTTAGAAGTAAGTAACTTTCTCGATAACTATGCATCTTTGATCAATTAGCGGTACCTTGACGTTGTATGATTTCAATTTCAAGGCCACAGTAGTCGTTCGGATCTGAGTTCTGCGAGTGCTGACTCGTCCCCTCACGGTAAAATTTCTCCAAGAAAGAAGAAAGGTGTAAGTGTTAAAAATAAAAGATATCAAAGATTGCGGGATCAGTCAAGCATCATCTCCCAAGTTAAGAGGGTCAAAGACAGCTAGTAAACAGCTACAAATCCAGCCGTAAACAGAGCTCATCTACTATATTTAGATTACGGTTTTGTGCTATAAATTGCATACCTTTCTTTGTAATGTAACATACAAAAATATACACATCAATTCAGTGTTTTTCAATCAACCTTTTAACATGGTATCAGAGCAGAGTTCACGGTTCTAATACCGACCTGCTCATCACTTACCCGAATCAATCATCCTCTCAACCAAGCTGCCATGGCCGAAGCCGGTAACTTGGGAGAGGATCTATCAATCCAAATCGCCAATCTGCTCAAGAATGGCCTCAACCCACAAAATCGGAACCCAAAATTGTCCGATAACCTTCAAATAAACCTCAAGCTCAACAGCCAGAATTATGCTCTATGGACCCGGATGATGAGGGTAGCCATAGGCGGTAAATCAAAAGCCTTTCTAAACCATTTATCAACCAATCCACCAAACCAAACCAGCGAAGAATATGAACAATGGGAACAAGACGACCTAGTCGTCTTCTCATGGCTCATACAAAACATTGAACCAACCCTCGCCAGCAATCTAACCGAATTTCCGACAGCAAAATCGCTGTGGGATGCCCTGGCTATAACATATAGCAGTGGACGTGACAAGCTCCAAACCTTCAACCTACGTGTCAAGGCGAATGAAATCAAACAGAACAATCTCTCCCTTGAAGAATTGTGGATTATACTCCAAGGAGTATGGGGAGAAATTGATCGGATTAACCCAAACCCGATGACCTGCCCAACAGATATCCAAGCATATCACAAAATCAGGACTGAACAGAAACTGTTTCAGTTTCTAAACGCTCTCAACCGGAAATATGACCCTATAAAGAGGGAAATACTCCGATTAGAACCCCTTCCAACCGTAGAAACTGCATACGCCACTGTCCGCAAGGAGGCCGCTCACCAGAATATTCTGGGAACACCTCTCAATGACACACAGGGTATCACAGTGGGTTTAATGGCCTCTGAAATCGAAGGGTTAGGGCTTGCATCAAAAGGCTACCGACGGATCGATGGAAAAAGAACCGGATCAGGTAACAAAGATGACAAAACTCACCTCAAATGTGATCATTGCGGCATGACAAAACATACCCAGGAACAATGCTTCAAACTCGTCGGGTATCCCGAATGGTGGTCGGATGGCCATAAGAAGAGCACAAAGGCTACGGTTAAAGAAAAAGGGAAATCATCCAGCACCGGCAACCGAGATGTCACCGGAGATGGAGGCCGAAGCAGGACTGGTTTCGGCGGAATGGCTGGTGCACATGAAGAAGAAGAAGACGCAACAGGTAACGGGTTTGGGGCGCAGCCCTCAAACCCTTGTGGTTTTAACCATGATAATAAACCAAATTTGTCACATTTAGTCCCTAGAAATAAGGGAAATGCTAATATGGCCCAAGAAAACCATAAAAAACAAAAACTATGGATCTTCGATTGTGGCGCGACCGACACAATGACTTATGAGCTGTCGGATATTATTTCAACAACCAAACCAGAAAAAACACATATTCAAACGGCAAACGGAGGAATAATGGATGTAAAATCGGGAGGGACTATTGAGATTTCACCCACAATAAAAATCTCTAATTGTCTTTATGTTCCCTCGTTATCACATAAACTGCTTTCCATCAGCCACGTCACAAAAAACTCAACTGTATTATCCTAATGTACC
This sequence comes from Scalesia atractyloides, assembly GCA_947069175.1. Lineage (NCBI taxonomy): Eukaryota > Viridiplantae > Streptophyta > Magnoliopsida > Asterales > Asteraceae > Scalesia > Scalesia atractyloides. Next base: position 90,213,344 of record CAMTDV010000028.1, on the reverse strand, counting down.
CTACGTTTTGTATTTTACAGGATATCAGGACGGGAGTGATCATTGGGCGTGGCACTGAAAATCAAGGGTTGTATTATGTGGATGAGGTGACTCAAAGTGGTGCTGTGATGTTGACTCATGGGACATCGGAACGAGAAGCTTGGCTATGGCACCGAAGATTAGGTCATCCTTCTGCAAATTATTTGCATATTTTATTTCCAAAACTATTTCCAGTTAATTCTATGTCACATTGTGAAACATGCGTTTTAGCAAAGAGCCATAGGAAAACCTTTAAACCCAATAATACTAAGGCTGCTTTGCCATTTTCATTAATCCACTCTGACGTATGGGGTCCTGCCCCAGTTCTTGGGGGGCAAAACCTTCGTTACTTTGTGATGTTCGTTGATGATTGTACCCGAATGACCTGGGTTTATTTTTTGAAAAACAAATCCGAAGTCTTTGAAAAATTCGCTATGTTTTACGCCATGATCCAAACACAATTTCAAACAAACATCCAAATATTCCGATCCGATAATGGCGGTGAGTTTGTTAATACCTCGTTTAAATTGTTTTTCCAAGACAAGGGAATAATCCACCAAACTACATGCCCAAACACCCCAGAACAAAACGGTGTCGCCGAAAGAAAAAATCGCATTTTGCTGGAAATGACACGAGCTCTCCTAATCGAATCCCAGGTCCCGAAATATTTTTGGCCTGAAGCCCTTGCTACCGCTACCTATCTTCTCAACCGACTCCCAACAAATATCCTAAAACTTAACACTCCGTTACACACCTTTTCAAAATTCTTCAAGCTACCCTGAGTTCTTACTCTTCAACCACGAATCTTTGGATGTACTGCCTTTGTTCACATACCTAAATCAGATCGAACCAAACTTGACCCTTGTGCTGAAAAATGTGTCTTTGTTGGGTATGGAATGAATCAAAAGGGATACAGATGTTATAATCCAAAAACACGTCATATGTTCACCACAATAAACTGTGACTTTCTTGAAACCGAGTATTACTACAATTCCCAACTCAGTGGTCAGGGGGAGAAGGAATATTTAGACACACTAAGTTGGTTGAAATATGTTCCCTATGTACCAACTACAGAGTCACCAGAGTCCAATTTCAGTGCCACTGAAGGTCCTAATGTTCCTCCTAACCTGTGTCCGAGGTAAGTAATACTCACCCTATTCAGTCTGGTGATACCTTTGAAGTTTCTAATGACTCCGAAGATACCAATACTTCTAACCATGAAACTGCCACAGAACAAGCTGAAAATTTGCAGGCAGATGAATCCAGACAAGAAGAACCACCATCAAGATATGTGTTACCCCCTAGAACAAACAGAGGGGTCCCTCCGAAACGGTATTCTCCTGAAAAAGAACCAAGAAGATCTAGTTATCCTATAGCTAGTGTGGCTAATGGAAATTTCACTAAGGAAGCCAAAGCATTTATCTCATCTGTTTATTCCGAAGAAACTCCTACAAACGTGGATCAAGCCTTAAAATCTAAACATTGGAAGGAAGCAATGAAAACAGAAATGGAAGCCCTAATCAAGAACAATACTTGGGAAAAGTGTACTCTCCCGTTGGGAAAGAAATCCGTGGGGTGTCGTTGGGTCTATACGGTTAAGTATAAACCCGATGGTACAATTGAAAGATATAAAGCCCGACTGGTAGCAAAAGGGTATACCCAGACACATGGGATTGATTATGCTGAAACATTCTCCCCGGTTGCAAAAATGAACACAATTAGGGTTCTTTTTTTGATAGCTGCAAATGAAGGGTGGCCACTTCAACAGTTTGATGTAAAAAATGCCTTTTTACACGGGGACCTAGATGAAGAGGTATTTATGGATGCTCCTCCAGGATTCACAAAAGAGTTCAAAACTGGAGAAGTTTGCCGTCTGAAGAAGTCTCTTTATGGTTTGAAGCAATCTCCCCGGGCTTGGTTTGGCAGATTTACGGTTGCTATGAAAAAGTTTGGATATAAACAGGGTAATGCCGATCATACTTTGTTTCTCAAAAAAGGAGGAAAATTCGTAACCTGCCTAATTATCTATGTAGATGATATGATCATTACAGGGAACGATAAAGAAGAAATGGTAAAACTAAAAGAAAACTTGTTTGCTGAATTTGAAATGAAAGATTTGGGCAGGCTTAAGTATTTCCTCGGAATTGAAGTACTAAGGTCAAAACAAGGAATTTTCATTAGTCAGAAGAAGTATGTCTTAGACCTGTTGGCAGAAATTGGAATGATCGATTGCAAACCAGCAGATACTCTGTAACGCCTCGTATTTTTATTATTTTTCTAGATAATAATAATAATAATAAACAAAATAAATTCGACGTTTTATGAAACTTGTACTTGAAATCGGATCTCGTCGGTACGTTCGGGCCACTCAAAAACGTTAGATCGGGTTAACAGGCCTTGGCCCAACACACCACCTAAACCTAACTAAACCCTAAACCTAATTTCAAATAAATAAAACCCCACCCCCCTCACACATCTCACAACCTGCCTTCTCCTTCCCCCCCTTCACCTCTACAGCCGCACACACACTCATCTCCCTGCTTCTCCTTTCCCCGCCTGCACACAGCCCTTCTTCTCCGGTAACACATCTCACACTCATACCTCCCTGCGACCTCTTAAACCCGACACACTCACACCCGCTTAGATGCTTCAGAGAGAGAGAGAGAGGGAGCTGTGAGGAGAGAGAGCTAGATAGAGCGCGGCGATGCGGCGGCGGAGCAGCGGCGCGGCTGCGACGACGCATCAGTTCAGCAACGGCGGTGCAGCAGTGGCGGCAGTTCTGTCAGCCAAAACGCCGCTCACGGCGGCGATGGTGGTGAGTTAGGCTCGAGTTGGGATCGGACTCGGGTTCGGAAATGGTGGTCACGACAGAGGCGGTCATGGCAGTGGTGATGACCCAGTTTCGGGTTAACTCTCTCAGTCTCGGTTCGGTTCTCTCAATCTCGGTTCAGGTTTCGGTTTCTTGGTTCAAGTTTTGTTTGTGTTTTTTTTTCGATTCAAGTTCAGTGGTTATTGTTTCAGATTCGGCTCGGATTTTAGTTCCTGTTTGGCTCGGGTTTCGGTCAAGAACAGTCAACCGACTTAGTTGGGCGTCCCGGTCAACTCAGTCAACTGCCGGTCAACTCGGGGTCAGCTCCGGGTCGAATCTCGGTTCAGTCAAGATCACGGCTCATGTTCAGCGGGTTCGGGTCTCGGTGCAGAGGTTCGGGTCAGCAGTGAGTCAGTGAAAGTCTTAGTTTGATTTCGGGTCTCGTTTTGTGTTCGGTCAAACCTGGTCAACTTGGTCAACGAAAGTCAAACCTGGTCAAACAGTCAACGCCAGTCAAACCAGTCAGATTCGATGTTCGGTTCGGTGTTCGGGGCCAAGTTCAGTCAATGCTTTAGTCCACTCAATCAAAACGCGTCACGGTATACTTTTAACGCCGCAAATTTTTATGTTATATTTATATTGTTTGTATTTAATTAGTGTTATAATCACGTAACCGAACCTTATAAAATTTGTAGACATAAATATATATATTGTTTCGTAATTATTGCGTTTTGACAAATAATATCGACACTTGTGTGTCGGGATCGTCCAAAAACAAGAGGAAACTCTGCCCGATTTTCGACTAATATATATATTTATTTATTATATCTATCGACGAAATATACTTATTCGTTACATCTTTCGACAAAATATATATTGATTTATGATGCTTCCGGCAATATATATATTTACACATTTATGCTTTTCGACAAAATCTATTTATTTATTATATCTATTCGACGGAATATATTTATCGATATTAGTTTTTTTGTCGACAAAAATATACTTACTTTCTTTATTATGCTTTTCGACAAGAGCATAAATCTATTTATTACAATTCTCGACTAATATACTTATTTACTATACTATTGACAAAACATATTTACTTATTATATTCATCGACAAAATATAAATTTAGTTATCACAATACTCGACAAACATACTTATATACTATACTTTTGACACAACATGTTTACTTATTATATTCATCGACAAGATATAGATATATTTATCATGTTTCTCGACAAATATACTTATTTATTTTACTCTCGACAAAACATATTTATTTTACTTTCGACAAATATATTTGTACACCATTCGACAATATACATATATATCTCATACAATTCGTTGGAATATAAATATATATATACCCAATATGCTTTTCGTCAAATATATATATTAATTATTCGACAACACTCCTACAACCCTTCTGATGAATTTAATTTAAGAAATTCCTTTCTTAAACGATATTAACTATATACGTACTTTCGACTCCAATTCGAATCCTTCGTCGTAACTTCTATTATTCATGTACATTCGTTTGCCATGTTTAAGGTGACCTCGATGTCCCCTTTCTCCCACTCATCAACTCGTCGTGGAATTTCAAAAGAAGACTTAGCAATTTTGTGAGTACACTCGACCCACATTTGTTTTATATCACTTTTTGGGTGTAACATGTTTCCATATACAAAAATCACAAACACTTAAACTTTATGAAACGCACAAACAATCCTATACACATGACTACTTGAATCGTATACTTGTTGCTTGTCTGGGGATAAACGTTGTGCTGTGCTTTAATCATTAACTATTTTTAGCCTTGTTTGACATGCTTAGCGCTATAGGAATTCACGCATCCACCTCCATCGATTTACACGTGAGGTCATGTTAAAACAACGTGATTGCGTTACGGTTTGATTATTAGCATTGCATGCCTTGATATTGCTCTTGTATAGATATAGTTGCCATGAGGATTGTTCAAACTTTATTCGTATACGTATGCTATGCCTAAACTTGTGTACTCGCCTTTGCTTTTGCATTGACTTTATTTTAAAACATGTTACAGGTTGAAGGAGATGACGCTATGAAAACAATATAGCAAGGACTAGATACACACAAATTAGACGTTAGGTTTAATGTCGACGTATCAATTTTGTTACAACTTTGCAAATGTTAGATTGTTCTTTGTTTTGTTACATTGATGTATTTGACAATTTTTATGAAATGAAATATGGTTTAATTAATTATTGTCACTTAATAATGTTGTGAGCAATGAGCAATCTCGTTTTCGTCTCATCCCGATGTTTCCGCCATCGGTTGGGGTGTTACATACTCCTATGAGTGTAAACCAAAAGCTTTATATGGAAGAAGGAGCAAAGTTAGCAAATAAAGAAAGATACCAACGGCTGGTGGGAAAACTAATATATCTCTCACATACTCGTCCAGACATCGCCTATGCTGTAGGGGTAGTAAGTCAATTCATGCACCAACCTCAACAGTCACATATGGAAGCAGTTTGGAGAATTATTAGATATCTCAAAGGAACAGTGGGTCATGGAGTCCTGTTTCAATCACATGGACACCTAAATGTTCAAATCTATACCGATGCAGACTGGGCAGGAGATAAGGGAAGTCGGAGGTCAACAACAGGCTACTTCACTTTAGTTGGGGGAATCTTGTTACTTGGAGAAGTAAAAAACAAAAGGTGGTTGCTCTTTCAAGTGCAGAAGCTGAATTTAGAGGTATAGCTCGAGGTTTAACAGAAGCCATGTGGATGCGAAGACTCTTAGCTGAGATTGGTTTTCCGTCAAAAGAAACAAGTAAGATTATGTGTGATAATAAAGCTGCAATTCAGATTTCAGAAAACCCAGTACAACATGATCGAACTAAACACGTGGAAGTTGATAGGAACTTCATCAAAGAAAAATTGGAAGATGGTACGATTGAACTACCGTTCGTTCGATCAAAGGATCAGCTCGCTGACATTCTAACAAAAGCGGTTAACGGGAAAATTTTCAGCGATTGTTTGGGCAAGTTGAATTTTGGAAATCCGACTATTCAACTTGAGGGGAGTGTTAAAAATAAAAGATATCAAAGATTGCGGGATCAGTCAAGCATCATCTCCCAAGTTAAGAGGGTCAAAGACAGCTAGTAAACAACTACAAATCCAGCCGTAAACAGAGCTCATCTACTATATTTAGATTACGGTTTTGTGCTATAAATTGCATACCTTTCTTTGTAATGTAACATACAAAAATATACACATCAATTCAGTGTTTTTTCAATCAACCTTTTAACAGTAAGGACTACAAACGCTTACTTTTATTGGGTGACTAGAGAACAAGGTTCGTTTGATTGGTTCAAAGGCGTGATGAACGAAGTTGCTGAATGTGACCATCAAGTATACTTTAATACTTATTAAACAAACATTCATATACTTTCTTGATTTCCAAAAGTCATTGATGAATAAAAAGATATGTTCAGGGTGTTATAGAGATGCATAACTATCTAACCAATGTGTATGAAGAAGGTGACGCGCGATCAGCTCTTATCACTATGGTTCAAGCTCTAAACCATGCCAAAAATGGTGTTGATATTGTGTCTGGCACAAGGGTAAGTTATATTACTTGTATACATAGTTATTAATAGCGAATAGCGGATGATTGCGACAAGTTATGTTTAGCGATACACTAGAAGATAATTTTAGAAATATATTCTATGTGTGTTTTTATCAGTATTTCATCAAAATATGTTGTTTCCAAATGTATATCAAATAAAAACGAAAATTCTGCTATTTTATGGGCATATATTATCAGTATTTTATCTAAATACATTGTTTTTAGATGTATAGTTAAAAAAATGAAAATTCCGCTATTTTATAGGCATATATTATCACTATTTATATTAAAACACAAAAGAAAACTAGAATCCCACTATTTTCACACTATGAAGACGCCAAAATCAGATTGCGACCTGCAATCGCATCGTCACGCTAAACGCTATAGCGAGCGCTATGTTCGCCATTAAAATAACTATGCTTCTATAAGATTATTGTTTAAAACCTTCATTAATTAACTAGAAATTTCCATTAACAGGTTCGAACGCATTTCGCGAGGCCAAATTGGAAGAAAGTTTTCTCGAAAACTTGTAAAAAACATGCTGGTGCTAGGATAGGTGAGTGAGTGTAAGTGTAACAAATCAGTTTAAGTTTAAATATGTTAAAAGAGTAAAATTTTGGGCATGTATGGAACAGGTGTGTTCTATTGTGGTGCACCAGTGCTAGCCAAGGGGTTGAGTAACCTTTGTGATGAGTACAACCAAAAAGGTGGTTCAACCAATCTTGAATTCCACAAGGAGCACTTTTAGACACAAATATGAGCACAGGTACTGTTAAAAGATTGATTCGTAAAACACTGAATTGATGTGTGTATTTTCGTATATCTCATTACAAAGAAAGGTATTGAATTTATACACAAAACCGTAATCTAAACATGGAAGATAGCAGCTGACTACTAGCTGTCATTGCTGCGATTTGCTGTTGATTAGCTGGATGTCCGGCTGTTGATTAGCTGCCGCAGGATGTCCGGCTGTTGATTAGCTGCCGCAGGATGTCCGGCTGTTGATTTGCTGCGATTACCTCCAAGGTTTGACTTTCCTTTCTAACACTCCCCCTCAAGTTGAATAGTTGGATTTCCAAAATTCAACTTGCCCAAACAATCGTTGAAAATTTTCCCGTTAACTGCTTTTGTTAGAATGTCAGCAAGCTGATCCTTTGATCGAACGAATGGTAGTTCAATCGTACCATCTTCCAATTTTTCTTTGATGAAGTTCCTATCAACTTCCACGTGTTTTGTTCGATCATGTTGTACTGGGTTTTCTGAAATCTGAATTGCAGCTTTATTATCACACATAATCTTACTTGTTTCTTTTGACGGAAAACCAATCTCAGCTAAGAGTCTTCGCATCCACATGGCTTCTGTTAAACCTCGAGCTATACCTCTAAATTCAGCTTCTGCACTTGAAAGAGCAACCACCTTTTGTTTTTTACTTCTCCAAGTGACAAGATTCCCACCAACTAGAGCGAAGTAGCCTGCTGTTGACCTCCGACTTCCCTTATCTCCTGCCCAGTCTGCATCAGTATAGATTTGAACATTTAGGTGTCCATGTGATTGAAACAGGACTCCATGACCCACTGTTCCTTTGAGGTATCTAATAATTCTCCAAACTGCTTCCATATGTGTTTCTTGAGGTTGGTGCATGAACTGACTTACCACCCCTACAGCATATGCAATGTCTGGGCGAGTATGGGAGAGATATATTAGTTTTCCCACCAGCCGTTGATATCTCTCTTTGTTTGCTAACTTTGCTCCTTCCTCCATATAGAGTTTTTGGTTTACACTCATAGGAGTGTCTGCTGGTTTGCAATCTATCATTCCAATCTCTGCCAACAAGTCTAAGATATACTTCTTTTGACTAATGAAAATTCCTTGTTTTGACCTTAGTACTTCAATTCCGAGGAAATACTTCAGCCTGCCCAAGTCTTTCATTTCAAATTCGGCAAACAAGTTTTCTTTTAGTTTTTCCATTTCTTCTTTATCATTCCCTGTAATGATCATATCATCTACATAGATAATTAGACAGGTTACGAATTTTCCTCTTTTTTTGAGAAACAAAGTATGATCGGCATTACTTTGTTTATATCCAAACTTTTTCATAGCTACCGTAAATCTGCCAAACCAGGCCCGGGGAGATTGCTTCAAACCATAAAGGGACTTCTTCAGACGGCAAACTTCTCCAGTTTTGAAATCTTTTGTGAATCCTGGAGGAGCATCCATAAATACCTCTTCGTCTAGGTCCCCGTGTAAAAAGGCATTTTTTACATCAAACTGTTGAAGTGGCCACCCTTCATTTGCAGCTATCGAAAAAAGAACCCTGATTGTGTTCATTTTTGCAACCGGGGAGAATGTTTCAGCATAGTCAATCCCATGTGTCTGGGTATACCCTTTTGCTACCAGTCGGGCTTTATATCTTTCAATTGTACCATCTGGTTTATACTTAATCGTATAGACCCAACGACTCCCCACGGATTTCTTTCCCAACGGGAGAGTACACTTTTCCCAAGTATTGTTCTTGGTTAGGGCTTCCAATTCTGTGTTCATTGCTTCCTTCCAATATTTAGATTTTAAGGCTTGATCCACGTTTGTAGGAGTTTCTTCGGAATAAACAGATGAGATAAATGCTTTGGCTTCCTTAGTGAAATTTCCATCGGCCACACTAGCTATAGGATAACTAGATCTTCTTGGTTCTTTTTCAGGAGAATACCGTTTCGGAGGAACCCCTCTGTTTGTTCTAGGGGGTAACACATATCTTGATGGTGGTTCTTCTTGTCTGGATTCATCTGCCTGCAAATTTTCAGTTTGTTCTGTGGCAGTTTCATGGTTAGAAGTATTGGTATCCTCGGAGTCATTAGAAACTTCAAAAGTACCACCAGACTGAATAGGGTGAGTATTACTTACCTCGGACACCAGGTTAGGAAGAACATTAGGGCCTTCAGTGGCACTGAAATTGAACTCTGGTGACTCTGTAGTTGGTACATAGGGAACATATTTCAACCAACTTAGTGTGTCTAAACATTCCTTCTCCCCCTGACCACTGAGTTGGGAATTGTAGTAATACTCGGTTTAAAGAAAGTCACAGTTTATTGTGGTGAACATATGACGTGTCTTTGGGTTATAACATCTGTATCCTTTTTTATTTATTCCATACCCAACAAAGACACATTTTTCAGCACAAGGGTCAAGTTTGGTTCGATCTGATTTAGGTATGTGAACAAAAGCGGTACATCCAAAGATTCGTGGTTGAAGAGTAAGGACTGAGGGTAGTTTGAAAAATTTTGAAAGGGTGTGTAATGGGGTGTTAAGTTTGAGGATTTTTGTTGGGAGTCGGTTGAGAAGATAGGTAGCGGTAGCAAGGGCTTCAGACCAAAAATGTTTCGGGACTTGGGATTCAATTAGGAGGGCTCGTGTCATCTCCAGCAAAATGCGATTTTTCCTTTCGGCGACACCGTTTTGTTCTGGAGTGTTTGGACATGTAGTTTGGTGGATTATTCCCTTGTTTTGGAAAAACGATTTAAAGGAGGTATTAACAAATTCACCTCCATTATCTGATCGGAAAATTTGGATGTTTGTTTGGAATTGGGTTTGGATCATGGCATAGAACATAGTGAATTTTTCAAAGACTTCGGATTTGGTTTTTAAAAAATAAACCCAGGTCATTCGGGTACAATCATCAACGAACATCACAAAGTAACGAAGGTTTTGCCCCCCAAGAACAGGGGCAGGACCCCATACATCAGAATGGATTAATGAAAATGGCAAAGCAACCTTAGTATTATTGGGTTTAAAAGTTTTCCTGTGGCTTTTTGCTAAAGTGCATGTTTCACAATGTGACATAGAATTGACCGGAAATAGTTTTGGAAATAAAATATGTAAATAACTTGTAGAGGGATGACCTAATCTCCGGTGCCATAGCCATGCTTCTCGTTCCGATGTACCATGGGTTAACATCACAGCACCATTTTGAGTTACTTCGTCCACATAATATAACCCTTGACTTTCAGTGCCACGCCCAATGATCGCTCCCGTCCTGATATCCTGTAAAATACAAAACGTAGGGTACATTAGGACAATACAGTTGAGTTCTTTAGTGACGTGGCTAATGGAAAGCAGTTTATGTGACAATGAGGGAACATAAAGACAATTAGAGATTTTTATTGTGGGTGAAATCTCAATAGTCCCTCCCGATTTTACATCCATTATCCCTCCATTCGCCGTCTGAATATGTGTTTTTTCTGGTTTAGTTGTTGAAATAATATCCGATGACTCATAAGTCATTGTGTCGGTTGCACCGCAATCGAATATCCATCGTTTTTGTTTTCCATGATGTTTTTGGGCCATATTAGCATTCCCATTATTTTCAGGGACCAAATGTGACATATTCACATTTTGGTTATATAACCACGGTTTATCCGCCCCAAACCCATCCGCCCCAAACCCGTTCCCTTTTTCTTCTTCTTCTCCGCCTTTACCTAAGCATTCGTCTCCTTCATCTGTTGCGTCGGCCATTCCGCCGAAACCCACCCTCCGGCTTCCATCTCCTGTGACATCTCGGCTGCCGGTGCTAGATGACTTCCCCTTTTCCGTAGTCTTTGTGCCTCTCTTCTGACCATCAGACCACCATTCGGGATACCCAACGAGTTTGAAACATTGTTCCCGGGTATGTTTCGTCATACCGCAATGATCACACTTGAGGTGAGTTTTGTCGTCCTTGTTACTTGTTCCGATTCTTTTTCCATCGGCCCGTCGGTATCCCTTTGATGCAAGCCCTAATCCGTCAATTTCAGAGGCCATTAGACCCACTGTGATACCCTGTGTGTCATTGAGAGGTGTTCCCAGAATGTTCTGGTGAGCGGCCTCCTTGCGGACAGTGGCGTACGCAGTTTCTACGGTTGGAAGGGGTTCTAACCGGAGTATTTCCCTCTTTATAGGGTCATATTTCCGGTTGAGGGCGTTTAGAAACTGAAACAGTTTCTATTCCGTCCTGATTTTGTGATATGCTTGGATATCGGTTGGGCAGGTCATAGGGTTTGGGTCAATTCGATCAATTTCTCCCCATACTCCTTGGAGTATAATCCATAATTCTTATAGGGAGAGATTGTTCTGTTTGATTTCATTCGCCTTGACATGTAGGTTGAAGGTTTGGAGCTTGTCACGCTCACTGCTATATGTTATAGCCAGGGCATCCCACAGCGATTTTGCTGTCGGGAATTCGGTTAGATTGCTGGCGAGGGTTGGTTCGATGTTTTGTATGAGCCATGAGAAGACGACTAGGTCGTCTTATTCCCATTGCTCATATTCCTCCGCTGGTTTGGTTCAGTGGGTTGGTTGATAAATGGTTTAGAAAGGCTTTTGATTTACCGCCTATGGCTACCCTCATCATCCGGGTCCATAAAGCATAATTCTGGCTGTTGAGCTTGAGGTTTATTTGAAGGTTATCGGACAGTTTTGGGTTTCGGTTTTGTGGGTTGAGGCCATTCTTGAGCAGATTGGCGATTTGAATTGATAGATCTTCTCCCAAGTTACCGGCTTCGGCCATGGCAGCTTGGTTGAGAGGATGATTTGGTTTGGGTGAGCAAGGTAAATGATGAACAGGTCAAGAACGACACTGCTCTGATACCATGTTAAAAGATTGATTCGTAAAACACTGAATTGATGTGTGTATTTTCGTATATCTCATTACAAAGAAAGGTATTGAATTTATACACAAAACCGTAATCTAAACATGGAAGATAGCAGCTGACTACTAGCTGTCATTGCTGCGATTTGCTGTTGATTAGCTGGATGTCCGGCTGTTGATTAGCTGCCGCAGGATGTCTGGCTGTTGATTTGCTACGATTACCTCCAAGGTTTGACTTTCCTTTCTAACAGGTAGAGTTACCGTATAAAAGGACAATTTTGTTACACTACATACAGTAAGTACTACACCATGCATCCTTTGTTGGTGATATGGCTTTAATTTTAAACCAAGAAAATAGAAGTGGGGCTAGACACTTAGACAGACAGCTGGCATGATGAGAGTGGTGGGATCCACATATCCACTCTGCATCTAGAAGGTGGACATTTGGAGTAGACTGTGGGCAGATAATATGTTTTGGTCCTCTGGATTGGAATCCACCTTGAATGGTGTTCAGTGTATAATTTGTCTCAGGAATTTTATATATCCTTCTTTAAAAACTTTAAAATATTATATATCAAACGTTTTTATTACGTAATATTTCTTGATGAAATTTCTTACAAGTTTTAAAGGGGAATATATTAAATTGCCTTTTTTTCTTCATACAAATCTTTGTACTCAACATTTCTGTACTACGATCATATTAAATTGCCTTTTTTTTTCTCTTCATACAAATCTTTGTACTCTACATTTAGTAATATGATCAAATCTAACTTATAATAAAAAATTACAAATAATGTCACATGACATTCTCTCCTTCACCCTCATAAATTTTATTTATATTTGTTTAATAAATTTCTTTTAATATTAATAATGATAATTAATATATAGACATCAATTATTTGGTCCACCATACTTTTCATCTTTCCCAAAGTTTTTTGTTTCGTAAAGCAGCCCAAAAAGTCCCAAATAGTGTAACCATAACCTTTTCGATTCGAGTACATAAGGCCCAACCCATATCCATTTGGTCCAAGGTGCCGTAAAGCAGCCCAAAAGTGCCATATAGCAGTCCAGAGTGCCAAAGTTTGTTGGGCTTTGATTCGTTATATTATAATTCGCCAATTTGGTTCTGTATAGAGATGGACAGTTAGGCCCGTCAACCCGGCTTATAATCCAATGCAGTGTCATAAGAACCCGGTTTGACTCAACTAATTTGAGCCCAACCCCAGCCCGCCAGTTCGCCATTTCGTTTTCGAAACCGGTTTGAGCCTGAACCGGTTCGAGAGGGAAAACCCACATTGCCTTAAAACATTGAAAGGTGTTGATACCACCAATGAAAGAAAAACTCAGAATATATTTTTAGTAAATGCCCCGATTATTATTTGTGTCACCGCTTTGAATCATTACCTAAATTTTTCGGGGGCTGAAAATTTATATGAAAATTTACTTACATTCGGATATATATGGTGACGAACCATTTTTCGTTCAAAGTTTTAAAAAAAATAATTTAACAAAGATTTACCAAGTATGTATCATGTTTATCTAGAAGAACATGGTTCAACAATAATCATTCATTAATCAATGGGAAATGCGAAATTATTTGAAAGTTCAAGTATTACCCGTGATCTAATGTTTAATATAATATTTTAATGAGTGAAAAATACTAAAGAGCAATAGAATAACATTACAAGTAGATAATTCAGGAGGTGCGCAACGAACTTTTTATCATGTACGAGTGCGGCTGATTTTCAAAAATTTGATATGTTGGCTTGTGGAAAGGTAACGGAAGATTAATTTTCAATCTTGGCCACAATGTCTCAAAAGTTCTGCTAACCGTCCAATCTTCTACTGTAATTTAGGATTCAACTTTTTTTGTTAGTTTAGTAATCAATTTTTTTTTTGAGGATTACTTGGACGCAGTGGAACAAATACAACATATATCCTCACTCAAAGGAGCAATGTAACATGAAGGTGAGATATACGATGACGAGGTAGAAGGTGGATTGATGCCCCCAGTGACCGATGGTGAAGCTGCATTTAACGAGTACCTACGCAATAGTTCATGTTTGGATGGTGATCAACACGTCATGATAACATGAATAATAAATAAAACGTCAAAAGAATATTACCACTTGTATTTTATTAATAATTTTTTAAGATTTAAAATAATAAATAAAATAGTGAATTTCAATTATTTTTGTTTAACTTGTTCATTATTTCTAGAATAATATTGAAATAAAAAAAAATTGGTTCTATGGCCCATTATAACCACCGATTTTGACCAACCCAGTTGACGGTTTGGCTAAAAAAAACACGGTTTGTCCATCTCTAATTCTGTCTTCAGTTTGGGTGTAAAACCCCAAAGAAATCAAAACTTAAAACCAAAGAAATTGAAACTTAACTAAGTTGAAAGCGAGTATTACAAGGTCACCATCCTTTTTGTACCGGTCTTTTGTCTGTTTGTTTTATTTTATTTTATTTTTTCTGAACGATAAATTTGAATCACGAACCACTAAGTATGTTTATTATTCCCACATTATTTCTTAAAGCAATCTAATAACCAATATGTTACGTAATAAGCAGTGTTATAAATTATAATATCAATTTAGTAGCACTCATGAAAAACTAATTGCAACAAGTAAAATAAAATTACCTTTCTAAATAATCTTTTTCTAAGCTAATTTGATGTACATTTAACCCCTTCAAGATATATATACACATAGATGATAACAATTACAATAATAGTAAAAAGAAAGAAATAATTCTTTATTTATAATGTCTGTGGAGAAATTCTACAAATTACGGTTAAAATTATTAGCGGACTTAACAGGTGGCATTATTAAAAAAAATGAGTGAATCAATATCACTCGACTATCAAATATCAAATATACAACACATAAAACAAGTATCGGATACTATATATCACCAAAACTTGTCGATATTTGTTATGTCGAGCCGCTCTGACTGTCACCCTTATAGCAAATATATCACGGAATATGTTTTTGTCATGGCATGTTGTATTATTGTTAATTTACAATCACTTCCGAACACAGTCAAACACCATGTAAATTATAAAGTTAAATATTCATGAATTATAAATATATTTGTGTTGATACTTAATATACCCCAAGTTAAGCAAAGAATATTCAAGTGGATTTATTTATTAGAGATCTAATTCACATGGTGAATATTTTAATGAAGTGAAAAGAAAAGGTGGGAGGGAGTGATAGGGTTTGATTAGAGAAAGACTAGGAGAAGGATAAAACTAATTCTATCTTCAGGAACTGTATGCATTAGTTTAAATCAAAAGCAAATTACCAAGTTCACCAAATAACTCACAAAAATAAAGAAAAGCCATAATAGTCCCTGGCCCAAGCAACAATCAAAATTAAGAACATAAAATACAGATGTGAACGTATCAAGACTTCCCCCTTAGCCACTTTTGTCCTCAAGAGTGAGCTCGCTGAAGTCCGGAAAACGCAACTTTAGCTCATCTAAAAACTCCCACGTAGCATCGTGAGTGGTTTGGTCCTTCCAGTGCACGAGTACTTTCATCACCGCCTTATTACCTCTTTTAACCAACTTCCTGTCCAACACAGCCAACGGGTGAAGATTAAACCGAGCTTCCACCAGTAAGGGAACAATCTTTTCTGGAGGTCCGCACGGTCCCTTGAGCAACGACACGTGAAAGACCGGATGGATGTGAGCTTCTTCCGGTAGATCGAGCCGATAACCAACCGGTCCAACCTTTCTATGATCAAAAACGGCCAGAAATACTTGGGAGTGAGTTTTGAATGCTTGTGTACCCGTAACGAGTTCTGCGTATACGACTGGAGTTTGAGATATACCCACTGACCCGGTTCAAACACTCTTTCTGACCTCTTTTTGTCTCCTTGCTGTTTCATACGGTTTTGAGCCTTCAAAAGTGACTGTCTAAGTACCCCGATGGCTGCCTCCCGATCTCGCATCACCTCATCAATTTCACTATCAGTCGCATCCCTCGGGATGTAAGGTATATGCTGCGGGGGTCGATACCCGTACAAGGCTTCGAATGGGGTACGGACCAGAGAGGAATGTAACGAGGTATTGTACCACCATTCAGCCATCGCTACCCACTTGACCCATGTGTGAGGTCGCTCCATCACCATGCATCGTAAATACCCCTCTAAACACCAGTTTACCACCTCTGTTTGGCCGTCAGTTTGAGGGTGGTACGCCATTGACAACTTCGCCTCGATGCCCTAAAGATACAAAAACTCCATCCAAAAAGAACTCAAAAAGATCGGATCTCAGTCGGAGACGATAGAACTTGGGCACCCATGCAGCTTGTACACATTGTTAAAAAAAACTTGGGCAACATCCTTTGCTGAATAAGGTAACCCAATAACATAAAGTGCCCGTATGTCGTGAGACGATCCACTACCACAAAGACAGTGTCTTTGCCCTTAACCCTTGGCAACCCACCGATAAAATCCATCGATATATCCGAAAAATCATCTCCGGTATCGGTAACGGCTGCATCAACCCCGGCGAAGCCACGTTTTCGATTTTAGCCCGCATGCACATGTCACATTACGTACTACTCGTCTCACTACCCTGTTTATTCTTTTCCAAAAAAACAGCCCTTTCACTCGTTGCACCGTAGCTCGCACCCCCGAATGCCCCCTACCGGTGATTCATGGCTTATTTTTACCATTTCCTCACGTAGGAGACGTCATTACCAACTACCATACGATTCTCGCGCGACAACCACTTACCGTTCCACCTGTACTTCGCATGACCCCCTCCCGCTGTGACCTTACTTACCAATTATTGAAGATCAATATAATTTTTTTGGCTTTCAATTATTCTGTCCAGCAAGAGTGGCTCTAGTTGCGATACGGCTGTGACAAATAACTCCGATCCTTGCACCCGTGACAGCGCATCGGCTACCACGTTTTCTCGCCCCTTTTTATACTCAATGGAGTAATCGTATCCCATAAGTTTCGCTAGCCATTTATGTTGTAGAGGGGTAGTCACCTTTTGAGTGAGTAGGTGTTTAAGAGATTTTTGATCCGTACGAATGACAAATGGGCTGGTAATAAGGTAATAGTGCCACTGTTTCACCGCCAACATGATAGCCAATAACTCCTTCTCATAAACCGAAAGCGCGTTCTGCCTTGGCGACAAAGCCCGGGATAAAAAAGAGACCGGGTGTCGGTCTTGCATCAAGACCGCCCCTATCCCCCCTGCCGACGCATCGGTTTCAATTACAAACTGTTTGGTGGGATCGGGTAAGGTTAAAACCGGGGCCGAAGTAAGTGCACTCTTGAGACGATCGAAAGCATCTTGTGTTTCCACTCCCCACTTAAACGCGTCTTTTTTCAACAAGTCGGTGAGTGGCCGTACGATCATTCTGAATGAACGTATGAATCGCCGGTAGTACCCGGCTAAGCCCAAAAACCTCTAAGTTGTTTGACAGTTTTCGGAGTTGGCCATTGTTGCACTGCTTCAATTTTTTTCGGATCTGTGCTCACCCCTTCTTTCGCTATAATGTGACCCAAATATTCGATTGCTCGGCCCCCAAATACACACTTCGACTCTTTGGCAAACAGTTTGTTAGCTTGCATTATTGTGAGGACCGGTTCCAAGTGCTGCCGGTGATCCTCCTCACTTCGGCTATAGACGAGGATATCGTCAAAGAAAACCAACACTCCCTTCCGAAGCATGGGTGTAAATACGTGGTTCATGAGGGCTTGAAACGTTGCAGGAGCATTAGTCAAGCCAAAGGGCATGACGAGGAATTCATAGTGCCCCTCGTGTGTACGAAATGCCGTTTTCGGTACGTCCTCGACTGCCATTCTCACTTGATGGTACCCGGATCGGAGATCCAACTTCGAAAAAAAAGAGGCTCCCGCTAACTCATCTAACAGCTCATCGATAAGCAGAATCGAAAAGTTATCTTTTACCGTTGCTTCATTGAGACGCCTATAATCCATACACATTCGCCATTGGCCGTCTTTTTTCTTGACGAGGACTACCGGAGCCGCAAACGAACTTTGACTGTTCTGAATGATTCCCGAGTCCAACAGTTCACGCGTGGTTTTTTCGATAACATCCTTTTGAACCGCCGGGTACCGATACGGATGCATACTAATGGGGGTGGTACCCTTCTTCAACACTATTTTGTGATCAAATGGGCGTCGGGGCGGTAAACCCGTGGGCACCTGGAAGACGCATAGGAATCGGGCCACCAACTCTTTCCACCGATTGGCCCCCTCTTGTTCACTCGGGACGTTTATCACGCGGGACTGGTAGTTGTCTCATTGTTCTCCGTTGGTTAAGTGTAGGCTGAACAATTGTAGATCCCCCGGGCCCTCGCATGTTTACCCATCTTCTCAAGGGAGCACACAACGAACAAATTCTTTTGCAGCCCCTTTAGTTCGTAATTCTTACCCGCTAGTTCGAATCTCATCGTCATTTTCTGGAAATTCCACAGAATGTCGCTCAACGGAAGCAACCATTGCACCCCTAAAATCATGTCATAGTTTTCAAGAGGCAACAGTAGTACCTCGGTTGTGAACCAGTTCCCTTGCATGTTCCATTGGAATTCTCGGCACACTTGAGTACTAGTTAACTTCTTTCCGTCCGCCACCCCTACGGTCACCGGCGCTATAGTCACGGCTTCACAACCCAATTTCTTGGCCAACCGTTCCCTAAGGAAGTTATGTGTCGATCCCGAGTCTATAAGTATATGGAGTTGACGGGTACCCATCGACCCACTGACCCGCATAGTCGAGTAAGACGGAATACCTGTTAAAGCGTGTATTGAAATCTGATGTTCCGTTTCCTCTTCTTTTTCGGGTTCCTCTTCTTCCCCTGAATTCTCCTCCTCATCATCAACTTCGATGATATAAAGTTGCTTCCGGGGTTTCGCACATATATGGCCCGGTACAAACTTTTCGGTGCACCAAAAACACTCCCCCTTCGCCCTTTTCTGTTCCAATTCTTTGCTGGTCAAACGTCGCTGATTGTGAACCGGGCGCGGTGTGGTGGTTGTTGCTCGGTTGGGGGTGGGTAGGAGAGGCAGTTTAGCGGCGTTAGTATGTGGTATAATTTTCGTGTTGGTGGTCTTTAAGGCTCCCCCGTTCCACCTTCCCCCAGCAAATTTTTCCTCCAACGTTTCGTTATTGAGGGCTTGGGTCTTAGCTAACCCGTACGTCTCATGCAACGTACGTGGCTTAAACATTTTTACCGGTCCCCAGATGTCCGGTTTGAGAGCGTTGATGTATAAGCTCACGGCTTGGGTTTCGCTCAAGGTAACCTTGTTCAACAGTGAGTCGAAGGCCGTGTTCAGTTCTTGTAACGACCCGGTTTGTGTTAAGGATGCCATCTCTTCCAGTGGGTCTTCAAACAACGCATCGGAAAAACGCGCTGAAATAGACCAAACATAATCCGCCCATAGTACCTCGGTCACCGTAGCATTCCTTGTCTTCATATATGCATGGTGCCATTGGAGCGCATCACCCTCCAGATGAACCGCTGCACAACGAAGTTTGGATTCGTCCGGGGTACCATCCATTGCGAAGAAGTGCTCGCAACGATAGACCCAACCCTCCACGTCTGCCCCCGAGAATTTAGGGAATTCAATCTTACCGATACGGAATGGTTTGGAACCTCGTGAATCAGCATCCGGATAAGAGAAAGAACCGAAAGAACTGCTCGACGAATGCACGGCTTTATCACGTACCGCCTTCAAAATCTCTTCCTGCTGCTTCGAAGATTGTTCCTGTTGTTTCATCAGGGCCGCTAACGCAGCTTGGATGTCGTGGATTGCCTTATCATGGGACTTGAGGGTGTTGTCGATTTCATTATTGCGGGTGTTAGTCATGGCTGCGGAAGGAATTCCGATGAGGAATCGGAATGGCTCTGATACCCTTAATAGGGTTCGATTAGAGAAAGACTAGGAGAAGGATAAAACTAATTCTCTGGATAATCTCCAGGAACCGTATGCATTAGTTTAAATCAAAAGCAAATTACCAATTTCACCAAATAACCCACAAAAATAAAGAAAAGCCATAATAGTCCTTGGCCAAAGCAACAATTAAAATTAAGAACATAAAATACGGATGCGAACGTATCAGGCAGGGTGTGGGCACGTGAATGAAACCCAAAATGTTTAGGGGATTGTGATTAATGTTATGATCATTTCTTCTTGGTTTGGATATCATATTTGCCTAATTGCTTAAAAGAAAATTAGGTAAAGAACATATCTTATTAGCATTTCAATGATCAAAGCATTAATGATGGTTATAGTAACTATATTATAATAATTGATTTTTTTTAACGAAAAATTTGGATCACTGACAGACCATTACAATATTATCGTGTCACTAGCAGAATTATCTAATCATATCCATCTTCATTAGGCATAATGCCTATACACCAGTTCAAGACAAAGTCCAATAAGTATGGAAAAAAACCCCTTCGTGGAAATCGAACTCAGAACCTATTGGTCTAAAATCTTGTCTCATCCCTAAGATGCCACTAGATTATAAAGTCATGAGCTATTGTAATAATAGATGATAAATCTATGTGAAGAAGAGATTTTATTATTATTTTATTTTTTTAGAACGGCATATATGAAGAAGAGAATAGAATAGTTTCAGAAACAAGTTAAGAAAATAAAAAAGATAAAATCATATGAAGAAGAAGATTAAATCTCTCTTTAATAATTCAATTTCTTTGATGTTTATTTGTTTCTTTTTTTTTTCTAATTATCACGTTAAAAACAAAGTTGACAAATTTATTCATGTTAAATAAGTCTACATGACTAGATATTAACCCATTAATAAAAAAGTAATAACTTTTTGTTTTGCAAATTAAACAAATGAAAGGTTTATTGATTTGGGTTTATTTTAGTTACCTTCAACAATAAACATATTAAACCTTCTATACAATTCACTTTCAATATTAAGTTACTAGTTATGCACTATTTTGAATTTTCTCTGTAAATCTAACTAGAAAGAGGAGTAGGAAAAATGATTCACTGAATGTATGCATGCATGTGTACGTATATGTTTTATTTGTTTATTTTTTTTAACGGTAAATTTAGACTTGATCATATTCATCTCCACTAGGCAGTAATGCTTATACATCTACTAAAGAGAAAACCCAATAAATTTCGTAAAACCCCCTTATGAGAATCAAACCCAGGATCTAATGATCCCTAAGTATCATCCCACCGTAATGTACCACTAGGCTATAATGACACAGACGAATACGTATATGTTTGTCGGTCCAAGTTTTGAGGGGAGGAGTTTAATATAAAACTTTCAACATGCCAGTTTCCTTTAGCCTCTTCCTTGGTTCGTTGTTTAGGATTCACTCACTCTCTCTTATTGTCGCGCCAGACTCGTCTCCTTCTTTCCTTCGGACCGGCCACATGGAGATCAGGAGATGTACATGCACTTGTTATGTAAGCCTTAAAGAGTGAGTAAACCAAAAACCTCTTTTATCTCTTGTAATTAGTTTGAACTAGCAAAAGGTCATGGAGGCTAGTTCAATTAAATTTAGTGGCGGATCTAGAAAAATTTCATAGGGGTAACGGTTTAAATGAAATGTGCAACGAAATCGTAAAAACGTTAATTTTTTCAAAATTTACACTACCATCAGAGCGTCAATGGGTAGCCTATATGGTGCATCCGGTCCTGACTAAATTAATAAAAGTTTGATATTAAACTTTCTACAAACAAACAGAGAAAAAAACAACACGCATTGATCCATCCAATGAAAATAACTTCGTGATGCCTTAATGAATAACAAAACCATTTGTGTGCATAAAATATAATTTAGGACAAAACTTATTTGTGGACTTGGTTATCGTCATAATGTCAATGAATGATTGCCATCTGTCACGGCCCGTTACCTCAAAAAATAAATTCCTTACTTTGGAATTTTTGTAAATGGAGATTATTTAATAGTGTATTCTTCTTTATCAAATTCATAAAAACAAAAACTTTAAACTAAACTGTAAAAATGATTCTTGAGTTTTGATTAATTTTAACACTTTAATCTAAAATTCAAACCTTTTGAATTTGTATTCTTGTGGTTTCAATTTTGTTATCATTTTCATCCTAAATATGGTTAGATTTTTCAGTTAATATCCAGTTTTTTTTTTGTCTTTTTCTTCCTTTTTAATGAAGGGTAAATTGGTCTTTTAACGTTTTATTATAATAAATTAAAAATATCTCAACATTTTGCCCTTCATTAAAAGGGATGAAAAAACAAAAAAACTGGATGTTAACTAAAAAATCTGACCAGATTTTGATTTTGGATGAAATGACAACAAAATTGAAACCACAATGACCCAAATTCAAAAAGTGTGAGTTTTGAACTAAAGTGTTAAAAGTGACCAAATCTCTAGGAGCATTTTGGCTGTTTACTCAAAACTTTATAGCTATGTAACAACGTACGTAGGTGAAGGATAGAAGAATTACAGTCCGGGCTGTTAGCGGTGAAGTTGATGTAATTGACCGTGACGTTGCAATAAAATAACTTTAAAACCTAAATGTCTCGATACGAAGTTAAAACTTAAAAGATAATGTTTTATAATCTTTAGTAAGTTAATGGAATTTTATGCGCTTACACGATAGAAAATTTGGTCGGTATTTTTTGTTTGTTACGGTATTAATATTCGTTATAGCAACTGAATGAAATAAAAATCGTGATATGTTCAAAAGGATATTCACATGTGCAACCAAAAAAACCAAAATCATGATATATTCAGAAGGATTGCCGTTCAAGAAAAGAGAGTTAAGTGCGATAACATCCCTGTAATATCAATCTCACCAAGTTAGTCTAAAAGCAAAAGTGGAGAAACCACGTAAATGATTCAATTTTAAAATTTGTTTTAAAATGACAAAATTAAACAAACCAAAAACAATTAACTCTAAAAAAATATATAAACAAGAAAATAAAAATAATAATAATAAAACGAACAAACCGTCCGTTTACGTAGATATCAATCACACTAAGTTAGCCTAAAAGCAAGCTCCGAAGCAACAGGCTCGGAAAGCACCCAAACCTGAGGCTCGGGGAAAAACCCTCTGTTTATGAAGCACCTAAGCAAGCTCACACATTCTTTGCGTTACTAAATAACAATTCTCATTATTCCACACTGATTCTTCATCGATCTGTTTCAGTACCACCACAGCTGCTAGATCCAAAGAGCTAGGGTTTGCTTCTCAGTTTCAAATCATGTCTGATCACGAAGATCACAAATCTGAGTCGTTGATGGAGAAAATATCGGCTAAAGTACACGATCTCAAGAACGATTCTTCCTCATCTTCAGATTCAGATGACGATAACAAGATTTCAGCGATGAAAGCCAAGGTTTTTCGCCTTTTTGGCAGGGAAAAGCCGCTTCACAAGGTCTTCGGCGGTGGAAAACGTATATTTTTCTTATTAAACCCTAACTTGCTTACTTTAATTTCATTTTTTAGTCACTCAGATTAATTTCTATACAATTTCTGTACGTATAGTTGTAGATCGATACGTTTGATTATGGATCTAGCGTTAATTTGTGAAAATTGCTGGTTATGTTTGGTTATGATGTTAAGGCATGTTGATATTGAAGTAACTGGTTGTAGGATATGATTAAGAGTTCAGTTGGCTTGTTGTGCATCTGGAATTCTAGATCTAGGATCTGGAATATTGTTGTGTTATGACTTATGACCATTGGATTTGTTGTTCATTTTGGAACTTAATAGTTAATTTTGATTGGGGTAAACTAAAGGGAAAGGAGTGTCTTTTTCTTTAGTTATTATTAATGGGGTCATTTCCAGTTAAGATATTACCTTTATGCTTCGTAAAGTTTGATAATATGATTAGTATCCCACTTATCTCTTCATGGAAGCTTAGTGTTTATAATTTATGCATATATGGTGGTTTAAAGAAAAAGTTGGTTTTCTTTAGTGTTTAATTGTGTATTAAAGTTTCTTTTTGTATATTATACAAAGGTATCAATGTTGGAACTTGCTAAATGTTTTTGTTTTTGTTTTTGTTAATTATATACTTTTTGATTATGTAGCGGCTGATCTGCTTCTGTGGAAGGATAAGAAGGTATCAGGTGGGATCCTAGGTGGTGCGACGGTTATCTGGTTTCTATTCGAAGTGCTGGAATACCATTTGCTGACTCTGGTTTGCCACAGTCTGATCCTTACACTGGCATTACTGTTTTTATGGTCAAATGCATCAACCTTCATCAAGAAGTGAGTAGTTCTCCTATCTGAAACTTTTATGCACGGTGGTGTTTATGTTTATGCATGCTCCGATGTTTCCTATACAGGTCTCAACCAAAAATTCCAGAAGTTTCTATTCCAGAGAAACCTGTTTTGGAAATTGTGTCGGCCTTGAGGATTGAAATCAACCGTGGTTTGGCAGCCATACGTGATATTGCTTCGGGGAAAGACTTGAAGAAGTTCTTATCTGTAAGCTGCTTCTTTCTGCAATCTTTTATAGTTTAATTATCAATTCTTATGTTCATAGATTATACACGTCCACATGCAACTTGATGTTTTTTATATGTTATATTTGTTGATTAGGTTATTGCTGGCTTGTGGTTCGTGTCAATCATCAGCAACTGCTACAACTTTTTGACATTGGTTTACATATGTAACCTCCATAGCACTTTTCTATTTAATGTTACTGTAATCTTTTTATAGCAATAAACTGATTTTTGAACCTTGATGCAGCAATTGTGTTGCTCTTCTCGGTGCCTGTGGCATATGACAAATACGAGGACAAGATAGACCCGCTTGCAGAGAAAGCATGGATTGAAATCAAGAAACAATACGCGGTATTGGACGAGAAAGTGTTATGTAAGATCCCAAGATCAATGAAAGAGTTGAAAGAGAAGAAGAAGGTTTAAGAATACAAGTTGGGTAGGTGTGTTTTATATCTCTAAACATGGTTATTGTTTTTCAGTCAGATATGTGGTTTTATGATTTAGGGTAAGTGGGGTTGATGATACAGGTCCTTATGAATATACCCTTCTGCCCATTATATTTTCTTGTCTTATAGTCATGGTGATGTTATGTTTTATACATGGTGTTACAGTTTTTGTCCAGGTGGCACTTTGTTTCAGAACTACTATGATTTAGTAGTATGTTTGCCTTTGTGAACAAAATTCTGTTGGTCAAAGACCATTGCTAGTACAGTGCACACTTCCCTCATAAAAAATCATACATATTCTTCTTGTGATGAAAACAACAGAAACAATGCAAGAACATATGACAACCGTTAAAATCAAGTGGGTCAGCTGTTCCTCGTGTAATTAATTGTATAACATGCCACCTGCTCCTCAACTTGACCCATAGTTGTGGTCTTGATGCTGATGTTTTTGTATATGTTGTATTGCTGGGTAGCAAATTAGTGATGGGCGTTATGTCTTTGTGGGGCTTATTGAGTGGTTTAGATATGGGTCCGTACAATAATGGATTGAATCTAGGGGCGTCAATTATTGACATGAATCGCACATGATACGGAAAATGCAGGCTTTGGGTCGGCTAATATGATCCATTTTATTAAACTGCTCAACCTGAAAACAGTTTGTTTAAAAAGTGAGTTAACTTGTTAACCCCTTCTAATTGTTTATATCTATAATACTAGAGTTGAGAAATATTATGTTTTTTAATTTTTTTTTGTTACCATCAACTGTAAAAGGGAAATTAACTTTGTTTATGAACTCTTTTATCAACTTGTTCATTTCACACATGTTTATTTTATAAGTTAACTACGGATCCTCAAATCATTCCTTTCACTTCTTATGTATCAAGTCAAATATTAAAAACCAAGTTTGAAATAGAGAATGAGAAAAAGATATATAAACGATTAATTAAACAACACAATCACACAAAATTTCATTCGAGTCGAGTGTAATTGGTTGTTTAAATTGTTATGAAAACATTACTTTTTTATTTACATGTGATTTATAGAGGTTGGTTAACGTACAATATGCCTTATCGTACGAAGTATACGAGATTGCCTTGCACCATGCAAAATTTTCTTTACAACATGCGATTTCTTTTTTTCTTCAACATAGTCTGACTAGAGTGGGGCAATACGGGGCCCAGTTAAAACAAAATAGTCTGACTAGAGTGGGGCAATACGGGGCTCTCCGATTTGGAGAGTGTGGTAACCTTATACATGAAGTTCACCATTCAATATACACACACACACATGTTAATGTAAAATAAAATTTAACAATAACTAAATTTACCTTTAACCAGTAGTTGTGGCTTCGAGTCGCATCGATGGTGCTAATAGTTGAAACAAGGTTCACCATAAACTTTAGTAGAATGTGTCTTTAGACGTATACGCAGATGTTAAACGCCCTTCGTCTCACTATAGGAAGTTAGCACTATGACTAACCTCAGGTGACGCAAATGATGAAGATTCTAATAAGCAATATATACTTATTGTCATACCGTATGGGAAGTTGTATTTGTAAGGTATCTTTTTTTCAGAGTAGTTGATTGTTATAACTGATTCCAATACTGGTTGTAAGGTGAAAAACAGTTCCACTTTACTTTGAGGTATGACATTACCAATATTATATGGAGGTAGTTGTACCTAGTGGTTAGTTGCATGTTGATGACCCTATCACTCGGGCCTATTCGCTTTGATCAGGATGTTATATATCAAACGTATAAGATACCAAAGGTCAGGTGTATTGTTCGGCACATGAGCTACAGAAAGTCAGATATATGCATATCTACCGGGACATGAGATACGATAAGCCGGCTGTAACTACTAACCAACTCCGTCATTAGTGTAAGTTAGACTCAAGTTCTGGTCATCGTGAGAGGGCGTGGGTTCAAATCCCAATTCTGACACTAATTTTTCGTATTTTACAGGAGTTTATAATTTTGTTTTATTTATTTTTGGAAGCTGTTCTAAAAGTTTTAAAAGAGGTATTTGATCACTACATATATGTCTTTCTGATTTATATATATATATTTTTTAAAATATAAATAAACATGGGAAATATCCACAAATGCTGGATTGCTCAAGCTCACAAAAACAAAATTTTACACCAACTTAAGTTCAAATTGACTTGTTACTAAAAGGTTCATTCCAAACACATGAAATATTATATCATATATATATACACACATATATATACATATATATGCATATATATATATATATATATATATATATATATTATATATATATATATATAAAGAGAGCCGAAAAAACAACATAAAGAGAAGGAAGTCTTAGTCGATTCTGCAACATTATACGAACAAAAGGGATGTGAACAAACCATTGATTTAGTCCCATTATGTGAGAGATGAAAGAAGCGGTCAAGCGCTCTCATTTAGTTTCATATACCAACAACACATTTTACTATTATGTATTGATCCATGAAATATATATGGAAAATCGCAATGTGATTTATGTTAGTTTGGTCATCACCTAAAGTTATTATTGTTTCAACTATTGAATAAAAGAACAAAAATAAGCGAAATCTGTTTACATGGAACCATGTCATACGTGGGTGTTGGTCAAATTTATATCGATAGTAGTGTAGTTATTGCTTGTAACTAACTATTTAATCATAATCATCTATAGTGTAATAATACTACAATCACAATTATATTTTTAATAGATTTAAAACTGTTAATGATACCAAAATGAGGTTTGATAGAAACTCTCTGAAGCAGATAAACAAATATTGTAAAAGACCCCAATTTAAGATTTTTAATTGATATATTGACTTAAGATTTTAAATTATAAATAGAACATCAACGTCAGGATGGCCGAGTGGTCTAAGGCGCCAGACTCAAGTTCTGGTCTCCGAGAGGGGGCGTGGGTTTAAATCCCACTTCTGACATTTCTTTTTTTATTACGCAGGTTGGTCCATTCTCATCAGGTTTGCGGAATTTTGTGTGGGTGCCTCTCAAAGTATCGTGTTTTATGTGGCGTGCTTTACTTAACCGGATTCTGGTGGCTGGTAATCTTGTTCGGAGAGGAATTAGGATGGATTTGATTATATGTACACTGTGTTCACAGCATGTTTGGTCGTGTTGTATCACACTGTGAACTTGCTTTGGACTGATTGTTTTCTCTTTTGGTGTGTGCGTGTGTTACTCGGTGTATACCTTCGCCGGAAGCAGGGAGGGACATAAACTTATTACGTGTGTGTTTGGTATGTGGGGTAGTACTAGGCACAGGGGCGGATGTAACCTATTAAAAGGGGTAGCCTCCGCTACCCCTTGACGCTCCGACAGCAGTGTAAATTTTGGAAAAATTTGACGTTTTTTCGATTTTGTTGCCCCTGTAGAAAGAAACATTGCCCCTTGACATTTTTGCTAGATCCGTCACTGACTAGGCATAGAAAACATTGGTGTATATGTTGGGACTTACGGCGGGATACCTCATCACTTAAGAGTTGAGACCCTTTGTACCACTAAACCTACTCATTTCTACAATGGTGCTCCACATCTTGGTGTGCACATATCATCAGCTGTCCCTACCTACTATTGGCGACTGCTGCATAATCAGGTTGAAGAAAATTAATGTTGCGTTATGGCGTATTGATTCCATAGTTGCTTCAATACTTACATGGTTCGTATGTTTGTGTTTACATTTACAATTGGTGTTTCAATACTCGGGTGATATATATGGTTTACCTATGCTTGTAGGCCAGTCTCCCGCTGATCGTTTTATTTGTTTTAAAGAACAATGAACTATTCATTTTTCTTTACCTCTGTATTCATGGCCTCCTCCAGGGTAAACTGTCCACTGACCACAACATGGTCCATCTCGAGTGTAAATGAACAACACTGGGTTTAGGGCCGGGTAGCTTACCTCTTTAGTAAATCGTTGGTTAAGCCTTGCCTCGCCCAAGGTGGCTGGCTGCCGTTCTTCCCTTGCAACTCGAATGCAGCCTCACAACCTCCGCACAAGTTACAATGAAATTGTACTAGTGTGAGTCAATGTATGGGGTCGACGGTCGGAACTTCGGCTGCCCCAACTTTTTTTTAATTGTGTTTAGGTATTGCATAGTTACTATCAACCATAAGTTTGATATACATATAAGCAAATACATTATTTTAATGTTTATTAAATCTTTTGGTAAAGATAAATTACCCAGAAAATGATCATGTTGGACCATCAAAAGTAATTTTGTAAAAGACAATCAGAGTAGGGTTAACAATATAAAGCTAATAGATTAGTCATTTCTTTGATATCTTATTTTCATTTTCAATGATCTCAAGAAAAACAACAGATAACATATTAACAAAGAAGATTCAATATACAAGCAAATAGGAAATGACCCACACTTGAAAACCGCCTCTAAATAGGCTAATTTTCATTTATTCATACACCCACCACAATCACACACAAATCTACAACAAAACATTTTGTTAGGACTACCAAACCTTTCATATCCACTTTCTCGGCACCGCATTCCCTTCACCTGGATTACCCGAACTTCCTGCCGCTAGCAAAGCAATCAGACTCCCGCCATGGACCCGCCCTTCCGCACCACTCGACTGCCTTGCTGTTGCACCATCCGCTGCTGCATCCCGAAAGGTCTGAAACCCGAAGCAGTAAACCCGGGTGCGGTGGAGGTAAGGCCATTTCTTTCATCGTCGGAGGCCGAGCGGGTATGGTCTCGTGAACAAGAGTTCCCAAGGTCGCACCACCATGGACCCGTTTATCCTGAACCAGAGCACCATGAGAGGTACACAACCCGGTTTTCCCCCTGGCAAATGCGTTACAGACTTGATCATTGTTACCGTGATTCTGAACTGGGCTGTCCCCACAAGCATCTTTTACCACCACCATGGGCCTTGCAGAAATCAGTGCTACCTTGAGCGCTTTTCCCGCACCCAACAAACTGGCATCGTTTTCCGCCACCGTGGCGGACGCAACAGTCGGTACGTCCCCTTGCACTTCTTGTGCAACCGGGGACAGCACATCTCTTGCCGCCACCATGCGCCACACAAAATAGGGTTCCACCATGGACGCTTTTCGGGCAAACACCACCACCTTCAAAGGCGCATCGCTTTCCACCGCCATGACCCTTGCAAAACGGGGTGCTTCCTTCTGCACCCTTCGTACACCCTTCAAACGTGCACCGTTTGCCGCCACCATGTGCCTTGCAGAACATAGTACTTCCTTGAGCGCCTTTCGTGCATGCCAGAAACTGACACCGGCGGCCACCACCATGAGATATGCACAGACCAGACAGCCCTTCGGCGCTTTTCGTGCAATTCTCTTTCTGGCATCGTTTACCACCACCATGGCGGATGCATAACCCGGATTTCCCTCTTGCTGCACGGGTGCAACCGTCGTGACTGCACCTTCGACCGCCACCATGAGCTATACAGTAATCGGTCCGGCCTTCGGAACTTTTAGTGCAACCCAAGAACTCACATCTACGACCGCCACCATGGGCTTTACAGAAAGCGGTTCGACCCTCGGCTCCTTTATGGCAGCCGAGTTTTTGGCATCTCCGACCGCCACCATGCGCAATGCAAAGTCCAGAAGCACCTCTTGCACCCTTTCCACATCCCTCAAACTGACACGTCTTTGTACTACCGGTTCTCTGCTGCTGCTGGATGATGATGAGGAGGAGGAGGCTCTGTAGTGCCGGATGTATTGTGACTGAACTTGTAGGCATAGTCAAAATGCTCGATGATGGATTCTTTTCCTCCATATGGAAGTCACAACCGACAGGTGGTGGGCTGTGGTGAACAGTAGTAATATCAGATTCGGCCGGCAAAGAGAATAGACTCAATTCCAGATCAACCGTTGACGGTTCATTACAGACGGGCGCTTTCTTTCTGACAGGTGTCTTTTCACCACCAAGATGGAGACTGAAATCCAACTCAAGGTCCATTGATGACTCTTCGTCAGTTTCTTTAGCAGAAGACATGTTGGTGCACCCGGTGGCGGAACTTGCCTTGCTGTCTGAGGAGCTTGGAGAGTGGCCGAGCCACAGGTTAAACGGGAACCCGGTTTGCACATCCATTGACCCGTTGACCGAACCCCATTTCCTTTTGATACCTTTTGAGACCGGAATCGAATGATTGAACGAACCCGGGAAATCCAATCGTAATGTGGTATCCGTTGCATAACCCGCTCCAGATCCAGATCCAGAGTTGCTCACGATTCTAAAGGCATCAGGAGCATGGTTTGCGGCAAAACCCACAACACGGAACCAGTTATCCATTGAAGCGATACGCAGTCTCTTATTTGATTTCGATGAAATCTTATTAGCGAAAGAACAGTCAGCTAACTTCCGGCCTATAAACAATATCCACAAACTAAAGGTGTATCTAAGCTAAAATACTAGGGTCAGCTGTCAACATATGCCAGTACATTGCACCACCGCTGACAAAGCCTGAGGTATCCCGTCGATCCATTTGTTTGTATTTTAATCTGAAACTAATTAATCAACTATAGCATTTGGTACAAGTTCTGCATCAATGCTCCAGTGCAGCCTCTTGAATTGTTCATCCTGTTTCATGCAAGTTGTCTGATGTTTAGTCAATCAAGAAACTAACAAAACACAAACTGTAAAGCTTTTGCACAACTACTACGAGTAATAACAAATAAAAATCCAAAATTTCCAAATGAACTATCATATGGTTCTTTCCCACAACTATTATGGAAACACATCAGACAAGTATCTGTACAACAATCAGATCTCACTACAAGAGATGAAAGGATTATTATGCATATATGTTGAAACAATTAATGTTTCTTTAATCGATACATATCAGACAATCATCTTTTCGCAAACATAACACAACAAGATTAGCCTGTATACTCAAAGCTAAAAACAAGATCCATACAGACAATACACACAGATACATAAAAGAAAACCACAAATCAATACTCCGGATCTGATACGAGAAGCATCCGGTTTACTAAAATAAAAAACTTCTAACAAACAGGACATAAAAAACACATATTAATATCACAAATTAAACAAACAAAAGCAAAAAATACTAGAAAACATAAAAGAATTAACACGAATAAATGATTTATGACCTGTAAACAGATATTAGATCCACATTAATTATTATCTCACATAATAAACCTAAGGAGTAAGAAATTACCAAAAAATTCCTTTTTATTTTCCTTTTTATCGTTCTGCTCCGATCAGACGATGAATCAACAACAATTAACCTATAATCAAAATCAATACAAAACAACAAATCAGCGTATTAACACATGAAACTCAAAATAAATCAAAATAAACCACCAAAAGCTAAACTTTTCATATCTAAACATCCAAAATCAATCAACATCGAAGATTAAATCATGATAGAGAATTATAACATGCAAACAAACAAATCGATGACCTTTGAGCCAAAAACTAACATGATTTATCAAATAATAACAACAGATAAGACAACTGAATCAGAAACAAGCAAATTATATCTCGAAAAGTCATGATTTAACCTCGAAAAACGGTTGGTTTGGGGAGAATTGAGAGATTGAAAGAGAGAGAGAAGGAGATTTAGGGCTTTTGAGGCGCCGGCTAATGATACAGGACGAAATAAGATATGTATGTGGTGTATGTATATATACAACCATTGTGCGTGTGGAAATTTACTCATCATGTTGGCGCACGATAAAAGGATGGGGCGTAGGTTAAAGGGCATGTTTTAATGTTTATTGCTATTTTCACATTAAATACTATTATTCTATTTAATTGATTGTATGAATGTCTTGGTTGCTTTGTTTAATTGCACCTAGCCTCATCGTGAGACCACATACACAATGCAATGAAATGGTGTCGCTTAAGAAATAATGGAAAATCGTATATTTCTAATTTCTAAATCAATTAAAAGGAAATAGCTATCATATTTTATAGGGATGCATTGTAGTTTAACAATAATAGTAAAGTAATAATAATAATAATAACAAAGGTAGATATTATCTAAATTAATAATAAAAAATAAAACTGAGTATAATATCGAAACATTAAATAGTTTATAATTTCATACATTAAGTATTCTCTATAATTAATTTATCAATTTTATTTTGTCATACACAAATAAAATTTTATCCTACATATCTTACCGACTTCAAATTTTATACTACACATATCGAAATTTATTTTACACTTTATCTTACACAACTCGTAATTTATTCTACACTCTAAATTATTTATTTTTTTAAATATATATTTTGAAAATAAGTTTCAAAGCTAATGTAGTTAGCCATTAAAAATGAAAACTATAAATTAATGATCTATGTAGGATTATAAATAGATCATTACAATAACATTAAATACAAATATTAAATAAGGGTAGGTTAGGTTACGATACAAATTAATTTTAACATATAAATTGGCTTAACGTGAGAAATGAATGAGGGATTTTATTTATTCTTTTTTGAATTTTTTCTTATATTATTTTATTAAACACGTATTTAGTTTCAAAATATTTAATTACTCTACAATTATTCTATTGTAGAGTAGAGTAATTGTAATTATTCTACATTCTACAGTAATTAAATAAATATTTTTAGTAGTGTAAAATCACGATTTTTATATTACATTTTATAACTAAACATCATACTTAAGTAGATGAAAAAATGTTTAAAAACAAAATCATTAACTTCTTATTTTAAAGGTCATTTTGTATGTTAATACCCATTTGTATTTGATCCTTACACATTAAATAAAGCAAAGTGAAACATTCTTATTGATTAAAATTTCTTTTTTTTCTTTTTACAGAAAAATTCTTCTCATTTAAACCCTCTATTATATATATATATATATATATATATGTATATATATATATATATATATCATGGCTTATTTTAGACCTGTTTTTAGCTTTTTGCATATGTTTATGTATGTGTTGTAAGGTGGCAACTTCAACCCATTTTCTTATGAACGGGTCGATTTGGGTTATGTTTTATCTTTAGTTGGTCAAACGATAAATAAAAGTAGTCTAAAATAAGAAGGCGGATCGGTTGAAAGTCGATCTAAGATTCTTGTTACTGTTTGAAAATTATTCCGCTTATTTTTCTGTGAGCCTCAAGCTATACCTGATAAATATGCATCAGATGAAATTTTTTTCACGTAATGTTTCTCAACTATTTATTATTTTCTTTGTTAATATTTACTTTATAAATATTTCTTTTTTAATATTTATTATCTTAACTATTTCCTTGATTTTTTATTTTTATTTATAACTATTTAATATTTAATTGATCTAACCACATGTAATACACTGATTTCTAACATAGTTTGTATAATATGTAAAAAAATTAAAATATAAAAGATATCACTACATGAACACTAACGGTTATGGTGATCTTGACCAATGTTACATACTTCACATTCACTCTTCTATCAAACCAAGAGTTTGTATGCACTAAAATTGTGATAGAGATCACTATCACAACATTTCACTCATAAAATGGTAATCACATATACTTGTGTTCCTTGGTTTGGTTTATATATATGTATTTATAAGTTTTATTATAAACATAGTCGTTTTATAGTAATATTTAACTCAAATTTAAACAATTATGACTTACTTTAAAATTGATGAATCTTGAATGCTTGTGATTAGCAGGCTCGTTGCTAACTTAAGAAATCAAATTCAACTTTTATAAACATGCTACGATTGATTGTGGTTCTTACGTTGTTGATTCTTCCAATACATTTAGGCACAATAGCAGTCGATTCATAGTTGAATCGTGTATACTTTGTGATTTTCTCATTAATTTAATTTGTTTGTTTTGTTGACGTTTCTTGACGATGATTTGAGAGTGTATGATACGAACATACAAATAATTACATTTAGCATTAACATTGTGACCTTGTATATTTATATTTATGTAATAAAAATAAAGAGTTACTGTATAACTACGTATGTATTAAAAGTACCAATCGTTTATTATAATATAAACATTTGAAATATCAGTTCCATGTTCGATTTTGAACCAAAGCATATGTGAACCGGTTCATATTCACCCTATCTTTACTATCTATTTATCAATGCACCCATGAACTAATCTGACCGTAAACAAAATATTTGAGATATTGTTGAAGAAGATGATGAATATTGAGAATGAGTCCTAAAGATATAATACAAACAATGTGAATTTACAAATTAAGATTTTATGAACTTGGCACTAATCTTTATATACTTCAAAGTAATATACATTTAATCCCTTGTGATTTAAGCATCTAGCAGAAATAACTTTTTATTAGAATAGTTATGTTATGTTCGTTAATTTCTAAACTTTTTCTAAAAACTTTGTGAAATGTCATTTTCACCCTCTCTAGTTTTTAAAATATAAGTTTACAGTTTTTTAACTAAAAAAACACTATTTTTTTACTTGCTTATTTTTATGTATGCGTCGATATAAATTCAAGTTGGTTTACATTTTGACATGATTTTTTTTGGAAATAAGTCAGGTCAAATATAATACGTTTTTTATGTTTATTTTTGTGTACGTTTTCAGTTGATCTATATTTTAATTTAAATTATGTTCGAAAACGAATCGTATCAAATATAATGCGTTTCCGTTAAACGATATAAATTCGAATTAATTTACCTTTTGACACGGCGATGAAACTAATGGTTAGAAAACCATGCATTCACATACAGGGGCGGACCTACCTTAATAGAAGGGGTAGACTCTGCTACCCCTTTGCACTCCGACGGTAGTGTAAATTTTGGAAAAATTTGACGTTTTTTCGATTTCGTTACCCTTTTTTATAAAACGTTACCCCTACGAAAAATTTTTTTCTTGATACGCCATTGCACATGTCATAATTTGATTACACAGATCTAGAATTTTTTGTCTTTTATGGAATATTATTTAAGACACTAAAATAAAAAGAAAAGAAAAACATTAGTTTAACTAACTGCCCGAGATCAACACTACTACTTCGATGGGGCGAATGGACATACGTGGAGACACGAGATTGAAAAATAAACAAATAATAAAACAAAAAAGAAGTCATTTCTTCCAGATCAGTATTTACTAAACCCAGAACAATAATGCAATAACCATGTGTACCTCATGCTTTAAAAGCTCAACAAGTTTTGAAGATGACGAATTTCGAGGTGTCCCGTAGTACGTTAATAAGATTTGATTCCGTAAAGAAATAAGTGTCTGAGTCGGTGGATCGGCAGCGGCTCGTCACCGCTAGTTGTGGCCTCTTATCTTTTTTTAATAAATCTTTGTGGGTCCCACATTTGTGGGCTCCACCGGAGCATGTTTTGCCTTGTATACATAACTAAACGAAGATAATTTGACTTTCGATATATATTTTCTAACCACTTACCAATAAATGTAGTAGATCATTTAAGGGTGAACAATAAAAAAAGGTTAATTAAAATTAAATCAAACAGAAATTAACTGAAAATTGGTTAATGGATATTTTTGTACCATTTTGAATCTTCAAATATTTCTAGCTTTTAAACATCCAATTTATGTATTTATATATATCTATTTCATGTATTTATAACTCCATTACATGCATTTCTAAACAAAAAAATTTAGTTAATATTTGGTTTGGTTATTAACCGAAGTTAAACGAACCGAACGGAAAACCAACAAATTAACCGATGACTGCTGTTACAGTTACGGATAACGCTAATAACCGAACTGGACCATGCACACCTATAACTGGATATAATAAAGGATATGAATCATGAAGATGATGATACTCTCACTAAGGGCTAGATTAGCTACAATTTGTTTCAAGTTGCAGGTTGCTCTGAACATCTAACTTAAGGGAGTATGTTAACTGAGTTTACCACTATCCTAGTTATTATTATTTTCTGATTTGCTGTTAACCTTTCAACACAGAGAAAATATTATTTACAAACATCGTATGTGTTTTTTGGATTACCTTTCTTTTTTTTACATTTTAATTATGTGTTTTCGTATGATTAAGTTAATACTACCACCCACAAAGGTAAGGGTAAGGCCAAGTTAATAGAAGAGAGATTGTTGAATATTTGACAATATTTTTTTTCTGGTATAGATTGACAACTTATCTTCTCAAATTATGTTATGATATTAGATGTATACACTTTAAATGTTTTTTATGAAACTTGATCTTGTAAGCAAATTTGTATTTTGTAAATACTTTTTTGTTTAGAACTTGTAAATCAATCCTAAAATTTAATACAAGGATTTCAAACTTCTGCATTATTGTTTCTTTTAGACCAATCCTCTAATTTAAGTAATTAAGTGTGTAATAAACACAAGATTGAGGGAAACTTAACATTTTAGATGTTTGATACTTTAATTAATAACTTATGAAAATATCTAAGGAATCAAATGATAATACTTTTTTTTTAGAATAAAAGTATTGGATTTGAGGTTTAACTTTATATTGTGGGTTTTTTTGACCACCATGATAATGAATGGATGATCTGAAATGGTAGTCTAAGATACCACATTTCCCCTTTTCACATATTCCATTGCAATGGTGGTTATGTGATTTGTTTTGCCCACCCCTCTATATGACTCCTTAGAATATACCCTTGTATAATCAATTTTAGAAACGTGTCCAATATAATCACTTACACTAATAAACTAAATTGTGTTAAGATTTAAGTATCAAACATATATACTAGTGTATGTTTATATAAAACGTCTAACTATTCAAAAACTATGGTTTATTATTCACGTTGTGATAATTTAAACAGTTAATGAACTAGCTACTCGAGTTTTATATTGCTTATCTTTACTCACAAAACCGTAAAAAATATTCTTAGTTAATTTATGAACCCGGTTTGCTAAATCTAAACACTAGTGTTTGGCTCTTTTAACTAATATATTAGTACAAAATTTTAAACTTGGACATAAAGTTGACATATGATATCTTTTACAACTAGCTTAGAATCATTTTTTCTTTCATAAAATCAGTATGTACAAGCTAGTTGTGTATATTGTATATAAATAATAAACTATTGTGTCATGGGATATAAAATGTTATATAAGTAAAGTTATATGAACGATTTAGTGTTGACATGTGTCATAATAGATATTGTAGGTTAACAAATTTATCCATCATGGCACGTGTTATTACGAGACGTTACTACGATATGTGACACATCATTTTTTTACATGACACCGTTTTTTATGATCCACTCAACATACACGGCATATCAAAATCATTTATGTATCATGAGATTGTTGACCTTTTTTGCGATATTTCACCATTGAGCATGTACGCAACACACATATGTATTGATTGAGAGATATACAAAGAGTTCTGATATTTTAATAAAGTTTAGTTTTACACGTAAATGTGAGACTCAAGTTAAAGTTTTTATAACTTTTATAGATATTCAAGTAAAATCTTCTTTCTTTCTCTATGTACATAAATCTAAGTGCTATGCTCAAGGTATTAATTTGTGGAATATCTTGGTGAGAATCTTTACTTGGTTGAAACGTCTATTAAAAAAGCATTTAAGGGATCATAAGGGTCAGCCTTATGATTTCATATGAGGGGTCAACATTGTGATTCCACTCTAGAGTCATTGTATCTAGGATTTTTAAGAAAGTGTAGAGAAAAAAAAATAAGCATAACTTATATCTGATGAGAGAATCAGGGTTTATTATCAAGTCTCCCCAACCTCCCATAAAGAATATGCTAGTCACTAATATTGTCCATCTGTGTTGTTCTCTAATGAAATTATTTGAACATGGGAGTTTGAGAGTACTTAAGAGCTGGTTGGTAACTTCTGAATGGGTAAGTGTTAAACCAATAAGAGGTCTTAAACCAGTAAGAGGTCTGAACCATTAAAAGCCAGTATAATGCTTAACAATTCAGAGGCAAATGTAACCAATTCAGATAAGATGTCTTAACCATTCAGACTCTATATAATGTTTAACTATTTAGAGGCAAATGTTTGAACCATTCAGACATCTGCTTGCGAAACAAACAGTCTGAACCATTAAGTGCTAAACCAATAAAATGTATGAACCTTTTAGAACCCATGAAGAGCTGAAACAAACAGCCCTGGCATCAATTGTATAAGTGTGTTGTGGATTTTCTCCAGTAACCTTCTTGTCATCTCGGAGAAGATATCATTATTGTCCACCAATGGTGCCCATTCGTAAAACGTCATGGCCACTCCAATGCTCCATGCTCCCGATTACACATGACAAGACGCTTCATTTAGCGAATCTATAAAAGTAAAACTGGATACATTTTTTATGAGGTGCAATTTGAAGGTATCATGGTTTTACATAATTTATAGTTCGGTGTATGCCTAAAATGTTGTATTACAAAGACATAAGAGCATCTAT
This sequence comes from Scalesia atractyloides, assembly GCA_947069175.1. Lineage (NCBI taxonomy): Eukaryota > Viridiplantae > Streptophyta > Magnoliopsida > Asterales > Asteraceae > Scalesia > Scalesia atractyloides. The sequence goes on along the minus strand of CAMTDV010000028.1, from coordinate 90,173,974 downwards.
ATGTGCCCCCGTATGCCCTTTTGGGCCTATTCAAGTCTTCTAAGGACATTTCTAGACGTATTGTTTGAGCCAAAACCATACATGCATTATTATCATCCAAGTTATGATCAAATAACTATAAGCTCTATGAACTATAGTTTATTCCCTAAAATACATGATTTTGACGAAAAAACGAAGCTTATAGCTTGAGCAACGTAAGCCAGTCGATTTAACTTGGATTGAGTTATTGGTTATCAAGCATACTTAAACAATTAAACAAGCACCAAGACATATGACTTATAAAAATCGAAGTTACCTGTAACTCATAATAAAAAGTAAAACCGCATTATATATTACAAGATTTTAATCTCTTCATATGATATCGTTGCTACAAAGATGATAATCTTAAAACGTTAACCTCAAAAAACTATTTGACTTGAAATATTATATTTTTTTTCATGTGGATTGAAATAGAATTTAATAATTTCATAACAATGTTATTTAAATTAGTAGAGAGCATAATTTTAATAATTTTCATCGAATCTAACGTTGTTTTTTTCTTTATCCTACATGTAGTAGAAAGTGTGCCGTGCAATGTGTGTTCGGCTAAAGTTTTGCTTTACTAAAACGCTATATAAAGTCCTAAATTCAACATATTCTTCTTATATATTCTTTTTATAAATGATAAACTAATTAAACAAGGTGATATAAATTCTAAGTGGATACCTTATAGTTAAGATTAAACAAAAAAACAAGCTGAGAAACAATTATACTATAAAATAAAAGATATTATTGTTAGAAAGGAAAGTCTGACCTTGGAGATAACCGCAGCAAATCAACAGCAGGACTTGATGCAGCAGCTAATCAACAGCCGGACATCCAGCCATCCAGCTAATCAACAGCAAATCAATGACAGCTAGTAGTCAGCTGCTATCACCCATGTTTAGATTACGGATTTGTGTATAAATTCAATACTTTTCATTGTAATCAAAAATACAGAAATACATACCTCAATTGATAGTTCAGTGAATCAACCTCTATCAACTTTTAACATGGTATCAGAGCAGTGTCGTTCGTGACCTGTTCATCATCTACCTTGCTCACCCAAAACCAAATCATCCTCTCAACCAAGCTGCCATGGCCGAAGCCGGTAACTTGGGAGAAGATTTATCCATTCAAATCGCCAATCTGCTCAAGAATGGCCTTAACCCACAAAACCGAAACCCAAAACTATCCGATAACCTTCAAATAAACCTCAAGCTCAACAGTCAGAATTACGCCTTATGGACCCGGATGATGAGGGTAGCCATAGGCGGTAAATCAAAAGCCTTTCTAAATCATCTATCAACCAACCCACCAAACCAAACCAGCGAGCAATATGAGCAATGGGAACAAGACGACCTAGTCGTCTTCTCATGGCTTATACAGAACATCGAACCAACCCTTGCCAGCAATCTAACCGAATTCCCAACAGCAAAATCGCTGTGGGATGCCCTAGCTATAACATATAGCAGTGGGCGTGACAAGCTCCAAACTTTCAACCTACATGTCAAGGCGAATGAAATCAAACAGAACAATCTCTCCCTAGAAGAATTGTGGATTATACTCCAAGGAGTATGGGGAGAAATTGATCGGATTGACCCAAACCCTATGACCTGCCCAGCCGATATCCAAGCGTATCACAAAATCAGGTCGGAACAGAAACTGTTCCAGTTTCTAAACGCTCTCAACCGGAAATATGATCCTATAAAAAGGGAAATACTCCGGTTAGAGCCCCTTCCAACCGTAGAAACTGCATACTCTACTGTCCGTAAGGAGGCCGCTCACCAGAATATTCTGGGAACACCTCTCAATGACGCACAGGGTATCACAGTGGGTCTAATGGCCTCGGAAATTGACGGACTAGGGCTTGCGTCAAAGGGTTACCGACGAACCGGTGAAAAAAGAATCGGAACAAGTAAAGACGACAAATCTCACCTCAAGTGTGATCATTGCGGGATGATGAAACATACCCGGGAACAATGTTTCAAACTCGTCGGATATCCGGAATGGTGGTTTGATGGTCAGAAGAGAGGCACGAAGACTACAGAAAAAGGAAAGTCATCCGGCGCCGGTAACCGAGATGCTCCCAAAGATGAAAGCCGGAACAGATCGGGCTTCGACGGAGTGGCCAGAGCTGATGAAGAAGAAACAACAGGTAAAGGGTTTGGGGCGCAACCCTCAAACCCTAAGTCATACATAAGTGAAGAAGAAGAAGATAATGAACGAACACCACATATAGTCCCTCGGTCAAAGTTAAAAACAAATATTACACAAACAGTCCCTGGAAATAAGGGAGAAGCCAATATGGCCCACGAACATCAAAAACAAAAACTATGGATTTTTGATTGTGGCGCAACCGATACGATGACTTATGAGCTATCGGATATTATTTCAACAACCAAACCAGAAAAAACACATATTCAAACGGCAAACGGAGGAATAATGGATGTAAAATCGGGAGGAACTATTGAGATTTCACCCACAATAAAAATCTCTAATTGCCTTTATGTTCCTTCGTTATCACATAAGCTGCTTTCCATCAGCCATGTCACGAAGGAACTCAACTGTATTGTCCTAATGTACCCTACGTTTTGTATTTTACAGGATATCAGGACGGGAGTGATCATTGGGCGTGGCACTGAAAATCAAGGGTTGTACTATGTGGATGAGGTGACTCAAAGTGGTGCTGTGATGCTGACTCATGGGACATCGGAACGGGAAGCTTGGCTATGGCACCGAAGATTAGGTCATCCTTCTGCAAGTTATTCGCATATTTTATTTCCGAAACTATTTCCAGTTAATTCTATGTCACATTGTGAAACATGTGTTTTAGCAAAAAGCCATAGAAAAACTTTTAAACCCAATAACACTAAGGCTGCTTTGCCATTTTCATTAATCCATTCTGACGTATGGGGTCCTGCCCCAGTTCTTGGGGGGCAAAACCTTCGGTACTTTGTGATGTTCGTTGATGATTGTACCCGAATGACCTGGGTTTATTTTTTGAAAAACAAATCCGAAGTATTTGAAAAATTCACTATGTTTTACGCCATGATTCAAACCCAATTTCAAACAAACATCCAAATATTCCGATCTGACAATGGCGGTGAGTTTGTTAATACCTTGTTTAAATCCTTTTTCCAAGACAAGGGAATAATCCACCAAACTACATGCCCAAACACCCCAGAACAAAACGGTGTCGCCGAAAGGAAAAATCGCATTTTGCTAGAAATGACACGAGCCCTCCTGATTGAATCCCAGGTCCCGAAATACTTTTGGCCTGAAGCCCTTGCTACTGCTACCTATCTTCTCAACCGACTCCCAACAAAAATCCTAAAGCTTAACACTCCGTTACACACCCTTTCAAAATTCTTCAAACTACCCTCAGTTCTCACCCTTCAACCACGAATCTTTGGATGTACTTCCTTTGTTCACATACCTAAATCAGATCGAACCAAACTTGACCCTTGTGCTGTAAAATGTGTCTTTGTCGGGTATGGAATGAATCAAAAGGGATACAGATGTTATAATCCAAAAACACGTCATATGTTCACCACAATGAACTGTGACTTTCTTGAAACCGAGTATTACTACAATTCCCAACTCAGTGGTCAGGGGGAGAAGGAATGTTTAGACACACTAAGCTGGTTGGAATATGTTCCCTATGTACCAACTACAGAGTCACCAACCACAGAGTCACCAGAACCCAATCTCAGTGCCACTGACGGTCCTAATGTTCCTCCTAACCTGGTGTCCGAGGTAAGTGATACTCATCCTATTCAGTCTGGTGGTATTTTTGAAGTTTCTAATGACTTTGAGGACACCAATACTTCTAACCATGAAACTGCCACAGAACAAACTGAAAATTTGCAGGCAGATGAATCCAGACAAGAAGAACCACCATCGAGATATGTGTTACCCCCTAGAACAAACAGAGGGGTTCCTCCGAAACGGTATTCTCCTGAAAAAGAACCAAGAAGATCTAGTTATCCTATAGCTAGTGTGGCCGATGGAAACTTCACTAAGGAAGCCAAAGCATTTATCTCATCTGTTTATTCCGAAGAAACTCCTACAAACGTGGATCAAGCCTTAAAATCTAAACATTGGAAGGAAGCAATGAACACAGAAATGGAAGCCCTAACCAAGAACAATACATGGGAAAAGTGTACTCTTCCGTTGGGAAAGAAATCCGTGGGGTGTCGTTGGGTCTATACGATTAAGTATAAACCAGATGGTAAAATTGAAAGATATAAAGCCCGACTGGTAGCAAAGGGGTATACTCAGACACATGGGATTGACTATGCTGAAACATTCTCCCCGGTTGCAAAAATGAACACAATCAGGGTCCTCTTCTCGATAGCTGCAAATGAAGGGTGGCCACTTCAACAGTTTGATGTAAAAAATGCCTTCTTACACGGGGACCTAGACGAAGAGGTATTTATGGAAGCTCCTCCAGGATTCACAAAAGATTTCAAAACTGGAGAAGTTTGCCGTCTGAAGAAATCCCTTTATGGTTTGAAGCAGTCTCCCCGGGCCTGGTTTGGCAGATTTACGGTAGCTATGAAAAAATTTGGATATAAACAAAGTAATGCTGATCATACTTTGTTTCTCAAAAAAAGAGGAAAATTCGTAACCTGTCTAATTATCTATGTAGATGATATGATCATTACAGGGAACGATAAAGAAGAAATGGTAAAACTCAAAGAAAACTTGTTTGCTGAATTTGAAATGAAAGATTTGGGCAGACTTAAGTATTTCCTCGGTATTGAAGTACTAAGGTCGAAACAAGGAATCTTCATTAGTCAAAAAAAGTATGTCTTAGACCTGTTGGCAGAAATTGGAATGATCGATTGCAAACCGGCAGATACTCCTATGAGTGTAAACCAAAAACTTTACATGGAAGAAGGAGCAAAATTAGCAAATAAAGAAAGATACCAACGGCTGGTGGGAAAACTAATATATCTCTCACACACTCGTCCAGACATCGCCTATGCTGTAGGGTAGTAAGTCAGTTCATGCACCAACCTCAACAGTCACATATGGAAGCAGTTTGGAGAATCATTAGATATCTCAAAGGAACAGTAGGTCATGGAGTCCTGTTTCAATCACATGGACACCTAAATGTTCAAGTCTATACTGATGCAGACTGGGCAGGAGATAAGGGAAGTCGGAGGTCAACAGCAGGCTACTTCGCTCTAGTTGGTGGGAATCTTGTCACTTGGAGGAGTAAAAAACAAAAGGTGGTTGCTCTTTCAAGTGCAGAAGCTGAATTTAGAGGCATAACTCGAGGTTTAACAGAAGCCATGTGGATGCGGAGACTCTTAGCTGAGATTGGTTTTCCGCCAAAAGAAACAAGTAAGATTATGTGTGATAATAAAGCTGCAATTCAGATTTCAGAAAACCCAGTTCAACATGATCGAACAAAACACGTGGAAGTTGATAGGAATTTCATCAAAGAAAAATTGGAAGATGGTACGATTGAATTACCATTCGTTCGATCAAAGGATCAGCTTGCTGACATTCTAACAAAAGCAGTTAACGGAAAAATTCTCAATGATTGTTTGGGCAAGTTGAATTTTGGAAATCCAACTATTCAACTTGAGGGGGAGTGTTAGAAAGGAAAGTCTGACCTTGGAGATAACCGCAGCAAATCAACAGCAGGACTTGATGCAGCAGCTAATCAACAGCCGGACATCCAGCCATCCAGCTAATCAACAGCAAATCAATGACAGCTAGTAGTCAGCTGCTATCACCCATGTTTAGATTACGGATTTGTGTATAAATTCAATACTTTTCATTGTAATAAAAAATACAGAAATACATACCTCAATTGATAGTTCAGTGAATCAACCTCTATCAACTTTTAACAATTATTTTACATTTTAATGCAAACCTATAAATCACGTCCTGTTGATTTATGTGGAAAACATTATATATTACGAAAGCACCTAATATAAATATATGCACTATGCTTAAAAAAGACAATTGTATAAATGACAGGTTATTGTTTCCCACTTTCTTCTCTCGACTTTTTAAATGCATAAATTAGTTTGATATATATAACACTAGTATTAAGCCCTGCGTTGTAGCGGTTGTCGTAAAACTGTATCAAGTAGTATCAATGCTATACCATTGTCAGTGATCACCAACATCGGAAAAGCTCGTAAAAACAAAATAAATAAAAACGGAAAAAATAACGTTGAGTGAAAAGCAGACGTAAAATCTTTGAATCAAGCATGCTCGTTGCAGAGAAATTAAACCGATACGTGAGACATAGAAAAAAAAATTAAGTCAATTCAGGACTCGCACGTTGTACGAACTTGTAAAACTGAGAAAATAGATGTGTTGTAACGGACCAGTCAAACGGAAAAAAAATATATGAAAAAATGTTGAACCCCACACGCAAGTTGCGGTGCGTTAACTTACAAAATTTAGAACGAAACGAAAAATTTGGAAAAGATGAAAAGTATGGTGGACCTAATTTGAAAATAAAAAAGAGTTGGAATTAAATTGCAAAAGATGAAAAAATATGGATTAAAATTAAAAAAATCAAAGGGTTCAAATTGTAAAATTGAAGTTATTTATTAATATTAGATAAGGTTAAAAAGTAAGTGATACCTATATATTAGTTATTAATATTAATATTAAAAGAAATTTATTAAACATAATTTTTTTGAGTATTAAGGAGAGAATGCCGTGCATCATTATTTGAATCCTTTTTTATTATAAGTTAGATTAGATACACATATGTAACATAGTATAACACCCGTCACTACAAAATTAAAGATGTATGTACAAGTTAGTTTGATGATTTTTTTAATGTATATAACTTAAATATTCGTATGTAAGTAAATTAAAAATATATATATAAACTATCAATAAAATAAATTAACAAATCGGATTTGTTTTATATGTTCTCGATATATATATATATATATATATTCTGAAAAGATATATAAGGTAGAGTAAATAAGAAAACCCAATATTATGAGAAGACTGATGTTATCTACTAATCATATAATGGTATGCTTGTAATAAAAGGGAAGTTTGAGAATTAACTTATTGAGGTAAAGTGTAGAACGATCAATTAACCAATCCTTTCCTAATTTATGAAATATCTATCTGAAAGTTTGAAGTTATATATATATATATATATATACTAAAATGAACGTATGAATGTATGTGAGACATTATGTTTATGTAAAACAACTAAATGTACACAACTTTTGGAGTTACATATAAATATATATAGCCCGGATAATAAAATAGTAAACTATATTATCAAGAAGAACTAGAATTGATGCCCCTGGTTTTGTAGCGGCGGAATTAAAACCGGGAAAAAGGGTAAAACCATAAGACGAATCAAGGTTGAGCCGCGTGTTCTTGCAGTAAGCGTCTGCTGCATTCGAATTCGTAGAAACATGTAGTACGCCTATTTCACTCTAGTTATATATAATGACTCTATAATCACATATCATCATATATGTACATATACACTATGCACGTATATTTCACCTAAATAGTGAATGTAGTCAAATTAAACTTGCACTACCTAAATAAACACAATTTAATTTAATCAAAGTTAAGCTTATGAAAAATTAGGTCATACCAAGATTAAATCATATAAAAGTCATACAAATGTATTATTATTAGTACTAACCATATATGCTATTACTAACTATAGTATTATTAGTAGTTATAATCGTTTATGTTATATAAGCAGTAATTTTATAACCTTGTCAAAATGTTCAATTATCTATAAACACAATAAACATTCACCAAAGAAATCCATCAGAAAAAACTACCTCCCGATCGTAATTTATATACATACAAGCATCCTTTTATTATTATTATTATTTTTAAATTTGCATCTCAAATTCAAATCAAAAGAAGATTTGCAACGAGTGGTGGTGAAGTGGTAAGGAAGAGACTTGTGTTTCAAGGGACCCAAGTTCGATTTCTGCCCTCTCCATTATCGTGTTATTTGTATTCCCCATTTTAATCGTGTTCTTTGTGTCCATTGTGTTTTTGGGTTCTTCGTGTTCTTACTCTTCAACTTGTTCTTCGTGTTTATCGCATTGAATCAATTATTGAAGAATCCAGGTAGAATGAAAGAACTCGGTGATTGTTAAAGATTCTAAAAAGGAATGAAGAGTTTATTAGAAAAGTAGATATAAAAAAAATCTTGCATCTTACTTTGAATAGCTTTACAATAGTGATAATCCCTAAAGAACTAGTTGTGTTGATGAATTTGGCTTTTCTCACTTGTCGTGCTTTTCTTTCAGGTCTGCTTTGATTCACAACTTTTTTTTTGTTGAAGAAATATGTAGAATATTGATAGCTGAAACAATGTATGATTTGATAATGATGAATTGGTAGGTTGAATGAAATTGTATTTAACTAAATAGATATAACTCCCTAAATTAAGTTGGTTAAAATTAACTTAATTACAGTCAGAAAAAAAAATTCTAATTATTTAAGTGGTTCATAAGAATTTTCTTGGTTTTCTCATATAACTTCTGGATTTTCTTATAAATTTCTCTATGTTGCGCACGTAAAAGTCGTCTGATCACAATTTTACAGATTTGGCAATGTCTTTCTTAATAATTTAAGGTACTAGAGTCGGCAAATTCTCAAATATGTTTTCTTATGCACTTAAATTCACTTATTTACGAAGAATGAAAAAGATAAATGTGCTATAATATATATTGAACTTAAAACGTATTGTGTTGTGTGTTTTAAACTAAAACTTTTATCTCCCAATGTACCAAATCTTTTGAGTTTATATTATTTTATGTATTTTTACCTATAACAATGAGGATGTTTGTATCAACCACCCGTTTGCATCCTAGTCCGCGGTCACATATTTAATTCATGTGTACATTCAATTACTAAAATTAGAACCCACACGCAATGCAACCTATTAGTTTGTGGTTTTATGTTAGGGTTTGAGATTTGCTGGATTAGTTGGGTTGTTTAAGGTTAGGTTTCGATTTATAGGGGTTCAAGAAGGTGGTTGGCAAGGCGGAAGGATTGCAATGGTGGGTCGTGTAGATAGGAGTGTTGGTTACTAGTGTGTGGTTGATGACAATATTGAACATGACAACGACGACACTACAGTGAGATAGTGGTTGACCATAAAGTTAAAATGGTGACAAAGGAGGTTACATAGATGATTAACATATAAATTAAAAAAATACTTTATCAAATGGTATAGTGGTTTAGTGTTGTTAGTTTCAACAAGAGGTTAGTGATTCGAGTTTTCATTTGAGTCGTTTTGCTAATGTGGGGTCAACCCACTTGCTAGAGGCACATGTCTTTTAGACGTGAGGTGTTAGGTTTAAAACTTAAATAGACTAGTTTAAAATTATTGATTAAAGTTTAGTAGTAGTAAAATTTTTCATTCAAAGTTAATTCAAATTAATTTTTAAATTTATTAATAAATTTTAATAATATTAATATTAATACTAATGAAAAGATGATATGGAACAAAATTTATGGCATGGCAATCTAGTCACCAAATTCACTACCTTTTGTCAGTTTCTTAATAAACTACCAACTACCTTTTATAAATTAGTAAATATTTCAAATTTGGTACACTAAGATAAGAAGTTAGTTGATAGACACATTTACAATTCGTGTCACATTCCAATAAAAGAATTGAATCAGTTGAATTTACTAAACGAAGAATGTTTCAACTACTCAACAAACACTTCTAAACATAATTGTCAGTATTTTGAATTAATACACATGTGTTGAATATTAAATTTTAGTACGTTTTTTGGATTTCTTACTAGTATTCAAATTAAACGCTTTCATACACAGGTCAAAACACATAAGTTGATCTTTAGGTCATATAATGACTCCTCATTCTTCCAAATATTCCTTCACAAACACGTGACAAATTTTGATTGGATCTCCTTATGGAAATATCATGTGTCGTCTTAACTTCCTTGCAAGTTTCCATGCAACATATAACTTGTAAACATCATGGGTGTCAATTTATGACAAGATACACAAATAATTTGGAGTGTTTTCACCGGTGAATACACATTATGAATGCAATCATATTTCATAATATACAAAGATGTTGTATTCAAAAGAGAATATATTAGGAATTATTTTGTTCATTTGTGAATATATATGAATTCACTAATGAATACGTTACGATTTAATAATAATAATAATAATAATATTATTATTATTATGTATTCACTGATGAGTACAACTTATTCACTATACATTCTAATGATTTAATAAATGATGTATTATATGATTCCTAATGATCATTAAATATATGTTGATTTTCCTTAAGTTAACAAGATATTCCATGTACAACCTTTGTTAATATTATTAAAAAGATTGTAGGGGACAAGGATAGAGAATATCCAACGAATAATTCGGTTTATTCTGTTGTCTCTCTCATGGCACTTGTGTAAAGGTAAAGAGTTTATTTGTGGAAAGTTTTCAGCAGACAATAAAACATAACATCTAAGATTAGAAATGATGTTATGTTTTAACAATTGTTTTCCTTATTAACTATAACCATGCCAGCATTAAAAATTATAAGAAAAAAAGTATAGTTTCAGGGGCGGACCTACCTTAATAGAAAGGGTAGCCTCCGCTACCCCTTGGCGCTCCAGCGGTAGTGTAAATTTGGAAAAATTTGATGTTTTTTCGATTTGGTTACCCCCTTTTTATAAGACGTTACCCCTACGAAATTTTCTAGATCCGCCACTGTATAGTTTTATACATAGTTAAATACAACACATGTAACATATATTCTTCATATTCAAAACTGTGGTAAAACAGTCTTTATACAAAATTATGGTCAAATGTGTTTGATATTTTGACTTCACTTGGTCAATAGTCATGGCATGTAAAGAAGTTGAATGAACATGGGATAGAGACATGGTTGAATTTATTAATTTGTGTGGTGTTACTTATCTTGAAAAGACCTTACATGATCATATGCAGAAATAAATTTATATTTATGATTATATATTAATTAATTATCTTGAATGAACATAAAATATATAATAAATGAAGGAAGAAAGAAAGAAAAACTATTCTAAGCTCTAACTCACAATCTCAACAACAGTCACTGCTGCAAACACCAGGAAAAGAACACCTCCAACATATGCAATCACCTGTACAATAATACCCATTAATTAGTTTATGTACCAAAAGTAGTTAAGAGTTAAGACACTTGGTAAATATGCACATGTGTCAAATTGTATAACGGGCCGATTTGGATCTACTATAGTTATACGATGCATCATTATGAGTCGCTCTTTATAAAACTTGCTAACTTAAACGGGTCCAAATGGGCCATCACCACCCACTGGTTGTCTCTGCCGCCACGACCTCCGTTCTGTCGCCTCTTGCCATTATAAAAAAGATATAGCATGTATTTTTATTTCCTAAAACGGCTCATCGAGTCATTTCCACCATTCTGGTCAGAGCAAGTTTTGACCCGAATAAGACTGATTCGATTTTAGAAGGCTCGTTTTGAGCATTACCGACCGGGCCCGTCCGTGTTACCGGGCTTATAAATAGCTATTAACACACATTCTTTTTAAATTTGATTATCTAGACTAACTATTGGACATAAACAGTCGTCCGACATAAAAACCTACATGAAATATATAACAAAAAGGTCCACCAATTTTCTTTTCAAATGTAATAACTACCACCAGCGGCGGAGCTTGAACGAAAACTCAGCGGGGGCCGGACTCTCAAATTCCAAATCGGTGGGGCTGGACTCTTAAAATTTCAATATTTTACACTAAAAAGGTAACTTTTTAGAAAATTTTCGATGAAATTAACACTTCGAGCGAAAAAATCAGTGGGGGCCGTGACACCCCGGGCCACAAGTAAGCTCCGCCCAATCGGCCATGACTACCACCACTGGCTCATTAATTAAAATATTAATTGTTGTCTTTCTGTCAGGAATATATATGTTTCTGTTAAGTGCATTCAATTTCTAATTACATCCAGACCATTCTGGTTTTAGGTTTGGTAGCATTAGCATGAAGAGTGTTTATTTTTGTTTGCGATTTTACCTAATAATTCGTCATTTAGTTGCTTTTGTCGCGTAAGAGAAGTGGATTCCATTCGATTATTATCATAATTAAAGCTTAGAATTATATTGTATTATGAAAAGGCATAGTAATATACTAACCTTTTCGGATAAGAAAGTTCCAAGTAACGAGCCTCCGAGTACAGCCAGCTGCATACAGTCATTAGAACTTAGATGTACACATCAGTTTCATAATTTACCAAATATTCAATACACTAAAGTTTAAAAAAAAAGTCCAAACATGAGAAAGTATCATGTAAACATGCAACTTAAGACAATAATGAAAACAGGAGATTAATATTAAGGTTAGAAAATGGTGCATTATCAATATATACTCCTAAAAGTTAAAAGTTTCATATATGCCCCAAATTTTATAATATGATATTTAGCGAACGTTCATTACAAAACCATTTTTTAGTAGAGGAACAGAGGCGGTTGAAAATACGTCTTATTTATCACATTTAGAGCAAAGGTAGGCTCGAGCTTGGCTCGTCATGTTTTTATGAAGCTCGAGCTCGGTTCGCGAGTAAAACCCAAAGCTTGAGCTCGGCTCGAGCTAGTTTGAGAACAACCTCAAACGAGCTAAATGCTTGGCTCGAGCTCGCTTCAATCTTGCTTAAAAGAGCCGAAGCTCGGGTCGTATTCGGCTTGACAATGTTATCATTATAATAAGAGTAAATTGCACAAAACATCCTTTATGTTTCCTCAAACTTGCAGGTTCCAGCCTTAATGTTTAAAACTTGCCAAAAACAACCTTTACGTTTATTTTTGTTGCCGGTTCAGTCCTTTCTGACTAACCAAGTTAATTATCCTAGTTTAATTCCCTCACATGCCTAACATGTGAGGGTATATTTGTCATTTTAGGTTTGTTTTTTTTTCTACAAAACCCTTCTCTTCTCTACTCACACACAAACACACACAACCATTCATCTCTCTCTGCCTTCATCTACCACCACCACCACACACCGCCACCACCTCATCTACCACCGTCCACCTGCCACCAACCACAACCAACAACCACCGTCAGCACCACCGCCCCCTGTCTCCTGCCGCGAAGCCAAGCACCACCGCAAAACCCACCACCCACCACACCTCCGCCATAGCACCACCGCCATCAAAACCCACCACCGCCGTCGTCTCCTGCCGCTCCCCCTCTCTCTCTCTCACCGATCTCTCGCATAAGCGGTACGTTGAAGAAGCTAAGAGTTATGCCCAACTGGGGTCTGTTGCGCAGAAGAAGGCGTTCTTCGAAGCTCATTACAAGAAAGTCGCTGCTTCAAAAGGTGGCTGCAGCAGCTGCATTGGCTGAGCAAGAAAAGGTGAAATCCCAAATTGAAGAAACAGAAACAATTTCTGATGCAAATCATGGTGCTCATGATTTAGAACCGATAGTGTTACGGAAATCCCATGATTTGCCGACACGAACACCAAACTTACATAATTCACAAACAAGTGTGGTGCACACGAATAAACTGCAACCAGTAGCATTGAATTTGAAAATGGCTGTGAATAAAGAACAGCAGATCTTAACTCAAGATGCAAGTAAGGAAACTGATGCTGTTAATCATAGTTCAACTGTCAAGTTAGTTGAACCTCAAACCATGAAGACTGTAGTTGCTGCTGATAATGTTCAGGATGCTGAGGATAATGCTTCTGTTTCTGTTTCAGATGATAGTAGAACATCTCAAATGGGGAGACCATTGTTGAAGGTTATACTCCTATTCATAATACATACACACACACCTTCAACAATGGTCTCCCCATTTGAGATGTTCTACTATCATCTGAAACAGAAACAGAAGCATTATCCTCAGCATCCTGAACATTATCAGCAGCAACTACAGTCTTCACGGTTTGAGGTTCAACTAACTTGACAGTTGAACTATGATTAACAACATCAGTTTCCTTACTTGCATCTTGAGTTAAGATCTGCTGTTCTTTATTCACAGCCATTTTCAAATTCAATGCAACTGGTTGCAGTTTATTCGTGTGCACCACACTTGTTTGTGAATTATGTAAGTTTGGTGTTCGTGTCGGCAAATCATGGGATTTCCGTAACACTATCGGTTCTAAATCATGAGCACCATGATTTGCATCAAAAATTGTTTCTGTTTCTTCAATTTGGGATTTCACCTTTTCTTGCTCAGCCAATGCAGCTGCTGCAGCCACCTTTTGAGCAGCGACTTTCTTGTAATGAGCTTCGAAGAACGCCTTCTTCTGCGCAACAGACCCCGGTTGGGCATAACTCTTAGCTTCTTCAACGTACCGCTTATGCGAGAGATCGGTGAGAGAGAGAGAGAGAGGGAGCGGCAGGAGACGACGGCGGTGGTGGGTTTGATGGCGGTGGTGCTATGGCGGAGGTGGGTGCGGTGGTGGGTTTGCGGTGGTGCTTGGCTTCGCGGCAGGAGACAGGGGGCGGTGGTGCTTGACGTGGTTGTTGGTTGTGGTGGTGGCAGGTGGACGGTGGTAGATGAGGTGGTGGCGGTGTGTGGTGGTGGTGGTAGATGAAGGCAGAGAGAGATGAATGGTCTGTGTGTGTTTGTGTGTGAGTAGAGAAGAGAAGGGTTTTTGTAGAAAAAAAACAAACCTAAAATGACAAATATACCCTCACATGTTAGGCATGTGAGGGAATTAAACTAGGATAATTAACTTGGTTAGTCAGAAAGGACTGAACCGGCAACAAAAATAAACTAAAGGTTGTTTTTGGCAAGTTTTAAACATTTAGGCTGGAACCTGCAAGTTTGAGGAAACATAAAGGATGTTTTGTGCAATTTACTCTTATAATTATATATTATTATTATATTATTATTATTATTATTATTATTATTATTATTATTATTATTATTATTTATTATATATCAAAAAACAAAAATTTTGTCGAGCGTAACATGAGCTTTGTATTTCAGGCTCGGGCTCGGTTAAGGCTCAGCTCGTTTGAGCTTTTAACCGAGCCGATCACGAGTAGCTCTCGGGCCTCTGGGCTTGTTTACACCCTAGTGCCTATGCGAATATCGCAGTTCTCTTCTTTAAATTGGTTATGTAGCGAACATTCTTCTGTGATATTTACCCTTAAAAAGGCACTAAAAATATTGTATTTACTCATTCTGTTGTAAATAAGAATAAAATAACACTCTTTAATTAGTTAGATATAGGCATATAAGTAACTTTTCATGTAAATTACCAGAGTTGCAAGCCATGACCTGCTAGTGCCCCACCAATGACTCCAAGAGGTGAAGATGCTGCAGCAAGAGCTACACAAAGACAATAACATGGACATTATTATAGAGCTGGCAAATATTTGTTTATTCTTCTTAATATGTGTAATAATTTTAATCAAAATATCAAGACATGCTACTTACCAATTGTGGAGAAAAATGATTTATCACCCCATTCAGCTACAAAGACTAAAAGAAAAGTGCTAATTATTGTGCTAGCTGCAGCTAAAATCCCAGCACCATCGCCCGAAACTTCCGACACCGCTATCTCGGCCTGTAACAATATATGCATAAATCCGGTAACAAATTTTTTTTGTGTGTATATGCTTATGAATATTATAACTTTAAACATCAATTAAAAACTGAAAATTTACCTCTTTCTGTTCTTCTTCTGCTTTAAGACCGTCATCGGAAGAGGCATCAAGCAACGTTGAAACACCAAAATAAACCTATAACATATTCAATTAAAAGGTGTATTGATTTCAGAGATTGATAGAGTATTGTCTTGATGAATATTGATTTCACATAATACCAGAAGCAATGCTGCAGCAATATCATCAATTGGTAGGTCCATGTCACCAAATCTGACATTAAATATAGTAAATTAGGATGATAAGAATAAACTGATATTACCATTTGCTATGATATAGAAGGAAATAAAATGATTAATAAATAGTGTAAACCTGAAGGGAAGGATTTCATCTACATAGTGAAAAGTCCGCCCAAGAACAACAGATATGACGGTCATTACACTGATCAAGAAACAAGATATCGTCACAAATACAAATTCATCCGCAAAGGCGACAATCTAGTGAAGAAAATAAATTACACTAATATGTAAGCTATCTATGTTACTTGCATGTGGTTGACACTTAACACATTTATGCAATAAATAATATGTAACCTTAAATGGTAAGGTTTTAATGCACCTAAAATGTATATTACTAACCCAAGTGCGCCAAAAGTCCCCAGGAAGACAACTGCAGCAGAGTTCCGAGCTGCTAAAAGCGCCTGAAAGGGTAATGCAGATCGTGCAATGAAACTTTGAATCTAGAAGAGAAGAAATAGCTTAAATATGATATTATTTACCGCTATGAAGAAGGTTTTGTCTCCCAGTTCAGAGAAAAATATCAACAAGAATGCCTGGAAAAAAGATATTATTTTAATATTTGTTCATAAAAGAGGTCAATTTCGTGTATGTATGTGTGCCTGTAACTCTGTAAGGTAAAAAAGATTGATACAATGAGTTATAATTATGTCATGAGTGGTAGGGAGATTATACTAACTGAAGCAAAACCTGTGCTTAAATCATCGAGATCTCCAAAGAATGAGCTAAACTGCATTACACTAGCAGCATCTGAACTCGCGAGGGCATTTCCAGCATCTTGAAAAGTCAAAATCCCGAAAAACAGCATAAATTTCAGGTAGCTGTTCCATGATGCATCAACTGGTAAGTTTCTAAACGGAAGTGACGTTATTGGTGTCAGTTTATTTGTTGAATATGATTTCTCTGAAGTACTGCATTCCCAATCACTCATATTGTGTGCCAGTTTTGTTGCATCGTCGCCATCAGAATGAAGTACCTTAAAATCCCAATGTACATGACAGCATGTTAAACAAAATCATATCATAAAAAAGCATATTCTCATAAAAATTGTATCTTAGTGTGAAAAAGCGAGCTTGAAGCGTGAAGCACTACAAAAAAACGCTTTTTTTTTTGCCCCGAAGCGTTATTTTACGTGAAGCGTTTCGAGGCGATGCTTTAAACCTGAAGCGCTAGGTGTGTGAAGCGATGCTTCAGGCCCAATCAGGTCAGATTTGGGTTTTATTTGGGCCCAATATTCTAAATCAGCTCCAATAGGGTTTCATAAGGGGCCCAACAGCTTTTAATCACTTCAGATTTTGGTTCTTTACCCTTAAAAAAGAACGTTGATGGAGAAGAATACGTACTTGATTATGATGATTATTGATTAAAAACTATCTTTGTAAGTTTATCTTTTAAGTGTGTTTCGACTTCAATGTATATTTTAACAATGTATTTTTATGTGTTTAAGTGTTTTTTATAGTCTTGTTTTTGTGTTTATTATTGATTAACAAGTAGAATATGTCATATTAATGCGTACAAATCTTTTCTTTTAATTTTTTTTTATTTTGAGCGCCTCGCATACGTGAAGCTCTTGCCTCGCTTAAAGCATTTGGAACCAAAACGCTTCAGAGTGCCTCACGCTCTTTTGAACCAAGATTATAACACATGTTTGTAGAAAATTTTAAAATACAAGATACACTTAAGAAGGGACTAACATTCATATGCGTTCTTGAGAGTTGAACTTGTCTGAAACGGCTATCGTGTAATTTGATCCGATGTTGCCTGCAACAAATGACAGTTTCGAATTGCAGCTGGCTACTCATGTTTTCCAGCTTATTTCTACTTAGCGACTTATAACGCCGAAAGGTATCAAGATTTCTATACAATATTCAGAATTTTAAGAAACTTTCTGATGGCATTGAAACCCTGACACAAATAATGTGACTAGATATAACCATGGTGTTAAATTATGTAGACATACTAATTAACATTCAACTTGAAAGGTAGGGAACCAATGTTTTTAAAAACCGGTTTTTAAATTGTATCGGGTAAGGCTCAAATATGGTTCAACCGGGTTGACTAATTAACCCTATAAATCCATAAACTACATTTTTAACTTAAAAAACAATGCAAAACTACGTCATTCCACAATAAAAAAAATAATCTAAAAGTTAATCCATAATAAAAAAAAAACCCAATGATCGATGTGGACTGTGGACGCTAGGTTTTACTAAGAACGTAAATCGTCACCTTTTTGGCCCATAAAAGATTAAACTAGTATAACCTAATTTACTGGTTGTACAAGTTCTTTTTCGTTCCCTTAGTTTACCGGTATGATTCGTGTCACCGAGCAAGCTTCCGGTATCCGGTTTTTAAAACTGTAACTTGTAGCTGAATTTGCAAAATTTCAAG
Source organism: Scalesia atractyloides (assembly GCA_947069175.1). NCBI lineage: Eukaryota > Viridiplantae > Streptophyta > Magnoliopsida > Asterales > Asteraceae > Scalesia > Scalesia atractyloides. Next base: position 90,155,661 of record CAMTDV010000028.1, on the reverse strand, counting down.
CTAGCATTCCAGATGTTGCTAGTTATATTAATCATCCATAGCATTCATCAAATGCTAACATAAGTTCAAATGTTAACTGAGAGGAAGAAGCTACATTTCTAAATATGTAACAAAACTGACATGAAATTCCAAATTCATCATTCAAGCCCACAAGAGTGATTACAAACAAACAGAAAGCAATTGAAACATGTTAAAGATACCTGGAGAAAACACGAGATTGAGAAGTATGAAGAGGGGAAACAGTAGAATCGAGAAAGGATCGAAATTGTTTCATGGGTTGACCCCTTCTGGTCAGCAGCATGCTCTCTGATGAACAGAGAGTCGTCATGCTTCGCATTCTCACACACTATCACCTTCCACTATGTGTGTGGATCCTCTTGATTTTAATTGGTTTCTGTTTGTTATGGATAAGCAAGAAGATAGATAGTGAGACCGTTACTTTCCCACCCCCATCTTTTTTAACCTCACTTTTTTTAACCATATTAATCCCGAGCCCTCTCGAAACATCCACTGCATTAAACAGAATAATACTACTAGACTAATCTGAGTCCATCGTTAAATCCAGACAGTGGCGGATTCAGTCCTGTTTTGTGGGTTCACATGAAGTCGATGGAAAAAATGGAGAAAATAGTGAGAACCTTGTATTATTTGAAAAAAAAACAAACCTACTGAAAAAAGTTTCTGGATCCTCCACTGATTCTAGAGAAAACCCGGTAACCATGATTGCAAAGTCGCTATGCTCCCTAGTCGGATTTGAGAGTACTCGGGTCTCGGCAGCCTACCTTGTAGCGACTATTAGGGGTACTCGGAGCCTATGCGGGACTTTTACAACCATGCTGTTACCCTACCCGTCTGTAGGCACAACGGTGAAATTACCGGTAAAACCCGTTGGCTCAAGGATCGAACCATGGTTTCTCTAGGTCTCCTATCATTACCGACCAGTGCCTTACTCTATACCAACGTTTACTCATGCATTACCGACCGGTGCCTCACTTCCTAACACTTACATTTGCTACTTGTACTGTTGATGACTTAGTGGAAAAAAAGTTGAAAAGCATATAAATAAGTTAAAAGTATATGTGGCCATTGGTCCATTACAACACTTCTTGTTTCCACCGTATATCATGTATAAAATGGGCTCCTGTTTTTAGTATGTTCAATATTGATATGACAAGTTTTTTTATATTAAGTTCAATATTAATATGACAAGGCCTTTTATATATTAAATTAAATTCAATATTAATATGACAAATTTTTTATATTAAGAATTAGACACGCATTTTTTCATTCGAAATATATACTATTATAGATAACCAAACTAAAAATGTTATAGGTGTTTTGCATTACATTAAATAAAATTCTTAATTTAGCCAAGTACATATACCTTTTGTTTTTAAATGGCTGCCCAAGTTGCCTAATTTTTTAACGTGATTGACTGATTTATGATTTTGTAAAAGTTGAAGATTGAAGTTGTTGAACCTAATTTGGTTATGTGTTCACATAAAATTAAACAAGGCTTCTATTTTTACCCTCTTATATACTTATAGAGACATAAAGTTACACTTAAAATAAGTGTGTTGATATGTTAATTTATATTTGCTTTTTATCTATAAACTCTTAACAACTTTACAAAATGCAAAAAAAAAATCTTCAAGTGAAATAAACGTATTATTAAGCATGATCAGTTTTAAAATAGCAAATTTCAAACAAACGAACCCAAATTGAATCTTACATACCAATTGTCGTATTATTGGTTTTTACTTTTTATACATGTGATTGATGAGTTTATATTATAGGGCGATAGGGCTGGTGTTATGCCTATAAATAGAACCATCCTCTTTCATTCTAACCCACCCCTTTTTCTCTAAATTTTTTTCTAATATCATCTTAACTTATATCTCTCTCATTACTCATAATTTAAATGTAACATTCCACAATTATTGTTTTATTCGTTTCCGTGTTTTTCGTATTCGACGATTGTAATCCGAGACTTATGATATAACTTTCAATCTTTTATTATTGTATGTCAATTATATTTTATACATGACCAACCAAGATCATTACCTAAGTTGATGATTCTTGGTGTAACAAATGGGTACAATGGATGACATTTACCCTACTCATCTTAAGTTATATCTCTCTCATTACTCATGATTTAAATGTAACATTCCACAATTATTGTTTTATTCGTTTCCGTGTTTTTCGTATTCAACGATTGTAATCCGAGACTTATGATATAACTTTCAATCTTTTATTATTGTATGTCATTTATATTTTATACATGACCAACCAAGATCATTTCTTAAGTTGATGATTCTTGGTGTAAGAAATGGGCACAATGGATGACATTTATCCTACCACTATAACATGGTCATTACATTACTAACCCATTACTAATTACTATTATATAATCTAACTTATTATTATTATTCATGCCTAACACATAATATTATTAAATAACATATTATTACCATGTCTAACATTACTAACCCATGCTAACTCTTTAATCATACTACTAACTACTAACTCTTCTAATCATACTACTAATATTTTTAATTTTGTCATTTACTTATTTAGTCTTACAATTACATTACATATTATTACATACTAAAAATATATCCTATGTTATTCATTTGTCGGTTCGACTTTAATCATCACTTGGAGATGTCGTTTTCATATGTTGATCATTGTAAGCTCCCAAAATCACTATCTTTAACAACAACCTTTTAGTGTCATGTAATGGTTGATTATTGGTTGTGTGTTCTAAAGTTTTCTTCAGATAGTAGTACATGTATAGTTAGTTATTGGTATCATTCTTGTCCATCAAGATGTTTATTCCCATTAAAGTGGGGGTTTAAGTTTTAGAAAATGAGAATAATTTAATTAATTCTAGAATTATATTTTAGGTAGGTGTATGTTCACCATTCAAAAAAAGTGAATTGTCTAAGTCACTTAACCTGAGTATTTTTAACATTCTCTCTCTTGGTGGTATGATTATTACAACAATAAAAAGCCCACTCAAGTGTTAATCCATAACTTATTGTTTCAAAACGAGTAATCTTTATCACTAAAACAATTTCACCCACAGTGATCAACAAAATAACGTGCTTTGGGTTTGTAACACATAACTTCCCATCTCCCGATACAATGAAATTATTTCAAGTCATATTTCTTATCAACATTGTTTGGGTGGTGATAACATTACTTAAATTTTAAGGATTTCAAGTAATTAGAAATCATTTCCGGTATAACATAATCATCAATAGTATAAAAGAAACAAAGCTTTTGGTTTGTGTGTGTTCACTTAAGCTCTTGGTCACTAGTCACTATTATACATGGTCGTCTTCGTTGCCGTCTTCGTGGAATGTGTACTTTTGTGGAGTCTCACATCATCTCATTGGTCATTCGTAACCGGTGTGTTCCATGAAATCAACCAAAACAGGCAGCTCAGATTGTCATGTTCTTAAATCGAACCACACAAACCGTTGCCATCTTTAAACCAACCAAATTGTTGCAAGTCAATTCTATGCGTGTTATTTATCGAAGACTCTTTATCACTTTGAAAATATTTCCAACAAATTATACATATAATACTTCTAATAACTGAATTATGGAAAGACACATCAATGGTTGACATGTTGTAGAAGTAGTTGGTGTTATACCAGAAATTAATAAAATAAAACATATTGTTTTATTTGTGAAAGATAGATGTGTAAACCCAATGCACTTCAATTAGGATACATTCTAATGATGAACAAAGAAATGTATTATTATATAATAAAAAATCTTGTTAGTTTGATACCTAATATTAATTATACAAACTATAAAATACACAATACAAATAACATTTTGTAGGAAGTAAGATTGTCTTTTTGAGTCCAAAGGAATGATAACTTTAAAAAGGGTCAAAATATTTCACCAATCACCACTATCCACAAGTTCTGAAAAAGAAACCAATCAATGGTGAGACAAAGTGAAATTGGAACCAACAACTTTTAAAATATTGTAATTTAAGAAATATACGTGTTTAGTAAACGACAAAGTTTAGTTATCCATAAAAGAAAACCGTAACAAACAAACATTAATTTCTGATACAAAACGTAATGACAATTATGGCATGTTTTGCCTTCTTAGAAAAGATAGATAAAATTTCATTCTTTTTTGTAGAACGAAAAAGAAATGATACAAGAAACGACGTAAACCAAAACCTAAAAGTAAGGTAGGTTCTTGATCACCAACACTCGTACAGTTTAATGTCAACGCGAAGTCTAAAGTAAACCTCCCCCTCAAACGAGTCGGTCATGATGGTAGCCACACCTCTAGTCATGAAGAAATCACCCGTTCCACCAATAACCGAAATGTCTCTCGTCTTGTTCATCAAAGGGTCAGCCCCTGCAAAGTTAATGCTACCTTTATGGGCAGTGGAATTGAAGACAAATGAGAATCCAAGCCATGCTGTATAGATTTCCTTTTTATCATAGATATAGAACCCTTGTGCTCGCCCCACAGGGGGCGAGTGCAAGTTGTTGTCTAAGGTTATGGGATCATCAAACACGACCACATTCCCAAAATGATTTTGATTCGCCAAAATTGTGTGATTACCCCATGCAGGTGCACCTACAATGGCGGAAGTTGCATTCCTAGAGTTTTTGCCGTTGAATATAATGTCGTGGAAGTAGAACACCATTTCCTTACAAGGACGGCGTGACCGGATGCTTTTTCTTGGCGGTGAAGCGCTACATCCTAAAACGAGCAATAAAAAGATTGTTAGGAAAAGAGATGAAATTTGACTCTTGGATCTCATTTTGTTAAATATGAGATGAGAGAAAGAATGGTTTGATTGAAGTTGTGAAGATGAGTGTTGTTTAGACACCCTTATATAAGGTTTTAAAACTAGTTTTTTAATTAAGTGATGTAATATTTTAACTTTAGTCGACTTCTATTCCATGAGTTCAAGTCTAAGATTATACATCATGATTCGTTGCACTAAACAACGGGCCCACTTTTCCAATATATCTATCTCTCTATATATAATACAAGTATAACAAAACAACTATGCATTTCACACTATTGTAAAACTAGCAAATATCCTTCTATAATTATATTTATTATAGATAATAGCATTATATAAAAAATAATATATTTCCATATATAAATTTATCATCAAACTCTAAATCATTTCCCGCAGAAAAAAAGAAAAGAAAAAGAAAAAGAAAACACACTTATGAGATAACATATGCTACCTATAATAATCGTTAGTGATTAGCTAATAACAATTATGTCAACGTTCAAGTTCTATCCAATGAAGTAGGTGATCAGAAATGATATGTAATCTCTTTAGTTTTAAGTTATACTTGTCAAATCCTCAAACTAATTTCTTAATCATTTGAACTTTAGACTAATTTCTTTTATGATTATAATAAGATACTATTTTGATTAGCATATTTAATCTTATTTCCTAAGAGTTAATGATCTCTAGATCAAACAGTGGAATACTTGTATTTCTTTTGAAATATGCAGGTTCAACTCTTACTTGGTGGAGAGTGAGGCACTGGTGGGTAATGATAGAAGACCTAGAGAAACTTGGGTTGGATACTTAAGGCAAACGGGTTTTACCGGTAGCTTTACCGTCATGCCTACGGACAGTTGGGTTACTGGGTTTTCCCCGGAATTGGTGGTGGACTCAGGTTACTCTCGGAGTACTCCATTTGTCCAGTGGGTGCCCCGAGAGTGCTCGGGATTGATTCTGTTGGCCGTTCAAAAAAATCCTATTTCCTAAGAACTATAGTGTTTCTAGTATTTATCTTACAATTAGAAATAACTAGTGGGTTATATCTAATTGTACGGCCAACACTATTGAGGAAAAAAAGTAATCTTTTTTATAACTTTTGAGGAAAAAAATTGGAAAAACCAATTTGATAGCCTAGTTCTCACGGTTCTCACAACTTAAGGTGGTTCTCATTTTAACCCATCCGTGTTATATATATATATATATATAATATATATATACAAATAAATAACTATAATATACATGTAAGAACATAAAAAGATAACTTCTAAGATCACACAACATATAAGACATGCATGGGTGTATATTGTTGTTCAATCCCTACGACGGTTTTGTCAATGAACCCGTGGATAAGTAGGCCTTTCTTGCAGACCGATCTTTTGGCGAGTTATATACAATCGGCGTAGGTGAAGCTGTGGCGACTCGTGGAGTAGACAGCGAGCTCCGCTTGAACAGAAATCAGCAAACTACAAGCCCTACTCTAAAAGCAGTGAGCTCCGCAACAAAATCGAAGTGAGCCACGGTAGCCTATTCAATTTTTTAGCTGCATCATACCGTACTATGGGAGGCGTACGTACCTCCTTTAGATAGAGCCCCCGCTCCTAATGTAGAGCTAGAACTGTGGAATCCGCGGTCACACATAAGTATCTCGCCTTCCAAAAAGCTGCTAATTTGCATTATGTTAATGGGGACCATCCATACACCTAGACACCGATAACCTTCTTAACCAAAGTGTCACGACAACATCCAAAGGTTACCGTTGGATTCCTAGGTGGACAAGGAAGAGGCTGTTATATTAGTTGTAGCGCACCTTCCCTCTTTATAACACTTCGGAAAGATTTTGCATTGCATTTTTTCTAGTCGAGAGAGTACGATACATGGGTGTAAAAGATTGATCCCTTTGGATCTTGGTCCATAATGGTATTTTTATTAAAAGTACTGAAAAATCATGTAGCAATTTAGCATAAATGTAAAGACTATAGAGTGTTAAACATGTAGCAATTTAGCATATCTTTATTACTTGTTTTATTGTTGAACATCCAATGATTTAAATGGCGTGTAGAGCCAGCTACTTTTTTTTGTCTGAAATTAACAACTCATATGTTTATGATTTAGGTCAGCCTACCTACTCTAGCTACTATTTTTTTCCATTTTACTTCCTCGAGTTTTCTAGAATTTATTTATAATTTATAATTTGTTAACCCAAAAAATTATTGGTCTAATGATATGAGGTTATGTTGTGAATTATGGAGTGATTAGATAAAAAAAGTACAAATTCGAATGTAATAGTTTAATTTGTTTCACTTACCTGAGTTTAATTACATGTCACTTTCGATTCGGTAGCTTTTAACTATTTAGCTTTTCTTGATTCGCATACTACTCAAGAGTCAATTATTAGAAAAATAAAACATATTATATTAGTTATATATGTTTGATTTGTTTAAGTTTATATTATTAAACCAATACCAATATTTACAAAAAATATTAATAATTATTTCTGAGAATAATATTTTCTTTACTATTTAACTGGTAGGATCATGATACATAATTACGTATGTGAAACTAATAGTGTGTGCATGGTCCATGGTCAAGAAGAAGTTATCATAAATCAATAACAGACTAATTGAACATACGTGAGAAAAAAATAAATAAAAATTAATACTTTTTAAACAACAAACAAATGTTACTTCTATTATTCTTTATACCAACCATTTAAATAATATTCAATATAATGACAAGCACAAAATTATAATTCTTAATCCAATAATTTGAAATCTAAATCATATAGTCCAATCAAAATGTCTAGCTAAACAGTTCAGTTTGTCCAACTGGGGAATAATCATCGAATTAATGGAATTGTTTTATTTTAGTTTATTTTTTGGTAAAATTTTGAAGTTGATATTCCAAATATATTCGAGAAAACTGATTCCTGGTTCCTAGTTACTTAATTCGATCTTAATTGTTAAAATGGATACAGTAAGGCGTTAAATATCCTATTTAATTACTTTCCATTTTCAGAATATGTTCAAAAGTTATAAATCATTCGTGAGGATTGGGCATTTTTTTGCCATAATCCATGCCTAAAAACCCCAGCACCGCCCTTCTGGGCCTTTTTTTCAAATTTTAGGTCAGGGTGTTTGATTTAAAACGCCAAATTTTGTGCAACTTTTGAGGGTTTGACCGTTGGGTCATCAACGGTAATAAAAAAATTGCTTTATTTTTAGTCCATATATTTACCTATAAAAACCTCACTTTCAATTACATTTTAATAAACTTTTCTTTCTTCTCTTCACTACGTCTTCACATTTTATAAAAAAACCGAGCCCGACATTGAAACGGTGCCGGAGACACAACCGGAGCCCGTAGCCAAAATATCTCAACGTGGTAGACGATCCCATGAAAAAAAGATGCTACCGCTCCACCCACGAAAAGAACCTACCAAGCTTGGTTGAAAGATGATGAGTACGTGTTAGCACGTGCGTGGCTCGACACATCGGAGGATCCTAAAGTTGGTAAGCAATATTTGTCTTTTTTAAATAGTATGTATGTTTTTTAAATAGTTTGTATTATATTTTTTTACTATATTTTTAAGGTATAACAATATATTGGTTTTATTTTTTTTAGCCAACTATCAAACTCTACCCATTTTTGGAATAAAATTCGCGAAACATTTTTTAATGCAATGGATAGAGGTGAGTATCGGGACAAAGATTTGATATCAAGCAAATGGACCGATATAAACCAGAAATGTCATTCGTTCCAAGAAGTTTTCCAACGCATGATGGATAACTGGGGTAGCAATCAAAACAACGTGAATATATTAATAAGAGCGTTGGAGGAGTTCAACCAAACGAGAGGTGCTTTTACATACTTGAATTGTTGGGAACTTCTACGTGGAAGTCCTAAATGGGCTAACGTACCGAGCATGACGTCTAGTAGTAGACATAAAACAACACAATCCAAAACATCCTTCTCGGTTGATCGGGGAACACCCACTTCCGATGCTCGAAACGTCGACTTAAACATTAATATGGACGATGAGGATAAGGAAGTGGAGTTGGCCCGACCGCCCCCGGTAGAAGAAGTGGGAAAAAGGGGGGAAGGGCGAAGTCGTTTTCGGCGGGTTTCGAGATGAAGCAAGATTTCAAAGAGATGAACCAACGCCTACAAGACATACGAGACCTCGGTCATAGGCGTTCGGAGACAATGCAAGAAAAAAACGCCGAAACAAAAAAAAACTATTGCGGTACAAGAATCGAGGCAAATGGAATAAGACATAAACTTTTTGTCTAAATCGACCGATCGCCTCGAAGGAGACGCGTTGATCCTAGCGTACGACAACAAATCCGTAACAAATACGGACTTTAGATTTTATGTTTTTTTTAGCAAATTGTCGTTTTTTTTATATTTTTAGTAATGTATTTTTAATGAAATTTTATTAGTTTTAATTTAAAAAAAATAATAATTGTATAATCATTGGATGGGGCATTATTGGACGTTATACCAGTATACTTATTTTAAACTAATGTTTCATAGTACCCCAATACTAACTCGGCTGTCACGTGTCACATCTATATAAGGAAAGGATTTAGTTTCAAACTTCATCACACATGTTCTAGTTCTAGGTATGAAGTTGTGGTTATTTGCATGAAAAGGTTCAACATTTCATTGTGGGAAGTTGAAACGTTATTACAGGGTGTAGCAGGTTGGTAAAGAAAAGTGAGTTTCGCATAATCTCTTCTAATAAAAAAAAATATCGGTAAATTTAACTAAAGACCATCATTTCCTAAAAAATGTTCATTTTCTAAAAGTCTTTCAAATATCATTCCTTAACTTTATAATTTTACTAGAAACTGTTAAAAAAGTGGTATATTTAAGAGCACTCATAGTAGGTTTCTTTTCTTTATCCATTTAGTTTAGATATAATGATTACTATCAATGGCTTCTACGTCGATTTGGAGAGTTAGCAGTTGAATGAGCCAGCCATGACATCAGTGGCGGATCTAGAAAATATTGGTAGGGGTAACGTTTTATAAAAATGGGTAACGAAATCAAAAAAAGGTCAAAAAATGTCAAATTTTTTCAAAATTTACACTACCGTCGAAGCGCTAAGGGGTAGCAGAGGCTACCCCTGCGTATAAGGTATGTCCGCCCATGCATGACATGATTGGTGATCAAATCAAAACCCAATGTACAAACGGAAAAAGATGATTTGAATTAGCAACTGAAAGTTAGTTTTTTATTTTTATATATATGTAATTAGGATAGAGATTAATGAGAAAAATATAGAAGTTTAAGTTACATGATATGTAAGTAATCATAAATATAAAGGGCGTAATTTGTAAGTTGGTTTTTATTGCATGCGAAAGTGATTTTAGTTAAGTTATATGGTTAGGGATAAGAGATAGAATGTGGCAATGTGCACCAAAGATATAGGTAAAAAAAGTCCTTTTTTTCTTGAAAAAAAATAAAATTTGGGGATCTCAACTCAGTGTTGTAATTTGGACTCGCTGTTATAAATCTTGTTTCAATGTTATATAAAAATATCGGCTCGTCATTGTAAAAAGTCTCGACTCACCATTGTAGTTCTTTTACATAGCAACACTATATACCCAAATTAAATAGAATAAATACTCAATTTTGGAGTGTCTTTTTTAGATATTAATGTATTTTTTAAATATAAATATATGAAAAAGTTATTAACGTTTTTAAGATAATAAAGGAATTAGTTAAAAATCAATAACGGTAAGCTATTCAAATGATACCCATCAAGCCTTTAAAATCCAACATGCAACCCTAATGCATCTCCACCAATGAGATCTTTTGATTAAAGTCTCACGATTTTTCTTGACGTTTTTAGTATTTTTAGTCATTTTACATGATTTTCTTCCAAATTAGAGATGTAATGTCTCGAATTCCAAGGGATCTTATCGGATCAAGTTCATCAATCAGAAGTTGGCATCAACAATCGTTATTCCGTTAGATAGTCGACAATAAAGGTTTTGGTTCTTCATGCTCCATAAATGACTATTGTCACAAAACTTTTGATTAGTCTTGTTGTTTTTCTTATAATCTTCTTCCTGGTACTTCCCTCATCTTTATAAAGTTTTTGCAAGGATTTATATATATTCCATTTGTAGAAAGTCATTTCTTGCACATTTCGTACGCATGAAGGGGCATCTTGAATAAGTTATAAGAAGGCACATTTCAAATGAGTTGGTTACCCACATTGCACTCTTTAGTCAATATCGGCAACTTGAAATCTTAACGTGGGGTTGGTGGGCGGCTGAAATAATAAAAAGGAAAATTTCTTTTAGTTTGATATTTATTTTCTAAACCAATAAAAATGGCATATTTACAAGAATACAGTGGCGATCTAGCCTTATTTTGTGGGTTCATATGAACCCACTCGGTTTGGAAAAAAATGAAAAAAAGTTAGTGAAAACCTTGTATGATTTGGAAAAAAAAAATGAGAATATATCAAAACGAATCCACTGAAAAAATTTCCTGAATCCGTCACTGCTAGAGTATGTAATTTACATTTGTGATATGGAACATTAAACCGTGATACGTGGTCGAGAGTATGTTATATGCTCCTAAATAGCCACATATTGTGTTGGGGTATAAGGGCTACCCTCAAGATAGAGCTTTTGGTTCACTCGGTACTAAATGAAATACAAGCATAATTGGTTTTGGACGGTACGTGGGATGGTAAACCCAATCTTGATACCGAAGGACAAGTTAGAAAAAAGTTGGGAATTGGAATTGGGTTCATCTTGATGGAATAACACACCACTACAATTGATTTTGGATGAGTTTTGGTAATTTTGGTTAAAATAAGGTGTCATTTGATGGTTGGTTGGTTGTTTTGATTGTATATTGGTTCATTAAAGGTGTCCCTTTCACCCCAGTTAGACTATGCGTAATGGTTAATGCCTTATAAGGGGTATTTCTCACCACATTAGCATTATAACGCCCTTGCAATAATGTGTAACGGTTAATGCCCCTTAATGTTCATTTTATTCAATACTTACCATTTTTTCCTTCTCTTTGGACATTTCTAGAAATGCATTTTACTCTTCATACACTTATAACACCCAAAGGGATGATGGGGCATTATCAAACTCTTTTATTCCCCTGTAATGCTCATTACACATGTCCTTATACGAAAAACTAATTAAAGCGACATGTTGCCAAGAATATGTAACTTTTCTTATGAAATGACTCACCTGGCATAATTTTGCCGAAAAACACATTTTGTATACATTTTCTTGTAATATTGGTGAATACACAAGGAAAGAATGAAAAAGTTATACGTCGGCAAAAGAAGATACCAATTAAAGTCAAGAATTTAATCCTACTCAAACAGTGCTAAGCATCTATTCTTTCAAGAGCTACTGTTCACAATCCTCATCACACTACTAATAGTCAAACAGTACCAAGCTTCAATCCATACCAGGGGCGGACCTATCTTAGAGGAAAGGGTAGCCTCCGTTACCCCTTGACGTTCCAGAGGTAGTGTAAATTTTAGAAAATTTTGACCGTTTTTTTCGATTTCGTTACCTTTTTTTATAAAACGTTACCCCTACGAATATTTTCTAGATTCGCCACTGATCCATACGTTCAAGGATTGTATAATTCTACATATTTGCTTCTCTTTGTATACACATGAATTCTATAGATAGTAAAATATCATAAAAAAGGTGTAAGCAAAAGCTTCCCAACAATGTTCTAAATTAAAAATGAGTTAACTATTTGCGTTGATCGGTGGCGGAGATTGATCAAGTCATGGAACTATTTTTTTTCCTCACTATGTTTTGGGTTATATCTTCGGGTCGGGTCAACAATAATAACTCCAAATATATTTCGGGTTGTAAAAGAATACATGGTTCGAATTTGTGATTACATGCCTCTTTCCAGCTCGAATGTGCCCTGTTTGCGTCGAATGTGTTGTGGCTACTGCTACCTTCAAGAACACAACAGAACCTCTTTTTCTTTCTTCTGTTTGCGTCGAACACAGATGGGGGATGTGAGCCCTCACGTTTACTTTTTTTTTTAAATAAGTTTCATTATTTATGACAAAATAAGTTTCATTTGTATATAAACTAGTTTTAATTTTCGTACTTTCTTAAAAACTAGTTTTAGTTTTCATACTTTATTAAAAATCCACTTCAAGTTTAAAAACAAGTGCAAAGATTTACTAATAGGTCCGTTCTTCACGTTTTTATTGAACTCAATACCACAATATGTATAAAATTTTTTGACAAGGAAATTGGTAAGAGTCAAGAATTTTTAGGCAAAATACACTGGTGGGGCCCGACCTCTATACTTATAAAAATTTTCGACAAAAAATCGGAATATCAACACTATTGACCAAAACACCGGCGGGAACCAAAGCACCCCGGGCCCCTTGTAAGATGTGCCCCTGGTGTTGATAATGCGATTGATAAAAAACTCACTTTTAGTCCCTATTTCTTGTCCTTAACCTTTTATGATTTTGTTTCTTGTTAATTTTGTCACTGAAAATAACTCCGTCTACTTTTTTATTTTTACATTTTGTAAATTATAAAAAATTCTATTTCCATAATGTAAATTAGCAACACATTGTTGCATTGTGTTATTGTACCCTAAGCATGGTTTTTTTTAAAAGTTGTGATTTTTCACTTTTAACCCAAAGGTTTTCATCTTTTGTATTTTAACTCTTTTAGTTTGTTTACTTTTAACCCAAAACTTTTCATCATTTGTAATTTAACCCAAAACTTTTTTATTTACAACTTTGGCCCCCCATACATTTTATCTTTCGCAAGTTTTTCGTTTTACGTTTTGTTCTGAAATTTGCGAGTTAATACGCCGCAACGTGCGTTTGTTGTTCAACGTTTTTGGTCTATTTTTTCATATGACAGGTATGCCGCAACGTGTCTATTTCCCCCTTTGGCAAGTTCGCCGCAACAGAATGATCCTACATCGACTTAGTTATTCTTTTCTACATTTTACGTTTCAGTCAATTTTTTTTCATTAACACACCGTAACGGGTATGCATAGTTCAATGATTTTACGTCTGCTTTTCATTTGGTGCAAAATTTTCCATTTTATTTATTTTATTTTACGAGTTTTTCCGATGTTGAGGGTTGCTGGCATTGGTGCTACTTGGCACAGTTTTACGAACGTTTTTAGCCTATTAAACTTTTTATTAATATTTTGTTTCATTTACCCCTATACTTTCTTTACTTAAAAACTAAATTTTATATGCATATTTTATGTATTCGTATGTATAAATATGATTTGCTCTACGTTTTGATGTAAACTTTTCTTTTTGGAAATGAGTCAGGTCATTATATTATGTTTTCATTTAAAGAAATCATTTTTACGTGCATATTTTTATGTCCGTTACTGTATAAATTCAAGTTGTTCTACATTTCGATGTAAACTTTTTTAGGAAATGAGTCAGATCAAATATAATATGTTTTCATGCTTATTTTATGTATGTTTTGTAAATTTTGTTTCGAGCTGAGTGGAGTCGAATTGTGGCTTCTGAATTTTCCATTTTTTTAAAAGCTCTAATTAATCCCTTTCCGTTACCTGTGTCAGTTTTTTCTTCATATCAGTTATGTTTTCTATGTATGAGTCAGGTCACATATATTACGTTATTATTGTACGATATGAATTCGATTTATTTTACATTTTGATTTAATTGCAATGCTTATACAAGTTATATTGAGTTTAATCAGATACGTCGAAACGCGTGTTTTTATATGATTAATGCATCATATAATGTTTAGACTAATCCATTAAATGTTTACGATGTACCCGCACTGCAACACACATAGGTCTTATTACTAGTTATTATTAAAATGTAAAAGAAATTATACATATATATATATATATATATATATATTTATATATATGACATCACTATATAAATAGTATAACAACACAACTATATCGCAGTGTGTCACACTTAATGTCAGTCTTAAAAAGATATAACAATACCTCTATTACTATACATATATTTATATAGATTAAAAATGCTTGAATTTACGGTGTTAGATAACCACACATATAAAAGTTAGAGTAAACCTATATTTTTGTTCTTGTGGTTTATCCAAAATAACACTATTAGCCTAATAGTTAATTTTTTACATTTATCATCTAATAGCTTCATTTGTATTTCAGTTTTAGCTGGACAACTTAACATGGATTGTTATATCAATGTGAAAAGACAACAATACCCCTGTTAGCAATAAACATGGTTTGATAGGTATTAACAACATGGTTTGATAGGTATTAACGAAACACATTACATATTCATCTTCTCCCAACATAATCCTTAAAAACCCTAACTTTGCTTCCAAAAAAAGAGTAAATTGCACAAAACATCCTTTATGTATCACCAATCTTGCTGGTTCCAGCCTTAATGTTTAAAAGTTGCCAAAAACATCCTTTACGTTTATTTTTGTTGCGGGTTTCATCCTTTGTCACTAACCTAGTTATTAATCCTTGTTAAATGGCCTCACATGCATAGCATGTGAGGGTAAAACCGTCTTTTCTGCTAGTGAGGTTATAAAACCCAAATAAAATCCCAGACTCATGTCTTCATTGCTCCTCTTCTTCATTGCATTTGGAAGCAGCATAAGGCGATCTCGGATGAAACGGAGTATCCTCCCCTTGCGGTGGCGGAGTAGATCCAAACATCTCCGACGAACCTGCCTGATAATACTTCACATGAGTTTCTACCAGTAGCCGTAATATGTGACCGTAACGCTTCTAACAACCGCAGCGCACCAGTAGCCACAACATCAGCAGTATAATCCGGAATCTCAAACGAAACGGCGACGTGCGATTGCGCCGCGAGGTTATAGATCTTGTCAGGTGAGATCGTGTCGATCCAACGGCGGAGAGAAGAGGCGTCGGTTAGATCGGCGTAGTGGAGCTTCATACGCGCCTTGTGAGCGTTGTGTGGATCGATGTAGATGTGGTTGATCCGTTGCGTGTTGAAGTTTGACGACCGTCGGATCAGACCGTGAACTTCGTAGCCTTTGTCTAACAGGAGTTCAGTGAGGTACGAGCCGTCTTGACCGTGATTCTGGTGATTAGAGCTACTTTTGATTTAGGTGGAGATAGGGCGGTGCCGCCGTTAGCGGTGGCGGTGATGGTGGTTTCAGATCTGTCGGTGGTGGATGCCATTGTGGTTTTGACCGTGTGTGTTTTGGTGTGTGAGGGTTTTGACGGGGGAAGTGTAGCGGTTATTTATAAAGGGGGCGAGTGGAGTGACGCGGTTGGTAGGTTTTCGGGTGGGAGGCGAGGCGGTGAGAGGGAATTACCGGTGGTTTTTACGGAAATGGATGGTGATGGGGAAATTGGGGGATAAAGGATCTTCAATCAAGAAGGTTGAAGAAGAGGAGCAATGAAGATCTTCAATCAAGAAGGTTGAAGAAGAGGAGCAATGAAGAAGAGGAGCAATGAAGACATGGGTCTGGGATTTTATTTGGGTTTTATAACCTCACTAGCAGAAAAGACGGTTTTTAACCCTCACATGCTATGCATGTGAGGCCATTTAACAAGGATTAATAACTAGGTTAGTGACAAAGGATGAAACCCGCAACAAAAATAAACGTAAAGGATGTTTTTGGCAACTTTTAAACATTAAGGCTGGAACCAGCAAGATTGGTAAAACTTAAAGGACGTTTTGTGCAATTTACTCCCAAAAAAATTTTCCCCAATAGTAAGTGTTAGCGTTAGTTATATTAGGGCTTTTGGTCGGGAACTGAAAACATGTCGAATGATACGATAATTATCTGGAATGGGCTCGATTCGACACCAGCAGACTTGACTTGAAAATCAAAGGCGATGGCGTTATTTGACTCAGAAACACAATTTCAAGAGAAAGAAAAGTTGTGAGTGTATCGAATACAAGTATTGCATCGATATTTATAGGATAAAACACGGATTCAACCTGGTCGGTTATAGTTCATCAAAATACCCATTAAATGGCAGATAAAAATGTGTAAGCGAAAGTTTCCTAGTGATGTTTTAAAAAATCAAGTTAACTATTAGTGCAGTCCCGCCTAAATCGACATCAACCTAAATTCTATAACATGGGCTATTGGGTTTGGACTAAGTTAATGGATTAGATGGTGTATTGGGCTTTAGGTATATTACGTAAACTGGTTCATGGATTTAATGAGTTAATGAGCTTTAGACTAAAAAATTTAAAGAAAAAATTCGGAGGGAGGGGGCTTAAAAGTCTAGATGGCCAGACTCAATACATATAAAATTTTGAAGAGAAAAACATAGGGGAGGAGGACATGGCCCACCTTAGCCTTGTGTTTGGTCAAAACCTCGATTGTAGTCTCTATTTTTATTTTATAATCTTTTAGGGTTTCTGATTTTTGTCATTTAAGTCCATGAATGTAACTACATCTACTTTTTTTATCTTCATGTTTTGAAATTTGTGAAAAATACCATTGTTATTGAAAAAAAAAAGAAATTTTATATGTACCAACACCGTTTAAATAGGATAACATCACTAGGTAAATAGTATAACAAAACATCTATATCGCACACTGTGGTACACTTTATAAAATATCATCTTAAAAAATATAGCAGTATTATTATGACTATAGATATATTAAAGATTAAAAAATGCTTGATTATATGATGTTAAATAGTAATACATATAAAAGTTATTTGAGTTCAAAAAAAATGTAAAATTAATGTTTAACGAAAAAGTCAACACAAAGGGAAAAGTTTCACTTTTACCCTCCCAACCATTTTCAATTAACCAAAAATTTTGATTTCTTTTTTATTATGTGACTTGACTATACCAGACTAGATTGAATAAAACCCTGTTTAAATTTTTTGATAGTTAAAATATTTTGACCTGAATAAAACCCTGTTTAAATTAATTGAAAGATTGTTAATATGTTTTATTGGTTCTGATGTAATTGCAGATCACATGGTATGGCAATGGGAGTTCGCAGACATGCACATTATAATTATGACTTACAAGTTACTCATATATATTATACTAGGGAAAAAATCGCAGGAGGGTTCTCCCTCCCCAAGCTAGCTTAGCCCCACAGCTGCCTGGCGGTTACTACCCAGCAGGATTATTCGGGCCGAGCTGAACTCGAACCCGCATCCTCCCGTTTGGAATGGGTGAGGCTGGCCACTGGGCTGACACCCCGTGGTTACATATATAGTATACTAGTGTTGGTTAAATATCTATTTACAACAATGGCGAATCTAGAAAATTTTTGTAGGGGTAACGTTTTATAAAAAGGGGTAACGAATCGAAAAAACGTCAAAAAATATCAATTTTTTTCTAAAATTTACACTACCGTCGGAGCGCCAAGGGGTAGCAGAGGCTACCCCTGCTCCTAAGTACCCCTGCTCCTAAGGTAGGTCAGCCCTGAATTTAGAATATAAAGTATACTAATTTATTGTTGGCTATATAGTTTGAAATATACTCACTCAAATATTTAGTGGAACACAAAACAACCCAAATTCAATTCAATATTGTTGCATGGACATAAACTCAACACATAGATTGCGGGTATTTCACGTATTCTCTTCTTTCAAATTTTGTGGGTAATCATCAACTTGGCCCGGCCCAACAGATATGGATCAACAAGGGCTTTGGGCGATTATTTCCACGGGCCAGACACCCCTCCTGTTTTTTCACATCGTAGTGTACATTTTACCAAAAAAAATTAGAACAAATTATATAGTGTAAATTATTAGATTTTGAGAGTCCGCCCTCTGATTTTGCCCATCCCATCTTCTATAATAGTTTGATAGATTAGGTCTCACCTTCTCCATCAGTCCTATACACTCTCATATTTACACGTGTTGATTATGATGAATGTTATATTGGCTTCGGCGTTGGTGTGTGGTCTAGAGACTTCGGTCTAACATCTTCTAATGGGTTCTCATTGATGTGTAACAATCCCGACAACCTCTCGGTGGATCTCCGAAGCTTCAATCACCATTTACAGCAGTAAGTTCCAGATAACGCTTTCTTACCTACTTTAACTAGCTGGTTCTTCCTAGTTATGAAATGTGGTTACAAGGTAGCATTTAGTTAAATTATGATTTAGATATTGAAAATTTGAAATATAATGCAGCTTCTAAATGAAGGGTATGTTTGGTAAAAGTAGCTGGTGGCTTAGGCTTTTTAGATATATTTAGGTGTTAAGCAGAGTCCTGAAGCTTTTAATAAATGTATAAAATGATCAAAATGAACGTAACTAAACAAACATAACACGAAACGTAATCACACACAAACACAACACCACACACACACATATATAGGGTAAGGTTTAAATAAGAGCGCTAATATTGGGAGAACCGTGAGAACAAATGAAAAAACCACGAACACTTGGTCAAAAACAATTCAAATTCAAAGTTTTTTTTACATTTATCATTATTATTCGAATACAATGTTAGAAATAAAATTTACACATTAAAATTTACGTGAATTCGTAAATAAAAAGGGTTATCTTGAGAACGCCTATTTTTGTGAGAACATTAGGAACCAATTTCATCCATTGATCAAATCGAATCAAAGGCTAAGATTAAGGAAGGTATAATTATACATTAACATGACTTGAAAGGGCAATCTTGTAAAAACACATTTATGAGTTTTATGAAACCCATTCACATTAGATCGTATGTGTTCTGACCCGCTATTTCTTGTCAAGACTTTGTTTAGGGTTTGGAATGACCCGTTTATTTTTTTCATGTCCAAATGAACCCAAAAGATAGAAATTTTAACCCAAACTAACCCGCAAATGATTTAACGGGCTGTGGTTGCCTGCTCTAAGCCTTTGTGTAATATTAGTTTTATTAATATTTAATAACCTTTGTCAACAATTTAAAGTTGTATAGTAAACGAGTCGAGCCCGAGCTTCACTTATCAAACTTCAGAGCTTAAACAAGTCTATTATTTATATTATTTTTATTTAATACATTAATTAATCGATATTAAATGAGCTGACTCCGAGCCAGACTCGAGGTTGAAGAACTACCAACGAGCTGAGCTCGAGCTCAGGCTCGACTCGTTTGCACCCAGTACACATATACATAGTCATCTATTATACATATGAACATATAAATTGACACATTATTTAAGAAATCCGTACATATAATTAATTACAACCATGACATGATAGAATATAAAAAGATGTAAACTTGACCAACGGAATAAACATAAATTGTAAGTAGTAATTACAATTTAAACATCAAGTTAATTTGCTCATGAATAGTTGATATACCAGATTCAACTAAAATTACTCATATCATTAATATTCAAATTGTTCATTTATTCTTTTAACCAGCCATGTAATAGATGTTCATAACTCAAATTTCTTCAAATTGTTCATTATTATATAGCATAAATTTGTAATAATTTACTAGCCACAGTTAAGAGATCATACTATCAAGAGAAAATGAGCACAAAGAATGTGATACGTTTGAGCCCTAATATCAACCATAGCTATTTGCTTAACATTTTTACATCCACTTACGCACGTTATAAAGCTCAAAAACTCTAATCACACATATTGAAAACTATAATCACGCATGTACAAAATCAGAAATCACGCATGGGGTAAAAACCTAATCACGCATGTTATAATTTCATCAGCGTACGCATCTTACGGTAAACAAAATTGCATAATACACTTTCACTATATATATAAAAGTTCTTTCTCAAATAGATAAAAATGGTCATTTTCAATTAAATAAATATACTCATTGACAATCAAGAATATAACATGATACTATTTAATCATTAATGTCATACATTCCATATCAAAGTAGCAATATTATTACGAACATGTTTCATCTCAAAACAATATTAAAAGCCTTCATTAATCACTTTAATATGCACTTTGTTATATCACACGTAGATTACCTTTGTATAAACATTAATGGACCATTTTTAATTGTTTCTTAATTTCCCAAATTATAATATGAAGTAATCGTTTTACTCATTTTCACTTAAACCCCATCTATTATTATTAAAACTTAATAAAAACAACCATAAAACTATTTAAAAGTGTAAGAAATATCTATCTAAAATATGTATAATTTAAAACACATCAACTTACAAGAAAATCTGTATGAAAGGGATGATCGAAGAACGTATGGGAACAACAACATACGAAGATTGTGTATATATAATCAAAGAATTTGTTTAAAAGATAACATAAGAACATGATTTTTCGTTATCTTTAGAATTTTTTTTTTAAATTTGGTGCATTAGAAAGTTCATTATCTTTAGAGGTTAAAATAATCATTTTTCCCTAAAAGCTTTTAGCTACTTCTAAACGCTACTAGTAGGAGCGTTCAACCAAAAGCTTCAAGCTCCAACCTAAAAGTTTCAAGTTCCTTCAACAAAACAAGACTTTTTATTAAGTAAGATCTTTTTCTTAAAATCTTAAAGCTAAAAGCTTCTAAAAGCTCCATGCCAAACATATCCGAATTCATACTTTCAGATGTTGAGATTGCAAATGACTAAAACCAATGTCAAAGTGGTTCAAACATCTACTCTTCATCTCTGAAATGAATACACATTTTATCAACATTTTCAGTGGCACAAGCATAATTTTTTATTGAGTCACTATAAGTTTCTCTTTTTTGCTGGCTACAGTTGTTCAAATCATACTTATTATTATTATTATTATTTTAAAAAAGTTTTCAGATTTTATGTATAAAAGTCTATCAAATTTCTGTGACTAGAATAAACTCTCTTGACACTCCATTTTTACAGGCCCAAAGGCATTTTTCTTAATTATGGTGAAATGTTTGCATGTTCTTATTATATTATACCCAGGCCCAGTTGCCTACAAAGAAACCTTTCCAATGAGACCCAAAGGCCCATTCTAAATTAAACTTTATTTAAGCCCATTCAACATTTTTCTAGAGTGAGAAAGTGTTAATGAAGAGAGAGAAAATAGTGGTGCAATTAGTTGGGAATGTACAACCGGTGGATTGGTTGGTTGTAGAGGAAAGTGGGGTGCATACCAGACCCACTAGCGCATTCTAGCATTACCCTCCTGTCCACCCCACCCTATCCGGTGGTCCCTTCTATTACCACCTACTTCTCATCTACCGCAGTTGACCGTCAAATCGTCACTAGGCCTCCAGATTTAATGGCATCAGGTGTTTATCTTCGTTAAAGTGACTTGTGTTCAACTTCACAAAATAAATAGTAAATGAATTTAGAAGTGAATTTTAGGAGGTTTGTGTTTGTCCTTAAAAAAACAAAAAAACTCGAAGACCATAATTTTTGAATATTGTAACTTCAATTTGGAGAAAATAAATGTGCTTGAAGGATAGGTGGAGACATGTTTATCTGCGTTTCGAAAATCATACATTGGAAAACATTTCTTTCACCAAATGTACCCTACAACTACACTAAAAACAAATATACTTCCTCTTTCTTCATTTAAATAATATTTTTTACACCTTTATCGTTATCCTTTCTTTCTCATCCAATCACAAATACTTTCAAAGTATATTAAAAAGTTATAGAGGTTGAACACTCTCTTCTCAGATATACAAATAAACAGTAAAATTTCATCTCTCCTCTATCTACTCACACAC
This sequence comes from Scalesia atractyloides, assembly GCA_947069175.1. Lineage (NCBI taxonomy): Eukaryota > Viridiplantae > Streptophyta > Magnoliopsida > Asterales > Asteraceae > Scalesia > Scalesia atractyloides. The sequence goes on along the minus strand of CAMTDV010000028.1, from coordinate 90,133,262 downwards.
AGTTTTTATAATTTAAAAACCTCACTAACAAAATTTGATGGACAGATTGTGATTGTGAATGTTATAATAACAATAATTAGATGGATATTTAAGGTTTGTTTCGAATGAATACCATATTATCCATGTCCTTCATAACAAGTCACAAAAGAATTTTGGTTTTTAAAGGATCAAAGGACAAACACGGAACTATTTTTAGTAACAGTAGTAACCTTAGATCACTTGATCCGGGCCGTCTTATTATTATGATTTATATTAGTTTCTTATCAATAGTTTCATAGAACTGGCTAAGCGCATTCGTAAAAACAAAAGCATCTAGCGGTCGCAGGGTCGTCTTCTACAGAATAGCAACGACCGGTAGCAGCTGTGCGAAAATGGGATACTTGACACACCAAGTTGCAGCCATCACAGTTGAACACTTGACGTTCTTCGATGCACTGAAAAGCGTTAACCTTCGTCATCTCATTACCTGTTAAAATGCCAAATATGATTCAAAAGTAATAACATACAAAATACAAAATACAAGCACGCAAAAGGTGCAACATATACAAGTAACCTGTAGTCATTAAAGTAATGAGAAGAAAAAAAGTGAGCATTGAAAGCTTCTCCATTTTGATTTGTACAAAGAAATATATAAAACTAGAATTTAAAGATTCCTTTTTAAAACTAAAATAACATTAAAAAACCATTCACGAGCTTTGTGTGAATATATCCGGTTAGAGGTTGCGTTTCCAAAGTCTTTTGTTTTGTGTGAACATTTTCAAGAAATAAACATGTATATAAATTTAAAAACTTAATAAGTCGTAATATCAACAATTATCATTCACCAACCCTAATGGTACTCATAGTGGTCCAGTAGTATGGTGTTTCACCCCTTACAAGAGTGATATTGGTTTATCATTGCAAATGCAAGTTTAGAGGTATATATGTTGTCACACCCCGACGAGGCATTATTGGGATATCACCAAAGTTCATTGATATTTACTAAGAAGTTTCATATTTATTAAATTCAAATTACAATTTAAACACCAAAACAAACAAAATTCATACAAATACAATAAAAATCTAAATGTTTGTTCCAACGCAATAACTTGTTTATTCTTCTAGGCCATCCTAAGTGTTTCTTTCCTCAACTTAATCACCTGTATCATGTGTAAAACAGATGATATTTTGGGTCAACAAAAGTTGGCGAGTGAACCTTGATAAAACATTTTAAATAATTGCTTATTTTGTTTGTTAAAGAAAATTGTGCATAAATCACATGTGAGCAAATATATATATGTAACAAAATAACAAACCACATTGAATGAATATATGACATGAATGATGATGTATCTGAGATCAAGGCTCAATCAAACGGAGCCGATCTAATGAGGCACCTGATGCTCAACCCGTATCCCACGAGTAACTGATGGGCCTAATGAAATGAGTGCACTGAAATGATAAATTGAATCCACATATAAACCACACAACAAGCAATTCACATTTGATCACGAAGTGATATAAGCACAAGTGTTTAAATAAAATAAAGGAATGATACGACCCATGATACACCCCAAAACGTGATTAAAACGGGGAATTTGTAGAGATTCACTCACCTTGGGTGCGTATTCTTGAATGGTAAGTAGAGCGCACGAGTTGGGAATTTAATCAACGAGAAAGTACTAACCTAGAAATAATAACGCGATAACTCGGTAAATAAATTAAATTAATATTTAGGTTAAAATCCTTGTTTAGGTTTTTAGGTTATTTTTGTGGATTGTGTTGATATTCTAAACCCTTGAAAATGTATATTTTAAAACCTTTTATTTGATTTTTCTTTTAATAAAAACCTTAGAATTAAAATAATAAAAATAAAATAAAAAAAATAAAATAAAATAATAAAAAAATCTTGTCATTCTGACAAGCTGACTTGTCAGACGGTTCGATGGTATTGTAGGTATGCGCGTGGTGAGGCTCGAACCCGTGACCTCTCGGTTGCGTGCACGCAGCTCTTCCAACTGAGCTACGTGTCTAACCCGAAAGAATCTGGATTTTAGTTATACTTATAACACTTTTTAGGTTTATCAGATTTTAATTAAATCTTTAAAAGGAATAAACTGATCCGGCCGGTGTGTGGAATGGGATCCGATCCCGTGACCTTGAGTACGTTGTGCACCCAGCCCAACCAACTGGGCTGGGTGTTTAATCCGACAATACTATCATTTTAATTATATTCATACAGTAATTATGTTTATACAGAAATTATGGATTTAAAAAGGTTTGAAAGTGGTCGGGCCGGTGTATATAAGCGTGGATTTGAACCTGCGACATACGAGTGTGTTTGCACACAGTCCACCACTGGACTGTGTGTCTAACCTGTTTGAAACTTATAATTTAAATATATAAAACACGGGTTTCGTTTCGTCTTCTTCAATTAAAATTTTTTTTAACCCAACCTGCTCTCGCCGGTTTTTAAAATCTGATTCACCATTTATTCATTAAGTTAATTACATAGAATTCGAAATAAAAGAATGAGGGTCTACCAAATATACTGAGCCGGCGGTGACTTGTTTCCGACAACCTGCTGTATTCCGGCGAAGGGAGGATTCCAGTGACTGCGGCGGTTTTCCGGTGGAACAGGGGGGAGGGGGTGTGTGAGCAGGGAAGGACTTGGGGTTTAGCGAGTTGGAGTGGGGGAGTTGGAGTCGGTATTTATAGGTGAAAACAGGGGGTGATGGATTTTGGTTTTTGGAAACAATTCGAGTGATTGATTCACAAGTTTAATGCGGATTGATTTGGATTTGGAATTGATCGACGCGGTGATGCCAGCCGGATTCCAGAACAGCAAGATTGGCGGGTTCGCTGATTTGAACCCGCCGGCATTCGTTTCGATTTGGCATATAAAATTATATTGTTTTCCATTCTTACCCAATAAGTGTGTGTGGCTTGGTGGTGATTGCGGTGTGTGTGCAACCGAGGGAACCCGGGTTCGATCCCGGTTCACCCTATCTCTTTTTATTATTATTATTACTAATTATGAATATTGGTTATCTTATTTTAAACATTGATTATATATATATTATTGTAAACAAACAAAATAATAACACAACGTAATATAAAATATACTTCGATTGATAAATTTGAGCGGGTTTTCGTAACCCGATTTACACAAATGTTACAGTATCCCCTACTTTTAGAAATTTCGTCCCGAATTTTAAGTAGTAGTGGTAACCGGAAAGAGATGCGGGTACTTTTCGCGCATTGAGTCTTCACGTTCCCAAGTAAACTCGGGTCCTCGTTTTGACTCCCAACATACCCTGACGATTGGAATACGACTTCGCCTTAAACGCTTCTCACTGAAATCCATGATTTCCACTCGTCTTTCAATGAAGTGAATTGATTCATCGACTTGAATGTCTTCTAGAGGGATATGGAGGTTTTCGTCGGCGAGGCACTTTTTCAAGTTTGATACGTGGAACGTGGGATGAATTCTGTTGAGTTCTTCTGGTAGGTCAAGCTTGTAGGCTACAGATCCTACTCTTTCGAGTATCTTGAAAGGTCCTACGTAGCGTGGTGCTAGCTTGCCCTTTTGGCCAAAACGAACCACTCCCTTCCACGGTGATACTTTCAAAAGTACTTGATCACCAACATAAAACTCCAAAGGCTTCGTTGTTTGTCAGCATAGCTCTTTTGACGACTTTGAGCCGCTAGAAGATTGTTTCGAATTTGAAGGATTTTGTCGGTTGTTTCTTGAATCAATTCAGGTCCGGTGATTTGCGCTTCACCAAGTTCGTGCCAACATACTGGAGATCGGCATTTACAACCATATAAAGCTTCGAAAGGAGCCATGCCGATACTTGAATGATAGCTATTGTTGTACGAAAACTCGACTAACGGTAGGTGAGCGTCCCAGTTCCCTTTGAAGTCTATGACACATGCTCGAAGCATGTCTTCAAGGGTTTGGATGGTGCGTTCAGATTGACCATCAGTTTGAGGGTGAAAGGCGGTACTGAGATCTAACCGTGTACCCAAAGCGGTTTGTACGGCTCGCCAGGTTCGTGAAGTGAAACGACCATCACGGTCTGAAATGATGCTTAACGGTACACCATGACGGCTTACGATCTCGCTGATGAGATACGAGCTAACTTCTCGTTCTTGAAGTCCTCGCGAATCGGAATGAAGTGGGATGATTTTGTAAGACGATCGATTATTACCCATATGTTGTCATACCCACTGGAGGTGCGAGGTAACCCGGTAATGAAGTCCATGGTTATGTTTTCCCACTTCCATACAGGTATTTCGGGTTGGACTAGAAGTCCTGAAGGTCTTTGATGTTCAGCTTTCACTTTGGAACATGTAAGGCTCTTGGAAACAAAAACAACGATATCCTTTTTCATGCCAGGCCACCAGTAGGTGTATCGTAGGTCTTGATACATCTTATCGGCTCCTGGGTGTACAGAGTATCGTGTTTTGTGTGCCTCACTCATGAGGAAATCACGAAGGTTGTCGCGATCGGGAATCCATATGCGGTTTAAATAATATAGAATACCGTCGGATTTTGTTTCAATTTTGAGTTCAGCTCCACATGACAGCTCATCGCGTACGTCATTTTCCGTTACAGAGATATGTTGGGCTGCCCGGATTCGATCCTTGATATCGGTTATGATTTGCGAACATAGAAGACGAATAGAGTTCGCATATCCCTTTCGACTGAGCGCATCGGCCACCACGTTTGCCTTGCTAGGATGGTACCGAATCTCGCAGTCGTAATCGTTGAGAAGTTTGACCCATCTTCGTTGCCTCATATTCAACTCTTTTTGGTTGAAGATATGTTGGAGACTCTTGTGGTCAATGTATATTTCACACTTGGTACCGTAAAGATAATGTCTCCATATCTTGAGAGCGAACACAACGGCTCCAAGTTCCAGGTCGTGGGTGGTGTAATTCTTCTCATGAACTTTGAGTTGCCTGGAGGCATAGGCTATCACTTTTCCTCTTTGCAACAACACACAGCCTAATCCTTGCCCTGATGCGTCGCAATAAACCACAAAGTCATCGCAACCCTCAGGGAGTGTAAGGATAGGTGCGTCACAAAGCCTTTGCTTTAAAGTTTGGAAGGCCTCCTCTTGCTTAGGTCCCCAAATGAAGAGTTTTTCTTTGTGAGTCAGGGCCGTGAGCGGGACGGCGATACGGGAAAAATTGGCAATGAAGCGCCGGTAGTAACCAGCCAAGCCAAGAAATGACCTAACTTCGGTAGGGGTACGTGGCGCTTGCCATTCCTGTACTGCCTTGATTTTTGAAGGATCGACATGAATCCCTTTGTCATTGACGACATGACCAAGGAATTGTACTTCTCCTAACCAGAATTCGCATTTTGAGAACTTAGCGTAAAGCCTTTCAGTCCTTAAGAGTGTAAGAATGAGTCGAAGGTGTCGCTCATGATCGGATTTTGACTTGGAGTAGATAAGAATGTCGTCGATAAAGACTATGACGAAACGGTCGAGGTAGGGTTTGCATACCCTATTCATTAAATCCATGAAGACAGCGGGGGCGTTGGTTAAACCGAAGGGCATAACCATGAACTCGTAATGACCATAGCGAGTTCGGAAGGCGGTTTTTGGGATATCTTCTTCGCGCACTCTAAGCTGATGATAACCAGAACGAAGGTCGATTTTGGAAAAAAAGTGGCGCCTTGAAGTTGGTCTAGAAGGTCATCAATATGAGGCAGTGGATAGCGATTCTTAACCGTTAACTTGTTGAGTTCTCTATAATCAATGCACATGCGAAACGTTCCATCTTTCTGCTTCACAAAAAGAACAGGCGCACCCCAAGGCGATGAGCTAGGACGTATGAATCCTTTGTCAGTCAACTCTTGCAGTTGACTGGCCAGCTCTTGCATCTCGGATGGGGCTAACCTATAAGGACATTTTGCGACCGGTGTAGCGCCATGCACAAGATCGATGCGAAATTCGACTTCTCTCACAGGAGGAAGTCCTGAAACGTCGTCGGGAACAACTTGTGGGAATTCTTTCACAATTGGAATATCTTCGAGCTTCCTCTCCTTGCCTCCCTTCTTGACGACGTGAGCTAGAAATGTGACGTAGTTCTTGCGAAGATAACTTCGGGCTTGAAGGCAGGACATCAATTTGAGTCCTTTCGAAGGGGTTTCCCCAAAGATACGTAGTGTCTGACCGTCGGCGAGAGGAATACGAATGAATTTTTCGTGGCACACCACTTCAGCGTGATGCTAGCTAAGCCAGTCCATGCCGATGATAACATTGAAACTTCCCAATTTCATAGGAATGAGATCAATTGGGAAAACGTGATCATTTAGGGTGAGAGTACAATCGCGTATAATAGAGTTTAATGAAGTGGGTTTTCCGTCAGCAACTTCCACCGTCAGAGATTCAACGAGATTAACACGAGGTTGGTCGAGGATAGATTCGAATTCTAAGGACACAAAGCTCTTATCCGCACCAGTATCGAATAATATGGATGCATAACTACCATTTATGAGAATCGTACCGTTGACCACATTGTTGTCAGCCCTGGCTTGGTTGGCATTGATATTGAAAGCTCTTCCTCTAGCAGGTGGAGGAGCTTGGTTGGCTTGGTTTACCGGGTTTGCTTGAGCTTGGGCACGGATGATGTTCACCAGGCGTGGGCAAGTGTTCCTGAAGTGGTTTGGGTCCCCACAATTGAAACAGGCTCGCATGGGTTGCATCATGGGGTAGTTGGGTTGGTAGTAAGGTTGGGCTGCGAGTTGTGCAGGTGGTAGAAGTAAGGGTTGTTGGGCTTGGCCCACCATTTGATTTTGGGTTTGGGTTGGAGGTTGACTGCGGTTCAATCGCTGAAGGGTACGGCAAGTTTGGATGGTGTGACCCGCACGGCCACAACTTGTGCAATATTGGCAGGGTTTTCAGGAGGGTGATGGTATTGACAACGGTTACACTTTGGGTGTTGGCCAGTGTATGGCCTTTTGAATGGTGCGGCTGGAGGGGCAACTTGGGTGATTGGGGCAGCAGTGATGGGAGGGTTGGTTTGGGTGACGACAAAGTTCTTGCCATTTCGCTTCCTCTTACCAGCAAACTTCGAGGATGAACCTGGGTGGTTTAGAATTGGGGTCTCAATGGGTGTTTTCTTCTTCTCATCTTTAAATTTGCCGTTTCGAATGCGATTTTCAGTGAGTTCCGTAGCTAACTCCATTGCGGCTTCAAGTGTTGCAGGCGAAGTGCTTAAAACCGAATCTTGGATTTTCGAGGGTAGGCCTCGAATGTAGTGTTCGACTAGGCGGTATAATGGGGTGAACAGATTGGGGATCATCTGGTTCAACTAGAGAAATCTCTTATTGTATGAAGTGTGGTCTACTTCCTTTTGTTTCAATGCGTGAAACTCGTCTTCTAGCTTTTTGATTTCGCTTCTTGGACAGAAGCGTCTCGTCATGATTTCCCTTAACTCTTCCCATGTTAAGGCCATGGCATCTTCAACGCCTCGCTTACCCTTTTCCGTGTTCCACCAGGTAAGGGCTACCCCAAACAATCTTCCAGTCGCGTAACGTACCTTACGGTCCTCGGGACAGTCGCAATTGAGAAAGGTGTTTTCCATCTCCTCAAACCAGTGAAGGAGAGCGGTGACACCTTCAGTCCCTTCATATTTTGGGGTATCGCAGGACTTGAAGTGTTTGTAGGTGCATTTGGGGGTTTTGGGAGGGGGGTTGGCGACGCTTTGGTCTTCTTGGTTGGGAGGGTTGATGGGATTAGCGGTGAGGGCTTGCTGAACTTGTAGCACGATGTCAGGAAGCACTGCGGCCATTTGTTTAGCAATTTGCGTGGCCAAGCGCTCGCTTAACTTTCTAGACCTTCTACCTCCACGTAATTGTCTAGCCGACATCTACAGGAACATATGTAGGAAGATTGTGAGTTTAAGAATTTCCTAGGTGTCATGTATCGTAAAAAGAATGAAAACAACATAACATCCATAGGATGTCTTGGGTTTGCTCATGTTTGGGCCTCCAAATGTCCCCTATACCATTGACTGTGTAGTCATGTGACTATTGGGCTTGGTAGGATTTACATTGGTGTCGGCGGTTTAACACTCGCACTACCCGAATGAAAATCGTAAAACATGATTGCGAGATGTATGGTCGGAGGGTGTCCAGGTGTAGACACAATGACAACTCAAAGTGGGGTTAGCTCACACGACGTTTGGTATAGCATGCTTTGGCCTAATAGGTCCTTCGTACTCTAATCGTTAGTCCCCAGGTAGGCAAACTGGTACTTTATTTTGGTTTTATACGAATGCCAAGCCTAGACAGGACGTTCCGACTACCGGTACTCGTACCCTTCCAGTTACTACATGCCCGTCGTGAAAACTCACTTTGATGTGATTTCAAAAATACGAAAACATTGCAAACATCATGGAAATCGTGAGGTGTGTGCTTTCATAGGTATGACATGTTATGAGGATATGAACTATGATGAGCATTGCATATTAACATGTACTTGTGAGAGTGCTTGCATAATATTGGGTGTGAAAATAAACATGAAACATATAAACATCATGAATTTTGCATGTAACACAAAAACAATTAAAATTTAATCAACTATAGTATAGGCTCTAAGGGTCTAATAACCTATCCTATATCCCTATAGTCACAAGCTCTGATACCAATCTGTCACACCCCGACCCGCAGCAAAATAAAAGACGGGGCATGATTGGGTTATCACCAAAGCTCATGATATTTACTAAGAAGTTTCATATTTATTAAATTCTAATTACAATTTAAATATCAAACAAACAAAATTCATACAAATACAATAAAAATCTAAATGTTTGTTCCAACGCAATAACTTGTTTATTCTTCTAGGCCATCCTAAGTGTTTCTTTCCTCAACTTGATCACCTGTATCATGTGTAAAACAGAGGAGATTTTGGGTCAACAAAAGTTGGCGAGTGAACCTTGATAAAACATTTTAAATAATTGCTTACTTTGTTTATTAAAGAAAATTGTGCATAAATCACATGTGAGCAAATATATATATGTAACAAAATAACAAAACACATTGAATGAATATATGACATGAATGATGATGTATCTGAGATCAAGGCTCAATCAAACGGAGCCGATCTAATGAGGCACCTGATGCTCAACCCGTATCCCACGAGGAACTGATGGACCTAATGAAATGAATGCACTGAAATGATAAATTGAATCCACATATAAACCACACAAGAAGCAATTCACATTTGATCACGAAATGATATAAGCACAAGTGTTTAAATAAAATAAAGGAATGATACGACACATGATACACCCCAAAATGTGATTAAAACAGGAAATTTGTAGAGATTCACTCACCTTGGGTGCGTATTCTTGAATGGTAAGGAGAGCGCACGAGTTGGGAATTTAATCAACGAGAAAGTACTAACCTAGAAATAAATTAAATTAATATTTAGGTTAAAATCCTTTGTTTAGGTTTTTAGGTTATTTTTGTGGATTGTGTTGATATTTTAAACCCTTGAAAATGTATATTTTTAAACCTTTTATTTGATTTTTCTTTTAATAAAAACCTTAGAATTAAAATAATAAAAATAAAATAAAAAAATAAAAAAAATAATAAAAAAATCTTGTCAGTCTGACAAGCTGACTTGTCAGACCGGTTCGATGGTATTGTAGGTATGCGCGTGGTGAGGCTCGAACCCGTGACCTCTCGGTTGCGTGCACGCAGCTCTTCCAACTGAGCTACGTGTCTAACCCGAAAGAATCTGGATTTTAATTATACTTATACACTTTTTAGGTTTATCAGATTTTAATTAAATCTTTAAAAAGGAATAAACTGATCCGGCCGGTGTGTGGAATGGGATCCGATCCCGTGACCTTGAGTACGTTGTGCACCCAGCGCAACCAACTGGGCTGGGTGTTTAATCCGACAATACTATCATTTTAATTATATTCATACAGTAATTATGTTTATGCAGAAATTATGGATTTAAAAAGGTTTGAAAGTGGTCGGGCCGGTGTATATAAGCGTGGATTCGAACCTGCGACATACGAGTGTGTTTGCACACAGTCCACCACTGGACTGTGTGTCTAACTGTTTGAAACTTATAATTTAAATATATAAAACACGGGTTTCGCTTCGTCTTCTTCAATTAAATTTTTTTTAACCCAATCTGCTCTCGCCGGTTTTTAAAATCTGATTCACCATTTATTCATTAAGTTAGTTACATAGAATTCGAAATAAAAGAATGAGCGTCTACCGAATATACTGAGCCGGCGGTGACTTGTTTCCGGCAACCTGCTGTATTCCGGCGAAGGGAGGATTCCAGTGACTGCGGCGGTTTTCCGGTGGAACAGGGGGGAGGGGGTGTGTGAGCAGGGAAGGACTTGGGGTTTAGCGAGTTGGAGTGGGGGAGTTGGAGTCGGTATTTATAGGTGAAAACAGGGGGTGATGGATTTTGGTTTTTGGAAACAATTCGAGTGATTGATTCACAAGTTTAATGCGGATTGATTTGGATTTGGAATTGATCGACGCGGTGATGCCAGCCGGACTCCAGAACAGCAAGATTGGCGGGTTCGCTGATTTGAACCCGCCGGCATTTTGTTTCGAGTTGGCATATAAAATTAAATTGTTTTCCATTCTTACCCAATAAGTGTGTGTGGCTTGGTGGTGATTGCGGTGTGTGTGCAACCGGGGGAACCCGGGTTCGATCCCGGTTCACCCTATCTCTTTTTATTATTATTATTATTTTTTTAATTCTTCTTAATTATTTACTAATTATGAATATTAATTATCTTATTTTAAACATTGATTATATATATATATTATTGTAAACAAACAAAATAATTACACAACGTAATATAAAATATACTTCGATTGATAAATTGGGGCGGGTTTTCGAAACCCGATTTACACAAATGTTACATATGTGCAAATTTATACGGCTTCACCTAGAGTATGACAATTTCTGGCATGACATGAAAATGGAACCATTAGATTTGGATTAGAATTCAGTTTTGGTCCGCATTGGTTTGGTTCGTTATGGTACTGGGACGGTACCGGCATCTGGAATATATAGCAAGACTTTACTACACTCTTTGGTTACGCCATGTCCATGATGGGACTAGAAGTGACTAGAACCATCACTACTTGAGGGCCAGCACCTTACTACACTCTTTGGTAACACAAGACTACAAGCCCTTCGGTAGATACAATTGTTTATATTTTGAGATATTTGACCATGTGTTGTGATCAAGAGAAATGGAAAAAAACGTGTTGCTGCGTAGCATGACGGTTTCAGATATACCTTTCATTTAAGGTGTGTTATTAGAGTAATACAGTGGGATGAATAATAAAAAGTTAAAACAGAAATGATAAGGTGGAGCTAAATGATTGGTTTAAACGTTAACTCATTAATTATTTAAGGTGCGTTATAGATCTACCATTAACATTTGATAATTACCTTACACTTATGTCCAAAACATCAGACGACACAGAGCGTACATAAAGTTTGATTTTCATCAATACACTGAACAACCAAGGCATGCTAACACAACTACTAGCCGAACATTTGCAGTCAATTATTATGTCAAAGCAAAGATATCATAAAAAATGAAGAAAGGTAAGATTTGAACCAAAACGACGTTAGCCTCAACCAAAGTCTTGTCCCCTTCCTCGAACTGATTGAGTCGAACAAGTCGAGGAACGAGGTATTTTTGTAGTTCTGTTTTTAAGTAACCCTATGTTGTTTTATTACGCTATATGTATACATGTAAATAAGTGGAGACCTACAATATAAGGTGCAGTCAACTGATCCATAATATATTTTGTTAAATTTTTTTTTTGTGATGTATAAAACTGTTTTCTCAGTGACCCCACCAACCCTCAAGATTTTTGAACTTTTTTAGAAAAAAAATCAATCTATCCATTTGAGGAAAAAAAAATTATGAGTTTGAATTCAATTAAATCTTCTGTTATCATTTCTAAAGTTATTGAATGGTACATAACTTTTTCTTAGAATATCCGTTCTCGGTTAACCGAATTTCCTTTAACGCGACACATCAGCTTGTTAACGGCTGACACACTGCGCTGGTCCGTTAACAGCCTTTGTTAGTGGCAAATCGTAACACATTGGCAGTAGTGAACGGGAGGAAGAGAGGTTGGGGTGGGCCCCATGGATGTATCTACCAATTACAAGTCACCTCCAATTTCTTTTTATAGTTAATGGTATTAGGTGTTAGTTAAGCATAACGTATATTAACAGATTTTTAGTTAATGATCAAGTTATAATGTAACGTTGACGTAACGACGAATTAAACAATATTTAGTTAACCCACAATACATAACCCTCGTTGTGTTAGGTGGAAGGGGCACTCCCCAAATGGGGAGTGGTAAACTTTTTTTTTACCCAATAATTTCATGCCATGTCAAGTCACCACTACACTCCTCATTTTGCACTCAATCACTATGGGTGCTCAAACACTTAGGGTGTTTGATTTTTTTTAATATTTTTTTTCTAGAAACATATTGTTTATACATGCATTAAAAATAAATAAAACATATATTAAACACTTAAAAAGTTAATAAAACATATATTAAACAAATTAAAAAGTCGGTTGTGAAGCATGAGGATAAAAATATTGAGGTTGAGAGTATGGGGATTGAACCGGGGCACTCGGACAGCGAGAACCGCCACGTCTCGTTTGCAACACACGTCCACTTGAGTTTGAACCCGAGCCTCGACTAGCGGAACCTTTTTTCTTGGGATCACCTTTGTTTTGTTTATCCATATTGTCGGATGTAGTATAAAGTATTATGTGAAAATTGTGTATGTAAATAATAAGTGGTGTGTGAATATATATATGTATATGTATATGTATATGTAATAAAGAATGGGTATACGGTCCAAACAATCAACCACAACGGTCGACTAAAACAACGGTCATATATACGTTGCGGTGACTAGAAGCCGAAGTGGGGAGTCACCGAGCCGCGGGAAGAGGGTGGCGGCGGTGTTCCTGTTCGGGGACATGACTCAAACACCCTCCTCTCCGATGACACCCGACCACTCTTAATATATAGTGTTAATGATTATCACCTCAACATGTGATTGTAACTTTTATTACAGAGAAAGACAAAAATTTATTGGATTTGGCTCAATGACTTGAATGATGTTAATAATAATAATAATAATTACCGACCGACCCTAGTGACTAGCACACAAGAGACAATGGAGGCAAAGGCGAACCCCACCCATCTTCACTTTGAAAAGTCAATGGGTTTGGTTGGTGTTTTGGTGGTGGATGCACGTCACCTACCATCGCCATCCCCCATCACCATTATCACCACCCACCCACCACCCACACCCTTACCCCATTATTCACCCCCACTTCAATCCCCTCCCTTATCATTCCCCCTTTCCTCTCCACCACACACTCACCCCCATGTCCACCACCACCGCCGCCCCCGCCGCTGTCAAACGCAAATTCCCACCACCATGCTGGACCCGCGACGAAGCCCTTGTCCTCATCGAAGCCTACCGTGAACGCTGGTACGCCCTCCACCGTGCCTTTTTAAAAAACCCCGATTGGGACGCCGTCGCTGAGAAAGTCACCACCTCCTGCCCCGATGTCACCCCGCCCAAAACCTCCGCCCAGTGCCGCCACAAGATGGAGAAGCTCCGCCAGCGCCACCGTGCAGAAAAGCTACGCGCCTCCTCCTTCCCGGCGGCCGGTTTTTCTCCTCATGGTTCTATTTTGAAGCCATGGAAGCCATGGAAAACGGACCCGATGAAAAACCCGCAAACAATGATCATGATCCAACCAATTCAGAAATTGGAATTGGGATCCCGGTTTCGGAGCATCCGGGTTTGAACCCGGGTCGTGGGATCCGGTTTAAACCTTCACATGTTCAAAGTTTGGTTACTTTAGCTGCTAACCCCCCTAATTATAGCCCTAGGGTTTCAACTCACACTTATGTGAATACCAACAATTGGGCTGATCATAATCATAGTCATAGTCATAATCATAATCAAAGTCAAGAAGATGATACCGAAGATGGGTATCTTGTCGATTCGGGTATCAACGAAACCCGTAAGAATTATAAGCATTTGTCGTACGCTGGTCGGATGAACCCGCCGGTTTTTTCGGGTGTTCCGAGAAAGTTTCGCGAAGTGGATGAGGACGGCGAAATGTGGGTTAAGGTGGCTAGGAAGAGTGGGTTGAGTCAGGGGAGGAAGAGGGGGGATGGGGGGACTCGTGACGTGGTGGCGTCGATTAAGTTGTTGGGTGATGGGTTTATGAAAGTTGAGAAGATGAAGATCGATATGGTTCGGGAGATTGAGCGGATGCGGATGGAAACGGAGATGAAGCGGAACCAGTTGATCTTGGATTCGCAGAAGCAGATTGTGGACGCGTTTGTGAAGGGGTTGGTTGAGACTAGGAAGCTCGCGAGAGGGGAGACAATCGCAGAGGTGTAGATTCGGATTATCGGATATGTGATTAGTTCTTGCTTTCAATAATGTGTTGTTGGTTGGAAGGTTAACATAGATTTGGTTAGATGTAAAAATATATCAGGGTCTTTGTGAGTATTGTGATTTGATTAGTATTGTTTAAGGAGTTCAAACTTATGTTGTTCATGTATGTCAATCTAATCAAGAAGATTTGCATCCTGTAAACATCAAAACTTTCTTTCAGATTCTTGCCTGAAGGGAACTTTGTATGCAAAGTAGATCATTAAATCTCTTCTTAATCATGAAGTTGGGATTTAGTGATTACATCTTTATGAATTTGATTTATAGCATGGGTTTCATTTTCCACCTCACTCTCATCTTTCACTATCTATTTTCTTACGAGCGTCACATCAGCTTTTTCTTTCACATTGACGTGTTGTAGATGTACACTTTTGTAATGGGGTAAAAGACCTTTTGCCTTTACCATCCTAGAATACTCTAGGACCCGAAATTGTCTTCCCATGTCATTAATGATTCGTAGAAATAGTTCTCTTCGCTTGTCGCACCTTGTGTTGAATGTATTAGCACCATATAAAGCATTTTCAGCGAAGTAATTTTCCACTAGAGCTTCTTGATCTCTATCAACATGTGTTCTTGTGATTATAGGTTCACTTGAACTAGTCGTATCGTCGAAAAGAAGGAACATAGCTTGACCAGTTGTTGCTAAACACCGAGTGTTTTGCTCACACATGATATTTGAGGACTCTTCTGAGCCTCATGTTGATGGAAATTCTAGCAGAGAATAGGTTGGGTGTAATTTGTATGAAAAAATGTTTGATACTGGTAGGGTGGGGCGGTGTTCTCGCAGGTACCGAGGCGACCCATCACATTGCACCCTAGTACAACTATGAGTTTGCTAAAAGATTGAATCGAGCCGAGAATAAACAAGCTCGAGTTCCAGTTTTTAAAACAAATTCGTTTTGCCTGGGCCTAGGCCTGAGCTCAAGCTTTGTTTATGAAGCGTAGCTCGACTCACGAGCCTAAACTAGTATTTTCTTTGTACACATATAATAATGTTTTCTTATATAAGAACATATATATTACAAAGTAAAACTAGTAACATTAACCAAATAATATATATAATATTAAAATTAATCAATTAGTAAATAATAACGACTTCGAGCCAAAGCTAAACTTGAAAACTTCTCCTATGAGCGTGAGCTCTGTTAAGCCAATTGAGTTTAGCTCGAACTTAGGTGAGCCCGTTAAGCCAATTGAGTTTAGCTCGAACTTAGGTGAGCCCGAGCTCGAGCTCAGCTCGACTTGTGTAAGTTTATGTGTTTAAACTAGACTCATATTGACTTATCTGAAGTGGATTTATAGCAATGAGTAGATAAAGTAGGTTGTTGGCGTTAGGCTCAAAAGTTGGGTAATGTCTAAGCAATATTTTATAATCTGCAAAACAGAACCCATACCATAATATATTTGCCTAACTAGTATTAAGCCCATACGTTTCAGCGGTTGTTGTAAAATTATGTCAAGTAGTACTAATGTTATACCATTGTCAGCGACCAAAAAAGCTCGTAAAAACAAAATAAATAAAAAACAGAAAAATATAACGCCGAGCGAAAAGCAGACGCAAAATCTTTGAATCAGACACGCTTGTTGCAGAGAAATTAAACCGAAACGTAAAACAGAGAAAAATAGATGCGTTGCGACGGACCAGTCAAACGGGAAAACATATACCAAAAAATGTTGAACCCCACACGCACGTTGCGGTGCGTTAACTCACAAAATTTAGAGTGATACGAAAAACTTGGGATAGATGAAAAGTATGGTGGACCAAAATTGAAAATAAAAAAGAGTTGGGATTAAATTGTAAAAGATGAAAAATTTTGGGTTAAAAGTAAAAAATACAAAGGGTCTAAATTGCAAAATTGAAGTTATTTATTAATTTTAGATAAAGTTAAGAATAAAGATAAATGATATTTATATATTAATTATTAATATTAATATTAAAAGAAATTTATTAAATAAATATAAATAAATTTATAAGGTTGAAGAAGAGAATGCTGGAATTATTTGGAGTATTTTACTATTGCTTTTAAACTCAAAACCTCAATCTTTCTGTTTTCACCATTGCTTTTAAAACTCAAAGCCTCAACTATCCGTTTTGAAAACTCAAAAGATCGGTCAAGCTGTTTTTACTTTTAGTTTCTTCAATTAAAAAATAACATGAAGAGAAAGAGCGTATGACAGAAGAGAGAGAACCCATAAAAAGGTTCAAATGATAAATATCGTAAGTGATCGTGGAAATTGTGTCGCTTTGTAAAGAAGTTAGATTAAGTTAAAACTATGGTAGTTATCTCATAAGCATACAAAAGAATAATTAATACTGAATTTATTATAAATTAGTATAAACCACTTAAGAAGTTTACTTCAAGTTCAATATATAATACGACCTTTAACATGGGCAGTTCTTCCACGGCCCACGTAGCAAAGCAAAATAGGACACACAAATGCACAATGACACAGGCCCACTTTTCATTTATTTGCTTTTTAGCCCACAAGAAGAAAAAAAACCTACCTGACCCTGTTGCTCTTTCTCCAACACACCCCATATTCAGATGAGTTTTAATTCTCTTGAAAGTAACTATATATAAAATACTTTTGTATAATGCTTAAATTGTTCAGATACTGTGCAAAGAAATTGCATCAGCAACGCTATCAAAATTAGGATGACAAAAGAATTTAAAGTTGACGGGTAAACTCAAAATTCGAAATATTCTGAACGGGTATTTAGATATGAGATTAGTTTTAATTTTTTTTGGGTTTTCTCAACATCCTAATGGATTCCCTCTTCGCTTTTAGATCTTTATCATACCAAACAAAACAAAGTAGTAAGTCTTCGGTTTTTATCAACATTCAATCATTTAATAAAATTGTCCATGACATTGAAGTACAGTTTGATAAGTCCGTTAGATAAAAAGCCGTTTTTGAGTGTTTACGAACACTACATACCTATGATTTTCTTCTTACTATACCTACAACTGGGTTAGGCCAACATATGTCGCCAGTGGAGTACCGTACTATCCTTAAGTATCATCTCATGATTCCATTATTTCATGTTGATGAAATATGTCCGGTTTGTCATAAGGCGTGTTTGGACTCCTTTGGGGAGCATGTAGTGCCTAGTAGAGAGCTCCCAGGTTTCAAGTACCGACATGATTTAGTTAGGGATGCCCTCTTTGACATATTCAGGCGCGCTAGGATTTCTACTAAGAAAGTGGCACCGGTGAATTTCTTAACTGACCCATTGGAAGGAAGATCTACCCTTAGACTAGCCGGCATTTTGGTCTTTGGATGGACAGAGGAAAACATGCTTGTGCGGATCTAACAGGGGTTTCCCCCGTTGGGGGCTTGGGGGTATTGCTTTCACGGTAGGTCAAGCTGTTTTAAAAGCTGCTTCGGGCAAAGTAACCAAAGGCAAGAAAGCGTGCCTTAACAACCAACACATGTTTATCCCATTTGCATTTGACACTTTTGGTTTCTTTGCGCAGATGCTGGGGACCTACTTAGTCAAGTCCAAACAGTCATGCACAGTAATGTCATGACCCCGAGATCTATGAATATAATTTTTAAAAGACTTGGTTTTGCTATTAAGAAAGTAGTAGCAACACAACCTGTTATCCGTTTAACTTCTATTTCGATGTAATTTCTCATCAAATTTAATATATTCTCATGCTGAGCGAACGAGTAAAATTCATTAAATCATAGTTCATTAATATTTTCTTCTCCAAATTGCTAGATTAGAAAGTCAGAATATTGAATTAATCATGATTTGTTCTTTGGGACTAGGAGTGGGAACCTGGAGTTCATCAATCATCATGTGTTCTTTTAGCTCTTTGAATATTAAGATTTATTAAACTCTAAGAAAGCCACTGCTTCCGGTTCTTATTTGTTATATTTGGTAAAACTTCGCATTTGTTTCTTTTAAGTCTTAAAGATAAAACAACTTCCTAATTTACTAGTGAGGTGTGTCTAATCTCTTTTATATGTTCTTATATGGTAATACACTAATACCTTGCTGTTATTTCTTTAAGGTTTGTTTTAAGGTTCTTATTCGGTTTGTTTTAAGGTTTGTTCTTATTCGGTTTAAATATGCATCCATCATTCTTTAAGGTTCTAAAAGATCATAACTCACCTAATATGGTACTTCTCTTTCTCATAACAATTCAATTTCTTTCTTGATCTATATTTATATTTGTTTTCTAAACTTTATATCATCAAACTTTGTAGGAGTTACCAATAGTTGTTGCTGACGCAAGATTGCAATTCTGTGTAAATTTGATTTTAAGGTTATGGATTGTTTCACCTTTCAATCACCACTTTTACTACTTTTAATCAGATCAATGATCAGCGTTTTTTTTTTTCTTGAATGATTATTGCTCTTGAGGTTGGTTACCCTGTATGACTTTAGCTAGTACTTTTGTATGTTTTTTTAAACATAAAGTAATTTCCAAACTCAAACTCAAACTCAAACTCAAACTGATAAAAAATACTTAAGATCCCCAATGTTACGAGATTGATTAACCGGATTGACTATTTTGTCAACTATAAAAGACTTGTTAGAAAAATATATATTTCTAATATATTTTAAACTATCTACATCAATTAAAGCTAGAATGATAAACCTGAACACACACAAAGCTAAAAAATATACAAGTTAATATTAACCATTTACTTTGCAAACTAGTTTTTTTTTAATTTAATAACATTAGAATTCGAAAAGCCCTCAATTTTAGAGTTGGATTTACACTTCAAAAAGGTTAAGTTTTCCTCTTAGCTACGACTTCCTAAAAAGGTCATTACACCCTTAGAGCGAAAATAACATTTTGGTGTATCCATATATCTATAAATCAATCTGTCATTAAAATGTATAGTTTAAATCGATCTATCACTAAATGGTATAGTTTAAGGTTGAAGAAGGTGCAAAGCACACACGTGTACGAGCCTATTATAATTTATGGCAACTAAGAACATTAGAGGTTTTATTCTGCGAACCCCCTAGGCCATGGGGTTCCAAGAGTATACACTTTGTTGGAGTCCACACAACAATGCCCTAGCAAGGTCCAAAAGACAGAGTCATAGAAACTACTAACTATAGTAAGTATAGATGAGTAGCATCTATGCATCAACATGCTGGGTTTCGTACATAAGTTTAATTTTTTTAATGCAACGAAAGACTTTGTATGAAATATTCTTGATCATCTCAAGAATGCCCACTAGGAAACAATACACACCCATATAAGGGGCTTAATAATGTGTACCTTTGCGGACAATAAAGCTGAACAACGCGAGACAACTACTTGGTTGCTAGATACTGTACACGAATACTAACCAAACGAATAAACCCGAACCCGTTTGATTTATTCTTGATCACCACTAGGATGATGCCGCGTAGTGGTGATGCCTTACGGTGATCGGTGGCTAGCGGTCCAGTGGCAACGACGTCACACAATGTTGTGGCGATGGTGGGCAAGCAAGTCAAGGGTTGTGGGCTAATTAAGGTTGGGGTGTGTATGGTTTAGTTTTCTCAAACTTGTGTACTCTAAAACCTCTAGGTCTCCCTTTATAACCACACACTTGTAGTATTGTCAAAACCCTAATGGACCTTTTAAATTTCAAATTAATTATCTAACACTTAATTTATCTAGATTTCAATTGATAATTCAGGTTTTAAATAATCAACAAACTAGTGGATAATTATCAAAATTAAACCAATTAATTTATTTATATATAAACCCCCCCCCCACACACACACACACTATATATATATATATATATATATATATATATAAAATTAAATTACTTTGTAATTCGAAAATCACAAACATTTTACTAACTATTTAAAAATTATTAAATAACCCTTTATATAATCTTGTTTAATGATGATAATTATATTTTTTTCAAATAATAATAACTAATTACATAGAGTCGATTAGTTCTTAATATCATAACCTTCGCTTTCATTTCGTGTTTGATCATTTAACTCTATAAACGTTCTTATTCGGTCATTGCTTTTTGTATAACCATTTGGATCTTATATCTGTAGCAATGTTGTCAGATGTTATTATTTGGGCGTATAAGTCCAGTCCAACAATAGGGACTTTGACGATCAATGATAATTGAGTTACTATTGTCGAGCCAATCACCACAATAATTTGGTTGGTGCTGAAGGAGCTCCTTTTGATGATATTTGCTTCTAATGTAACCAAATAACTTACAACTGTCAAACTGCCACTAAAATACTTTTCAACTAAGAGTTGTAATATTCCGACAAAACGTTGTGATGTCCCTGACTATATTGATAAGGTGGTTAGGTTGTATACATACGATTTTGTGGTACGTTTTCAAATCATATAAAACATGTTTGTTGTTTTTTTGAATGATCTGATTAAGAATTTAAAAAGTTATCTTCAAAATACTTTTACGATACACAATTTAGAGAGCTACGCGTAAAATTTCCAACTACAAAACCTACAGTTGAGACTTGGTTCCTTAACGCTTGACAATTGCCACTACAAGAAAAGTAACTATCAGAGACTAAACTATTAGGACTAATACATCAATCTCAAATGCATAATATCCAGGACTGATTTATCAATTACTGATAACATTGGATACTGATTTTTATATGACGTATGTTAGTGACTGGTAATCAATCGCTAATATTTTCCCAGAGACTAAATTTCGGTTACAAAATATGTTGGGGGTAACATAAGGTTTTGGAGGGAACCTTTTTCGTGACTGAATTTCAGTCTCAGTTACATTCCCTCTATAATAATGATGTCGCAAATGTGTCAGTGACTGATTTCCAGTATCTAATATGTGGGAACATATTAGAGACTGAAAATCAGATTTAAATCACATTCAGTCTATACTGCCTTTTATATATATAAGGATTAAGAATTGATTTTTAGTACCCAAATATTTGGCTCATGTTTATTATTTTAAGGGTAGCATTGGAGACTGAAAATTAGTCTCAAACATTTTGTAAATGATCTTATTCAATACTAAAATTCAGTCTCCTAATATCATGTAGATGAAATAATTGGGGAATGATATTCAGTCTCCAATACTTGACGCATATTCTACCTTTTCGATGATTTATATTAGAGACTAAAACTCAATCCTGTTAGTTCCTGTAAGGGATAGTAGTAAGGACCGATAGTTAGTCTCGAATGCATTTTGTATAGAAAATGATTAAAAACTGATTCTAAGTCTCTTATATGTCATCGTCAATTCAACCATTAGTGTCTAAAGTATCGGTGACCAGAATACTAGTTTTGAATATATAGTATGTAAAGTTGATTTATTGGTATTGTATAATACTAAGGACTTATAATTATGCGACTTATGTTGATGAATGGTCTTTGGTCTTTAATAAGGAAGGAACATATTAGAGAGTAAAAACCAATTCTTGATGTTTCCAAAAACGAGTCAAATTAGTCAGTTTCAAAGTGTTTTATAAATGGCAGAGCTAGGGACCAATTTTTAGTCTCCAATAATTAACACGTATTTACCATTTTGTATATGAAATATGGTCAGTTGAGTTATTAGGGTTATTGATAGTTAATTAAGGTAATTATTGATCAGATATGGTCAATGAAAGTTATTCGTCAATTAGGGTCGTTGATGATCAACTATTATCAATGATACTTGGGATTGAGTTGTTTATCATAAATAAATTTGATTAAAACACACAAGTAATTAGCAACAAAATTAAGAACAATAGTAATCAAATAAAAAAAACATATATGACAATCAAGTACATCAAACTAATGATCAATTAGAGTATTTGATGATCATTAGGGTCGTCGATAGTTAATTACGGTTGTCATTTGTCAAATAGGGTCAATTCTGACCATTAATGGTTAATTGTGCTCAATGTGGTCAATAAGAGTCATAAACAATCATATAGGTCATTCATGCTAAGTTACGGCTATTATTAGTCAATTAGAGTCAAACGTGGTCAATTAAGATCGTTGATGATCAATTGGGTCGTTAATGGTTAACTTGAGTTTATTATGGCTAATTATAGTTAACAATAACCATTTAGGTTCATTGCTAGTTACCTAGGGTTGATGGTCAAGTAAGGTCCCTTATGGTCATTGATGGTAGTCGACTAAAGTCATTGATGGTAAATTATGACCACTAATATTCATTTAGGGTCAATTATGATTCGTTATGGTTATTAATGGTCTATAGTGTAATTGATGGTTAACTAGGCCACTGAAAGCTATATATTATGAATCTTAAGACTCAGTAATTGAAGATATGCATAACCTTTTATAACTCACTACCATGATCTATGTTGGAAAAAGTGACCTAATAACCAACTCATCAGCATTTCCATCTAATGCTTTTTAAAAAAAATAAATAAAGGGCTGCCCTCAGTTCATCAATCCATTTGGTCTCTCCAGCCGGTTTCATCTCTAATACACAGTACAACTTTATATCTAGTAATACTTAATGTCATGAACATAGATATCTACTAAACTTTTAGTTATTATTACAACAATCCAGGTAGTTGTAGTTCAAAGAAATTGATATCAACAACTGGATTCTGCAACAATATGTCAATATCCTCCTCATTTCGTTTCGTTGGCCGAGAACCTTAACCCTTCTTTTTCAAGCCTCCTCAAAAGTCTCCAGATTCGCCGCCTCACTGGATCCAACGGTACTCCAAGACCCGTTACTCTATTCACGACAACGGCCTCTTGGTCAGTGGCGCCGTTGATCAGGTCATTGGCGCAATGCAAGCTTCCGTTACGAAATTTAAAGTTCGTGGCGACATGAACAAGATACCAGACGAGAATGTATGCTATTGTTTCTGTATCTATTTATCTTTTTTTATTCTTGTGTCATTTGTGTTGGTAATTTATACAATGAATCCCGTGACTTCTTGCTTAAATCACTGGTTTCAGTTATGTTAATTTAGTACTTATTGAGCATGTGGATCATGAATTCTGAACATAAATTGATGGATTCTGATACATCTGGAGTGAGGTATGCAAATTTGACTGGGGATAATACACTGAAGGGAAGAGGAATTACTCTCTGTATATAGTAATGGTGTATTTATACTGTAATTATACATTATAATTCATTTTTTTCATTTATTTAACTTTAGAAGAATAATTGATGTATTTATATTGTATATATTACCAAGCAACCCTTTGTTGGTTTTCTATTTATTATTTTATGTTAGCATGGTTTTGATTTTTTGTTTTGTGATTTCTAAAATTCAATAAATTAGAAACTGATTTTTAGACACTACGGAAATTTTGGAGACTGATTTTTTTTTGGTACAACAGGCATTTTTAGTCTTTAAAAAACATATCCGGGACTAAAATGACATGGTATTTAAAATTGGTTTGTAGTCCCTAAAAGGAACATATTAAGGACAAAAATGACATGGTATCAAAGACTAATACCCAGTCGCTGAAAAACCTTATTAGCGACTGATTTGAAATAGAAACTTGAACCTAATGAAACGTATTAGTGACGGAATAAATGGTTTAAAGACCTAATTTTAGTCTCTAAAGAAATACATTGGTGATGAATTTATTGTAAAATTACAGAATAATTTTCAGTCACAAAAAAGTGTATTGGGGACTGAAATGATATGGTAATAGGGACATGTTTAAGACTAAATGTTAGTTCCTGTTGGTGGCATCCAATAGAGACTGATGCTCAGTTACTAAAACTAATATTAAGGACTAGGAATATATTACTGGTTGGGGACTGGTAAATCAGCCCCTGATAACTAGCAGAGACTGATTTAGATGTATTAGAGACTGATTTTTCAGTCTCTGATACTCATTTTTTTGTAGTGTGCCTCTAGAAACTATTTTCACAATTTATGTTCATTCAGTTAACTCAAGAAATAAAATCTAACTAATATGAGAAATAACAAAAAAAGTAACAAGTGCAAAAATCCTCGTTCTTTCGTTAAAGCACCTGAATATCAACCTTAGGTTGTTCCCCGTTGGAATTCGGACAATGTGCTCTCATATCATCACCTTCCGTTTCCATTTCGTCAGCTTGATATGCCGAATGAACTCCGTACAACATATACACCAAAGTTATTAAACACGTCCACACACCAAATCTCTCATATGACAACTTTCTCAAAGTGGCCATTAGAAATACATTCAAAAATATGGAGAACGCGGCAGGCCATGGCATGAATGGCACTTGCCACTCATGATCTGGCCTGTCAAGGCTACCACTAAATGGCATCAAATACTGGAAAATTGCAGTGGTGGCTATCACACTACAGCCAAATACTGGCAATCCCCATTTTTGTAAGTGGGTGAAGTTCCAAGATATGGAGAAACCAATGGAGGCACTTGAGAGAATCAAGAGGAAACCAATTGTATAAATTGGTGGGTTGTTGGTCTTGATGGTATAGCGGTGGTAGATTAGCGCATTGGCCACAAGGTAGAACACCAAGAGGGTACCAATTGAGATCATCTCTAGTACAATGCTAAGCTCTGTGAATAAAGCTATGGACGCTTGACAGAACCCTATTTGATGACAATTATCAAAGAAACATTTAAGCCCTTCAAGATTCTTATAAATAAATTACTATTTTATAACCTTCCATGGAATGTATTTCTAATGAAATTCCTCTAATGAAAAAAATCTTACATAAAGAATGAAAACGAAGGGCACTTACCTAAGAAGATTGTTGCATTAACCGGGGTACCCGTTTTAGGGTGTACCTTAGCGAACCAAGATGGCACTAGTCGGGCTCTACCAATGACACACAAATACCTAGCTTGGCCAAGCATTGCTACCAAAAGAGATGCCACAATTCCCAAACTAGCGCCTGCTCCGACAATGTTGCTAGCCCATTTCCATCCAATGTTTTGGAAAGCGACCGAAAATGATGCACTACTTGATATCTATGAATAACCATTTGAAGAATTCCTATTTATAAGACACAAAATCCAACTAAAATAACTTAGGCTAATCATTCTTTTGTTTTTCTTTCAGTATTTAAGTTCCACTAATTTATTATATTTACTATATTAAGAAAACAAGAATCAGATACCTTGTTATAGGGAACCATCATGCACAAAGACAAAGCCATAAGACAATAGATCACAGAAACAATAAGAACTGAACCAACTATGCCCAGTGGAAGGCTCTTTGATGGGTTTCTGATCTCTTCAGCCATTGTAGAGACTGAATCATAGCCTATGTAGCTAAAGTAAACGATGGCTGCTCCATCGATGACCCCTTTAACACCGTTAGGAGCTAACCCTTCTGGCTGGATTAAATTTTCTGTCTTCCCATAGCATATACCAGAGACTATAATGAATCCAAAGAACACCACATGAAATATTGTCATTATAATGTTTAGCATGGAGCTCTCCTTGGTACTGAAATTCAATAAATTAACACAAGTTAAAAACATTAGTTAAATTATAATGGAAAAGATATATAATGTTTGTGTCATTTTCACAAGCCAATATCACAAGATCCACTAGGTCTCTGTCTTGTGAAATAATCATATAGTATTTGATTATTTAATAACACAAAAGAATTAAGTATTAGCCATGAGAGCGAGATGAGATACCTTTTTGGTTTTAATTATTCTCTTTCTTCTAATTTGGATCATATTATATATATGCCTTTAAGCAATTCAACTTACACCCTAAACAATATTTACAAAACCCTCCAAATTCATAGTCTACACAGATTAAAAATCTATCTCTCTCACACACACATATATATCCATAGTACATTATAATCTTTTATCCTTTCAAATCATTTCTTGAACAATCAATTTTTATATTTACTTAAGAGAATGCACTCCTTTTAACCGATATCTCATTTAAGTGTCGAACCGCTAGTGCATACCGATTCATACACAATACCTTTAAGAATTAAAAAAAATATAAAAAGGAACTCGAAAGAGTGGGAATAAATGTAATCAATATGGAAGGCTTGAATTTGCATTGGTCTTAATTAGGTTAGCTTAAATGATGAAAAAAAACTAATAATCACAACACGTACATACATGATACATCTTACTAAGTTTTTTTTGTTATCTTCCTAATAATTCATACTCAAAACACATTCCCTATTCACATGAAAAATATATTTAATCAAGCAAAAACTAATTTAAGGCCCATCAAAACTACATAAAATATTATAGTAAAAATGGGAATTAACTAATTGATAGCATTTTTTTATAATCGAACCTCCGACATAGGCATAGAGTAAGAAGAACAATGAGAGCAACAGCTGGAAAATCCATCATGTTGTAACTTTTCAACAAGCCATCTACTTCCACTCGCCATGCGTTTGGGTCTTCCTGCCCAAAAGCAGTACACAAATATTCTGTGAAACTTCTTGCAACCGCAGCATTCGACAACACATACTCCATTAATATATTTGCCCCAGCAAAATAGCCCACAAATTCTCCTGCAACAATGAATAGCAGCTATATATAATCAACCAGTTATTTTCTTACTATAGTAAAAGAAAAACACCAGCGGTGAAGAATGATTATATTCTTTCTAAAATAGAATATTGTATGTTGAACATGGATGTTTAGTGTTTACAGACTTAAAAGGTGCAAATATATTTAATTAATCTATTATAATATATGGGTGCATTTAATTTTCCCATATCATACCAAAAGTGACTCTTAGATAACTAAAAGCACCGCCAGCAACTGGAATTTGGATGGAGAATTCAGTGTAACACAAAGAAGAGAAAAGAGCTGATATTCCAGCAATGATATACGACACAAGAACCGCAGGCCCGGCTTTATCTTTAGCAACAGGTCCGGTTGTCACGAAAACGCCAACGCCAAGCATACCACCAACACCAAGGGCAATAAGGTCATACCATGTGAGTTTTCTCTTCATGTCAGCACCAGACCTTAGCCTCATTTGGTTTATCTCCTGGTCTGGTGTCCATGTGGCTAGAACCCTCTTTCTTAGCCTTTCTGGGGTTTTGGAAAGTGTGTGGAAATAAGAAGAGAGAAAACATAAATTGGTAGGAGTTGTTTGATTGTTTTGAATGGCTGCCATTGTTAATTTGTGTGTCTTGGGTTTGGAGAAGGGTGGTCTTAAATATGCATTGAAGAATATAATGGTTTGTTTTCTTTTTTGGTATTAATGATATGCCCACTTTCATATATGATTGTCCACACACCTTTGTGGATTTATAGAATTAGGATGCATAATGACATCATTATAGGAGGGCAAATGTCATCACTATCACAAGTTAAACATAAAAAAAGATATCGTATCACTATAACATATATAGGTAAACACTCTTTTCTATATGTTATAGAAAATATGTTAAATACTCATAGAAATATGTAAACAATACCTAGTTGTATATAAAGGAGAATAAAATACTGAATCATAAAAGTTCACATAAGCATGTTCAAGAAAGTATACATACATATTATTATTTATTACTTTTATAAATAAACATATTTATCTTATACAAGTTTTTAATAACACAAATGATACAACTTTGTTATATCTATATGTTTATAAAGATAACCGGTATTTCATAAGTTTGTCATTGTCGTGCAATTTAATTTTCATCGCCATAGCTTATCTGAAGCTACAATCATTCTTTTGGCCTTTTACCGAGGAGCAATAGTAGGATGAGTTTTAGAAATTTTGTCTTTTGGTTATTTATGAAAAAGACCATTTTACCTTGTAAGCTAAGTGACCTCCCTATCTAGGTCTTTTAACTCTTTATATCTCACATATGGCTTTTGAGAGCCCCAAGGATTCTTAAAGGGTTTCTTCCAACCATAGACAGATGCAAGAAAAGTTGCAAAGAACCAACCATATTACTTTTAAACTAAATTTGGAGAATCACAAGAAGGGTGAAAAGACTTTGACCTAAAGGTTTTGCAATTTCTTCAACCAGTGGATTAGAAAAAAATATACATGACAAGCATCTTAGCTAACTATACTTTGTTAAAGCCAACTAAGATGATTTGGTTTTTAGCATAAATCCCAAGAATATTGACTTGATTCGAGAGAATATTAGTTTTGTCTCCGAATTCCTGATAAAATAAATTTTGGCAACTAAGTATAGATGTTACTTATATGGTATACGGTGGTCATATTCCCATTGTTAAGAGTCTTTCACAATCTTCCATTTTTTACTAATCTATCTGAACCACACCTTTCTTGGCGGTCTTTCCATCTTTGCTATGAAATCAAAAAAGAAAACCGAGACTACGCTCTAATACCACTTTGTTGTGATAATGTATCATGCTTGCTTAAAGCTCTTCACTTTCATGTTCGAGTTTTCCTGGTCAAACCCGACTGAATCTGGTCAAACCTATCTCCTGGTAAAAAAAAAAAATAAACTGATCCTGCTGAACATACTCAACCATTGATTAAACCTGTGTTTACTTGATGGCTATTTACTGTAGTAAAAGCTAATTAATGATGGTAGGGGCTGGGACTCACTTCGCAACCAACAAACACAACTACACACACTCACACTCACATATTGCAAAAAGACACACGCTACAGACTGAAATAAAAATGATACAGAAATTTATGTGGTACCATAGCCTTATGATCGTTGGTATTGAATTTTCAATCAACCTTATGAGTGTTAGCAACCTTTTTTGGGTTCTGGTTTTTGGCTACTAATCCTCTATATATGTTTTGACTTAACTATGTTTAGAAAATATACCAAATTAAGGATCTCAAATGTAGATTTATGCCATTATACATGCATTGTGTGATGAAATGTGTATGGTCATACCGGTTATGATTCTCTCCAAAAGAGAAGAATCTTGATCTTGAGCTTGTTCTCTCTCTAAATGTAAATATAAATTTCTATCAACTAAATTTTAATTTATTCCCAAAGACATTTATATACCCTGAAAGAATAAATGTTATCTGGCCATCAAACAAATTTCCTAAATGAAAAGGAATAAAAGTTGGAAAGTTAAGAACGAAACATAGTTTACTTCATAATGGTGTAACATATGCAACCAAACAATAATTTTATATTATAAAATTTACAAAGCCATTTTCTCGTGTCAAATCTATCCTTTTTATTCGAATAAAGGTTACAGTTTGTGTACTAGAAAACGTTCTCAATTTTCAGAAGTTAAAAGGAATTTCCTTGATGACGAAGCTTTTGATTCACGCTACTAGGAATCCTTTTTTTTTTTTTTCTAAAACAATATCTTATGGATGATTTCTTCTCTTATATAAAATACTTTATTTCTATGTAAAAGGTAATTACTTGACTATTCTAGTGTCTTTGACGGCTAATTATTATACACAAGGATGCATTATCATATCCAAACTGAGCAAAAGCAACACACATCAAAGAAATGAGATTCGGTTTGAGTTGGTGTAATGAGTTAACTGTAACCTAGTTTCAGGTGCATGTTTTGAATGCTGAATGGATGTTGTGAAACATGTGACATGATATTTTCCTTTCACCCAAGCAAGTGACCTTGATCTTCTTCTCTGTATCAGTGTTGCGAATATTCTTTCCTACCACTGTTAAATGATGAATAATGAGTTCTGAAAAAGCTGAACTTGGATCTAGTGCTCCACCCCTAGTATTACTATTAACAATGAGGTCACCCACCAGGGAAGATGAAAAGGAATAATTTAAAAAGGCAACTTAATTAGTTAATAAAGGAAAGTGTCAATTATGTACGGTTGTATACTTGTATAGGTTTGTTTATTGTTTATATTACTTTCAATGAATTGAATATGCATGTTTTGGAAGTAAATCAAAATTGACTATATACATCATCCTTTTTTTATAATATTAACTTGGTATTCTTTATAATCAAGATAACTTAAACTATTACTATCACTAGTACACAATAGGGAATATGTTCTGCAAAATGTAACCTTGATTCAAAACAAGCAAGTGTAGTTATGAATTATTGTACGTGCTTCAAAGACATAAAATTCGATCTCTTCTAGTAATTTTTTTTTTCTAAAAAAAGCACAGTCACAACCACTTGTATTGTTATAATTTTAAAAAAAGTTGGTGTAAAAATTGAAGTCACTAAAATTTTTTAAAAAAGTTGGTAAAAATTGAACATAACATGTTTGCAAAAATAAGTAATCAAACATAATTAGGTAGTCTTCCTCTTTATTACCTATCGGTTTTTAAGGAACCTAAGAAAACGATAGCAGAGATGGAAAGAGTGAGAAGAAACAGTCTGTGGGGAGGGGTAGATGTCTCTAGTAAAATATGTTGGACAATATCGGACCTTATTATGAAACCTAAGTGTGTAGGAGGTTTGGGGGTGGGAAGCTTGGGGGTTATGAATTTGGCGTTGCTCTTAAAGTGGTGGTGGAGGTGGAAAACTTCGGAAGATGCCTTGTGGGGAAAGTGTGTTAAAGCTATACATAAAACAAAGTATTCGATTTATTGTCATATGGCAAAGAAATCGGTCATAGGTTTATGGTTGAGCATTACAAAGATTGAGAAGGAGCTGTGTCTTATTGGGGGTTAAGCCTTATAATCTCATGAGGAAAAATATGGGGTTGGGAGACAAAACTCATTTTTGGTAGGACATTTGGATAGGACAGTTTCCGTTGAAGCATTATTTCTCGAACCTGTATGCTATTGAGATGTTTAAAAGGTGTTGGTAAAAGACAGGGTTGGGCTTAGCACTGTTGAGGGGTTACGGTTTAGTTGGGGTTGGTCGAAGGTCTCTCTCTCGGGGGTCGAGACGGAGGAGGTGGCTGTTCTGTCTCAAATGCTAGAAGCGTATTAGTTTCTTGCTGGTCAGACGGGTGGCTTTGGGCTAAGGATTTACAAGGTTCGTTCTCGGTTAGTTCGGCTAGAAGCATAATTGAGGAGGCGAAATTTGGGGGCGGTGAAAGGTTTATGGACTGGTTGCCTTGGGTTCCTATTAAGGTGAACTGCTTCATGTAGAGGGCATTGCAAAAAAAAATTGCGGTTAAATGCAACTTGGTGGCGAGGGGTGTGGTTTCACTTTCGATTGATTGCAACGTATGTCCAGGGGTGGGAGACTCCGAGTTCCATATTTTTATAGGCTGTAGTAAGGCAAAAGAGATGTGGAGGTTTTTGTCTTTGTGGATAGGTGTAGACTTGACTGGATTGGATAATTTGGGTTAGCTTTTGGGGGTTACGGAGGAACAGGTTTCAAGGGTCGAGGGAAGCGCTGTAGGGAATTATTTACACACTAGTCTAGCTGCTCTAGAAGGCTAGAAATGTAGTTGTGTTTAACAAGACGAGGAGGTCCTTAGAGGCTGTTGTGGAGCATGTCATATTGAACTCGTTTGAGTGGATTAGAAGCAGGTCAAAGCACAGGGGTTTAAGCTGGGATATGTGGTTATGTGATCCTTTATCTTGTGTGTAATTGTTCTGTTTTGTTGTTTTTTGTTCTTACTGTATGTTGTGCGTGGGTGTTCCTAGCACCTTGCTAGGGCATCAGTACTTCTTTTATGGTTATATAGTTGTTTGCCTTTAAAAAAAATCTTAAAAGTGTCAAGCTTAGACCATCAATAATAAGAAAGCCTAAAAACATATATAAACATGTGCCACGTCAGCTGTCACTTCATAAAAACATCAACAAAACTTTTATTTTGTTATATTAACCTTTTGTTTTGTTGTTATTAACAAATAACTGAATAATTTCTCTATTGTTTCTATAAAAAGTTTGTGATTCTAGGATGCAACCGAAGGTATTGATCTATTTATAGTGATGAATGTTTTAAGAAGAAATTTTAATATGCGAAGACAAAGAAATAATCTCTATCCCACAATAATACGATCAAGACTGATAAATGATGATGGTATTTTTTATAAATAAAGTAACTATTTTGACTTTATTTTTTAATCGTCTTAAGTCCCGCTTTGGGGTAAGGGGGCGTAAATTCGGGCTACTAGAATTGCGCGCACGGGTGAGAGGTTAAAACCATGATAAGTAGTAATCGAACAATGACTAAAACTAGAAAATAACGTAAAATAAAAATACAAATTTCTAACACCAAATTACTCACGTGAAGTAAAACATAGACAAAGTCGAATTTATACTGACTCGTACTAGAAAGTCTATGGGGTAAATAACATGAGAGATCTAATGTGATCATCAAATATCGTCCTAAGTAGCAACCGATCGATGATCAAATCTAAGAAAAAACGTAAAACAAAACTAACAAACAATGAAACTCATTTAACTTTTGTCGCAAAATTATAAAAAATGGCATTTTAGAGATTATGACGAAAGAGTTTTAAATCTAAAAATTAACTATTATCTCTCTAATTAACTATTCAAAAACATTTTATACTAAAAAATTACATTACTAGTAAAATAAAAAAGTAAATAATTTAATTAAACAAACAAAATAAATAAATAAATAAATAATAAAAACATATATTTCTATTAAAAATCGTTAACTAATGAATAAATTATAAGTAATTGATAAAAACAAAAGTGATAAATTTAATAAAATAAAAATAAACTAGTGATAAATTTAATAATATAAAAGAACTTAAGTAAATTACAGATTATGTCCTTTATAAATGAAATTAAGATTATGTTATTTGGACAACATGATCATTTTACCTTAAAGTTAACATCAATTAGCTTAAAGGACAAAGAGCATGCAAAACGTAGAAATAAATGACATGTTGCGTGCTTTTTTAAGATAAAGGACAAAGAGTGCGATTTAGTACATAAATAAATGACAGTTTGTGCATTTTACTCAAAAATTTGTCACGCTTAGTGAGTTCTAGGCCAGGAAAAGGCAATTTAAAAACATGACATACATTAGGTTGTAATATGCTTGCAAGAACATATACCAAGTCAAACACGCAAGTGTGTAATTTCTACAACATGCATTCATCGGTAGTCGTCGCCACCAGATCTATATCATAGTTTTTTAACCGACTACTAGACATGCCACAAAGGCACAGTCCTTACATACCGATAGTTGTCGTGATTGGGTCCTGACTTTCACTGAAACACGTCGTACTGATAGCCGTGACTACCGGGTCATGGAATTTCACCGGAACAAGTCATACATAGTTTAGACAATGTATTGACTTTTACAACATTAAACCATCCCTTATCCTTAGTGTGAGTAAGTACAAAGCTTGTTGTGCTACCTTATATTTACACCAAATCACTTTTTTTGTTTAAGCATACTTTACTTTCCTATAATTCTTACGTTTAACATTCATTTTGTTTAAAACATACTTTATCTTTAAAACATTTATCACCCCAAACATTTAAAAAGAGGTCTAGAAACTCACCTAAATAGTTGCCGTACACTTAACTATCAAATTGATTTCGACTCGAGAATCCCTGAATCAACCTGGCCAGAGATCACATACAAGATCAACTTTACATTCGTGATTCCCAAAGAATGTAAGGATTTTCATTGATACAACATTTCGTGGCAATAGGAACATTTTGTTACTCTCCACATTTTGCTCGACCAACTATTCGTTGGAAATCTAGTCCACCCTACTTTTCGTTCAACAAACCTTTCGTTATGGAACAAGACCTTATACAGTTTTCATTGTACGAGACTTTTCATTGAACATAGGGCTGAGCGAAATGTACCCGTCTTTACTCAAAACCCTAATCAAAGCTGTTGTGGCGACTTTGATGTACAAACCTGAAACCACATCAAGATTTCAACTTTATGAATCCTTATGTCGTGATATGGACATGTACCATGCTTCCATGCATCATGGTAACCATTTTAGTAAAACTAACCTTTGAACCGAAACCAAACTTTCAAGCTTGAAAACTCAACGGAATAACCTTAAACCAACTCCTGAAACTTATACAAACTACCGTTGTTTCCTTTTGGTCCCCTTTAGAATCCGTCTCGAAACAAGCAAGAATGAGAGTTTCTCTCTCTAGAACTCTCCCTTTCTGTTTCTCTAGTATATTGAAATGGAAATGGTAAAATTAGGATGGAGGTTATTGCATTCTTACCATATCAGAGTTGAGATATTAATGACCTTTTTCCTCTTTGGCCTTCCAAACTTTCATTTCCATATTCATATGAGCTTTGAAGATCCATAATCAATTTATATCACATTTATTGAAAATTTGGGGTGTTACATAAACACACATTTCAATGTGGCACTTACACCTAATTTATTTTGAGCGACTCCTAATCTACAACTATTTACCCAAACGACCATTGTAACTGCAATAGTTACAATAGCCCATAATCTTAGTAGCGGAGGAAAATCTTCAAAAGAAATTAAATCAAAATGTAATAAATATAATATTTTGTACGACAGTCTTATTGTCACGTAAACAATAGCTCATATACTGGAGCAGAGTCATTGTTGCTTTCCCGGAATAATGAATTTTTAAGCTGTTTAAACCAAATGGTAATTTTTTAAAGATTTTTTTAATTATTTGTATGGCTGAAGAAACAAAAAGAATGACTATGACAGGTAAATATTGCTATGTTATTGGTATTTTGGTGAAGACGTACAAACCGCTAAGATAGAAATCTTGGGGTTTTTTTTAATATATTAAACTTTGAAAAGCTAGCCATAAGAATCAACTTTTCATAATAAATCTTATGTTTTTATTTTTATTTTTAGTGGTTAAAAATCTCCAATCATTAATGATTATGATTGAATGATTTTCTTTTAATCTTAAAAAGTTAGTTGTAATTAGGCACTGTGAAGACTATAGGCATGAATGCTAACAAGTTATGGAAAATGGAACATCCAGAGTAATCTGTTTTAATGAAAATTAAGAATCATATATCAAAAGAAAGACGAGTTAATGAGCTTTAACTTTTCTCTTAGAACGACGACTTTTTTGTATTAAACAACCACACTCTACAAATTAGAGAGTTTCGTTGTCCTACCCCGGATAAAATTGATGAGCTTAACTTTATCGCATTTTCTTTTAACAAACATCACATAGTCCTGCGGTACACTTAAAAATGATTCATTTTGGGTGGTCATTTCACTTATATATTAGTTTCAAGGAGGAAATTACATTATATTCTATTGGATTGTAAATAAATTATTATGACATTTAGTCATATGAGGAACTCTCAAACATATCATTTATATAATAAAACTTTTACTAACGTTGAAGTCTAGGTGTTGCTCCCTTTAAGTTTAAGGATTTGAGTCCCATTAAAGGTGGATTGGTATAAATTTTTTTGTTCTAAAAAAACAAAACAACCATTGTGTTTTTTTTTCTTCCGGATGAAGTAGCTTTTTTCCAGTGAACTTGTTTCTAGACTTTAGATTTGAGGAAATGATCTCGCTAAAAGTTAAATCTTAATTCTTAGACACAACCAAATTTTATAAGTTAATAATAGATGACCAAATTTTATAAATTAATATATAGGAAATTTGTGATTTATTTTTTTTATTTAATTCCTTAGAAATTCTTCTATAGGTAATTAACTACGGTAGCCGTTGGTAATGTTTCGTAGATAATTGTGACTTTTATAGTAAATGCAAGTCAACTAAAACCAAAGAATCAAATGTTCTTTATAACAAGATAAGTACTTTCTAAAACAAGAGTCCTATGCATCAAGTTGCAAATAAGATATAGGAAATATTTGACTTTTGGTTTAGGGTTTCTAAACTCTTTAACAACTAAGGTCTTCGATGGACGCTGCTGATCATTCATTTGCATTCCTTACTTTATTACAAGCAAAAAAGCCTATATTCATGGGTGGGAATGCATGAAAAGTTGCAATTAGAGGCTTATAACCTTCCATATCCATTCGTTATTTCCACTTGTTTTTTTCCTAATTAATTCTACAATGATTCCATTAACAACATCATCAGATTAAAATACAAAAATTCTTTGATTTACGAAGTGTACACGACTACTAAATAACGTGCGTAATTATACATATAACATGTGTAATTAGATTTACTCATGCGTGAATTGTGTGATCACATGCGCAATAATGATTTCTCATGCGTGATTTTTGTGTTTGTTCATGTGTGACTTTGTGTTTAACCTATGCATGATTAAGGTTTGAATTTTATAACACGCGTAAATAAGTCGCATACGCTTCGCACATTAAGGAACTATTGTACCTTAACCTTTCCCTATACATATATTAAGGGTGGGCTCAATAGGAAACCTAGGAAACCATGCATTTAACATGTAAAAAATATTTATTTTACAATTTTTAGCTTTTGAACATAAATACGTTAATAGGCCTTTTTAATAAATATATGTAAAACCTAAAAGAATTTTTAAAAAAATGTTAAAAAAGTTATAAAAGTAATTTTTTATTAGAATGAATTTTACACATCTTAATATGCAAAAGTTTAAAAAAACTTAAAAAAAAAAAACCTTTTACATGTTTATATATATATATATAATATATATAATGCATATATATGCATATAACATGTGTAATTAGATTTACTCATGCGTGAATTGTGTCATAACATGCGCAATAAGGATTTCTCATGCGTGATTTTTGTGTTTGTTCATTGTGACTTTGTGTTTAACCTATGCATGATTAAGGTTTGAATTTTATAAGACGTGTAATTAAGTCGCATACGCTTCGCACACTAAGGAACTATTGTACCTTAATCTTTCCCTATATATATTTAAGGGTGGGCTCAATAGGAAACCTTAAAATAGTGAAGAGTCAGGGAACCATGTATTTAACTTGTAAAAAAAGTTTTTGTTTTACAATTTTTAGCTTTTGAACATAAATACATTAATAGGCCTTTTTAATAAAAAATATGTAAAAACTAAAAAAAATTAAAAAATGTTAAAAAAAGTTATAAAACTAATTTTTTATTAGATGAATTTTACACATCTTAATATGTAAAAGTTTAAAAAAAACTTAAAAAAAATACTTTTTACATGTTTATATATATATATATATATATATATATATATGAACAGGGTAAAATGAGAAGCAGTTTGAGTTGTGAGAATTAGGCCAAAAAAAAATCTCAAAAATCTTTTAAAAAAATAACTTGTTTCAGAAAAAAAAAACAAAAAGATAAAAAATGCCGCATGCACAAATTTACGTAAGGTATAAAAAATTTTCATCACCGTAACAAATTTTACATCAGTGTGTAAACAAAACTTACATCAGGCATAACTATCGACTCGTCAATTTTTTTCTTTTTTTATAGATATGTATATAGTATTTTCATTTATGTGTGTGCAAAAAATTGTGTCCCAACTTAAACTTTAAGTATGATTTCTCATGTTTATCACAACTCATAATAGTGTCACACCCCGACCCGCAGCGGAATAAGAGTCGGGAATAATTGAGTTATCACCAAAGCTCATTATGTTTACTAAAATGTTTCATATTTATTAAATTCAAATTATAACTTAAATGTTCAAATTAAATCCATACAATTACAAGGGAATTAAACTAAGTAAAACAATCCAATACTTAAACTGATTTATTCTTCTAGGCCTTCCTATGTGTTTCTTGCCTCAGCTGGATCACCTGTATCATGTGTAAAACGGGGGATATTTTGGGTCAACAAAAGTTGGCGAGTGAACCTTGATAAAACATTGTTATTAATTTCTTGTTGTACTTAATATTGAAAAGTTGTGCAATAATCACATGTGAGCAAACATATGAATATAACAAAACACAAACCACATTGGATGAGTAAATGACATAAATGATGATGTATATGAATCAAGGCTCAATCAAACGAGCCGATCGAATGACATGAATGATGATGTATGTGAGATCAAGGCTCAATCAAACGGAGCCGATCGAAATGAGGCACCTGATACTCAACCCGTATCCCACGGGGAGCTGATGGGCCTAATGAAATGCTTGCACTGAAAATGATAAATCCAAACTAAACATAATTCACACAACAATTGGTACACATTTGATACACATTTGATCACAGATATGATGTATGCACAAGTGTTTATATTTATATAATAATAGAATTGTACGACACATGATACACCCCAAAACGTGATTAAAACGGGGAATTGGTAGAGATTCACTCACATTGGGTGCGTTCTTTGATGACGTTGGATGCGCACGAGTTTTGGGATTTGATCGACGAGGAAAACTAACCTAAAATAATAATGAAATGGTTCGGTAAATAATGTAACATCCATCAAAAAACGTGTTTCCAAACCCGCTTGTTTGTAATTGAATATCAAGTTATAAAAATTTGTTGCGTATTTATGACTTATTTTAATTTTAAACGATACATAATTAATAACCAATTTAGGATTTAAAAAGTATAATTGTTAAAAAGTAAAAATAAAACAATTAAAAAGGAAAACCGGCTGCCGGGTTTCGAACCCGGGTCAGCCGGATGAAACTTCAAAGACTTAACTCACACACATTCCACCACTCCGCCACTTGTGTTATTTGATGATATATCGAAACAATTAATACAAATAACAAAACTCGAAATCAAATTCAGTCAACAGCACGCCCATTTCGCAGTCGCCGGAAATCCCGACGACTTCGCCAATTATTGACGGTTTCTATTGACTTAACGGATGATTTAATCTCGACGTCGGTTATAACCGATGTCTAATCCCGCGACATCAGTCATAACCGCCGGAGAAAAGCTGACCAACGAATCAAGACAGAAATCGGACCAAATTCATCGAAATTCTTTCCTATAAATACACACCCAAGTCTCTGGAAATCATTTCGCTCAAAATCGCACCATTTCTCGAATCAATTTCACTCGCCGGAAATATTCTGCCATCACCGGACTTTCGCCGGAAAACCAAGACTCACATCAACACGGTAAATACCTCGACTCTTTCTGTGTCAATCCATTGTTAGACTATTACTAACATTAATCCATCACCCAGAATCAATCCCAGACAACGTAGCCGAATATTCTGCTTTCGCCGGAAAACTTCTGGAATTTCCAAAATCACGCTGTGAATCGGTATGATCATCTAAACCTCCTGATAATCGTTGCTCAGTAATTCAATTTCACATCTAATCAATCAAAACTGTTAATTGATCCGAACAGACGGAGTTCACAAAACAGAGCCGACGATCCTTGCCGGAGTTCTGAGAAAGACATCTGTTCGGTACATTCATTTCCAAAACTCTCTCTATTTCATCGCATTACAATCGCTTATAAAGTTCGTTAATTGAATTTAACAAGAAACAGTTGAATAATCGTTGTCTGTGTTTTGAACGAAGAAGATGAATTCGAACTAATGTATACGTGAAATTAAAACAAGATAATAAACCGGGTTAGACACACAGTCCATGTAACATTTGTCAAAAACGAGTTTTCCAAACCCGCTTCGTTTGTAATCGAATATCAAGTTATAAATGTTTCGTTGCGTATATATGTCAATTTTAATTTTTAATGATGCATAATTAATAAACAAACTAGAATATAAAAGTTATAATTGATAAAAATAAAAATAAAATAAATAAAATGAAAAACAGGCTGCCGGGACTCGAACCCGGGTCAGCCGGAAAGACTCAAAGACTTAACACGCGCACTCATAACCACTCCGCC
Source organism: Scalesia atractyloides (assembly GCA_947069175.1). Taxonomy (NCBI): domain Eukaryota; kingdom Viridiplantae; phylum Streptophyta; class Magnoliopsida; order Asterales; family Asteraceae; genus Scalesia; species Scalesia atractyloides. The sequence continues at coordinate 90,093,285 of CAMTDV010000028.1, read as the reverse complement.
ACTTGATATTTTCTGTTAGTTCTAGGAATCAACTAAACCTTATGTTCAACCATAAATCAACCGGTTTACGCTAACTGAAACCGTTATCGGCTTCCAAACGTCCTGGACGTTTGAGTGATCACGGAATTTTGATTATAACCGATAAACCGACAATTTTAATCAATTTAGTCTTGAATGGACTTGAATTCATGAGTTGATCGGTTTTAATAACCGAAAAATCTGCACTTCCTGATTTACTCCAACCTTAGTCCCCTCTCGCGACTCAAACTCATCTGCAGACCTTCAATTTCATTTTCGCAATACTTTCAGTTCGTCGGAAAAGCTATTTGAACTCGCCGGACTTTCGCCGGAAAACCGTGTTTTCCATCAAATCAGTAAGTCTCTCATTTCTTTCATCGTCTATCAGTTGTTAAGCTTTTGCTAACTCAAACCCTTCAATCGGAATCAGTTTCAGACGTCGATATCGGATAATTCACTCTCGCCGGAAAACTTCTGAAAGTTCCCAATTCTCGCTGTGAAACGGTATAGTCTTTTAAACCTTCTGGTAATCCTTGTTCAGTGCTTCAATTCTGTATCTACTAATCAAAATTGTTAATCTGTCCGCTCAGACGAAATCCGTAAAAACAGAGCCGACGACTTCGCCGGAATTCTGAGATAAATCGTTTCTCCGGTATGTTTACTTCCAAAATCTTCTCTGCCATTTCATTTTAGTCATTTGAATGTTTGTCAATCGAATTAAACAAGAAACAGTAGAGTAATCGTAGTCTGTGATTTTGTGATGAAGAAGACGAAGTTAGGTTGTTTATAAGTTTAATATAATTTGGATATTATCTCGGGTTAGACACACAGTCCAGCGGTGGACTGTGTGCGCACATATATCACACGCCGCGAGTTCGATCCTTGACATACACGTATGCTCTGTAATAAAGATGTTTTATTTTTCTAACTGAACCGGACTAACTCACGGTAGATGTTAAGTATAATAAAAATCGGTATATTAACCAGGTTAGACACACAGTCCAGCGGTGGACTGTGTGCAACACTAACCCACAGGTCCCGGGTTCGAGACCTGTTGCACACTCCGGTTCGATGATTAAAACCCTTTTTGAAAATAAAAGAATTTTGAATAAACTAAAATAGTATATAAATATAATTAAAAACAGAATTATTTCGGGTTAGACACGTAGCTCAGTTGGTAGAGCTGCGTGCACGCGTACGGGAGGTCTCGGGTTCGAGTCCTGCCCGGCGCATACATACACACAATAGAACCGGTCAAACAGTCAACAGTCACAGTCAAACATTCAACGGTCAATGGTCAACGCAAAAGTCAACATTTTTTATATTTTTATTTATTTAATTTAATTTAAAAATCAATTAAAAATACTTAAAAATAATGTTTTTTAAAGATAGGAAATAGCCTTAAACTCACAAAAATATATCTAAAAATCCTATTAAAATTATTAATAAAATCCACTCATTTACTATACCTTCCGTTATTATTTAGGTTAGTTAATCCTCGTTGATCAATCCTTCAAACTCGTGCGCATCTCATCATCTCCAACCGAACGCACCCAATGTGAGTGAATCTCTACAAATTCCCCGTTTTAATCACGTTTTTGGGGTGTATCATGTGTCTTACCAATTATTATATTTAAATCATTGTGCATACATCATATCCATGAACAAATGTGTATTCAGCTTGTATCAACTGTTTGTGTGGTTATTGTTTAGATTTAATTTATTATTTTCAGTACATGCAATATCATAGGCCGCCGCTCCCCATTACATTATGAGCGTTGAGCAGTTCCCCATTACATTATGAGCGTGAACCGGGCGTTGCCAACATACGATCGGCTCCGTTTGATTGAGCCTTGATCGCACAGACATTCATCATAGGCCGTCAGTTCCCCATTACATTATGAGCGTGAACGTGACGTTGCCAACATATACAGTTTCATTCATGTTATATATTCATGCAAGTTCATATGTTATTGTATGTTATTGTATGTTATTGTTTGTGGTTGTTTTTGCTACTGTTTGATTATTTACATTTGCTCACATATGACTATTGCACAATTTTTCCTTGATAAAGATAACAAGAAATCAATAATAAATGTTTATCTAACAAGGTTCACTCGCCAACTTATGTTGACCAAAAAACCCCCATTTTTACACATGATACAGGTGACCCAACTGCAGCAAGAAACACATAGGATTGGCTTAGGAGAATAAACTGGTTTAGAGCTTGGATTGTTTAGTTGATTATTTTTCTTTGTATTTGTATGAACATGTTTGGATTATTGAGAATGTAATTTTGACTTAAATGAATATGAAACATATTAGTAAATATCATGAGCTTTGGTGATAACCCAATTATGCCCCGACTCTTATTCCGCTGCGGGTCGGGGTGTGACAGATTGGTATCAGAGCCATGACTATAGGGATATAGGATAGGTTATTAGACTCTTAGAGCCTATACTATAGTTGATTAGAAATTTTTAAGATTTTTGTGTGTTACATGCAAAATTGATGATGTTTATATGTTTTATGTTTAATGTTACATTCAATGTTATGCAAACATGTTCATAAGTACATATTATTATATAATGCCTATCATGAATCATATTCTCATAACATATCATATCCATGAAAGCACACATCACATCATTTTCATGATTGTTTTTACAATGATTTTTGTATTTTCAAATCACATCAAAGTGAGTTCTCATGACGGGCATGTAGTAACTGGAAGGGTACAATTACCGGTAGTCGAACGTCCTGTCTAGGTTGGCATTCGTATAAATCCAAAATAAAGGACCAGTTTGCCTACCTAGGGACTAACGATGAGAGTACGAAGTATCTATTAGGCCAAAGCATGCTATACCAAACGTCGTGTGAGCTAACCCCACTTTGAGTTGTCATTGTGTCTACACCTGGACACATTCCGACCATACATCTCGTAAACATATTTTGTGGGTTTCATTCGGGTAATGCGAGTGTTAAACCGCCAATACTAATGTGAATCCTACCAAGCCAATAGTCATGGGGCCCACATGACAATACAGGTGAAGGTATGGGGGACATTTGAGGCCCAACATGAGCAAACCCAAGACATCCTATGGATGTAGTTGCATCATATACTCATGCAAGGTGGTTTGTGATTGTTTGTTTACATACGTTTGTTCATATATGATTATTGCACAATTTTTCCATATTAAATACAACAAGGAATCAATAACAAATGTTTTTAACAAGGTTCACTCGCCAACTTTTGTTGACCCAAAAACCCCCATTTTTACACATGATACAGGTGATCCAGTTGAAGCAAGAAACATATAGGACGACCTAGAAGAATAAAACAGCTTAGAGGTTGGATTGTTTATTTAACTTTTCTTTTCCTTGTATTGTATGAGTTTGACTTGAACATTTGAGATGTAATTGGAATTTAATAAATATGAAACATATTAGTAAACATCATGAGCTTTGGTGATAACCCAATTATGCCCCGACTCTTACTCGGTCGGGGTGTGACAGATTGGTATCAGCGCCATGACTATAGGGATATAGGATAGGTTATTAAACCCTTAGAGCCTATACTATAGTTGATTAGAATTTTTAAATTGTTTGTGTGTTACATGCAAAATTCATGATGTTTATATGCTTTATGTTTATTGTTACATTCAATGTTATGCAAGCATGTTCATAAATACATACTATTATACAATGCTCATCATGAATCATATTCTCATAACATACCATATCCATGAGAGCACACACCTCACAATTCTTATGATTTTTACAACGATTTTTGTATTTTCAAATCACATCAATGTGAGTTCTTATGACGGGCATGTAGTAACTGGAAGGGTATGAGTACCGGTAGTCAGAACGTCCTGTCTAGGCTTGGCATTCGTATAAATCCAAAATAAAGGACCAGTTTGCCTACCTGGGGACTAACGATGAGAGTACGAAGGACCTATTAGGCCAAAGCATGCTATACCAATCGTCGTGTGAACTAACCCCACTTTGAGCTGTCATTGTGTCTATACCTGGACACCCTCCGACCATACATCTCGCAAACATATTTCATGGTTTTCATTCGGGTGATGCGAGTGTTAAACCACCAATACAATGTGAATCCTACTAAGCCAATAGTCATGGGGGCCCACATGACTATACGGGCGATGGTATGGGGGACATTGGAGGCCCAAACATGAGCAAACCCAAGACATCCTATGGATGTAGTTGCATTATTGATGATTATGTTATTTTATTATTTTAAACGACACATGACACCTAAACACTCCTTAAACTCACCATCTTCCTATGTATGTTCCTGTAGATGTCGGCTAGGCAGCTACGTGGAGGTCGAAAGTCAGGAAGGTCAAACGAACGCTTGGCCACTCAAATTGCAAAACAAATGGCCGCGGTGCTTCCTGATATTGTAATTCAAGTCCAGCAAGCTCTCAAGCGAATCCTATCAACCCTCCCAATCAAGAGGATCAAAACGTCGACAACTTTCCCTCCAAGAAGTGCTCCTACAAACACTTCAAGTCTTGCGATCCCCCAAAGTATGAAGGGACCGAAGGTGTCACCGCTCTCCTCCACTGGTTTGAGGAAATGGAAAACACCTTCCTCAATTGCGATTGTCCCGAGGATCGCAAGGTACGTTACACAACCGGGAGACTATTTGGGGTAGACCTGACTTGGTGGAACACCGAGAAGGGTAAGAGAAGTGTTGAAGATGCTATGGCCTTAACGTGGAAGAGTTAAGGGAAATCATGACGAGACGCTTCTGTCCAAGAAGCGAGATCAAAAAGTTAGAGGATGAATTTCATTCGTTGAAGCAAAAGGAGGGAGATCATACTTCCTACAACAAGAGGTTTTTAGAGTTGAACCAAATGGTCCCTAACTTGTTCACCCAGTTTACTTCTTAGTCGAACACTATATTCGAGGCCTCCCCTCGAAAATTCAAGACTCAGTTCTCAGCACTTCGCCTGCAACTCTCGAAGCTGCTATGGAATTAGCTACCGAGCTTACCGAGAATCGTATTCGCAACGGAAAATTCAAGGGGGAGAAAAAGAAAGCTCCCATTGAGGCTCAAACCTCAAATCATTCTGGCTCCTCTTCGAAATTTACTGGCAAGAGGAAACGAAATACCAGGAACTTTGCTGTCACACAAACAAACCCCCCAATCACTGCTGCACCCATCACTCAAGTTGCCCCCTCACCCGCACCATACAAAAGGCCATACTCCGGCCCCTACCCAAAATGCACCCGGTGCCAATACCATCACTCTCCCGAACACCCTGTCAATATTGCACCAGCTGTGGCCGTGCAGGTCACACCATCCAAACCTGCCGCTCACTGCAGCGAATGAACCGCAACCAACCCACAACCCAAACCCACCATCAGATAATGGGTCAAGCCCAACAACCCCTACTACTACCACCTACACAACATACGGCCCAAACCTACTACCAACCCAACTACCCCATGATGCAACCCATGCGGGCTTGTTACAACTATGGAGACCCAAACCACTTTAGAGACACTTGTCCACGCTTGGTGAACATCATACATGCTGAAGCTCAAGCAAATCCGGTGAACCAAGCTAACCAAGCTCCTCCACCTGCTAGAGGAAGAGCTTTCAACATCAATGCCAACCAAGCTAGGGCCGACAACAACGTGGTTAACGGTACGTTTCTCATCAATGGTAGTTATGCATCCATGTTATTTGATACTGGCGCGGATAAGAGTTTTGTGTCCTTAGAATTTGAACCCCTCCTCAACCAAACCCGTGATAAACTCATGGAATCCATAACGGTGGAAGTTGCTGACGGAAAACCGGTCTCATTAAACTCCATTATCCGAAACTGTACTCTCACTCTAAACGATCACGATTTTCCAGTTGACCTCATTCCTATGAAATTGGGAAGTTTCGATATTATAATCGGCATGGACTGGCTCAGCCAACATCATGCTGAAGTGGTATGCCGCGAAAAGTTCATCCGCATTCCTCTTGCAGACGGTCAAACCCTACGAATCTTTGGAGAAACCCCTTCGAAAGGACTCAAACTGATGTCTTGTCTTCAAGCCCGAAAATATCTCCGCAAGAATTATGTCGCATTTCTAACTCACGTTGTCAAGAAGGGAAACAAGGAGAAGAAACTCGAAGATATACCTGTAGTGAAAGAATTCCCACAAGTCTTTCCCGACGACATCTCAGGACTTCCTCCCATGAGAGAAGTCGAATTCCTCATTGATCTTATACCTGGCGCTACACCCGTCGCGAAATCTCCTTATAGGTTAGCCCCATCCGAAATGCAAGAGCTGGCCAGTCAACTACAAGAACTGACCGACAAAGGATTCATACGTCCTAGCTCATCGCCTTGGGGTGCACCTGTTCTGTTTGTGAATAAGAAAGATGGAACGTTTCGCATGTGTATCGATTACAGAGAACTCAACAAATTAACGGTCAAGAACCGCTATCCATTACCTCGCATCGATGATCTACCAGACCAACTTCAGGGCGCCACCTGTTTTTCAAAGGTCGACCTTCGTTCTGGCTATCATCAACTCAGAGTACATGAAGAAGACGTCCCAAAGACCGCCTTCCGAACTCGTTATGGTCATTACGAATTCATGGTCATGCCATTTGGATTAACCAACGCCCCAGCTGTGTTCATGGATCTAATGAATAGGGTATGCAAACCCTATCTCGACCGTTTTGTCATAGTCTTCATCGACGACATCCTCATCTACTCAAAGTCTAAATCTGATCATGAACGACACCTTCGACTCATCCTCACACTCTTAAGAACCGAAAAGCTCTACGCTAAATTCTCAAAATGCGAATTCTGGTTAAGAGAAGTACAATTCCTTGGACATGTCGTCAATGACAAGGGAATACACGTCGACCCCTCAAAGATCAAAGCAGTACAGGAATGGCAAGCGCCCCGTACCCCTACCGAAGTAAGATCATTTCTTGGTTTGGCGGGTTACTATCGCCGTTTCATTGCAAATTTCTCCCGTATTGCTGTACCACTCACGGCTTTGACACATAAGGGAAAACCCTTCATATGGGGACCTAAACAAGAAGAAGCCTTCCAAACCCTTAAGCAAAAGCTTTGTGACGCACCTATCCTCACACTCCCCGAAGATTGCGATGACTTTGTAGTATATTGCGACGCATCAGGCAAGGACTAGGCTGTGTATTAATGCAAAGGGGAAAAGTGATAGCCTATGCTTCTAGGCAACTCAAAGTGCATGAGAAGAACTATACTACCCATGACCTGGAACTTGGAGCCGTTGTGTTCGCTCTTAAGATATGGAGACATTACCTCTACGGTACCAAGTGTGAAATATACACTGACCACAAGAGCCTCCAACATATCTTTAACCAAAAGGAGTTGAATATGAGGCAACGAAGATGGTCGAACTTCTTAATGACTACGACTGCGAAATTCGGTATCATCCTGGCAAGGCAAATGTGGTGGCCGATGCACTCAGTCGAAAGGGTTATGCGAACTCCATTCCTCTTCTATGTTCGCAAATCATAACCGACATCAAAGATCAAATCCGAGAAGCTCAACATGTTTCCATAACAGAATACGACATACGCAATGAGTTATCTTGTGGAGCAAAACTTAAACTCGAAACAAAATCCGACGGTATTCTGTATTATCTAGATCGCATATGGATCCCCGATCACAATAACCTTCGCAATTTCCTTATGAAAGAGGCGCACAAAACTCATGAGAAGAACTACACCACCCACGACCTAGAACTAGGAGCCGTTGTGTTCGCTCTTAAGATACGGAGACATTACCTCTACGGTACCAAGTGTGAAATATACACGGACCACAAGAGCCTCTAACATATCTTCAACCAAAAGGAGTTAAACATGAGGCAACGGAGATGGGTCGAACTTCTTAATGACTACGACTGTGAAATTCGGTATCATCCTGGCAAGGCAAACGTGGTGGCCGATGCGCTCAGTCGAAAGGGTTATGCGAACTCCATTCGTCTTCTATGTTCGCAAATCATAACCGACATCAAAGATCAAATCCGAGAAGCCCAACATGTATCAGTAACGGAAAACGGCGTACGCAAGGAGCTGTCTTGTGGAGCTGAACTTAAAATTGAAACTAAATCCGACGGTATTCTGTACTATCTAGATCGCATATGGATTCCCGATCACAATAACCTTCGTGATATCCTTATGAAAGAGGCGCACAAAACACGATACTCTGTACACCTAGGAGCCGACAAGATGTATCAAGACCTTCGATACACCCACTGGTGGCCTGGCATGAAAAATGATATTGCTGTTTTTGTTTCCAAGTGCCTTACCTGTTCTAAAGTAAAAGCTGAACATCAAAGACCCTCAGGACTTCTAGTCCAACCTGAAATACCTGTATGGAAGTGGGAAAACATAACTGTCACACCCCGACCCGCAGCGGAATAAGAGTCGGGGCATAATTGGGTTATCACCAAAGCTCATGACATTTACTAATATGTTTCATATTTAATAAAGTTCAAAGTTACATTTCAAAAATCCAAACATGTTCATTCAATACAAGGAAAATAAGCCAAGCATAACAATCCCAACACTAAATCGTTTTATTCTTCTAGTCCAAGTCCTATATGTTCCTAGCTGCTGCTGCTTCACCTGTATCATGTGTAAAATGGGGGTTTTTGGGTCAACATAAGTTGGCGAGTGAACCTTATTAGATGAACATTTATTAATAAATTAATTGTTAGTTTATCAATGAATATTTGTGCATAATCATAGATGAGCAAATGTAAATAATCAAGCAATGGCAAATAGCAGTCACAACTATAACATACAATAACACATGACAGCATACATGAACATACCAACATCATACTGTAAATAACATAAATGAAACTGTGCGATCAAGGCTCAATCAAACGGAGCCGATCGTATTGCATGTACTGAAAATGAAAATGTCTGTGCGATCAAGGCTCAATCAAACGGAGCCGATCGTATGTGGGCACGCCAGGTTCAACCGCATAATAAAATGGGGAACATGCTCAACGCTCATAATGTAATGGGGAGCGGCGGCCTATGAAATGCATGTACTGAATAATAAATTGCATCCAATAATAACTACTTAACAGCAACAAACTGAATACACAAGTTCATGATATGATGTATGCACAATGGTTTAGTAATAATATATATATACAAAGACACATGATACACCCCAAAACGTGATTAAAATGGGGAATTTGTAAGATTCACTCACATTGGGTGCGTTGGATTGGAGATGGTGCGATGCGCACGAATTAGATGAGCGGACAACGAGAAATACTAACCTAAATAATAACGGAGAAATATATCAAACGAGTGGATTTTATTAAGGATTTTAATGAAATTTTTAGATATATTTTTGTGAGTTCAAGGCCATTTTCTATCTTTAAAAATGTTATTTTTAAGTATTTTTAATTGATTTTTAAATTTAATTAAATAAATAATAATATAAAAAGAATTGTTTATTTAGCGTTGACCGTTGACCGGTTCGATCAGCGAATTAATCTGCGCCGGGTGAGGCTCGAACCCGAGACCTCCCGTTCGCGTGCACGCAGCTCTACCAACTGAGCTACGTGTCTAACCCGATATAATCTTGTTTTTATTTATACTTATACACTTATTTCAGTTCACCCGGAATTCTCTTTAACTTCAAAAACATTTTAATTCAACGGACCGGTGTAAGTGACGGTTTCGAACGCGCGACGTATGGTTCATGTTGCACACAGTCCACCGCTGGACTGTGTGTCTAACCCGGTTATTATCTGGTTTTTATTATACTTAACAACTAACCGAGTTAACCCGGTTTAGTTTTTGATCAAAAAGGCATTTTATTACACAAGGTGTGCGTGGAGTAGGGATCGAACTCGGGACGTGTATGGTTTTTGTTTGCACACAGTCCACCGCTGGACTGTGTGTCTAACCCGTTTATAATTCGATTTTAATTATCCTTATGTCATCACTGAACTCGTCTTCTTCATTACAAATGCAGACATCAATCAAACAACGATACGCGATTAATTTAGTTGATGAACATGATGTCCAGTTTGAATGCATTGAACCGAAAAGTTTGGGGAAAGAAGATACCGAACAGATCGTCTTCTTCAGAGAATCCGGCGAAACTTGTCGGCTCTGTTTTTGAAACCTTCGGCTGTGAGAATCAATTAACAGGTTTAAGGGATTAGATGTGAAATTGAACTAATGAGTATTGATTATCAGTACGTTGGATTGAGCATACCGGTAATCAACGAGTTTCCGACAATTCCAGAAGTTTTCCGGCGAAAACAGAAAGTCCAGCAATGTCGTCTGTGGTTGATTATGAGCGATGGGTTAATGTTAGTAAGGTTCTAACAATAGATTGAAACCGTAAAGTAGAAGTATTTTACCGATTTGAGTTGAATACGGTTTTCCGGCGACTTTTGCAGAAAATTCCGGCGAGCTGTTTTAGGCGTTCTGGTGGTCCGAAAATGCGACGAAAATGAAATGGAGTATTGGTACGATATCTCTGAGTCGCGAGAGTGGTCTGAAGCTTGTGTTATTCTGGACTTGATGATTTTCCGGTTTTAAAAAACCGACAATGATGAGTCTTTAAGTTTAATCAATTCCAATTTGATTAGAAACCGTCGTGCATCGGTTATAAACTGAATGTGTGAAATAAACAACGATTTGACGATTGGTTTGCCGATTACCGTTTCTCAGATGGCGCCATCGGTTTTAACTGGGTTTTCATTTTTTATTACTTTAACGAACATAATTTTAAACTTGGTAAAGCTTTAAGTAAAAAGTATAAGTTTATTTAACACTACCTATTATATTTTATTATTCAATATATTGTATTTTTACCCTACTTACCATTCAACATATTAGATATTTGAAAACTTTTAGAAATCATTCATAAAAATAATTATCATCATCATTCTTCATTTTTTAATATTTTAACCAACAAAATTTTGAACTTGGTGAAGCTTTTAAGTAATAGCTTTTTTAATTAATAGTTAATTTTATATTAAAATCATTTGGTTAATGATATAATAACTATCTTAATTGAAAAAATAATTATCCATAATTAAGTAGGAGAAAGAGCCAGAAAAACCAAAAAGTAGAAAACTCCAATAAATGACATGTGTTCTCCATAGTTTTCTTTTATTATATAATATAGATATAGATATAGATTGTAACCATGCGACCAGGTCTACAAAATTACCATTTGATTGAATATATATTTAAAACAATGAATTTTACAAAGAACACAAGTTGAATGAATATCTATGTATCTTGGCCAAACGAGATTTTAGGAAGATGCATATGAAATAGTTCACAACAAGAAAGCTTTAGTGGCTGAACAATACAAAAAATCAAACAACCAAAGATAATAGAGTTGGGAATCTACACAACAAGAAAGCGCCCAGTGGCCAGCCTCACCATTCCAAACGGGAGGACGTGGGTTCGAGTCCAGCTCGGCCCGAATAATCCTGCTGGGTAGTAACCGCCAGGCAGCTATGGGGCTAAGCTAGCTTGGGGAGGGAGAACCCTCCCGCGGTCAGGGGTACCGTGCATTTACCCTTTTTTCCCCTCAAGAAACGCCCGAACAATGGAGTAACTTTGCAACCCTAACGACACTTCTAAATGGGGGCAATTGGAAAGACTATGAGGATGTGTGAGGCTAGAAGACAGGTAACGGGTTGGCCTTCTCAGCAAATAAAGTTACGAAAGATGTAACCTTTGTTTTTGTCCAACAGTTTAAAAGCCAAAGTAACTAATATTTTAATTGCAAGTTGCTATAAGCATTTTTACTTTCATAACTCTTTCAACCTTCCCAAAAGCTATTGCAAACATATCAATCCATCTAATTAAAGATATTTAAAAGCAAGCACTTAAGAATCTTTTCAGAATCCCACAACTTTTTAGCATTACTTCAAAAAACCATTTTTTTAATCACTGGATGCCATGCTTCGTAGCATATATGGTGCAAGTGACTATGCACTAAAGACCCTTTTTAGAGTCTCATGCACATAAAATTTCACTTAAGTCGCCATCCATTTCATCGTCACGAGTCAGGATAAGTACACTGTCCATTATATTCAATTGTATGATATATATATATATATATATATATATATATATATATATATATATATATAGAGAGAGAGAGAGAGAGAGAGAGAGAGAGAGAGAGACTTTATGCCTGCACAGAACAGGCAAATAGATATATATTCTTTGGTTTTGCAGCGCACGATTAATGCATCCTCAATTTTATTGGCAAACATATAGTTGCTTTAAATCTTGATTATTTATTTGTGGGTCTGTAGTTGATTTCTTGGTGTGATATATGATATCACTTTTGTTTGTTGTGACAAACTAGTGATCATGGTTTCTTAGTTTCTTTAATTTGTTGATGGCAGACCATATTGAATTGTTTAATTAGGTAGCGTGTCTTTGTTCAAATTTACTTCTTTCTGGACGATTAATGATAAGAAAATCATTTAAGGACACGGACAAGTGCTTCTTAAAACTTCTTGAATATTGTGTTAATTGGTTCCATGTCCCGCAATGTCTTTACCTTTTGGTTTTATGATTTCTATTTGAAAGGCTCACTTTTGTGTTTCTTCTTTTTTGTCTTTTCATTGTATATTTTATGTAAATTTTTTCTAGCCTATTAATAATACTAAGGGATTGTTTATTTCTTTTTCGTTTTTTCTCCGTTGAGTCATGTCTTAGTAAAGCGTGTCCGAATAAACATGATATACATGTACCATTTTACCTTTTTAAGCTTTTTGGTGGACGAATATTTAAACTTAACAATTACAAACTGTATCCTCATACACGGAATATGTGATCACACAAAGCCACGAGTTTAATACAACTTCAACATCTAGATTCTTGAGAGGATCTTAAGTAACCATGTATTTCTTGTTAAAATGTGAAAGTCATATATATTCAAAGAACTAAGCTAGCGAGAGCTAGAAGCACAACACCCGAAAGCAAAACAAAATATAGTGTTAGAGAAATGATAATTTAGTCGGGTTAATGAATAATTTGTTAGATTTTCTATTTATAATAGTAGTGGTCCCTAGTTTGTTAGTCTTTATGCTTCTATGTAGTAGAGGTCCTCCTTAATCATAACACCCTGTATTTCCTGATCAAGCCAGATGATGATATGTGTCTCGATACTCGCCCCCTAATATCTGGATTGAAGTTGACGGGCGAAACTTTCCAGTGGATCAAAGCTTGAAGATAAGTTTTGTACTCTACTAATTCCTCGGTCACTCTAGTCGGGTGGGCGCCGTCAAAGTTGAGGGACTGAAAATGACAATTGTGAAAAACTTGTGTCTTACGAGCCGTCAACCAATGTCATGGTTTTCTCTTATAGTCTGTAAGCCAACCATCTTCTCCTTCCTCCGCGTGTCTAGCCACCTGTCTCACTTCTTGGTTAGAAATACCCATCCCATTAACTTGATTCCACATACCAATTCGAGTTTCTAGTCACTTTCGATTGTAGTTCTAAGAGCCCTTTGAGTTTTGGTTCAATCCAACTCAATTCGACTTCTGTTGTTGCAATCAGAGGTTTACTATCCCCTAGTAAGTTGTTCTAACCTTTCTTAATGGTTAATTTGGATTCAACCGAACTACATTGGTTTTGTGTTAATCATTTGATGCTCAGTTTGACCTATTGAGTTTTACTTATTTTAGGTGCTTGGGATCATTTTTTTTCAACTCCTTACACTTGAACCTTCATTTTAACCTAAAGTATGTCATTGTAGCCTTGGTTTTGTGTGACGATTCCTAATCAGATCAATTTGTTGACTCGGTGTCTTTAAGGGCCGCAAACTAGAACCCCTTTGGTCTCTCATGGTCAACAATAGGGTTTCAAACCAAATTAGTTTGTAATGTGGGTTACGGACCGTAAGTTGTAACCCAACTCTCACTTACAATCTATAATAGGTCATTGGTTGACTAGGTTGACCTAATTTTTGTAACGAACCTTAAGGCCCAACCTTAGTCACCCTTAACGATCCATAAGAGGATAGAGTTCAATCCGTGACCAGAATTTGGGTCATGGACTGTCTTAACCATACGGTCCATAAAAGTCCACTATGGTCTATCCAACTCAAATATTTAATCTAACATACATGTTTACACATCTGCAATCTTCAGGGTAATTAACAATTAGTAACCATCTTAATCAAGGATTGTTCCATTTCATTATGTGACTACAGAAATAACCCGTTATTTGCAGTGTGAGCCAGTAAAACTTTTGTACGACTGTTAAATGTTTAATTTTGCCTTGGTTTCCATTCTGTGACTTTAAAAGGTAAATGCGTTATTGTCTTAAAAACCTGAGATGCTAGTATAAAACCTCTTGTTTATTAAATCATGTTTAATGGCGCATTAGGTTCTTGCAAACAATAACACTCTGATCCAATTGATGTACGTACAGAGGTACCAAAATTATTCATGAATTGAATTGTAAATGTGGGGTATAGGCATTAAGACTAGATTCAAATGCGTGTCAAGTAGTAAGCTTGGTATATCAAGATACTCATCTCATGGTTGTTTTAAACATGTTCTATAAATGTGTTTGTTAACTATATTTACCAACAAAGTTGACATATTTTAAACATTGACTCAGGGTTGTCGATCCTCCGAGGTAGGCTAGGTTTGTTCGGTCAGCCTCCTTGGAATTTGCAATTTCCAGAAAAATGGCCTATGATCTTGCCAAGTTCTTTTTTTGTATTTTGATCCACCTATGGGTTTTGTACCGGATATAGATATATAATTTTTTAACACATTTAGCTTTTGAATAAACTAGTATTTTCAATCTGCCACACTAATGCACCACATACAGGCCCACCAGGAGTGCGAGCTATGACATTAACACACCTTGCAACCGACACAACATCTGCATCTGCACTTTGAATTGCTATTGAAGAATTTGTTTATCACCATACTAATAGCAACTAGAATGGTGGTGAGTCAATTCGTCGTAGAGACTGACAAATAGAACAATGGAGGTCTAAGAACATATTGGGTGATGGCTGATGACATGAACTCGACTAACGATGGTGGAGGTTAAGGTCGTCATTGCCTCATTCTACAAATGTTGCCGCTCTTTTGAACCCTAATTTTGTAAACCATGGATTAGATTTGGTAATGGACTCATCTAGCAATACAAGGTCAAGTGACCTTCATAGTTTTTATTCGAGTCTATGCGGGACATACGAATTTTCCAACAATTTATAAAGCCCATTAAGCAATCCTAATTTGGCCATTCACTATCCGGGTATGGGCTAAAGTTTTTGTTGGATCTTCTTGGTTTCATTAGATTAAGATGGAGCCTTATTTAGTTTCGTTATTTTTTTGGTGCAAGCAAAATGTAGATACCGACATTTAGCTTGAAGAGGAATGTTAGAGAAATTATTATTTAGTTAGGTTAAGCAAAAATATACAACAAGATCGTAGTTTCAAAGACCGATCTTGATGTCCTTTTTAGCCATAGAGAAGTAAGTGTTGTAAAATCAATCCCATAAAGAAATTAACGGGACATTAGAATCTCACAATTCAAATTTTACATCAAACATTAATGACCTCCTCATACATTAATAAACTATCTACGTGTTTATTCTCTAAGTATCGTCAACTTGTTTAAAGCAAATTGGATCTATAAAGACCCAAATGAGTTTAGTTAAGTTAGGTGTGTAATACAAAACATATAAACGAATCAAAATCCCTAATCCATGAGTGACATCACTTGAATCATTGAGATGAAGTTTTATTTATAGTTGGTAAAAATCAGATTTTGTAAAAGGTCATGCTTCCATGCGTCGGTTAAGGACTTGTACCGTTAAAATTTGATGATAAGGTTTTTGGAATATTTTAAGATGGAAGCATGAAAACACGTAACTATTAAGATGTATTAAATTCCCCACCAATGATCCAAGTAGATGTAAGTTAATTAAAACCAAAATATAAGAAAATAAAAAGATGTATAGGGTTTTTCAAGATGAAGAATTGTAATATCGTAAAATTTAGATTTAACATGTGATAATAATTAATATTAATATATTAACAGTAGCAAGATCATAATTGAAACTAATTGAAAATTTTGGTTAAATTAATTAACCCTTCTTTTATATGGTGTATCTGTGCTACGTAAAATATATATATATATATATATATATATATATATATATATATATATATATATATAAAGAAATAACTTTTTAAAGGAATAAACAATCAACAAAAACTAATATATGAATGTAAATTCAACTGAAGACTTATCTAAAAAAAAATTCAAATCAAGTTTTCAAAATCCATTCAAACGATGGTGCCGTATTCTAGGGTCTTTATCGCCGACTTCAACTCAATTAAGGTTCTATTTGACACATCATTCGAACTCCGCAAATCTAATTTTGAGACTCCCGTTGCCGTGTTTACTGACGCCACACCTCCGCGCATCGCCGTCGGTCCGGTCATTCCAGATCCCGGATCCATTCCGGTGCGATTACAGCTCAGTTTCGGAACCACCGCGCCACTCATATTCCGGTCAGTTCAGTCTGTTTCACAGTAAGATACCATTGATCGACTATTATTTTGTTTCGTATATTGTTAATTGGATCAAGTGATTTACGCAGCCACCGAACCAGCGTCGGTAACGTACTGCCGCGTGTGTTTCGCATTCGGTTTGTGACTGCCGCGCTGAGTTTCGTCAACACCAGTAGCGATTTTTGAATCACGATAAGAGCCAGCGCTGCCGTTCGTCTTAGTTCAGTTCTATTTGATTACCTGCTGTTGCTACTCCATCAGTCTCCGTTCGATTCCGTTTGACGATTAAGGTACCCAAACGATCCCTCGTCCGATGCGAATTTAGCTGTTTAAATTCTGGTCTAAGTTCATACCGGCGACTAAAAATAAAAACTGAATTAGCTATAAGTTGTTTAAAAAAACTTGCATGTGTAGAGTTGAACTGGGGTTTTTGTGTTGTCCGTTGTTGGATTTAAGCCACACAAATCATTGGTTATGTAATTAGTTCCATGGCTGCTACTTGACATAGTATATCACTTTATGGTTGATTATGTAAATAATATAATTTTCTTTTCTGCAGATACATTATAGGAACTTGATGGTACAACGTTTGGAATTTAAAATAGTTAATTTTGGTGTAAGTACTAATTGTTAAATATAGTTATATCAGTGTGGACTTATTTGGGGTTGGTAAGGAGTTGATCATAAAACACATACATGGAAGCACTTCATACAAAAATTGGCTTTAGTAGAATAAACAAATAGTGTTTTATTCACAACCTTTGAAATAATTAGGATCCAGGGGTAATTATTAAAATTCGGATCTTGGTACGCCGGGAATCTCTTAGTAAACAAATTGAGTAATGTTCATAAAACTGATTTGAGTTGTAACGGGATTATAGGTTCTTGATCTTTTCGAGATCGACTTGATTAATAGGTTTTGCTTTGCTTGCTATAAGGTACGGATTTCTTTCCTTGACATCATAGTATTTTTGTTCAAATCCGGTTACTTTGTAGTACGGATGTTATTCGTCAATAGTTTCTATTTCGTATTGTATACGACTAGTATATATTGTAGCATGTAATAGACCTTATACGTTGTGCTCGTTATTGCATGTTCACTTTAGACTTATGTCAAGATACTTTTATTTCTGATACGCTTTGTACTCTGTCACCCGAGCAATTATATGTTTAGACTTGTCGTTGGGGCGTCAACGACATGGCACTCATCGTGACGGCGCGTAACTAAAGTTCACGGCGTCTTTAGTTTGTTCTTGTGTAGCACCTGGCCCCTAGAGACGAATAGATCGATTTTAGCTCTGACTCCTGACTCCCGACTCCTGTTGAGATGGAATAATGTGTGTACGCCTACCCGCACCGTCTCGGTGCATAGACTATAGCTGTGTACCCTCTGTTTAGGCTCATGGGTGCTTCCACATTACGTGACATTTTTTATTTATTTGTTATATGGTATCACGTATGTCATGTCTCTGTTATGATATGTTTATATGCATCTTATTATTTTCAGTATCTGTAATCTGTTCAGTATAAGTTTTGGGATTCAAGTTATATAAGTATTTGTGTCAGTGCCATCTTTTAGATTTGTTGAGTGTCCATACCGACCGTTTGGTTTCGTATGCCTGCCTTACTTTTACTGTTGATTTCTCCGTTACTGAGCAACTGATTGGCTCAGCCGTAGTTTCTTTCTGGTTTTTGTCTTATGTGTTTAAAGGTAATCAAGGGAAACAGGGATGAGTGAGAGGAATACGAAGTTCAAGTTTTTAAAGCTTTCCGTTATTTCTTTTATTTCAATAACTAAATAATATAAGACCTAGGCTTTTTGGTTGTTTCGAGACTTTTTGTTTCTTGGATTTCTATCTCTTATTGAAACTTGTGGTTTTTGATATCTGTAATAGTGACATGCCAGCCTGTTTCAGGTTGGGGTGTTACAAGAATATTTAAAATGTGCTTTTATATGAATTGGTGATGAGGATGACATTTAAATGAAGATACTTTCCTTTGCATATATACACACATAGCAAAACTTGATCAAATTGTCGCAAACCTCTAACCCAAGTATTTAAGAGAGTTGAATGAGAATACGAAATCTCTTGTTAAACTTATCTTTCACACTCTTTTTAAAATACAAGTAAATAAAACGTAGACACTTCATGGAACAAGAGAGTTTTAGCATGTTATCTAAGTGATGTAATTGTTCAAAAACGCCAGAAAACCCTACTTAAGGATCCTTATTAGTAAGCAATGGCCAAAGCAATATTAAATTGACAATATGCTCACTTTTTACTTACATATTGTGACTTTTAACTACAAGTAGGAATGCATATCCAAGGTATGGGAAGATTAATCAGACAAACGTAGTCAAACATTGCTCTAGAATGGTTCAACCACATTTGAGTTTTTAATCAAATGTTTCTAGAAACCTATATAATATAAACTGCCTACATAAAATATATGTGTTTCTATAGTTTATTTCTATTTTTATTTCATGCACCTATGATGTTGTTTAGGATAGTTATGTTCAGAAACCATATTTAAACATGTAACGGGTCTAACTTTTTTAATGAGTTACCTTAAAGAATCATATGTTAGTAATGTTTTTATATGCTGTGTGTTGTAAAATTAGAACCACCACTCCTTGTTACATGTGCTATTGAGACAACTTTATCAGTGTGAAATATATATCATTTAGAATTTTCAAAGCTAAACTTACAAAAGTTGATCTCCTCCTGCAATGATAGTCAAAATTTGATGATAAATATCCAAATGTAACTAATACTTCAATCCAATGGTTAATCATAACTCGATACGGATAAAGGTGACTCTTATCTTTTGTCATTAATATGAAAAGCTACAATTGCCATTAAAGGGTATCATTATACGATGAACTACTTTTACATGAAATGAAGCAACGGTTTTTGAAAAGTACCGTAATTCATGAAAATAAAGAAAATTTACATACGAATATGCCTACATTACGAAACCCAAGACATTTATAGGATCAAAAATTGTTCTTTAAGAAAGTGTGTTAGTCAAGATCCAAGTCATGATTACCTATACCCTTAAAAGTAAATTCCCCATTAGCAACATGTCTTCATCTTCACAACCATAAGACTTAAAGTTAGCCATGTCACTATCGATTCCTTTTATTTGCTATGAGTTCTTCAGACATTGATCATTTGATTCATACTCATTTGGAAAACAAATAAAATATCGGTCTTTTAATATATTTGACTTCATAATATGATGTTTTTCGGTTCAATATTCTAAAAAAATGAGAAAGCCAATCATAACTCTCAATATCAATTGAATGAAATCGAATCAATCAAGTTGAAGTCTTGATTGAATTAAAACACAAGAATCACAAGTATATATGGATATTTGAATTGTAATGGATAATTTCTTGGTGAATCAGAAATGTTATACAGGCATCATATATATTCTTAGATGCCAAACGGTTAAGGGTGGTTTAATGGCAATTGGCTTGGCACCATTAACTGCCTAATGGCAGTCATCCCTTCCGGTTGTAACCACCAACGTTGGCAAGCATATTAAACTAATCCTAAGTTCTAAAAATTACATAGTTAAATACATAATCGTCACATAATAAGAATTATACTAGAGTTTTGGTTTATAATCCTAATTGTTTTCGATTATAAACCCAATTAATTTTGCTCGTACGTGGGACAATGGTTAAAAAAATATTTCACCTTCTCTTTGATAATGGTTCGACTTTTACATTTTTGTTTTGTCTTTTCAATAAGTTCACATATGGTTTATCTTTATTAACCAAAAGAGTGTTCAGAATGGACAAGGAAGTGGCTTTATTCAACATGATGTGTCGTTTATATTGCAATTCTTTTAATTATATATCTTACCTTTTTAGGTGAAGTTGACAACAACCAAATAAAAAACAAGCAACCAAATCTAGGCTTGCAACTTTACCAACTTTGGTGATAAAATACATATTTAAAAACTTCTAATTTCATTAGTAACACTTGTTAGGTAACCGTTCAGTTTACAATACTGCATGCAAAGAGTATAATATATGATTGTCCTCTCAAAACGGTATCCAATTTCATTTTAGAATATTACAAAAAAGGGTAGATTTAACCATGATTAAGTGCACCTTTAGCAAGGAGGTAATTATTGCCATTTAAACAAAGAGTGAGGAGAGTATAAAAATGCTTATTTGTTTATAGATTAGCATGATGTCGTATGTTGTTGCGGATGACAACCTTTAGGATTCATTAGTAATACTTGTTAGGCAACCGTTCATATAAGTTGTAATGTTGATTGTACGTAGAGAAGTGAGAAGAGAAGCAATTTGGCAAATGAACGTGAAGCATTCATTGATGAAAATACCTACCACAGTAAAATCTCTGTATACAAGAAAGTTATCTGATACATCGGCCTATCCCGACGACATGTAATCAGCATAGCCTTTGTTGACGACATGTCACCTCAAAAGTGAATAAAGTCATTGCAAAAGCTATAAATAAAGTCGTTGCGATAACTATCGTCGTTATTGGGTACCCTATCTCGATGACATGTCGTCGTTAGAGTTCGACCCAAAAGCTATTTTATTGATCAACAATAAAAAATAACAAAATACATTTTAAACCTGTCCTGGCGACATGTCGTTGTTACCTGGTCGACCCAGCCTACCCGCTTTAGATATAGCGACGACTAGATTGTCGGGAAAGGTGAAAAAATATAATGTCGTCGCTAACACGTCAAAGTATCATACAAGTTTTCTTATAGTGGTAATAGGCGCGTTACTATATATGGACACGTCGTACACTACACAAGTGGATGTATAACAAGCAATTAAGTTAGTTGCAATCAATCAAGTAGAAGTCGTGTAGTGTATGTTCGTGCATGATAATTGTGATACGTTTGTATCTCTATAAACTGATGGCCAAGTTTAAGAAAAAATGCCTTCTATACAGCCTAACTCTTTTATACATCATAAAGTTATGAGACATAATGCTTTGATTTCTTGAATTTTTGTCGAGAAACGTTATTATATAATCAACAGTGACACCTTAATGTCCACTAATGTTTAGCTTTCGTGAAAAATATACATTTATTATAAAAACAAAAAGATATATATATATATATATTCATATTGTCTCAATTTGGTGGAAGTATTTTTTTTTATTCTAAATAGAATGTGGATCTTTTTTCGCAAAGAAGATGCATATATTGCCAAACAACCACACATGTTTCACATGTTTCGGGAAAAAAATTAACTTAGCTAGCACTAACGCTATAATGGTGGATTAGCTTATAAAAACACAATTCGAATCGAAATCAAGGTTCATAATGATCGATTAGATTACAAGAGGGAAGTCTGAGACAAACACTACAATCGGAAATCAAATAGACAGAATAACGCCTAGATCATGAACATAGAACCAAATAATTCATTTACGGAAATAGTTCATATCGTTACAAACCGGGGATCAAGTGTGATCTCACGCACGTCTTACAACATTCATATGAATGAATTTTATTTATAAGCCAACTCTCATTCGCTCTGAACACCAACTAGTGAAATGAAAGTCATTCGCTAACACCACAGCGAAAGCCCTCCATTCGCTAGACACACTCTAGTTAATGGCACATATTGATCATTTGTATACTGCTAATCACAAACACATATTCAACATAACACTAAACCTATTCAATTCGTACAACAACGAACACACTAACATGCGCTATCCTGGTGGGTTAACTAAAAGTGTAGAAGCAGCTGCCACATTACTATTACGTAGGCAGTGAGCTTTTAACTAACATACTCTTTCACTTGGTTATAACGGTTAACGAATTTTCTTTTTTAAAGAGTAAGAAAAAAAATTGGTGATTAGTTATAGTGGTGGACCTCATCTCACCTTCCACATCCACATCCGTTAAGGGCTTGGCGGAGACGTCCTTGACCCACATTACGGTGTTTGGTGCCAGGCTTGCTGAGATGGCCGTGGCTCACACCCACTACGCATGGTCTAAACTGTACAAAATAAACTTTTGTCTTTATTGATACATTCTTGAGAGTGACATAAGTTCGTCGTCTCAGAAAACCAACATTAAAAGACATATTTCCTCAAATATAACCGAAAGGAAAAAAGTAATCAAATTTCAATATATTCTTTAGCACTCTAAAGAAGTATGGCACTTTTTCTTGATAAACAACCAATCATTTATTTCGGGTAAATTATAACACACAAATAGAAAAGGGTGTCGTATCCAGATTTAACAATAAATATAGCTCTATTTAGGGTGGGATTTTGGCAAGAAACCTTGCTTTGTTAACGCCGTTCCACCAATCAGCCATGTATAACTTCTTTTTAAGAAATAAACGCATTAGAAAAGGGTGTCGTATCTTACAAAATTGGTTGTCTTTAACTTTAAACTCTATCATTATTCTCTCTATCAACTAACGCCATTAAAATCTCAAGCAACTCATTCTACAGAACGGTCATTCTTTCTATCACATAAGCCGATTCTAGGTATGAATTCTAATGTTATCTTACTCAATACATAGACACCAGATATTTAATATTTGTCTTACATCTTTAAAAACATAATAAAGATTGTAAGTTCTGTTATGTATATAAACACACCACATATATATATTTCTAAATATGTGTTTATAATATTTTCATCTACGTGTCTACAAAAATGGTGGCATAACTCGCACGAAAGTCAAAGTTCTCACAACTCGAAGGGTTTTCTCTTGATCCAAAGCCTATATGTGTGCAAAAATGGTGGCAAAACTCAAACGAAAGTCAAAATTCTCTAAGTTCTCACAACTCGGAGGGTTTTCTCTTGATCCGAAGCCTATGTATACACACACATATTTACCACATTTATGGAAAGATTAATTGAGGGAGGGTGTCACACCCCGACCCGCAGCGGAAAAGGTGACCGGGGCATGATTGGGTTATCATCAAAGCTCATGACATTTATTATAACGTTTCATATTCATTAATACAATTTAATGGGGAATTTACAATCATAATACATCATGACTTAACATCAATCTAAGCTTCTTTGTTTTCTTCTAAGGCATTTCCTATGTTTTCCTTGCTTCATCCTGTTCACCTGTATCATGTGTAAAAGGGTTTTTGGATCAACAAAAAGTTGGCGAGTGAATCCTATGGAAAACATTTGAACAAGTTTATCCAATTGATTATAAATAATGTGCATAACCACATATGAGTAAATGTAGATGTAAATTTATTCACACAACACATAATATTGAATATTGCACACACATACATCAAATGATTGTTTTGAGGCACGCGTTGTTCGACTCGTCTCCCACGAGGAACTGATGGGCCTAATGAATGAGTTTTGAGGCACGCGTTGTTCTACGAACTGATGGGCCTAATGAATGAGTTTTGAGGCACGCGTTGTTCTATGAACTGATGGGCCTAATGGATGAGTTTTGAGGCACGCGTTGTTCTACGAACTGATGGGCCTAATGGATGAGTTTTAAGGCACGCGTTGTTCAACTCGTCTCCCACGAGGAACTGATGGGCCTAAATAATTTGCATATAACTTGACAATTTGTAATACATCACAACAAATAATATTTACATTCTAAGTTTAGATCATATCATGGTATAGCACGAGTTTGAATAAGAGAATTAGTTTAAGCGACACATGATACACCCCAAAACATGAATAAAAAGGGGAATTTGTAAGAATTCACTCACATTGGGTGCGTTCGGTTGATGATGTTGAATGCACGCGAAGTGGTTTTAACCACGAGTGAAATTAACCTAGATAAATAGCATTATGGTTCGGTAAGTAAACGGATTTTATTAATCCATTTTAGTAAGATTTGATGGTTGCATTTTTGTGAGTTTAAGGCTATTTTCTAACCTTAAAATGTTATTTTTAAGTATTTTTAATTGATTTTTTTATTAAAATAAATAAATAAAAATAATAAAAAATTTGATTTTTTTGCTACAGTTGACTTTGACTTTGACCGTTGACTTGACCGTTGACCGGTTCGCTTGTAATTGTGCGCTGAGTGAGGCTCGAACCCGAGACCTCCCGTACGCGTGCACGCAGCTCTACCAACTGAGCTACGTGTCTAACCCATCATATTTCTGTTTTTAATTACATATATATATTAATTAGATTTAAACAGAAAATCCTTTATTTTAAAAACGATTTTAATCCAGAGAACCGGTGCGCTCCACAGGTCTCGAACCCGGGACCTGTGGGTTGAGTTAACACAGTCCACCGCTGGACTGTGTGTTCAACATGTTATATAATCCGATTTTTATTATACTTAAATACAAACTGAACATTTCTTTTTCTGCCTTAAATAAAAAGATAGATAATTGTCCGAGTCGGTGCAGAAGACCGGACTCGAACTTGCGTCCTGTGATTAAATATACACACAGTCCACCACTGGACTGTGTGTCTAACTTGGTTATTATTCCGGTTATTAATATACTTAACATATACATAAAATAAATCCGGTTCAGTTAACAAAAAAAAGAATTTTTATTAAGGCAACGTGTGTGGAAACAATATTCGAACTCGAGACCTTTGCGATTAATGTGCACACAGTCCACCACTGGACTGTGTCTCTAACACGATTAATAACTTGATTTTAATTATACTTATATGATACAGATACTTCATCTTCTTCGTACATGAACCCAGAAACCGGAATCTGATCTGTTAAAAACGTTTTAACAGAATCTGGGTTGCATAAAAGTTTAGAACGTATTAAACATAAGATATAGGAGAGTTTAGAGGCTTATACCAACTGGAAGCAAGGTTTCGGTTTTCCGGTGGCAAAATTCCGGCGAAATGCAGAAATTATTCCGGCGACTGAAGGGACTTCCGGCGAACAGAAACAAAGATTTTGAGTGAAGAAGAAGTGTGTGGTGCGAGTTCTCTTGTGATAGGTTGGGTTGTATTTATAGAGTAATAAGTCAATCCCTGATTTTGGTAAAGAAAATTTCGGCCGACTTGATTTCCGGGATTGGTCTTTAACTGTTCGATTGAGTCTGACCAATTGATTGAAAACGGTTTTTCTTTTGTCTCTTGATCGCGAAGAACAGAAACGGAAGCTTGATTGATGCCTGATTTCGAGTTCGGCTGACACAGGGCGCCGGTTTTGAATTCGGAAAAACATGATATCAATTAAATAATTCTAATAACTAACAAAAATCATAAGTGGCGCAGTGGTTGATCGGCTGGGTGTTAAGTTGTTGTTGAAGCGGGTACTGACCCGGGTTCGAAACCCGGCAGAAACAAAACATTTTTATTTTGCGATTTTTAACAGTTTTTCAAAAACAACTTATATATTCCAATATAATAATTGATTATGTATCGTTTAAAATTATTTTGGGCATTTAATTCGCAACGAAATTTTTAACTGATTGTTCGGTTAATAAACGGAGCGGGTTTGGAAAAATCCGTTTTTGACGAATGTTACAGTATCCCCTGCTTTTTAGAATTTCGTCCCGAAATTTAAGTAGTGATATATTTGACTAAAAGAATTATGGTGTTTAGTTTGACAGTTACATGCTTAGAAGAAATAAGGGTTTAAGTTTTTGTTCGAGGCGGTAACGTTCCTTGTAAGGGTTAAGTACCCTAATACAGGAATCGCTTTTTGTTGCCTACTGTAAAAGTATTGATAAGCAGAATTGATTTGCTAACTTTGATTTCATGCATAAAAGTTTGAATATGCTTAGAAGGTTTGGGTTATATCCTAAGGCAAAACTTCTGATACTACAATCTACACAAATAAACACAACAACTAATAATTGAATCCACATTCTGATAGCATATATGTTTGAATGGTGACAATTCCTCTCTCGTTTGTTATGATGGAGAGGTTAGTTTATGTAGAAATGGAACACAATCCAATTTCTTTAAATAGCGAGATAATATAAATGTAACACAAATTTCAACCAAGGCAATACTAAATCCTACATGGAACTTCTCATAACCGCCTGATAACGTCTCTGATCCTTTGGCAAGAATACTTATATATAGGAAGTACCAGCGGCGTATCCACCATATGTAACATCCGTCGAAAACGGATTTACCAAACCCGCTCCGTTTATCAACCGAACAGTCAGTCAAAATTTTCGTTGCGAATTAAATGCCCAAAATATTTTTAAACGATCCGTAATCAATTATTATATGGGAATATATATTTAGTTTTTGAAAAACAGTCAAAAATCGCAAAATAAAAATGAATTGTCTCTGCCGGGTTTCGAACCCGGGTCTGTACCGAGTCACTCAGCGATTTATCACCTCACACACAAACCACTGCGCCACGGACTTTGTTTGTTGTATAATAAAATCATTTAATTGATAAAGTGTCGTTACATATTCAAAACCGGCGCCCAAACGGTTCAGTCGTCGGAATCCCGGAATTCTCGCGAGTTTTAACACCAATTTACGTTATAACGTAAACCATTAAACAGATATCGGTTATAACCGATGTTTGAAGTCCGCGACACTTTTCAAAACCGCCGGAAATTTTAAATAAACGAATGCAGTCCGACATCAGACCAAATACATCTCGTTTTCTCCTATAAATTGACCCACAACCGACGACAAACACTTTCGCTCAAAAATCACACCTTTTCTCGGCGAAATTCCACTCGCCGGAATAAACCTGTTTTTCGCCGGAAAACCGAGTTTTAATCCCTGAGCTTTACTGAACTCCCTAAACCTTTACCGAAGTCACCCTTAGCTTTTCCAAGCTTTCCGGAGACTAGCTGCTATACGGAACACGTCGCCGGAGGTGAATTCTGTCGCCGGAGTTCTGCCGGAAAACAGAGGATCCAGTCGGTATACTTTCTCCGCCCAGTTTCTTTTCCGTTTCACTTTTATATTACCTTAATCAACTGTAAAACGCTAATAAACTGATAAGAATCTTAAACCCGTCGATTTCCGATTCTGGTTCAAACTAGATGAAGAAGACGATGAATTTCAGTATGTTATAAGTATAATATAAATCATGAAATTAATCGGGTTAGACACACAGTCCAGCGGTGGACTGTGTGCACATAAAACGTTATACATACAAAGGTCTCGAGTTCGATTCCCGTCTCACACACGCTGCCTTAATAAAAATCCATTTTTGTTTACTGAACCGGTGTCGCCTTAGATATATGTTAAGTATATTAATAACCGGAATAATAACCAAGTTAGACACACAATCCAGCGGTGGACTGTGTGTTTGTTTATATCGCTGGTCACGAGTTCGAGTCCGGTCTTCAGCACCGACTCGGACCATTATCTCTTCTTTTAATTAAGGCAGAAAAGGAAATAAATAATTAGTACTTAAGTATAATAAAAACCGAATGATATAACATGTTGAACACACAGTCCAGCGGTGGACTGTGTGTTGGATTAAACCACAGGTCCCGGGTTCGAGACCTGTGGAGTGCATAACCGTTTCGTTTAAACCGTTTTTAAAATAAAAAGGATTTCTGTTTAATTCTAATTAATGTATATATGTAATTAAAATCGGATAGATAACGGGTTAGACACGTAGCTCAGTTGGTAGAGCTGCGTGCACGCGTACGAGAGGTCTCGGGTTCGAGCCTCACTCAGCGCACAATAATCTGCCATTGAACCGGTCAACGGTCAGGTCAACGGTCAAAGGGTCAGTCAACGGTCAGAAAAAAATAAAATATTTTTATTATTTTTATTTAATTATTTTAATTAAAAATCAATTATAAATACTTAAAAATAACATTTTTAAGATTAGAAAATAGCCTCAAACTCACAAAAATGCACCCAACCATCCTACTAAAATAGTTTAATAAAATCCGTTTACTTACCAAACCATAATGCAATTTATCTAGGTTAAATCTCACTCGTGGTTAAAACCACTTCGCGTGCATTCAACGTCATCAACCGAACGCACCCACTGTGAGTGAATCTTACAATTCCCCCTTTTAAATTACACGTTTTGGGGTGTGTCATGTGTTATGAAATTAATTAATTTATTTATTTAAACTTGTGCCATACCACATCATGACTTAAACTTAGATTGTTTTTATTGTTGTGATTCACTTATTGCCATTTGTCAAGTCATATGAAACTCATACATTAAGCCCATCAGTTCCTCGTGGGAGACGAGTAGAACATCGCGTGCTTCACATCAAATTCATTATTATTCATGTGTGTATCATTGAGTTTATATTGTTTGTGGTTGTGTTATTCATATTATCATGTTTATGCAATTCATTCATCAGGCCCCTCAGTTCCTCGTGAGAGACGAGTTGAGCATCGCGTGCCTTTAATTGTTCCATTATTATTCATGAGTGTTTCATTTAACATCTTATGATTGCCGATTAAGTTACATCTATTTTTACTCATGTTTGGTTGTGCACATATTTCATAATCAATTTAAATAAATTGTTCAAATGTTTTCCATAGGATTCACTCGCCAACATTATGTTGATCCAAAAACCTTTTTACACATGATACAGGTGAACAGGTTGAAGCAAGGATAACATAGGATATGCCTTAGAAGAGAACAAAGAAGTTAGATTGTTAGTTAGATCATGTTGTAACATTATTGTAAATTTCCATTTAATTTGTATTAATGAATATGAAACGTTTAATAAATGTCATGAGCTTTGATGATAACCCAATCATGCCCCGATCACCTTATCCGCTGCGGGTCGGGGTGTGACACCATACTCTCGTCAAACTTTCATTGGTTTTATCAGTGAATTATGATTAGTCCTATGTGACTCTACAACCAATACAACAACTCATGAATACTGAAAATGATAATGTCTGTGCGATCAAGGCTCAATCAAACGGAGCCGATCGTATTGCATGTACTGAGAATGAACATGTCTGTGCGATCAAGGCTCAATCAAATGGAGCCGGTCGTATTGCATGTACTGAAAATGAAAATGTCTGTGCGATCAAGGCTCAATCAAATGGAGCCGATCGTATTGCATGTACTGAAAATAATAAACTTAATCTAAACAACAATCACACAAACAGCCTATACACGGAACCTTTCATAACCGCCTGATAATGCCTCCGATCAGTTGACAAGAATACTTATATATAGGAAGTACCAGCGGCGTATCCACCATACTCTCGTCAAATTTTCATTGGTTTTATCAGTAAGTTATGATTAGTTCTATGTGACTCTAAAACATAAACAAACACAACAACCAGCGCTTGAGTCTTAATTCTGATAGTATACATGTTTGAATGATGACAATACCTCTCTCGTTTATTATGATGGAGAGATTAGTCTATGTAGAAGTGAGACACAACTCAACTTCTTTAAATGATGAAACTGAGATACGTCGTGAGGTATGATGATATGAATATTAAATCAATGAGTATAAAACAAACTGAACTAGTAATTTGCATTAAAATTCTTGGATAAATTTCCAATTAAGATATGTGAAAATTGAGATAACATAAAGAAAAACATAAAAACTAAGCGGTTGGAGTTGAATCTTGATTCTTGGTGAGAGAAGGCTAGTTAAGTGGTTTGTTTGGACCGTTAATATCTTCAACAGGATTGGCGTTGATGTTATAAACTCTTCCTCTTGCTGGCGGTGGAGCTGGGTTTGTTTGATTTGCTTGGTTAACTGGGTTTGCTTGAGCTTGGGCGTTTATGATGTTAACCAAACGAGGGCACGTGTTTCTAAAATGGGTAGGATCGCCACAATTGAAACAAGCTCGAACATATGGGAACATGGGGTATTGAGGTTGTTGATATGTTTGGATCATGTTTTGAGTAGGGGGTGGGGTTTGGTTTTGAGAGGTGCGGCAAACCTTGCTCAAATGACCGTAGCGTCCACAATTCGCACATAGTCGACAGGGTAAGGTAGATGGATGGTGATAGAAACAGGTGTTGCATTGAGGGTGAGGTCCAATGTAAGGTTTCTTATTTGGGTAAGTTGAGATGGTGTTACTTGAGTGATTGGGATAGTTTGGGGAGGTACAGCTTGTGAAGCTGGTTGGTTGCGTTGGGTGACGGCGAAGATTTGCCCATCTCGTTTTCTCTTAGAAATAGGTGGTGTAGAGGATTCGGTTCGGGTGGAGTTTGTGGTTTCGGTTGATGCTTTATCCTTCTTGTTCTCCTCCTTGAAATCTTTGTTCCGGATTCGGTTCTCGGTGAGCGCTGTTGCTAGCTCCATTGCTGCTTCCAAAGTTGCAGGCGAGGTACTTATTACAGAGTCTTGAATCTTTGATGGAAGGCCACGAATGTAGTGCTTGATCAAACGGTAGAGGGGAGTGAACAAGTTGGGAACCATTTGATTTAACTCAAGGAATCTCTTGTTGTATGTGGTGTGGTCGCCTTCCTTTTGTTTCAAAGAATGGAACTCATCCTCCAATTTCTTGATTTCGCTTATTGGGCAAAACCGTCTTGTCATGATTCCCTTCAACTCTTCCCAAGTCAAAGTCATAGTATCTTCAACACCTCGTTTGGTCTTCTCTGTATTCCACCATGTGAGTGCTGTTCCAAGTAAACGACCGGTAGCATAACGCACTTTGCGATCATCGGGGCAATCCCAATTTAGAAAAGTGTTCTCCATTTCTTCGAACCAATGGAGGAGAGCGGTGACACCTTCAGTACCTTCGTATTTTGGAGGATCGCAGGATTTGAAATGTTTGTAGGTGCATTTAGTGACTTTTGGGGAAAGATTGACAGTGTTTTGATCTTCTTGGTGGGTTGGGTTGACGGAATTAGCGGTAAGGGCTTGTTGAACTTGAACTACGATGTTGGGTATTACGGTCGCCATTTGCTGAGCGATTTGGGCAGCCATGCGTTCACGGGCTTTTCCTGCTCTCATCTTCCTACGGGCGAGGTTAGAAGACATCTACAAGGAATACATGTCAAGAGTATGAGTTGGATGCTTTTGGGATCGTGGGTCGTGCTTGGGAATGAACATTCATAAAATAAATATAGAAAAATAATTCTACTACATCCATAGGATGTCTTGGGCTTTGCTCGTAATTGGGCCTTGCATGCCGCCATACTTCACCTTCGTAATCACGTGGGCCCCCATGATTACCGGGTTTTTCATATGGTTCGCATGTGTTAGCTTGGTTACGTACACTAAAACCCGGAGAAAATCGAGAAATATGTAACGTATGATATTCGGAATGTGCCCAGGTATGGACACGGTGACATCTCAAAGTGGGGTTAGTTCGAACGACGTTTGGTGTGGCATGCTTTGGCCTAATAGGTCCGTCGTACTCTCATCGTTAGTCCCCAGGTAGGCAAACTGGTCCGTTATTTTGGATTTATACGAATGCCAACCTAGACAGGACGTTCCGACTACCGGTACTTGTACCCTTCCGGTTACTACATGCCCGTCGCAGAACTTACTTTGATGAGATTTGAAAATTGCAACAAAATCCATGAATAATGAGAGTATGAAAATGAAATGAATATATGAACATTGATATATGTATAATGAATATGTATATAAGCATGTATGTTTGACTGTAAACGTAAACAAATATGAAACAGATAAATATCACAAGTTTGTATGTAACCACCTAATCAATTAAAATTTAGACAGACTATAGTATAGGCTCTAAGGGTCTAATAACCTATCCTATATCCCTATAGTCATGGCTCTGATACCAATCTGTCACACCCCGACCCGCAGCGGAAAAGGTGACCGGGGCATGATTGGGTTATCATCAAAGCTCATGACATTTTTATAACGTTTCATATTCATTAATACAATTTAATGGGAAATTTACAATCATAACACATCATGACTTAACATCAATCTAAGCTTCTTTGTTTTCTTCTAAGGCATTTCCTATGTTTTCCTTGCTTCATCCTGTTCACCTGTATCATGTGTAAAAGGGTTTTTGGATCAACAAAAAGTTGGCGAGTGAATCCTATGGAAAACATTTGAACAAGTTTATCCAATGATTATAAATAATGTGCATAACCACATATGAGTAAATGTAGATGTATAATATTTAATTGCACACACAACATCAATATTGATAATTGTTCGACCCCACAGACTGATGCAAAATGAATAGTTTTGAGGCACGCGTTGTTCGACTCCGTCTCCCGTTGAGAACTGATGGGCCTAATGAAATGAGTTTTGAGGCACGCGTTGTTCTACGAACTGATGGGCCTAATGGATGAGTTTTAAGGCACGCGTTGTTCAACTCGTCTCCCACGAGGAACTGATGGGCCTAAATAATTTGCATATAACTTGACAATTTGTAATAAATCACAACAAATAATATTTACATTCTAAGTTTAGATCATATCATGGTATAGCACGAGTTTGAATAAGAGAATTAGTTTAAGCGACACATGATACACCCAAAAACATGAATAAAAAGGGGAATTTGTAAGAATTCACTCACATTGGGTGCGTTCGGTTGATGATGTTGAATGCACGCGAAGTGGTTTTAACCACGAGTGAAATTAACCTAGATAAATAGCATTATGGTTCGGTAAGTAAACGGATTTTATTAATCCATTTTAGTAGGATTTGATGGTTGCATTTTTGTGAGTTTAAGGCTATTTTCTAACCTTAAAAATGTTATTTTTAAGTATTTTTAATTGATTTTTTTTATTAAAATAAATAAATAAAAATGATAAAAAAATTTGATTTTTTTGCTACAGTTGACTTTGACTTTGACCGTTGACTTGACTGTTGACCGGTTCGCTTGTAATTGTGCGCTGAGTGAGGCTCGAACCCGAGACCTTCCGTACGCGTGCACTGCAGCTCTACCAACTGAGCTACGTGTCTAACCCATCATATTTCTGTTTTTAATTACATATATATATTAATTAGATTTAAACAGAAAATCCTTTATTTTAAAAACGATTTTAATCCAGAGAACCGGTGCGCTCCACAGGTCTCGAACCCGGGACCTGTGGGTTGAGTTAACACAGTCCACCGCTGGACTGTGTGTTCAACATGTTATATAATCCGATTTTTATTATACTTAAATACAAACTGAACATTTCTTTTTCTGCCTTAAATAAAAAGATAGATAATTGTCCGAGTCGGTGCAGAAGACCGGACTCGAACTTGCGTCCTGTGATTAAATATACACACAGTCCACCACTGGACTGTGTGTCTAACTTGGTTATTATTCCGGTTATTAATATACTTAACATATACATAAAATAAATCCGGTTCAGTTAACAAAAAAAAGAATTTTTATTAAGGCAACGTGTGTGGAAACAATATTCGAACTCGAGACCTTTGCGATTAATGTGCACACAGTCCACCACTGGACTGTGTGTCTAACACGATTAATAACTTGATTTTAATTATACTTATATGATACAGATACTTCATCTTCTTCGTACATGAACCCAGAAACCGGAATCTGATCTGTTAAAAACGTTTTAACAGAATCTGGGTTGCATAAAAGTTTAGAACGTATTAAACATAAGATATAGGAGAGTTTAGAGGCTTATACCAACTGGAAGCAAGGTTTCGGTTTTCCGGTGGCAAAATTCCGGCGAAATGCAGAAATTATTCCGGCGACTGAAGGGACTTCCGGCGAACAGAAACAAAGATTTTGAGTGAAGAAGAAGTGTGTGGTGCGAGTTCTCTTGTGATAGGTTGGGTTGTATTTATAGAGTAATAAGTCAATCCCTGATTTTGGTAAAGAAAATTTCGGCCGACTTGATTTCCGGGATTGGTCTTTAACTGTTCGATTGAGTCTGACCAATTGATTGAAAACGGTTTTTCTTTTGTCTCTTGATCGCGAGAACAGAAACGGAAGCTTGATTGATGCCTGATTTCGAGTTCGGCTGACACAGGGCGCCGGTTTTGAATTCGGAAAAACATGATATCAATTAAATAATTCTAATAACTAACAAAAATCATAAGTGGCGCAGTGGTTGATCGGCTGGGTGTTAAGTTGTTGTTGAAGCGGGTACTGACCCGGGTTCGAAACCCGGCAGAAACAAAACATTTTTATTTTGCGATTTTTAACAGTTTTTCAAAAACAACTTATATATTCCAATATAATAATTGATTATGTATCGTTTAAAATTATTTTGGGCATTTAATTCGCAACGAAATTTTTAACTGATTGTTCGGTTAATAAACGGAGCGGGTTTGGAAAAATCCGTTTTTGACGAATGTTACAGAGGGTTCGAGAGTTTTTAATTTTGTGTGTGTACTAAATAATCTTTATTTGGTTTGATCTTAGTATTTTGTAACCAACATAGGATGATGGTATAAATTCACAAGGATATATGAGCGAGTCATTATTGGATATAACTACCATAATAATAGGCGGTGAGCCAAAACAATACAAACTAGTGAACTACACCCTTTCATGTGCGCTCATGATGTGATTGTGACTTTGCTTTGGCATCTTAATCAGTTCTTCTATGTTAATTGTCTTTAAGGTAATTAAGCTACTAAGACATTTAACAAAATCAAACTAATACGGTTAATACAATAAAATGATATGTTTAAATTAAGGTAATTAAGCTACTAAGACGTTTAATAAAATCAAACTAATACAGTTGATACAATTAAATGATATGTTTAAATTACTACACGGGTTTTGACTATAAAGCTAAGGTTTTTACCATGGTTAAATATGCTTAAAACTACTCATATACTAAGACAAACACACCAAATCCTTTCTAGCAACAAAGGAATACTATTTTCAGGAGAACTTTAGACTTGATATGATGGCCATCCACGACGGTACAGTGAATTGTTCATGCTCTTATACTCGGGGCGTACCTAGGTGGATCCGCAGGGGCGCAGCCGCAACCCATATTTTTTTTGTTTCTTTAAGTATATATGCGATTTAATCTTGAGCCCCCCCCCCCCCCTCCAATGAAAATTGGAAGCCGCCCCGTTGAAGTTGCTAGTAGAAGAATAGTTAAAGCAAAGCGCTCCGCACCCCATATCTTTTTTTGTTTCTTTAAGTAATATGCGATTTAATCTTGAGCCCCCCCCTCCCCCCCAACCCAATGAAAATGGGAAGCCGTCCCGTTAAAGTTTCTAGTAGAAGAATAGTTAAAGCAAAGCGCCCTCCACCCTATATTTTTTTTTGTTTCTTTAAGTATGTATGCGATTTAATCTTGAGCGCCCCACCCCTCCCCCCAATGAAAATTGGAAGCCGCCCCGTTGAAGCTGCTAGTAGAAGAATAGTTAAAGCAAAGCGCCCTATATTTTTTTTGTTCTTTAAGTATATATGCGATTCAATCTTGTGACCCCAATCAAAATTGGAAACCGCCCCGTAGAAGAATAGTTAAAGCAAAGTGTGTTTAAACTAAAAGAAAATAAAGAGTGTAAATGATGCTCACTTGAATATATTTCTGATGGAGCAGAGTTTTGGTGAAGAGATGGAGCAGATTTTGGAGAAGAAGATGACCGGCTTTATGAAATTTATTTAAGTTATTCAGAATAGCAGTATATATGTAATTAAACATAATCACTCAAAAGGTTTTTGTTCCGCATTAAGAATGAATGACATGTACACTTCTCCTGTTTTTAAATACTCAAACTTGAAGTTTGCTTGTTGATAAAAAATAACCTTTTTCTTTTACTAAACTTATGACTTTTTACTTATTATCACTTTATTCGGTTATTAGTCAATTTTAAAGATGTGTGTGTATATATATTCCTTATTAAGTGGACATTTCTTTTGAAAATGATACTCGATAATAAATTTTAAAAAAATGAAGCTTAAACTAACCGTCTATTTATTACATCCGTTAAATACCAACTAAACTACTAATAAAAACAATGAATAAGAATTAGAATTATAAGAAGACAATAACTAGTTGATACTAGCGAATGTAAAAAATATATTATGACTTTCCTATTAAAATTTTCTAGTTTTGCCTCTGGACGTAATGGCTAGGTTTTAGAAAATGAAAATCCTTAGAAGGCAAATGTATTTATATTGTATTTCTATTATGGATTTCGCGTACTTTTATAATATATTTTGCATTAATTTGGTTTTTATTTCTTTTTTTAACCGGGTCGACTTTTTATTAATGTTTAGCATAGCCAACTGACCCTAAAAATTCTCTGCTGCTATGAAAAAACCGGTCTTCTCTGCCAGCTAATAACTCGATACCAGGTGTGTGGAAGTCTATTGTTCACGCTATCGGTAATCTGAAGGTAGCAGGAGTGGGTTTAAATCAAGTTGTGAAGGGTGTTATTGGGGACGGTGAGGGTACTCGGTTTTGGATCGATATTTGGCTGGGGAATGAAGCGCTTAAAGACTGTTATCTGGATATGTTTAAACTTGAAATAGAGAAAAAAATGTGTTGTGAAGGATATAGAAATTATTGAGTGGAATGGGCTGATTG
The DNA here is from genome assembly GCA_947069175.1 of Scalesia atractyloides. Taxonomy (NCBI): domain Eukaryota; kingdom Viridiplantae; phylum Streptophyta; class Magnoliopsida; order Asterales; family Asteraceae; genus Scalesia; species Scalesia atractyloides. The sequence continues at coordinate 90,056,356 of CAMTDV010000028.1, read as the reverse complement.
ATAGACTGGATAGGGTTGTTATGAAGGAGTGCCATGACAAGTGTCGGGTGGCAAGTATTAGGATTGTCGGTCGCTATGGTTAAGAATTTTATTTACAGTGGCAAGGATTATAGCAACAGAGTTGTGTTTCAGTGGTCCAAGTGGGTGCCAAAAAAACATTAACATCTTCATGTGGCGTGCAGTCTTAAATCGTATTACTACTCTTATGGTGCTTCAAGCTAGGAATTGCTATTTGGAGTTTGCTCGTGTGCTTTATGTGAGAATGATGATGAAATAGTGGATCACTTACTTTGTGGTTGCTTGGTGGCATCGGTTATTTGGCACCGGGTGAGTGTTTGGTGCAAAGTGAGTCTGATTATTGCGTTCTCGTTAAAAGATATTGTGGAGTACCACGATCAGGTCAGTCTTGGTAGTGAGGCCAAGGTTACGTTTCAAGGTATGTTGATGGTTGCATGTTGGTGTATATGGAAGACTAGGAACAATCGTAGATTTGCTAATGAGGTGGTTAGTATTGAGAAGATTTTTCAAAACATTCAATCACTTGGGTTCTTGTGGTATAAACATAGGTCGAGGAGTAGATCCGTGTCTTGGATCGATTGGTGTAATTTTTTTTGATATAGTCGTTTGTGTGTTGTTGGCAGCCCCTGAATGGGGGGTTGATTTTGTGAATAATATATACCTTTAAAAAAAATTAAGGTCACGAAGGATTTGCAAAGTTTCATGTGTTTCCATCATAAATGACAATTTTAAGGCAATGTGGAATACGGAGTGTCGGAGTGATGCATTTGGTATTGGAACAAGAATCAATGCTACCACAGTGTAATCTTGTAGTTTTATACATTAGATGCCACAATAAACCCAAGTTTATTAGGTAAGATGTATTTCTAGTTCTCAATATTGATTCCATTTTCTACAAAAAGTATTGATTGAATAAATTAATTTTGGCCATGTGGATGAGTTGAGGATTTTTAGACAACACCCTCTTTTATATTAATTATTATTATTATTATTATTATTATTATTATTATTATTATTTTTATATATATTATAGATGATGACATAGTTAGAGATTCATATGAACCATAACTGGATATATATTGCATGATCTTTATATGTGTGTATACTGTATACCGTCACACCATATTCTTCGTAAAAAATATCCTTTCTTATAATATATTTGGATACGATTAATAAGTTTTTTTTAATTTAAAAAGAATTATTAATTAAAAAGACGGGCGAAAAGACATTAATACCCTCACATGCAAGCATGTGAGGTAACTTAACCAAGAAACTAACAATGTTAATGGTAAAGGTTGAACCTGTAGCAAAACATGAACATAAATGTTGGTTTTTGCCAATTTCATAGTGAAAAGTATAAATACAGTTTAGGTATAACATAAAGGTTGATTTCTACAATTTTGTCTATTTTCTATTATTAATTTCCATACCAATAAATAACATTGGACATCATACTAGTTTGATGAGAAAGAAGAGAAACTCACAAATTCTCACGGTACAAGTCTTTGTTGCATGTTCAGAAACATGTGACATGTTTCCTTTAACCAAATAAAGCAACTGAGTTTACGAATATTCTTGCCTACACATGAGATCAAGAGGTAAATCTTATAGTTAAATATAATATGGATGAACACTGAAAAAGCTGAGCTTGGCTCTAGTCAGTTAAATATATTCTTGCTCAACACAAGTGCGATCACCCACATGGAAGATGAAAAGGAATAACTAAAAGACAAGTGTAAAAGTATATACTAATTTTAGTTTACTTTTAAATTGGTTTGTCTAAAATTATTATATGGCATGGTAATATGTATGGTAGGTTTGGAACAAAAGTAATTAAATAAACAACATGAAAAATAGTCTAGGTGTCGAGCTCCTTGCATGCTCGCCCACCGTGACCCCATAATAATCCACTCGGATCCTCATGAACCGCATGACGAGTGTTAAACAAAATGCTACTTGTAGGATTGAAATTTTCACAAGATATTGATTGAATTTGATAAAACGTAAGTTTGAGATAAGAACTATAACCGGAATACATAGACTTTAACGAACGGACACAAATTAGTATTACCGAAAGAGTTTACATCAACGTTCAAGACCAGGAAATCACATCAAACCTACACATTCAATCGCACAATCATTCTCCTTGTTCTGTCTAAAGTTTTGTAGTGAATGGAGTGTTAACCTATGTATAGATGAATGTCTCAATCGCTAAAATATCCCACACAGCGGTTGACACACAATCGCTACTCCGGGATTCAGTCGCTAACATCAACCTAGAGATTGAGTCCCATTCGCTAAACAAGACCATGTAGCAACCAAACAAATTAACCTATTCAGCACACAACTAATCTAGTCTATTTGAACAACAACGAACACACCAAAATGCACTACCACTACTCAAATCCAATAATAAATCCACTTGAGTTTTATAACTAAAGTCGCATCCAAATGAGTCTAGACCCCAATACATGCAAGTTTATTAAAAATGTCATCATAGAAGCTAGATGCGAAAGTCGTGGGAACAAAGGACGGTATTGACCCCAACCCTACAAGACCCTCTTTTCCTATCTAATCCTCGTGTTGATTTTCAATATTAATAATAGGAACTATGCAGTTGAAATACTGCCCATGCAAACACAGAGTTGTCGGCTCTTTCTTTCTACTACAGCTATCCTAGGGTAGTTAAGAAAGACTTACCTTATTTTTATGAAATTTGTAGGTGTTTTTAAACCCATGCATGCATTGTTTTCCTATCAAATTGTCAAGGTTACCCAATAGAAGATGACAAGCATATATCTTGACAATCTCACCCTTCCTTAACCACACAAGCTTGCTGATACAAGTTTGGACGATCACTTTCAGTCAAGTTTCTTAACCAACATGAGAGAAGCAACATTTTCGCGACTACCACCATCAATGATTTACGTGCATACCTTCCCTCTCAATGTGCACTTGGTCCGGAAGATGAGTTTACGCCTCCATGCGCCATCATCACAACCTACTTCAGGAGAGGCACTATGTACCCACTAAATAACCAAAGCCTCGCCATGATCAGGACCAATGACCTCATCTGTCACCGCCAACTCCCCGCCCTCCTTGAAATCATTGTATTCGTCGTAAACCGAGGGTGTATCATCAACAAGGGTGACCAACTATTTATTTGGGCATTTATGAGAGTAATGCCCGACCCCACTTCGCACATAACACCTAATGGTCCACCTTTAGTGAAGGGCCACAGTTGTTGGTACTGCCTTAGCCGCGACATCAATGTTGTTAGAAGTTCGAGGGCTTGCGTAGGGGGTTTAATGCTAGCCTTTGTCCCTATAAATTTAATCTTACTTTTTTTATTGTTTTTACACTTTAAGGTCTAACCTACACACATTGTTGTAGGTCTAATGTTGTTGTAACTAAACTACATCCGAGATCTTGGGTTTCAAAGCCCCCAAAAACCTCACAACCACCTATTCTTCTTCCTCATCCACACCACGACACATACGTAAACAATCAAAGAGAGTAATGAACTCTTCAGTTGTTTTTTTCATCGTGATGGTTAGCCAGTAATATTTTCGACTCAATAGTTTTTTCATCTTAGTCCACGACTCAGCCTTGGACTTGGTTTCTTCAACTTGATGGCCACTACCTTAATCTTCAACTGATCAGGAATCTGCTTAAGGTTAAAAATCGCTCGATGATGCAGTCATCTAGAACACTCCATCGAAGTATCTCAACCATGAGACCTAAGCCCTAGTGAACCATCCCGATGAGAACCTATACCGTTATTTTCATAATACCACGAGTGGGTACTCGTCCTCATCCCAACCATCTTCGACTATGGTGTCAATCTTAATACCTTTCATCAAAGGTCGGTTATGCTCTAACTCCTTGATTCTTTCTTGCAATCGTGCGATCTTTTTATCACGTAGATTGAGACCGTTGCCCACTTAAGCGAGGGAGGGAGGGCTCTTCCACGTCCAACCATTTGATTACTATAGCATTGTTACCACTTGATGCAAATGTAAGGACAAGCAATTGGTAGTCAAGAACACATACAATGGGCCAAATGATTTGAATGGAAATCTTCGTAAGTTGAAAGCTCTGATCGATATTTCAATAGAAAAAGATAATCAAACGTCTACCCAGACAATAAACCGTAGATCCCAATTTTTAAAGTTAAGATCATGGTTCAAACAAGATACCATAAAACAAGGTATTTTAAAAAATAAATAAATAAAGCATTACGAGCAAATCTCTTCCCCTCATGGACCTTTGTCGTCGTTATTACCCATATGGTTATATTCAATTTATTCAGTTACTTTATTATTATTATTGTTGTTGTTGTATGACCTTCTCAAACAAAAGAATGAGAGTAGTTAATTACATTTGACAAGGTTTAGACAACAGTCCCATCAGAATATTGATGATATATTATGAAAAGATTTAGAATATTAAGTTCGCTTTTTTAAACTATGACCAAAGATTTCAATATCAGATGTCATTATTCCTTTTTCATATATTGTTTATTTCTTATACAAGACAAAGCCCATATTCACGGGTGGGAATTCATAAAAAGTTGAAATTAGAGATCGAAAGCCTCCCACGTCCATTGAATTATCCTAGTTAATTATACAACAACATAAGAGCTTTAATTATACTAGTCAGTTAAATTCACACACCGTATATATATTCTCTATATACAACCAACCACTATAAGAAAGCACTACATGCATATCTTTTGTTATTTCACCTTTTTAAGTCGTATATATTATAGTTGTATACATCTTATACACCTTTTTAAGTTGTATATAGTTGTATACATTTTATATATAATAATCACATGAAAAATAGAGGCAGTGATAAATAACCGTAATCTTACAATATACTAAATGCAATTTAAGGTTTAACATCGTTGATACTATTTTATAGTATTTTTATTCTCATTTGGATATTAATATGGCCTAATAGAAAAGGTCATCTGAAAATACATGTAGATAGTTCAAATATATTTCACATGTAAAACACTGAATTACAATAACATATATTTTAGACTTTTAACATTTGCTTAATTGCGTTTGGAGAGACTTTCATTATATTATATATGGTTAATATGTTGCATATTTGTGAGAAATTAAAACTACTTCTGTCATTGTTGTTGTTGGTGTTTTTCGGGGGTGACTATCACTGGATACTACCATCACTATTAAATGGTTTAACAGATTCAAGTCAAAACAAGTCCAGACAACATACACATTGCAAAAGGTTTGATCGAAAATTAGTCATTCTTTAAACCGAGTCTTATGGCTTAGTGTAAAATTAGGTCAAGCCAAGTTGATTTGTTACCTTTTGTTATTAGTTAGGTTAATAAATACATTTAAAAACTTTTGTCACTTTTAAGTGTAAACACTACAAGAAAATTCAGCTTTAGTTGCGACAAAAATCGGCGCCAAAGCTAGCAAAAATCGTCGCTAAAGCTAGAAAAAGGCAATAGCGACGATTTGTCGCTAAATTTGTCGCCGCTACGGCTTCGTCGCTATGCTTGATTTTCGTCGCTAAAGCTTGTCTCCGCTATTGCTGATTTTGTCACTAAAGCCTGTTAATCAATGGCGACGACTATTGTCGCCACTAAACCTTTTCGGTAGAGATGGCCGGATTTCAGTAGAGGTGACCGAATTTCAGCGGAGATGACCGGAAGTGGTTGCATTTCAGTCGAGGTGACCTACAAACACTACACAAAATCAAGAAATATTAATATATACTAAAATAAACAACAATATAAAGAACCCTAATCGTGTATGTCGCTGGAGGTGGTCGGATTTCAATGGACGTTACCGGAGGTGGTTGGAACTGAGTGGAGTTGGCCGGAATCTTTAGTGTTTTGAGTGGGTGGACGGAGCACAGCTTGGAACGGGGCTCACAGACACCGGAAACGCCTTGGAACCATATTAGGGCTGGCAGAGATGGTGAGCGGAGATGGTGCAGGATAGAATGGAGGGAAAAAGAAGGGATTAGGGGTTTATTCCGCTTAAAATCCTTTAGCGGCAACTAAACTAACATATTTCCCTAATCATTGGATCAGGTCTTCATCCAACGGCCAATAAGCGATCAGTGGACTCCTCACATGGATATACCTTTAGCGGAGACATATTAGCGGTCGCCGCTAATGCTGTCGCCGCTAAAGCTCATAATTGTTTTAGTGAAATACAATGGGTCAAGATAACTAAATTTTCTATCATAAAAATCCAAAATAAAAAACAATAGTTTATAAGTTTAGTTTTGACTTATAAATGAATAGAGAAATGCCTACCCCAACTTAGACCATGTTAAAAGTTTTGTTTATCAACTGGATTTAAAAACAATCGACAAACAACATTTGATCACTATGTATTTTGAACTAAGGAGTTGATGTATGCATGAAGGCAGTCCAATTGCTTGTGGTATGATAATAGCTCGTCAAAACCAACGCTCCTCGTCAAAGCCATTAAGTTAAAAGTTGTTTCTTTCATGATATTGAATTCCTCTGCCGTTAATAGGGTGTTCTTGATGAGGGAACTGTTCACATTGAGAATAAATGAAGGCAGTCAAATTGCTGATCACATTAACAAGGTCAATTCGATTTTGTCCAAGTTAGCAACTATGAGCATGAAGTTCTATGATGATACTCAGGCTGTGATTATGTTATCTTCCATACTTGATACATGGTCAGGATTGTCACACCCCGACCCGCGGCGGAAAAAGGTGATCGGGGCATGATTGGGTTTTCATCAAAGCTCATGACATTTATTATAATGTTTTATATTTATTATTACAATTTAGAGGAGATCATACAATCAAATCATACAAGTACAACTTATTCTATACATCTTTCTAGACTTCATTATTTTTCTTCTAAGGCAATTTCCTATGTGTTCCTTGCTTCATCCTGTCCACCTGTATCATGTGTAAAAATGGTTTTTGGGTCAACAAAAAGTTGGCGAGTGAACCTTATTAAAAACATTTGATATTGATTTCTTATTGTATTTAATATGGAATAATTGTGCAATAATCATATGTGAGCAAACGTATATAATCAAACAAACAATAACAAACCACCTTGCATGAGTATATGACATGAATGATAATGTATATGTTGGCAACGTCACGTTCCGCTCATAGGTAATGGGGAACGGACGGCCTATGATGATGTATGTGTGATCAAGCTCAATCAAACGGAGCCGATCATATGTTGGCAATGCCACGTTCCGCTCATAGGTAATGGGGAACAGTTCCGCTCATAGGTAATGGGGAACAGACGAGCCTATGATGATATGTACTGAAAATGATAAATTTAAGCTAAACATTAACCACACAAACAATTGATACATATTGGATACACATTTGATCATGGATATGATGGATGCACAAGTGTTTAAAAGTAATAAATAATAAGCGACGCATGATACACCCCAAAATGTGATTAAAACGGGGAATTTGTAGAGATTCACTCACAGTGGTTGCGTTTCTTGGATTGATGATGAATGCGCACGAATTTGGATTTAACCACGAGATAAACTAACCTAAAATAATAACATAATGGTTCGGTAAATAAGTGGATTTTATTAACAATTTTAATAGGATTTTTAGATTTATTTTTGTGAGTTTAAGGTCATTTTCTAACCTTAAAAATATTATTTTTAAGTATTTTTAATTGATTTTTAAATAAAATAAATAAATAAAAGAAAATAAAAATTTTGACTTTTTGACCGTTGACCGAGCGTTGACCGTTGACCGGGCCGTTGACTGGTCGGACCGTTTTTATTATATGCGCTGAGTGAGGTTCGAACTCGTGACCTCCCGTACGCGTGCACGCAGCTCTACCAACTGAGCTACGTGTCTAACCCGAAATATTTCTGTTTTTAATTATACTTATATACTATTTAGATTTATCCAGAAATCATTTATTTTAAAAAGAATTTTAATTATATCGAACCGGTGCACATAACAGGTCTCGAACCCGGGACCTGTTGTTTAACGTTGCACACAGTCCACCGTTGGACTGTGTGTCTAACCCGAAATATATTGAAGTTTAATTATACATATACACATACTAGCGCTAACATTTTTGATTTAAAAAAAGGCTTGGATAATTTCAGGGGCGGTGTAACTAACCGGATTCGAACTCGAGACTTTGGCCTCGTGTTGCACACAGCCCGACCAATTGGGCTGTGTGACTAACCCGAAGGATATAAGATTTTTATTAAATTTATATATTTACTAGATTATTTCATTAACTGGTTTTAAAAAGGTTGTGTATAATTGGCGAACCGGAAAGCATGTACAGACTCGAACTCGGGACCATGGCTTGAAGCTTGCACACAGTCCACCACTGGACTGTGTGTCTAACCCGTTTAAGAATCCGTTTCGAATTAAACTTATACATTAACAGTGCTTCATCTTCTTCGTCACTTGAACAACCAGACTGTTAAAATCCGATTTCTTCGATTCATTAATCAATTCCTTTATTAAATTTTGAATAACTACATATGAGACTAATAAAAATGAGAGGGATTAGGTGTAAGATATACCGAACAGAGATCCCCTGTTTCTCCGGCGAGATTCCGATGACAGCAGGTTATTCCGGCGACGTGTAACTTGCGGCAGAGGATCTTCAGGAAGTTTGAGGTGAGTGTGGGTGATTTCGGTATGAACTCTAGATGTCTTGTTTATAAAGTAAGGCAATAGTGAGATAGTTTCTTCGGTTTTCCGGCGATAACCTTCGGTCAACTTGCAGAGAATTCCGGCGATTTCCGGTGAACTCCGGTGTAACAGAGACTTGTTTTCACAATGTGGTGAGGGTTTGGCTATGAATTGAACGAGATTTACAAACTTCGGACTTGATAGCTAACATGTTCGACAGTTTCGGTCAAGAGATTTAATCAATCCTTCAGTTATGATTTTGATTGGTTCACATGATTGATAACCGATTTTTGGGTTAAAGGCATGATTAAATCGTCGGTTTTCCTTGGGTTAATTCGCGATTACGAGTAATGCCGCGGTTACAGATTTGCCGAAACTTTGAGATTTTCAGTTTTAGCCGTGGATTCTAAATAAAGTTTAATGGTTTCAGATTTATAGCACATAAGTGTGTGTAGAGCAGTGGTGTGTTAGCGTGTTTGGCTTGTGGGCGACCCGGGTTCGAAACCCAGCGTCTGCTTTTATTTTTTATTCAATATATATTTAAAATTTTAAATTATGATTTTTAAATTCTAATATATTTATTAATTGTGTATTGTTTAAAATTAATTTGAGAAATAAATGTGCAGTGAAAAATTTTGACTGGATATTCGATTAATAAACGAAGCGGGTTTGGAAACCCGTTTTTTTTACGGATGTTACAGTATCCCCTACTTTTAGAAATTTCGTCCCGAAATTTAAGTAGTGGTATGTTTGACTCAAAAGGAGGGTGGTTTTGGCAATTACATACTTAGAAGGGGGTAAGAGTTTAAATTTTTACTTGAGGCGGTAACGTTCCTTGTAAGGGTTGAGTACCCTGCTACAGGAATCGCTTTTTGATGCCTACGATAAAGAATATTGGTAAACAGAGTTGATTGACTAGGTATGATCTCATGCACAAGAGTTCTGAGAGAATCGATACGTTTGGAAAGATAAGGTTATATCCTAAAACAAAACTTCTACCACTAAACCTACATGGAACCTCTCATAACTGCCTGACAATGCCTCTGATCCTTTGGCAAGAATACTTATATATAGGAAGTACCAGCGGCGTATCCACCATATTCTTGTCAAATTTTCATTGGCTTTCTCGGTAAATTATGATTAGTTCTATGTGACAACAACAACCAAAACTTGAGTCTTAATTCTGAAAGTATACATGTTTGAAAGATGACAGTACCTCTCTCGTTTGTTATGATGAAGAGGTTAGTCTATGTAGAAATGAGACACAGCCCAACTTCTTTGAATGATGAGATTGAAATATGTTGAGATGTATGATGATATGAATGCTAAATCAGTGAGTATAAAACAAACTTCAACCATGACATTACTAAATCCTACATGGAACTTCTCATAACCGCCTGACAATGCCTATGATCCTTTGGCAAGAATACTTATATATAGGAAGTACAAGCGGCGTATCCACCATATTCTTGTCAAATTTTCATTGGCTTTATCAGTAAGCTATGATTAGTTCTATGTGACTCTAAAACATAAACAAACACAACAATCAAAGCTTGAGTCTTAATTCTGAAAGTATACATGATTGAATGATGACAGTACCTCTCTCGTTTGTTATGATGAAGGGGTTAGTCTCGGTAAAAGTGAGACACAACCCAACTTCTTTGAATGATGAGATTAAGATACGTCGAGGTGTATGATGATATGAATGTTAAATCAATGAGTATAAAACAAAACTGAAATAGTAATTCGCATTAAGATTCTTGGATAAATTTCCAATTTATAATTGAGATACGTGAAGATTGAGATAACATATAGAAAACATAAAAACTAAGCGGTTGGAGTTGAATCTTGATTTTTGGTGAAGAAAACTAGTTGGGTGGTTCGTTTGGGCCATCATTATCTTCAACAGGGTTGGCGTTGATGTTGTAAACTCTTCCTCTTGCTGGTGGCCTAGTGGTTAGGTTTTCTTGATTTGCTTGGTTAACTGGGTTTGCTTGAGCTTGGGCGTTTATGATGTTAACCAATCGAGGGCACGTGTTTCTAAAGTGGGTAGGGTCGCCACAATTAAAACAAGCTCGAACATATGGAAACATGGGGTATTGGGGTTGTTGATATGTTTGGATCATGTTTTGAGTAGGGGGTGAGGTTTGGTTTTGAGGGGTGCGGCAAACCTTGCTCAAATGACCATAGCGTCCACAATTCGCACATAGTCGACAAGGTAAGGTAGATGGATGGTGATAAAAGCAAGTGTTGCATTGAGGGTGAGGTCCAATGTAAGGTTTCTTATTTGGGTAAGTTGAGTTGGGTGCTACTTGAGTGATTGGGATAGCTTGGAGGGGTACGGATTGTGAAGCTGGTTGATTGTGTTGAGTGACAGCGAAAATTTGCCCATCTCGTTTTCTCTTAGAAATGGGTTGAGAAGGGGATTCGGCTTGGGTGGAGTTTGAGGTTTCAGTTGATGCTTTATCCTTCTTCTTCTCTTCCTTGAAGTCCTTATTTCGTATGCGGTTCTCGGTGAGCTCTGTAGCGAACTCCATAGCTGCTTCCAAGGTTGCAGGTGTGGTACTTATTATGGGGTTTTGAATTTTTGAAGGAAGAGCTCGAATGTAGTGCTCGATCAAACGGTAGAGAGAAGTGAACAAGTTGGGGACCATTTGATTTAACTCAAGGAATCTCTTGTTGTATGTGGTGTGGTCGCCTTCCTTTTGTTTCAAAGAATAGAACTCATCCTCCAATTTCTTGATTTCGCTTCTTGGGCAAAACCGTCTTGTCATGATTTCCTTCAACTCTTCCCAAGTCAAAGTCATAGCATCTTCAACACCTCGCTTGGCCTTCTCTGTATTCCACCATGTAAGTGCTATTCCAAACAAACGACCGGTAGCATATCGCACCTTGCGATCATCAGGGCAATCGCAATTTAGAAAAGTGTTTTCCATTTTCTCAAACCAATGGAGTGTAACATCCGTCAAAAACCGGATTTACCAAACCCGCTTCGTTTATTAACCGAACAACCAGTTAAAAATTTCGTTGCATATTTAATGCTCAAATTAATTTTAAACGATACATAATTAATAAGTATATTAGAATATAAAATTTATATTTGAAAATGTATTAAAAATAGTGAATTAAAAATGAAATGCTGAAGCTGGGATTCGAACCCGGGTCAGCCGAGTCAGCCAAAGTCTTAACTCTCATTCACCAAACCACTCCGCCACTTGTGTTCTTTAGTAATATATCAAAACAATTAATTCAAATATCACAATCTCGATTTCAAATCAGTCAACTGACGCGCCCAATTCGCAGTCGTCGGAAATCCCGACGATTTCGTCTTTCACTGTCGGTTTCTTGTGTCTTAACGCGTATAATAACTATTACATCGGTTATAACCGATGTCCAGTCCGCGACATCAGTCATAATCGCCGGAAAAATTAGTGACCGACGAATCAGGACGGTAATCAGACCAAATTCGTCGATGTTCTTCCCTATAAATACACCCTCTAGCCTCTGTTAACCTTTTTGCTCACAATCACACCATTTCTCGACGTAATTTCACTCGCCGGAAAATCTCTGCAAGTCGCCGGAAAACCGAGATCTCATCTACACGGTAAATACCTCGACGTTTTCTGTTTTAACCCATTGTTAGACTATTACTAACATCAATTCCTCACCCAGAATCTATTCCAGACGACGTGGCCGGATTTTCTGTTATCGCCGGAAAACTTCTGAAAGTTTTGGAAACTCGCTGTTAACCGGTATGATCATTCAAACCTACTGATAATCGTTACTCAGTAGTTCAATTTCACATCTAATCCCTCCAAACTGTTAATTGATCCTAACAGCCGAAGGTCACCAAAAACAGAGCCGGCGAATCGTTGCCGGATTTCTGAAGAAGACGATCAGTTTGGTACAATTATTTCCCCAAAACCCTTTTCCGTTCAATACATTGCAATTGTTTATAAATTTGTTAGATTAATTTAACAAATAACTGTTAGTTAACCGTTGTCTGTGTTTTGGACGAAGAAGACGAAGTTGTGTATGAGATAAGATAAATTAAAATTGGTTTTATAAACGGGTTAGACACACAGTCCAGCGGTGGACTGTGTGCAAATAAACACGCATACGTCCCGAGTTCGATCCTTGACACACACACGTTCGCTGTAATAAAATGTCTTTTTTTTAAACTGAACCGGATCCACAACAGTAAGATGTTAAGTATAATAAAAACCAGATTATTTACCAAGTTAGACACACAGTCCAGCGGTGGACTGTGTGCCAAACTAAACCACAAGTCCCGGGTTCGAGACCTGTGGAGAGCACCGAGTCGATACATTAAATCCTTTTTAAAATAAATGATTTTCGGATTAATTTAATTAGTATATAAATATAATTAAAAACAGAAATATTTCGGGTTAGACACGAGCTCAGTTGGTAGAGCTGCGTGTACGCGTACGGGAGGTCACGGGTTCGAGTCTCACCCAGCGCACACATATAACAGACCGAACCGGTCAACAAGTCAACGGTCAACAAGTCAACGTTCAATGGTCAAAAATCAACATTTTTTTATTTTTATTTATTTATTTAAATTAAAAATCAATTAAAAATACTTAAAAATAACATTTTTAAAGTTAGAAAATAGCCTTAAACTCACAAAAATATATCCACTAATCCTACTAAAATTGATTAATAAAATCCGCTTATTTACCGAACCATTATGTTATTATCTAGGTTAGTTTCACTCGTGGTTAAATCCAACTTCGTGCGCACTCATCATCAATCCAAGAAACGCAACCACTGTGAGTTAATCTTACAACTCCCCTTTTAATTACACGTTTTGGGGTGTATCATGTGTCACTTAAACTAATTCGTTTATTCAAACTCGTGCCATACCATATTATGATTTAAACTTAGAATGTAAATATTGTTTGTAGTTATGTGTTACATAATGTCAAGTTGTATGCAAATTATTTGTTAGGCCCATCAGTTCCTCGTGGGAGACGAGTTGAACCACGCGTGCCTTAAAACTCATTTATTAGGCCCATCAGTTCGTAGAACAACGCGTGCCTCAAAACTCATTCATTAGGCCCATCAGTTCCTCGTGGGAGACGAGTTGAACAACGCGTGCCTCAAAACAATCTATTATTGTATGTGTGTGCATTATTTAATATTAAGTGTTTTGTGAATAAGTTTACATCTATATTTACTCATATGTGGTTATGCACTTTATTTTACAATCAATTCAATAAACTTGTTCAAATGTTTTTCATAGGATTCACGCGCCAACTTTTTGTTGATCCAAAAACCATTTTTACACATGATACATGTGAATAGGATGAAGCAAGAAAAACATAGGAAATGCCTTAGAAGAAAATAATGAAGTCTAGAAAGATGTGTAGAACATGTTGTAATTATGATTGTATGATTCCCTTTAAATTGTAATAATAAATATGAAACGTTATAATAAATTTCATGAGCTTTGATGAAAACCCAATCATTCCCCGATCACCTTTTCCGCTGCGGGTCGAGGTGTGACATGGAGGAGAGCGGTGACACCTTCAGTCCCTTCGTATTTTGGAGGGTCGCAGGATTTGAAATGCTTGAAGGTGCATTTAGTGGTATTTGGGGGAGGGTTGATAACATTTTGATCTTCTTGATTGATTGGGTTGTCGGGATTTGCGGTAAGGGCTTGTTGAACTTGAACCACGATGTTGGGTATTACGGCCGCCATTTGTTGAGCGATTTGGGCAGCCATGCGTTCGCGGGCTTTTCCTGATCTCATCTTCCTACGAGCGAGGCTAGAAGACATCTACAAGAAATACGTATCAAGAGTATGAGTTGAACGTTTTAGGGGTCATGTGTCGTATTTAGGAATGAACATTCATAAAATATATATAGAATAATAAATCTACTACATCCATAGGATGTCTTGGGCTTTGCTCGTAATTGGGCCTTGCATGCCGCCATACTTCACCTTCGTAATCATGTGGGCCCCCATGATTACCGGGTCTTTCATATGGTTCGCATGTGTTAGCCTGGTAACGTACACTAAAACCCGGAGAAAATCGAGAAATATGTATGTAACGTATGAGATTCGGAGTGCATCCAGATGTGGACACGGTGACAACTCAAAGTGGGGTTAGTTCGAACGACGTTTGGTGTGGCATGCTTTGGCCTAATAGGTCCTTCGTACTCTCATCGTTAGTCCCCAGGTAGGCAAACTGGTCCGTTATATTGGATTTATACGAATGCCAACCTAGACAGGACGTTCCGACTACCGGTACTTGTACCCTTACAGTTACTACGTGCCCGTCGTAGAACTCACTTTGATGAGATTGAAAAATGAAAAACGCGACAAAATCTTAAATAAAGGAAATATGAGGATGATTTAAATAGGTGAACATGGAAAATATGCGTGATGAATGTATATGTAAGCATGTTATGTTTAACAATAAGTATAACTCATTAAATATCACACAATATGATAGTGGAAGTGTTTGCATGCATTTGTGTGTGTAATAAATACGAAACAAATAAACGTCATGAGTTTGCATGTAACCACATAAACAATTAAAATCTAATCAACTATAGTATAGGCTCTAAGGGTCTAATAACCTATCCTATATCCCTATAGTCAAAAGCTCTGATACCAATCTGTCACACCCCAACCCGCAGCGGAAAAAGGTGATCGGGGCATGATTGGGTTTTCATCAAAGCTAATGACATTTATTATAATGTTTCATATTTATTATTACAATTTAGAGGAGATCATACAATCAAATCATACAAGTACAACTTGTTCTATACATCTTTCTAGACTTCATTATTTTTCTTCTAAGGCAATTTCCTATGTGTTCCTTGCTTCATCATGTCCACCTGTATCATGTGTAAAAATGGTTTTTGGGTCAACAAAAAGTTGGCGAGTGAACCTTATTAAAAACATTTGATATTGATTTCTTATTGTATTTAATATGGAATAATTGTGCAATAATCATATATGAGCAAACGTATATAATCAAACAAACAATAACAAACCACCTTGCATGAGTATATGACATGAATGATAATGTATATGTTGGCAACGTCACGTTCCGCTCATAGGTAATGGGGAACGGACGGCCTATGATGATGTATGTGTGATCAAGGCTCAACCAAACGGAGCCGATCATATGTTGGCAACGCCACGTTCCGCTCATAGGTAATGGGGAACAGTTCCGCTCATAGGTAATGGGGAACAGACGAGCCTATGATGATGTATGTACTGAAAATGATAAATTTAAGCTAAACATTAACCACACAAACAATTGATACATATTGGATACACATTTGATCATGGATATGATGGATGCACAAGTGTTTAAAAGTAATAAATAATAAGCGACACATGATACATCCCAAAATGTGATTAAAACGGGGAATTTGTAGAGATTCACTCACAGTGGTTGCGTTTCTTGGATTGATGATGAATGCGCACGAATTTGGATTTAACCACGAGAGAAACTAACCTATAATAATAACATAATGGTTCGGTAAATAAGTGGATTTTATTAACAATTTTAATAGGATTTTTAGATTTATTTTTGTGAGTTTAAGGTCATTTTCTAACCTTAAAAATATTATTTTTAAGTATTTTTAATTGATTTTTAAATAAAATAAATAAATAAAAGAAAATAAAAATTTTGACTTTTTGACCGTTGACCGAGCGTTGACCGTTGACCGGTCGGACCGTTTTTATTATATGCGCTGAGTGAGGTTCGAACTCGTGACCTCCCGTACGCGTGCACGCAGCTCTACCAACTGAGCTACGTGTCTAACCCGAAATATTTCTCTTTTTAATTATACTTATATACTATTTAGATTTATCCAGAAATCATTTATTTTAAAAAGAATTTTAATTATATCGAACCGGTGCACATAACAGGTCTCGAACCCGGGACCTGTTGTTTAACGTTACACACAGTCCACCGCTGGACTGTGTGTCTAACCCGAAATATATTGAAGTTTAATTATACATATACACATACTAGCGCTAACATATTTTGATTTAAAAAAGGCTTGGATAATTTCAGGGGCGGTGTAACTAACCGGATTCGAACTCGAGACTTTGGCCTCGTGTTGCACACAGCCCGACCAATTGGGCTGTGTGACTAACCCGAAGGATATAAGATTTTTATTAAATTTATATATTTACTAGATTATTTCGTTAACTGGTTTTAAAAAGGTTGTGTATAATTGGCGAACCGGAAAGCATGTACAGACTCGAACTCGGGACCATGGCTTGAAGCTTGCACACAGTCCACCACTGGACTGTGTGTCTAACCCGTTTAAGAATCCGTTTCGAATTAAACTTATACATTAACAGTGCTTCATCTTCTTCGTCACTTGAACAACCAGACTGTTAAAATCCGATTTCTTCGATTCATTAATCAATTCCTTTATTAAATTTTGAATAACTACATATGAGACTAATAAAAATGAGAGGGATTAGGTGTAAGATATACCGAACAGAGATCCCCTGTTTCTCCGGCGAGATTCCGATGACAGCAGGTTATTCCGGCGACGTGTAACTTGCGGCAGAGGATCTTCAGGAAGTTTGAGATGAGTTTGGGTGATTTCGGTATGAACTCTAGATGTCCTGTTTATAAAGTAAGGCAACAGTGAGATAGTTTCTTCGGTTTTCCGACGATAACCTTCGGTCAACTTGCAGAGAATTCCGGCGATTTCCGGTGAACTCCGGTGAAACAGAGACTTGTTTTCACAATGTGGTGAGGGTTTGGCTATGAATTGAACGATATTTACAAACTTCGGACTTGATAGCTAACATGTTCGACAGTTTCGGTCAAGAGATTTAATCAATCCTTCAGTTATGATTTTGATAGGTTCACATGATTGATAACCGATTTTTGGGTTAAAGGCATGATTAAATCGTTGGTTTTCCTTGGGTTAATTCGCGATTACGAGTAATGCCGGCGGTTACAGATTTGCCGAAACTTTGAGATTTTCAGTTTTAGCCGTGGATTCTAAATAAAGTTTAATGGTTTCAGATTTATAGCACATAAGTGTGTGTAGAGCAGTGGTGTGTTAGCGTGTTTGGCTTGTGGGCGACCCGGGTTCGAAACCCAGCGTCTGCTTTTATTTTTATTCAATATTTATTTAAAATTTTAAATTATGGTTTTTAAATTCTAATATATTTATTAATTGTGTATTGTTTAAAATTAATTTGAGAAATAAATGTGCAATGAAAAATTTTGACTGGATATTCGATTAGTAAACGAAAGCGGGTTTGGAAACCCGTTTTTTTACGGATGTTACAAGGATTTGTAACAACGGTTACCGAAACTACTGGAATTGAAAATTTGAAGTTTGATCGGATCTGAGATAGTGTTTTGGGTGAAGACATTCGCCAGAGGAACTCTAGTGGAGGATTTACTTATGGTATGTTTAGTATTAGCAGGGGAGGAGGTAATAACAGAAGTAGTGCGAGTCGTGGGAAAAGCTTGTCTAAAGCTTGAAAAAATGTGAGGTGCTGGAACTGTGGTGAAAAGGGGCATGATAAAAACGAGTGTCTTGATCCTAATAAAGAAGATGATAAATAACATGTAAACAGTGGTTGTGTTAGATGGAGAATCTGATGGTGACTTACTGCTGTGAAGAGTCTATAGACTCTTGGGCTATGGATTATGATTATGCATTCCATGCCTTGCACAGCTGGGAGACGATGGTAAATCTGAAAATTAGAGACTTTCGAAAGGTACGATTAACCAACAATCATCTTTTAAATGTTATGGGTATGGGAGATGTCAATCTAAAGACTCAATTGGACACTACATGGAACTTACATAATATCAGGGTAATTCCAGGTTTAACGTATAAAACTTTTTTTTGTTAGTCAACTGGATAAACATGGACTAGATGTTAAGTTTAGTGGTGGGAAGTGGAAGGTGATTGATGGAAATCTTGGTGTTGCTGTGGGAGGAGACGGGGATCGTGGTATTTGGTTGAGGTACTTGCTAAGGGAGTAGCCGTTCCTATCAAGCATAAAGTCTGGTTCACTAAATCTAGTAGGTAGAAGAGGGTTCAATTTGCAAACATGAATCCTGGTGCTATACAGATGTAAGTTGAATGTGGTCAGGGGTCTAAGCCAGTCATGGAATTTGGTGATAGTGGGGGCACGGGTCGTGTTCTGGGTACAATCACAAAGAGTCGTTAGGTTTTGAAAACGAAGGTTCCGACTAAATGAAAATGCTCTCTTGGAAATAGTTTGCAAAATGTGGATAGTGATATTAATTCTCGGTGTATCTCTAGAGCTGGTAGATCGTGGAAGCTTGTTGAGAAAGAGAATGGGTCAGTGGTGGTGTCACTCACGGCTGGGTCTAATGAGACTGTTGGGTTGGAGCTCGTGAAAGTTTTAACCATGGTCTCCTAGTTGCTTGATGATGAGGGGGGTGGTTGCAACTAGGTGGACATGATTGGAGTATTAGCTTGTTCTTGGAGAACTGAAGGCTTAAAGGACAAGGACTAGAGTCTTAGCTTGTTCTTAGAACTTGAGGCTTGGACGACTTGAATATGAAGATTACTGAAGTTATAGGTGATGGATTTATTTGGATGGACTTGTGGTGGTTTATACAAATCATCCGAGTGAGAGATTGTTGGGTTAGTAGACTTTAACTTTGATAGCCGGCCTAATTAATAGGGCAACCAAAAGTAGTCTATCCATTAGATAGAAATCTACCAAAGAGAGACATTTTCAAAGAAATTAAATGAGACTAAGTTGTAATTACAATACTAGAATTAACCGATTTAAGTACGTGTCATGGTCTCGGATGCTTTTATTATCTTAATCATCCACAAAGTTAACAATCAAGATTAAAAGATTTGATCTATTTGCCAATGAAACCAACTAGAGGTTCTACAATAATCATGCGCTGAGAAACCAATCAGAAGTCCTTTGTTTGCAATTTTTTTAGATGAAAAAGGTCCACATGTACGTTAGTATACATGCCTAGAAGATGAGATTCACACTTACCCCACTCACAAAAATGATCGTAGACTGATATTAAAAGGATTTGGATTGTACTCATACAGCTTTTAAACATCTTTAGACGTTTATTATTATTATTATTCTATATTAAAATATAACTATGATGTTTAATAATCTATATGTTTATAATGGCAAGAGATCCGGCTTAAAGCAGAACTATTGAGGGTACATAATGTAGCGTGAAGCCTGCATATTACCTTACTACATAAAAGATGGGCTAGATATTTATACGTTTACTATAACACAAAATATCAAAATCGGCTCGTATCGAAACCGAAAATAAAAAAAAATGAATACCTATACTTTTCCGGTATTGTTAGTAAAGAGGTTTATCCCTAAATAAAAAAATACTTTAATTTAGATACAAGTCCGGTTAAGAAAAAAACACATGTTAACAGTTTTAAATTTATTAAAAATTTATTTAATAATCATAAACATAATATATATATAGAGAGAGAAAGTGTGTCGTACAAAATGTTTTAACGTACAATGCGTACGCAATGACAAGTTTGCATGTTATAAACCCGTAAAAGAAATATCGCATGTTATAAAAACGAAAGTACGCATGTTCAAAACAAATACAACTTCGCATGTTGTGTAAAAAATTCACATGTTAGTTACTAGATTTCGCATGTTGATAATGCATCGCGTACGCATCGTACGTTAAGGCATATTATACGTTAACCTGCCTCTATATATTTATATATATATATTATATATGGTTTTCATTGTTATCAGACAGTTCGAAATGCGTAGTTATATTCTATTAATATAAATAAAAAAGCTTTGTTTTGAAGATGATTGTTTTCAATAACATTTTCAAAAATTTCAAATAAATATATTTTTAAAATTTTAAACGTAAAATACAAAATAATAATAATAATATCTAGCCTTCATTGTCGTTGGGTAGTCAAATTACATAGTTATATTACAAAGAATTTACCGATGGAAACACGTACTAAATCCAATTATGATAGGGATGAGCTTGGGACAAGTACCAAAAATACAGAAATCGATATAGTATGTATTCAGTACCGGTAGTGCAGAAAATCCGAAAAATAAGAAAACCGACTCGTATCAAACTGAAAGCATAAAAATCATAAAAACGATTATCAGTTCCGATTTTGATTAGTCGCTATAGGTTCACTTATAGTACTATAGTTGAAGTACTCTGTAAAAAATGTTATTTAATAATTTACAATACCAAGAAATATATTATTCTTGTTTAAGTAAAATTCATATTTGAATAATAACAAACATAAAAATAAACAAAATCTTATAATATTAAAAAAAATAAAGTTAATTGACGCAAGTTATTGAAAAAAAATTAAGTTAAATGAATAATGAGTGAAACTTTTTTAAAATAAAAACCTAATCGACTATATTGCTATTCAATATGTTCATGGTCGTCGCTTAGAATGGGCCAGGGTTGACCCCTGAAGTATTTGCTAAGTAGTGATATATATGTAGCTTTCATATAGAAATTTTTGGGTATATACGTTTTCGACCCCGCCACTGATGGCGTTGGTGTTGAAGCAGAGATGACGTGGGTAACCCAAGAGAAACACGCAGACCCAATCATGACCCACAACCGCTCTAATAGAATTGTTACTACTTCTGTGAAGCATTCATGGACGAAGCTCGTAAGTAATTGTTCCTGGTAGTTAAGTTTGAGTACAAAGCACAAAATTCTTTATATCCTGAGCGTACTTCCAGTTTAACTTGGTTATGTCATTTCTAAGAGCACCAGATTGTATATGAGACTTGAAATATACAAAAGGATCGAAAACGTTATTAGTTTTATATTTATTCACACAAGATCTCTTTATAAAGAGAGATTTATATATTTAAAAAAGATAATAATAAAGCTAACCAACTAATTATAAAACAAACCAATTAATGATTATGATAAAACGTTAATAACTATGCTCATATTCTAACTAGATATGCAAAAATATTAAGAGAAAATTACAAAACCAGCCATTGACCACACTCTCTTTCAAAACTAGCTATCTCATGCGTCTTTGGAACGACATTTCAAGCACGGGATGCATCTTTGGAGTGACGTTACTAACAACCAATAAAAAATGGACACGTGGCGTGAACGACGCTTGGGGAGAAGTCCCAGACGCATGGGAGAGATGTTGAAAGACGCATCCTTTGAAACCTAATAAAAAATAGACACGTGGCGTGAAAAACGCATTGGAGAAGTTGGAGACGCATGGAAAAGACCTTCAAAGATGCATCCCTGAAACCCAATAAAAATGGACACGTGACGTGAAAGACGTATGGAAGAGACCTTCAAAGACTCATCTCTGAAACCCAATAAAAATGGACACGTGGGGTAAAAGACGCATCGGAGAAATCCATACGCATGGGAAAGACCTTCAAAGACGCATGCCGTGCTTGAAATACACATCCCAGACGCCGGAGCTTCGACTCCCGAAAGACCTTTAAAGACGCATCTCGTGCTTGAAAGGTCGCTCGAAAGACGCATGAGGTGGCTGGTTTTGAAAGAAGGTGTGGTCAACGGCTAGGTTTGTAATTTTCCCATATAAACATATAATATCAAGACAAAAAATAAATAATACATCTTAAGTGACAGTATTAAATCATGATTCATGAGATGACAATAAACACCAAGATTTCACTACTCTTTTCACGAAGTCAAAGTGCTCCCTCCATTGTAATTCACTGCTCAATATGAAAAGGACTTTTCCTGTTTAAGCAATAAGTTATTGACAATGAAGACAAAAACCAGCTTCAATTTTATATGGCTAGCTGTCCATTATTTTTTATTGCAAACCCTTTTTTTCCTTTTTTGTTTCTTTATCTTACCCTTTTAAATGAAGTTGACAGTAAGCCTTGAATAATTAGCCACCCGGCCAATAACGCACCATAGTGTTTGTCTACTTATTAGTTATAAGTAGGCTATGTCAACTTTAACATGCCTTGAATAATATATGTTCACCAACAATTATAAGAGCATAGAGTACAATGTAAGTGATGATGCTACTCTAGTGTTTAAACAGAAAATATAGAAATAATTGTTAGCTATGAAAATTCAGTGGTATAGCTATTTAAACTGGCTCCTTGAATAGTAAAAAATGTTGTTTGCATTTTTAGTTAATAAATATGTTGTTTGATTATATTGTGAAGTTGATAAGTATATCTATGTTGATATCCCCTTGGATCAGTGGCATGAGATGTTTATTGACCTTTTTTTACCAAAACCGTGTGGTTGAATCACGTGTTTGGATTAGAACAGGATCCAAAAACCGTCAATTTATAGTGGTATCAGAGCTAGGGGAACCTGATTTAATCAATTAGGTCACCGTGCTCTTGATTATATACATTATATACAACAAATTTATAGCTTTTTCTTCTTTTGAAAGCATTATATATATTTCATTATAAGAATTATGATTTAGGAATTAATTCATGATCAAACACTACAAATTTAACAAAAACTGATAAAAGAAAATAGGAAATGATAACTCTTTAGCAATGAAATCAGATGTTGCATAACCAACCATAATGCATAAGTACAAACATGATTGATTATAATGTTGTTCTATTGCATACGTGAAGCTCATAATAATATGGTCTTTTCCTCCATTACAACGGATTTCTGTTCACATCTTTGTAGAGCAAATATCGGGTTGGAATTTTGCCTAGCGCAGCATACCTGCACACAAGATTTTCAAACTATAACTATAACCACTTGATCAAGCAATAAGGGTGATTCGATAACGTTCATCAAGTTCATTACCATTGAGGCACAAATGGAGCCATCCAGATCGCATCTCCAGCCTCAACCGGATACCTATATTTTTTCACACAATCAAAATACGTCGCAGGATGAAACAAGTTTGTTGGTGATAATATTAACTTTGTTTAAGAACATCTAGTAGATAAAAAAATAAAAAAAGGAGTTTTTTGCATACGAACTTACCAGCTGTCACCCAGACGGTAAATACCTTGTCCCTCTAGTAGTAGCAAACCATGCTGATTATAGTGAACTTCCTGCAAAAAAAAATACAATAAGAAGAACCAAAGACAAGAAGGTTTAAAAGTACAGAATCGTGCATCAAGGCGTTTACCCTTCGCCTCACGAGGCGTACGCCTCAAGGCGAACCGGGGTGGAACTAAAAAATAAATATAATAATTATATATCTTATAAAAAATAAAATACTAACTAATTTCATCATCAGATTCATCAAAACACACATAAAAAGACATGAAATGTTTGAAATTGACACAAAGTCGAAAACCTAAAAAACAAACATCAAAACCGCTGAGGCGCAGCTTTTTTTACCGTCTCAGCCTATGAAGCGCATGTACAAAATAACCCACCCCCCCCTGAGGCGCCCGCCTCATACTCGTTTTTTTGGTACCTTGAAGCGTACACATCGACCGTTTTTTTAAGCCACAAAGACAAGTTATCATATATCTGGTTTTTGTCACAAGGTTTTTTATTTTAAATGGATGAGTGTTGCGACAGATAACAAGTAACGGCATACCTTTACGTTGAGAAATTCGCCGGGTTGGAAGTCCATGATCTGCGAGACGATAAATTTCAGAATTTAGCTTAACTTACAAATTTTGTAATCTTGATATGGGTCCAAAGATTTCTTTCATGTTTGTCTTTTTTACGGATATTTTAGCTTTTATTAATCAAAGACTCAATAATCTACATGCAAAATCAAACATTGCAATCTTTATTATTTATTTAATGTAGCTTACATGAATGTTGAAGTCATAAGGCAGGGATGTAGGAAGAAGCTTCCGCAGTTCGAACACCTAATATAAAAAAGAAAAACTAATTTAACATAGGGGTATTTAATAAGAGGGATATATTTACAACCGTTAATATATTTCAAGTAATCAAGTGTATAACATAAGAAACAGTAAGCAGATTGTTGAAAATGCGTACCTCGCCAGGGGTGTCGAGAAGCGGTTGTTGATCAGTGGAACCGACAATTGGCTCAGGAACATGATTTTCCAGGTAAGCGTACCTATAGAAAAGTGAACCTTTTAGCCGTTGTGGTTCATTAATAACCGTATAACGGTTCAAACAAAGGAATGATAATATGATATACCTTCTTTCGAATACAACAAGTGTAGCAGATTCGGAACTTTCGAATAGATGTTCTGAGTTAGGAGGTAGGTAAGCATACGAATCTACCTTTAGTTCAAACATAAATACAACTAATGAAATAAATTTACTTCATTTACGTTCATGAATCGAACAAACTACTTGTTAATTTCAGAATTTGACACGACTATAATATCGAACCATAAACAAATCAAATCAACAAGGATAACAAGTTGAATGCTTCTCGCAAACTACATGCAAAGTCAAACAAGATAGGGGTTCATCGTCACAGATACAAACTCGAGAAACTATTTAAATCGTATATGATGGTCTTCATCCTCAACCATCATTTTAATTGACACTATGAACAGTACGTTAGCTTCAATGGTAGTAAGAAAGAAATTTAAAACAGAGAAAAAAGGATCCATGTTTGACTTTCAAAATTATAGTCAAAATTAGTGTTTCTAAACTAAAAATAGATACAATTTCTTTACCTTGTTAACATCCATATTTATTACTAGATTAAACAAATTTTATGCTGTATTAAATCTTATAAAATCATTAATAAGAGCAAAATGAAACACAAGATCAAGAGGGGTCATTTACCATCAATGTTTGACCAATACCAGAAAAGTTAGTGAGTGTGATCGACCCTTGAAGCACAAATACAAACCTAAATCATTATCATAAAAAGAAGAAGATAAAAATAGCACTTCAAAAGTAACTTGTTATTCACTATAAACTGAGGGGAAGATGAATACCTCTCAACATCCTTAGGAGGACACCCTGATATTGCACTTTCTGCAAACATGAAACCAAAGTTAATGCTCTTAACGACATTGATAATCCTTTAGCATTAGCCAATTAAATAATCACAATGTTAAACATAAACATACCTTGCATCTTTGCTATATACATAACAAAATGTGCACCCATTGCTGGAGACACTAAATAAGCCCCAAGCGTGTTGCTCCTATCAAATTCATTACCAACACAATCTTACAAAAACCCATTACACACACACACACCAAAAAAAAACCACAAACTACAAGAACATAATCTTGAGGCATTCAACTAACCAATCAGGCAATGTGCTGAAGACATGACTTTCAGGAGTGATTAAAGCATAATCACTCTTATACACACTTCTAGTAAACCCAGGTAAATCTAACAAACAACAAACACCCTTTAACAATCATTCACCCAAACATCAATCTCATAATCATTTTACAAAATCAACTAGGGCACTAACCTTGTAGATGAGAAGGGTTGAGAGTGGGATTAATAACCTTTGAATAAAGGGGGTTACAATTTGAATTGGAATCAGTTACTGATGATATTGCAGAACAAAACCCTTCTTCGGTAACAACAAGATTGAGACTACCTGTGAATTAAAAGGCAAAAAGATGTCAAATTTGTTGATAAAGATTGAAAAAGGTGTAATCTTTGATGGGTTTACATAGGATTGTGAACAGAAGCAAGAGAGATTTGGCATGAGTTGCTGAAAAAGATTGCATTTTTTCTGGTGTGTGCTTTCACCTTCTTCTTGGGGGGTCAATATTTTTAAGGTTTGTGGTGTTTAGAGAATTTGTTTCCTATTGGCGTTTTGTGGGAGATGAGTCAGCCAGGAGTGTTGAGTGTCATAGAATAGGAATCATTTCTGGTTTCCAAAAAATACTTCAACAAAATGACAGATTTTGAGGCCCTAAAGTTTTGATTTTGTTGTATACACCCCCACCAGTTTTAAAGTTTTGAGTTATATCTAGTAAGAGCTCATGAAAAGAAAGGCTTACCACTAACGGACCCATCTGTCAAGGTAGGTCTGTCTCTGAGGCTTACAATAACGCCCAAGTAATTGAGAACAAAACACACTAGAATACAAGTTTTTTATAAGTTTAGACGGTGTGGCTCAGCGTCCATGCCATCTCAACCTCTTTGTGTCTCATGGCGCCCCTTCCCTATTTCCAGGGCGCTATAGATCTCTTCGCCAAGCAACTAACAGAAGTTTTGCACTGATTTCGAGAAGAAAGGTCATACGACCGTCGGTAAACGTTCAAATTTAAAAATAAAAAAAAAACTTAAATTTTTTATTATATGTACACATCTATTACACAAACTCATTCATTAAAACCTACCAATTCTCTCCAATAATCTATAAAAAATATCATCCGGTTCGTCCAGCTCTTCATCCGAGGGAGTGATCGACGATATGCTTATCGCAGTGACTCAGGAGGTGATTCAGTATTTGCGAGAAGAAAATCAGACGCAAGTTCTGCAAAAAGAAACCAAAACTTTTAAACACCCCAAGAAGTGTAACTGAAATCTAGTTCCCAATACCATAAGAAATAACTTTGGAACACGGTTCTTTTGTTTTAAATTTATAAGAAATAATTTTATATGTACTAAACACACACAATAGACAACCTTTTAATTTACCAACTAGCTAATCACTTATATTTTGCTTGTTTTGTTTAGTAGACTAATATAAAAGGTAACTGCTTTATAGTTTTCTTATTCGTGGTCATTATTATTATTTAATTGAGAATTGTAAGGTTAATGCTTAAATAGACCATTACGATGCTACGTATAAGAAAACCAGCTGACATGCTATACAACATATCACAAGATGATTGAAAACTAGCGGACAATAGTTTTTTTATTCGTGTTCGTTATTATTTAAACGAGTATCGCGTTGTAAAATTGCTGCCACCGCTGCATCGCGCATGTTTCCTTCTCTCTCTCTCTCATATATATATATATATATATATATAACATTATAATATATATAGATCAAATACAATGGATAACATAAATAAGAAGGGTAAGAAGGATTTTAGTCCATTGATCTTAGATTTGGAGGGTTGAGATTAGTTTTCGGGAAAAGAAAATAATAAGAGGGGATAAAAGGAATCCTACATATATTGACTTTCTCTTTTCATATCCAAGGCACATGCCAATTCCTCCATCAAATTTAAAATGTCCATAACTTTTTCATACGACTTTGTTTTAAACAAAAAATGACCATAATAACGAGCGTTTGTTATCTTTTAATACGAGTATGATATTACTATATAAAAATAAAATAAAAAATTCACTTTTACTGGATCTTCTTTGTATTGTGTTAAAGGTTGTGACCATTGTGTCTTTCAACTGGGTTTTGTCCTTACATT
Source organism: Scalesia atractyloides (assembly GCA_947069175.1). Classification (NCBI taxonomy): domain Eukaryota; kingdom Viridiplantae; phylum Streptophyta; class Magnoliopsida; order Asterales; family Asteraceae; genus Scalesia; species Scalesia atractyloides. The sequence goes on along the minus strand of CAMTDV010000028.1, from coordinate 90,028,362 downwards.
TTTTACTATGGTTTTTATACATTGTACTATTGTTAAAACTTATAACACAATGTTAATTTGGGTTCTGTTCATTACATTTTTATCAGAACATATAACATAATGTATGACACAATGATGATGGTGTTATATTTGGGTACTTTATGTATTGCGTTATAGGTTCTGGTCATTGTGTTTATTTTGCTATCTATTGTGTTTTAATCCGTTGTTTATTGTGTTTTAGTCTGTTGTCCATTGACCATTGTGTCTTTTATTTGCTCTTACTAATTGTGTCTTTCATCTGTCGTCATCAATTGTGTTTTTAGTCTACTTTCCATTGTGTTTTTAGTTTGATACTCATTGTGTTTACGTTATGTTGATTGTGTCTTTTATCTGTTGTCATCGATTGTGTTTTTGGTCTACTTTCCATTGTGTTTTTAGTTTGATACTTATTGTGTTTTACGTTATGTCCATTTTGTCTTTTATCTGTTGTAATCGATCGTGTTTTTGGTCTACTTTCATTATGTTTTTAGTTCGATACTTATTGTGTTTTATATTATGTTCATTGTGTAATTCGCAACTGAGTTTCTCATTGTGTTTACATTATGTCCATTGTGTAATACGCAACTGAGTTTCGATTTTTTTTTCTAAATATATCAATATGGTGCTTATATTAAAGATAAAAACACGCTTGATTTTATATTATAATTTTTTAGAAAACAAATGACATATAAAAAAGTTATGGACGTTTAAAAAAAGGGAAATAGCATGCGAATTGCATGTCCATAATCTTTTTATTCTCTTTGACAAAACTAACTTTCACACTTTCTTTTATGACACTTGTCACTCTATAGTGGCTTCTAACACTTCTTATTTTTATATTCATTTGTAGAATAGCTCAACCCTATAATATATATACACACACTACGTTGGTTGGTGTTAACAATACTTTTTTAAGCTCAATTTCACTTCTTATGCCTTAAATTATTATGTTTTTAACTCGTTTCACTTTCATTTGAAATATACCGAGTGCTGATCTCATACAGGTTCCGTAATTAACCGAATAGAAATCAATCAAATTCCCGCTACAAAACCTAAAAATCCCGCCAGTTATATTACTTTTGTAATCCTACACAGCAGAACTGCAGAAAAGAAGTTTGATTAATTAAGTTTTTTTTTAACATGATTATAGGATTATATTAACCCACATGTAGAAAGTCAACAAAAGTTTATTCACACGTACTACCATCAATAATTCCAAAGGCCCAAACTATAATACATTGTGTGGGGCTTAATAGCCCAACTATTAGGCCCATTGGACATGTATTTACAACACAACATTGCATTGCATTTGTATTTTAGTATTAAAAACCATAGATTAGTTGAATAATATTAAAATCATGTCGAATACTCGTGTGAATATATCCTTTGTTTCAGTATTTCAAACGGTGGTTCATCTCTCCACGACTCCACCATATACGTTAGATCTTAAACAATGATATCCAAAGAATCAAGTATCTACCAACTTATTTAATACTGTATGTTTTTCAATGTTTTTTCACTTGCAATAATCTTGATAATGTAAAAAATTGTATACCATACTATTTTTGACAACTAAACTAGTTTTATTTTTTTATCGGCGTTTTTTATAAAAATTGCCCCGCTGGCAAGCGACTAGCAAAGGCAAAAGCGACATACAAGGGAAAAAGGAAACAAATTACACTTCGAAACTAATCCATCCATCCCACTCCAGATTGACCAACTAAGCGTGATTCTTATCCAAAGGAAGCTTAAGGATTTGACTTCACCGATAATCTTGTATATCTTGATTTGTTCCGCTGAGAATATTAAATATATCTGGCCCGTCAAATACACCAATACACCATTGATAATATGGCCTAGATAATCTTCTTCATCTTTTCAACTTTGAACTATCTCCATGTGCTTATGAGCTTGGAATACATCAGAGGCCGAGAAAACAAATCGAGCTTAACTTTGCACCAAGAGCTTATATTATGACAACTAAACTAGTTGGTAGTTGGTAAAGTAGATATCTTGGTGGTTAAAATATGTCTTATAACCAAAAGGTTTAAGGTTTAAATCTTATATTTATATGATACAGGATGTGATATGTAAGATTTAAACCTTTGAAAATGTATTGCTTTTTTGTAACGACGACATTCCGAAATTCCTTAGACAAACCTTCAAACTCCAATATTAACTTTCATAGTCTGACCTCTTACTAAGGCCACATGGTATATTTTCACGCCCGTTAACTCAGTGGCCGATTTAAAAAATCTTCGTAGGGGTAACGTTTTATAAAAAAAAATGTAACGAAATAAAAAAAATAAAAAAACGTCAAATTTTTCCAAAATTTACACTACCGTCGGAGCGCCAAGGGTAGCAGAGGCTACCCCTTCCCCTAAGATAAGTCCACCCTTGCATTAACTATATGTAGGCGTCGCGTCATCCACTTTACCCTCTTTTATGTCACCTTACACTTAAGAAATAGTTTAACCTTCATTAACACCCTTAAATTAATTGAAAAACATATATATCTATATATATATATAAATTCATATGGAAAAAAGAAATTTCAACCATGTTTTATTTAACTTTATTTAATTTTTGCATTTAATTTCATATTTTTTTATTTTTCTTGAAAATTGTGTACAACTTAGCCGGTTAGTGTAGCAATCTAGTTCATCTTTATCATTCCACCATCATAATCCGACTGACTGACAACAGAAAACCCGAGAAATGGGAGCCTTACCGGGGTTCACACACTGGGTTTCTCCCCTAATCGTTTCACCGGTCTCCAAACAAGTGCAGTTACTAGTGTAACAGTGTCACCGACAGCCGGACTTAAATCAACTTTTGTCGGAACCCACAATGTCCGACACAGGTTAAAACAGTTACCCAGTTCAAGATTACACGCAACGCATGTCTGCAAATGCCAACTTGTTCAAGATTTTGCCCCTATAGCCTCTGCAGGCTACGCTGTTCTTCTTCTTGGCGGTGGTCTTTTTGCCTGTAAGTTGGTTAAATTGGGGCCTGTTTGTTGAATTAAAGTATGAAAAATGGTTTATAAGTGGTGTGAAGTATGTTGGTTTTGCAAGCAGATAACAAATCTGGAAGCAAAGGGTCTCTTTTTGGTGGGATTACAGGGGCAACTCTTATGTCTGTTGTAAGTGCTAAGATATGTTTAATATATATATATGTATAACTATTAAGGTCAGTTGTTTGATTTGTTGCATTGGATTTGTGCCATTAGAATCTATGTTTTTTTACAGAAAGATGGAGAATTTAGTACTTAGAAAGGAAAATCTTGGAATTTTCATTAGGAAACTAGATATTTGATAACATTACAGGTGCTTATGTTAGTAAATTGTAATTAGGGATAATGTATGCATAACACTTCGGGTCACCAGAATTTTAAAACGACATTTTAGGCTACCCAAGTATCCCTTTGGTGCACGAAACAAGTTCATATCTTGCTACGTGTCGTTTTAGTGGTTGGTTTGAAAGTGTTCACTAATCACAAATATTGGTTATCTTTGCAAAATCTACAACCGTTGTTTACATTTCGTAGCTTGTTTCCTCGCTTTTGAAAGTTTGATACCACTTTATTTTAAGAAATTAGGAGCATTTTGGTCATTTTACGGCTTTTTTAGCAAGTTATTTTGCTAGAATTGGCGTAAATGTGAAACCTTTTAAATACTTGGGTGGCTTATGCATATATTTTTCTTTATACTTGTATTTATCTTATAAATCAAAACCGGCTATTGAGTTCTATCATCCTCAATCAACAAGACGAATGTAGGTATAGCCAGCATTATTCTTCTACCAAGTCACCAATAATATTACGCATCAATTGAGAAACACTGTTGAGAACTAAACAGTTACGTTACCTGTATAATTTTCCTTTGCAGGCGTACTATCTTATGCAAGCATCCGACACGAAGGAATTAGGCGACGCACTTGCATTTGGGGCTTCTCTTCTTTTCGCCTTCGTATTTGGTATGAGTTTCGATACATATACACACATATATCCTCCATTATTTTGAAGTTGTAGGCAACACTGGCTGATTACCTAAACTCATCAAGTTCATTTTATTTTTCTAATGTTTCTGCAGGCATTCGTTTTGCAGCTACACGGAAAGTAGTCCCCGCAGGCTTACTATTAGTCATTTCTATCGGTTTAACAGCATTGACCTTATCAGCTTATTTACAAGACAAGGTCTGATGTAAGGTGTAATCACTTCAATTTGCAAGTTGCACCTCTTATGCTTGTCTAAAATGCTACCCTGTTGATGTTTTTCTTCAATGTTTGTTGGAACATGAAAATAATAATAATAATGAGGATATTAACCATCTGCTTGAGATTGAACTTGCAACAGAAAAATATATACTGTAGGGTCTGCTTTGTTTCTCAAAGAGTCATCCTATTGGGACACCCAAATTTCTTATTTTGACATCCTTCCATGCGGGTCGCATAGGCCCATGCGCCCCCGCATGGGGTTAGGGTTTCCCGACAAAGGCAGCAGACTGACATGTCTGCGTGGAAACACGTGAACCTCGTACCCATGCGCCCCGCAGAGGCCCAGGCGGGTCACATAGGGTACCAAGAATCAGAATATAACCTCGTACACCTGCGGGGAGCATGGACCCTCCAGAAAGGCTATAAGACCATGCATTATCGTTGGTTATCGTATGAGATTTCCAATTCCATAATAAACCTTTCAAATCACAATCACGTATATTCACAGTATGTCGTGGTTTTTCGGAATATTCGGTGAGAATTCTAACGATAGTGTTGTTCCAGACTCATACGAGACCGCCATTTATGATTCTTACGAATCTTCGTTTCAGCCCAACCATTACGAGGAAGTTGTCAACCGCGTCCCTTCTCATGTCGACATTCCACCTCTTCCAGACCTGAACTACTCACCACACAGTTATTCCGGAGGTTATTCTGGATACAACTACGGAGGTGATAATTCGTATGCAGAGGGTAATTTTCATCACGAATATGACGAGGAAGAAATCAAACTGGAAGATGAGGAGGAAAAAATACACCCTATCATAGTTTCCTATGCAACTAATCAGGGTTTTGCCTCCCATGAAGAGATGGAGGATTGGGTAGATAGGAGGGCTCGTAATCACGGCTGCATCGTTAAGTGTGGAAGATCGAAGAAGAAACATGGTGTATTCGTGAGGATGTGGATACATTGTATCCTTAGTGGTGATCGTAAGAGTGTAGACACTGTTCGAAAAACCGGTAGCAAAAAAACTCGTTGCCCTTTTGAACTGATAGGGTTCTATGATGAAATGCTTAACGTTTGGCGGCTACAAGTTAAGAACGAGTCACACAACCACTCTCCTCTTGAAACTTTAGAGGGGCACGCGTATGCTAGAAGACTTTCTGAGGACGAATACAAATTAGTGGAGGAGCTGGCCGAGCAAGACATTCCCACACGTAACATCTGGGCAACATTAAGGAATCAGAACTCTAATAATAAGAGCATTCCAAAAGATATACGTACGACAACCGACTAGATATGTATCGTAGTCGACTAAACCCTAAAATAATTTTAACGCTATCGATATACCCGAGTCCTCACATGAGACCTCATATGAACATTTGTATATTTATTATTAACATTTACACTTATCAATTTTTAATGTAAATTAACAATCTAATTTTTAAATAAAAAAAAAAAACAAAAAAAAAAACAACCAACGCGCCCCGCAGAGGCCTATGCGCGGCGCATTGGGTTTCTTTACATAAGCTCTGCGATCCGCATAGGTCCATACTATCTCCAAACACACAACCAAACACACACTAAACGACACTGAAGAACAAGCCAAGAAAATCCCGCACGATCTCGTTTTTCGACTTCTTACGTTATAGAGGTTAGTTTTTTACCGTATTTAGTTACTTTTTTACCGTATTTAGATAGATCCATACGGTATTTCGGTAGTTTATGCCGTGGTTAGGTAGATCTATGCCGTATTTAGGTAGATTTATACCGTATTCAGTTACTTTTTTTTTACCGTATTGAGTTCGTTTTTTACCGTATTTAGTTACTTTTTTTCCGTATTTAGATAGATCCATACGGTATTTCGGTAGTTTATCTCGTGGTTAGGTAGATCTATGTCGTATTTAGGTAGATTTATACCGTATTCAGTTACTTTTTTTACCGTATTGAGTTCGTTTTTTACCGTATTTAGATAGATCCATACGGTATTTCGGTAGTTTATGCCGTGGTTAGGTAGATCTATGCCGTATTTAGGTAGATCCATGTCGTATTTAGGTAATTTAGGTAAATATTAAAATTAATATTTATATTAATATTTTAATCATTTTATTATTAATATTAATATTTTAATCATTTTATTATTAAAATTAATATTTATATCATTTTATTATTAAAATTAATATTTATATCATTTTATTATTAATATTAATATTTTAATCATTTAAATGTTTTGCAGATGGAGTTTCTTATCGATGAGCCGATGGAGGATGTTGATGTCCCTAAGGCTCCTCAAGGGGGCGTCGTAGGAGGCGCGAGCGGCCTGAGATTGATCCGCTGGAGGATCACGCGTTTCTTGTATTTCCTCATCATGACAATTCTACTTCCCCTTTTAGACGATGTGACAGACTACGCCGAGTCATCATTGGCGCGCACGAGTCGATTGACTGGAGTATGCTGGAGACGTTGGGTGAGACTGATCGAGCACGACATTTTATCGGCGTGGGTACGCCGTGGGACAGACTGTTTCTCTTAGCGCACACCCCTACCTATAGGGCCATTACGATCGAGTTTCTTTCTTCATTCACATTCACCCCACGCCCAGCCGACCACCCAGAGGATGACCGGACCACGCGTTTATCGAGATCGAGTTTCGTTTATGCGGTCGTCAGTTTCAGATGAGCCTCAGCGACTTTGCGGTTATATGCGGCTTATACACCCCTCACGAGACTACTCAGCCCATATACACCGACGCTTTGATTAGTAGGACGAAGGGGGAGCTCCTAGGTTTTTGGTCAGTCATTGCCCCTCAGCAGGAGTATACTTGGCCTTCTGGGAAGGTCAGCCTGATAGCCGACCACTTGTACCGGTACCTGCACTGGTGCATAGCTACGTCTATCGCCCCACGCTTTGATAGCCGGGAAAAGGTCACTAAGCGGTGACCTTTTCTTTTTGTACTGCCTGCTGGGGCGCAAGTCGTGCGCGCTAGTCAGGAGTTTGGCTATGTTTTACGCTAGCTCGTACATGCGGCAGGAGCGAGCAGTATTTTACGGTGGTGCGTCTATCACCATCATTGCCAGGGCCCTGCTTCCAGAGATCGATATAGATGCGGATCCACGTTGCGATCTTGCTATCTTGCCTAGGAGGCTTGACACCCGTACCATACAGGGTATGGGTATCCTGGGCAAGATTCCAGGTGTTGGTCGCCGCTTGGTGGCCAACAGGGGGGAGTTGTATGTCCCTGTCGATTTGCCGGAGGCCTATCCAGTTGTAGATATCGAAGACGACCCGGTAGATCTTGCCGCTCCTGCCCCTCAGGCCGCACCTGCCGCTGCTGCCGCACCACAGCCACCGCATCCGCCACAGTGGCCGATCCATGTTGCGCCTGATATGCATCAGTTCTACCAGATGCAGATGCTGCATAATGCACAGATGCAGTACATGATGCGATTTCAGATTGATCAGATTGCGGCGATCATGGCTCACGTGGGTATGCCACCAGTTGATTTTCATATGCCGGCCCATCTACTACATCTTCAGCCGGTACCTCAGGCTCCGCATAAGCCACAGGAGGATCAGGCTCAGCATCAGCCAAGCGGAGGTGGTCAGGATTAGGTTGTTTTCTTTTTTTTACTTTGTAAATTTTGACTATCGATGTACTGAACAAATTTATATATTAATGCAGTTTCAGTTTTTATTATACGTGTGTGGTTCATTTTATTATACGTGTGTGTTTCAGTTTTTACTTTGTAAATTTAGATTATCGATGTACTTGAAATAGTGAATCTCTAACTAAAATATGAAATAACATAACACAACCTTTAAACAACTTAAAATACCAAATTATGCGCCCCGCAGAGGCCCAAGAGCATCGCATAGGATTGATACCCATGCGCTCCGCAGAGGCCTATGCGGGTCACATAGTGTTTAAATAGAAAAAGTGGGTGTCCTAATAGCCGGAGCCTTCTCAAAAGCAGAAATTGGTGGAGGCAGAAGTGTTGTTTCAAACATACCAAATAAGGATGTTTTTCCTTTCAAATGTGAAACATTGGTATATTTTAATAGAAAGATTGTAAATATGGTGGTAATTATTGGTTGTTAAATTTGGGTACAAGAGCAGAGAGATGGATTCAAACAAGATTTACTAATTCTTTTTGTTACCTTTTGTGAATTTAATAAACTTGATTACAATGACTCAATATTTAAAGACTAAACATTCTAAACTAATAGAAATCTATTTCTTCTCTAACTCAAATACTAAACAATACTTATCTAAACAAATAATAAAACTAATACTAATAGATAATTCAAATAATAATTAAATAACTTTAATTATTATTTTACTCGTTTAGTTATTTGACTTAAGATCTTCTCCAGACCGTCTCTTGACATCTATTGAACCTTTTAGCTGATGTTGTAATTTTATGATTAGTAACCTGCAACTTAAAAGACTTACTTTTTGGAAAAATGTGAAACCATGGTGTAAATAAAACATGATGAATTGAAATCATGTGTTGCATATTTTATGCCTTTTGTTTTGGTTGAATATGATTAAAGAAGGAACAAGATCAAAAGTAGAGAAGAAAGTGATAGGTTGAAATGAATAGTGGACTTTTAGAGGCTAAGATATCATCAAAGTTTTGTTTTTCGAAATTCAATGGAATTAGAATGTGAGTTTCATGTCAAACCTGTTTGGTTTGCAATAAAAATTCATATTCCTTTGTAGTGTAAAGAAAATTTAACTAAAACAAACTCAAATATTCGACTCTCATAGTTGTTACTGCCATGGCCCCACCGTCACTGTTGCCACCAACTACTGTTTCTCCGCCACCTGTTGTACATGCCACCACATCCGCATCAGCGCTGCGTTGATGGTGGCAACCGGTAGATGGTAATGACAGTGGTGGCTTCAAGGACTATAGGGTAGTAGTGGCCATGTCCCCGAACTTTAATAAATATTGTCGGCGGTGATAGATTCCGATTCTTCGTAGTTTTTTGTCAACCAAATACGTATTCTTTCTCATTTCAAATCTTTTGAAAAAAAATTCCTATTTCAAAATTTTAATTTTAAAAGTTCAAATCACTTATCGCCATTACTTTTAAAAACCAAATCTGTTACATTTTCATGTACATTGATGTCATGTATCTTGCTAATGACTAGTGTTCACTTGTTCTAGAGGTTTCTCTATAGTGCTAATGACTTTTGAATAATTGTAATTAAAGCACAAGCTTAGTGGTTGATTCTATCCTTCTTAAAAGCAATCATTTCCCCTGAGTGGTGGATCCAGGATGAGATACTAAATTTGATTCTGAAGTTATGTATCTACCAGAATAATCATCATATGGGATTGTTGGGACTTTTACCCGAAATCACCCATGAACAATTATAAGACAAGTAATAAGTCCCTTATTCGATGTCATTGGTTCAGATTTGGAGTTTATATAATATTCAAAAAAGGGTTTCTAAAACAGGCCTAAAATTTCATATGGGTCAATTCCAGCCGAGGTGTCGGGCTGACATGGACGTGATAAAAGTGTTAGATACGTTTAAGCAACGGTTAGATAAAACCTATATATGATAAAGTTTATTATAATATCAAAAATTGTCTCAAGCTTTAGACTATATGGTGTTGGATAAAGCCTCTAGGGGCTTTATCATGCCACATCAGCGCATTGTATGCGCCACATAGGAAGGAGCTTATCGTTAACTTGCACGGTGTGGATAACGCTCCTTTAAAGCCCCACTTTAAACAAAATAAAAAACAAAAAAGGAAATCAAAAAAGAAAAAAATCTGATTGGTTGGAATCATTGAGCCCCACTTACACATTCTATTGGCGCTTGTTAAAGAGTGGCCCTCCTCCTCCAGCCCCCCCCCCCCCCCCCCCCACAAGACGGTGTTTGGGGCGACATTGGGCTGACGTGGCTAGAGGCGCTAGCCCATACCACTTGATCTTATAGATAAATCTATACTTATAAGCTACACTTATAACCTAAACATTAACTTTGATCAAAGTAACCTACATATTAACTATAAACTTAGCATAATCCAAATATGAATTTCAGTCACAATAACTAACATTCTAGACTTTATTAAAATAACTAATAAAACCAATTGTTTTAAATATAAAATATATTTTATAATCGTCATTATTTAATTTTTCTATATTCCCATCTATCCTTATACGAGTCATGTTAGGCATCACGGTTGTTAACATATCTGAAAACAGATTAGAAACACAACTAATGTTATTGACCGGGTTTGACCTTTTGTTGACTGGCCAACGTTGACCGATGCGGTACTGTAGTGGTTTTGTTCATGGTTGGTTAGAACTGACACACATACACAAACACTTTCCCATGCACACACAATCAGAATAGAAAACAGAACACGCGTATTTTACGTGGTTCTGTCTAATCTGACCTACATTCATGGGTCCAACTAGAGGGTAATTCTATTATTATGTGATCCAGTGAATTAAAAAGGCCTATCATCTATTTAGAATTACTATATTAAGGTTTACAACTTTGGGAACAAGAAACATTAATTTAGGCAACATGTCAATTAACCGATTTGGAGTACTAGGGCCGGATGCCCTAGGCCAAAGCCTCCACATTCCTAATAAGTCGACCATTTGAGTAATCGACCCTTCATCATGTGCCTTCGCCATGGCCACGGTTAGATAACTTAGCTACTTAACACTAATTTTATGAATTTTGAAATGTAGGTGTTGGAGAAGGCAAGGTGCTATTATCATGATGTAAAAAGATTAGCTCTATAGTGTATATAGGGGCAAGTGTTGTGGGTGATGTTACCAAAAGAAGATTCTTGACTAGACTATAAAAAGGAAGGAGAAAACAACAAATCCTACTGACCCATAATTCAGAGTCATGATGATGGCTCGGGTCGGGTACTGTGGATTGAATAGTGATACAATGGCCCGGTTGTAAAATGTAGGCAATCCTAACCAAGAACACAAACGGATGGTGGCAAAGTCAAAACTTACCGACACAATGTGATGGTGGTGGGACGTTTTTGATTAGTTTAGACATGAAATATGACCATTAGTTTAAAGGGGTTGATGATTGATGACATGGGAGTGGAAAGAAAGTGCAAAAAGAAAAATATTTAATCATAAGGGTGGCCGATCATAATGAAAGGGCATATGTATAAAGGGTCCAGATTACTTGATTTGAAATTAATTATTTAATACTGTATTTTGTACGGTTTTGAAAAACATGGATATGCTATTACAAATTGAAAAGTGTATTTTGATATAGATGTGTCCCTTATAGGATAACTTAATTAAGTGTTTTGTAAAAGATATCATTCTCATGCTTGAAACCAACGGTTTAAAACTCATCTTTCTTTTTGTGTTGTTTTTCTCATAAGTTTCTTTCAAATATGATGGTTATTCCTTTCTTTTTGATTTATGGGTGTCTGCATGACATTGATTGAATGTGTTAAATCTCTCTTAAAAAGGTTAAACTAAATTATAATATTTTTTTTGTATGTAATACACTTAAGGGTATGCGGGGTGTATTCGGTATGATGGTATACCAACATCGGGGCAATCACCAAGCGGTAACACTGTTGCTAGTGCTGCGGGTTGGGTTTGTAGGTTTTAGTCAGCGAAGAACGGGGTAGGGATTGTGTGTGTGTTTGTCTAGTAAATAGTGCAAAGGTTCGGGTACCTAAGGGTACACCCGCGTTGGTTCCGGCGGTAGCGACAATTTCAAAGAGAAGAGATGATTTATGCAAGGATGATTGGTTATTGGGGATGGTATGGATGGGTTACATGTCGTCCACCCTAAATTCAAGTGTGATTATTAGAGATTAAATTGTAAAGTTTGTTTAGAATAATTTGAGATGCGATGAGACAAGTAACCGAATTAACTGATTCATATGATAGTGTAGAAAAACATAAAGAAATATTAAGGCCAAGGGGTATAAGAGTCATGGTTGGGTCATGAATTGCTATCTAGGATGGTGATTACGTGCTACACCCGGACGAAGTCACCTCAGCTACATGTTTCCCCCTTCACTCTCCTCTCTCAATGCCTCACATAACAGCCTTCATTCCGTCTGTGAGCGTTAGTGGCCACAGACAAACTCTTGGCTCTCTCCTAGCCACACCTGCGTTGTTGTTCGTGACCTTCCTTCCTCCCTAAGCATCACACGGGCAGTATTGCGGGTGCTCTTAGAGCCTGTCTGGTTTTACTTTTCTGTCCTTGTGTTCAATACATGAAAAACGTTCACTAGTTATTCTGTATAAGATAAGCTAAAACAAAGAAATTTTTTTTAGAAAGAAATATAGAGCTTCCAATAATAGCTTGCCACCATCAGCTGTGAGACAGTCCAAGGTACCCTACCCACCTATGATATGAGCATGGATGAAACAGATAGGTTGTGTACATAATTCCCCAAAGAGTTGACCTTCTCATTCTCCTCCCCTTTCCCTTTGGATACACTATAATCCATGACCCACAATTCACTTAATCAAAATCCCCATCAGCCTTTTGCTTTTTGCTTATTTAAACACTATTTCCAAACCATTTCTTATTATATAAACACACAATTCTCTTGAATCTGAACCACAACTGCTCCCATCTTTCCCTTCCATGATCTTATATTCATATAAACAAAATAATCTTTTTATCTTTTCAATTCCCTTCACTAGTCTTCATACACCCTACCAAAAAATAAAGACATAGAAGTGAATTATATGCTTATAGTTTTGAAACTGTTTCTTGCTTTCATCTAGTTCACTTGTTCAATCTGGCCATCTTCAAATTCTCTCTTCCTTAATTCAACAGTTTTTAAAAATCTTTCTAGTATGTAACTTCAGAAGATCCATCCACTTATTCGGTTAAAACCCAAAAAAATTGAAAAATAGAGAGATCTTGGTTCGATCTGGCTCGAATTCAGACAATCTTATAGCGACAACTTTATAAAAACATACAAATTATGTAAGCTATCTGCCACTCCCTATTTGCACAACAAAACCAAAAAATCAAAAAAGAAACTTTATATTTTGTACCATATATATTTTGTTGAAAATGGAGGGTAAGGACGGGCCAACGCCACCAGTATCAGCTCCCGCGACACCTGGAACGCCTGGAGGTCCATTGTTCACGTCTCTTCATGTCGACTCATTGTCGTATGACCGCAAGTCAATGCCTCGATGCAAGTGTCTGCCTGTTGCCGCACCATCTTTCGGTGCACCACACACCTGCTTCACTGATTTCCCTTCTCCTGACATCTCCCTCACCCGAAAAGTACATCCTTATTTTTACAATTAATATTATAATTTCTTACGTTATCCATAATAATATGATTGTGGTTTTGGGACATGCAGTTAGGAGCAGAATTTGTGGGAACATTTATACTGATGTTTGCAGCAACAGCAGGACCAATAGTGAATGAAAAATACACAAATTCAGAGACACTAATAGGGAATGCAGCATGTGCAGGGCTAGCAGTGATGATAATAATATTATCAACTGGTCATATCTCAGGAGCCCATTTGAACCCGTCTCTAACGATTGCGTTTGCAGCCTTCCGCCATTTTCCATGGGCCCAGGTCCCCGCCTACATCTTGGCCCAAGTGTCAGCTTCCATATGTGCTTCCTTTGTACTCAAAGGTGTGTTTCACCCGTTTATGTCTGGGGGTGTCACTGTTCCTTCTGTTGGCACTGGCCAAGCCTTTGCCCTTGAGTTCCTCATCACCTTTAATCTCCTCTTTGTTGTCACTGCTGTTGCTACCGATACTCGCGCTGTAAGTATATATATATATATATAACCTACTTTTTGCTTCTTCTTTTTTACATATACCTTTTTAGAAATTGATATGCTCGTCTATATCTAATAAATAAGTAACTCTGAGCACAGCACGAGATCAGTTTTTTTGTTTATCTTTTTTCACCCCTTTGTATTATCTGTTCCTAATTTAAAAAAAAAAATACATAAAGTACTAACTTATACGTAATTTTAATCATATCTTATCTCAATATATCGTTTTATAATAACTAAATCTTTATTACTAACTATTTAATATTTTTTTATTCAACACGTCTCATACACGGTTTTGAATATGTATTTATATTAATTCAGGTAGGAGAACTGGCAGGTATAGCAGTTGGAGCTACTGTTATGCTCAACATTCTTGTTGCAGGGTAAGTAGTACTATATACGAACAACCTTAAGCTGGATTATTAGTAGTTGAAATGATAATTAATGCTGATTGACTAATCTGTATGGCAGCCCATCAAGCGGTGGTTCGATGAATCCAGTGCGCACTCTAGGACCAGCAGTTGCAACAGGGAACTACGTGGTGCTATGGGTGTACCTACTGGCACCAACACTTGGAGCCTTGGCTGGAGCCGGTGCCTACACATTGGTTAAACTTCAAGGGGGTGAGGGAGAGCGACCACGAAGCTTTCGTCGATAAATCGGTTATGGGGACGCAGGGAATTATATACAAGATGCATTATATGATAGCTGCCCTTTTTATATTTTGGTTGTGTATTTGGTATAATGTTAATAAGAGGGGATGCAACTGCAAGCATGTCCCTTGGAACTGGTGTGGAATTAAGGGTGATTTGGTGTAGGTGAATGCAAGTGTGTGATGTGAGAATCGAATGTATGTTGTTATATGGGTTGGATGATAACATTTATGTTCAAAGTTGTGATTATATGATGTCTTTATTTTGTAACTCTTACTATCCCAACGCATATCCTGTTGGCTGTTGTTAATGGCACATATGCTAATAAGTAATAACCTATCACAGCAAAGCACACACAAAGACATTATTTTAATTATTTGTTTATTAGTATTTGATCTATACTAGGTTCCTTCAACGTAAGCTTTGGGTCACATAAATATAAACTAAAAAGATTTGAACATTTTAATAGCATATAATAATGGCCAATGGGATTCACCAGTGCTACTAGATGGAAACTTTTTTGAAATCGGTTAAGCGGGTTACAATATTGTCGGTCGCTATAGCAACTGAAAGAATAAACTAAAAATTTAAAGTTGTGATATGTTTAAAAGAATATCGGTGCGTTTTTATATCCATAAAAAATGAATACTAGTACCGGGTCCGATATACGATACCAAAACTGTTGTTCTTTGACCATAATTGATTTCTGGTTGGTTAGGATATTGGCACAATACCGACACTCGAACACTCTAATTTGCATAGAACTATGTTGTTAACAATGTTTATACGGGAATGTTGAGAAAAAAAACATAGCCGCATATTTAAAGTTCTTTAAAAAGTTGACGAACACGAAATATCAAATTACTAAAAGTTAATGAGTTTAGTGTGTCTGTTATATAATATAAGGAGTAAATTTGAAAATTAGGAAAAGATAATAATAATAAAGAAAAACTCTACTCACACAGCATCTTTCTTTTTTAATATTTTGGGGGAAGGGGATATAAAAAAATACATGTTAAAAGCTTAATAATTCATCAAAATATATTTTGACTATTTTATTCTGACATTAAAATGATAACCTCTCATTGTGACATGCTTGCCTGTCTTTTTCAATAATGTCATATACATAGATTGGATTAAAATGTCAATACTAGGGTTAAAAGCGTAAATCTAAGTTCAACTAGCCAAGATTTAATAAATAATGGAACGGCTGAAGATGGATACTTTAAAGGCAACTAAACCTTGAACATCATCAAGAATTTTTTGGATTCATATGAGTACAAAAGTGACCATTAGACGCGCTCAAAACAGTTTTTAGTTGCGGTTTCAAGCCCTAACTTAAAATTCGTGTCTTAAAATGTGATATTTATAAGACGTGGTTTATTGAGCCCTGTCTTAAAATAAACCACCGTGACTAAAAAGATGTTACATTTCTGACTTTTGAGAACGCTTTTTCCACCAAACTCCAGAGTTTTGTTCCGGTAATTGTGATTGATTGGAAGGAATCTTCAATGTCCCATGTATACGGTTTTTCTGCAATTATTTAATCACATTGAACTCGTGTCATCTTCACAAATAGGACAAGCAAGTTTACCTTTGGTACTATATCTTGACAAATTACCGTATGCTGGAAAATCACTTATAGTGCAAAAAATCATGACACGCAAATCAAAATATTCTTTCTTATAAGAATCATACACGTTGACACCTGGACTCCATAGGGTTTTAAGGTCATCTATCAATGGAGTCAAATAAACATCAATGTCATTACCAGGTTGTTTTAGACTTTCAATCAACAACGACATCATTATGTATTTTTTTCATGCATAACCACGGTGAAAGGTTGTAGATGCAAAGAAGAACCGACCATGTACTGTGACGACTGCTCATGTTTCCGAAAGGGTTGATCCCGTCCGAGCTAGGTTTAAACCATATGTTTCTAATGTCGTTGCCAAATTCTGGAAACCTATTATTAATAGTTCTCCATTGGGGTGAATCTGTCACATGTCTTAATTTTCCATCATTGATCATCTGAATGCCAACGTAACAATTTTGCTTCCTTTTCGTTTGTAAATAATCATTTCAGTCTCGGTATAATCGGGAGATACCACAACATTTTAGCCGGTATAAAGCATTTAACTATGCTTTAATATCAAGCTTTGTTTTATATATATGAATAACGTGTTGAAGTTAGGGATGATAAAAATACCTGTGCCCGGTGCGTATACCCAAAACATCCAGGACGGGTATGAAACCGAGTATGGCATTAGTTTAAAAAAAATTACGGATATTGTCACACCCTGACCCGCAGCGGAAATGGTAGTCGGGCATGATTGGGTTTTCATCAAAGCTCATGACATTTACTATAAAGTTTCATATTTATTATTTCTCTTTAAAGAAGAAGTTACAATAAACATACAAACACAACATATTCAAATACATTTTCATTCAAATTACAAACTAGAGTACAATTACAAAGGGAAACAAAACTAAACATTCATTCCAAGGCATTAACTTGTTTATTCTTCTAGGCCATCCTATGTGTTTTTTTCTCAACCGGATCACCTGTATCATGTGTAAAATAGGGTTTTGGGTCAAAAAAAGTTGGCGAGTGAATCTTATTTAAATATTTGAAAGGATTAGTTATGTTGGTTATTTGAATAAAATTGTGCATAACCAAATATGAATAAACGTAAATGTAAATTTAATCACAAAACACATAATATCAAATAATGCACACGCACACACCAAATGATGAATAATGAGATCAAGGCTCAATCAAACGGAGCCGATCGAATGAGGCACCTGATGCTCAACTCGTCTCCCACGAGGAACTGATGGGCCTAATGAATGATTTGCACACAACTTGACAAAAATATAAACACACATCACAACCAACAACATAATCACATAATCTCAATCAATGCACAAGCACACACCAAATGATGAACAATGAGGCACCTGATGCTCAACCCTCTCCAACGAGGAACTGATGGGCCTAATGAATGATTTGCACGCAACTTGACAAAATGTAAACACGCATCACAACAAACAATATTTACATCTCGAGTTTAGATCATACAATGGTAATAGCACGAGTTTGAATAAATGAATTAATTAAAACGACACATGATACACCCCAAAACATGAATAAAAAGGGGAATTTGTAAGAATTCACTCACAGTGGGTGCGTTCCTTGATAATGATGAATGCGCACGAATTTGTGATTCGACCGACGAGGAAAACTAACCTAAATAATAATGTAATAATTCGATAAATAAATAATGTTCATTTGAAATTAATATTTTTAATTAGTGCTCTTAGTAAGATTTTTAGTTTTATTTTTTGTGAATTTAATGCAAGTTTTTAGGCTTTAAAACCTTATTTTGAGGTATTTTTAATTGATTTTCAACTAAATAAATAAATAAAAGAAAAATAAAAAGTTGACTTTTTGACCGTTGACCATTGACCGTTGACCGTTGACCGGTCGGACTGTGTTTAATTATGCGCTGAGTGAGGTTCGAACTCGGGACCTCTCGTATACGTGCACGCAGCTCTACCAACTGAGCTACGTGTCTAACCCGAAATATTTCTGATTTTAATTATATTTATATACTATTTAGATTATTCGGAATTTTATTTAATTAAAAAGGTTTTTAAATCAATCGAACCGGCATGCCTGTTAACACTCGAACCCGTGACCATTGCTTTGATTTGCACCCAACCCAACCAACTGGGCTGGGTGACTAACCCATTTAAATTAAGATTTATATTATACTTATGTACTATCTGAAAGGTGTTCTGTAAAACTTAAAAGAACCGAAAAATGTTTTGTTATTGCGGGAACCGGATACGTACATGAATCGAACTCGAGGCTTGAACATTGTATTTGCACACAGTCCACCGCTGGACTGTGTGTCTAACCCGTTTAGTTTTCTGATTTTAATTATATTAATACTTATTAGCGACTTCATCTTCTTCGTATAAACCACCCAGAACCCGATCCCCACTGCTAACTAAGTTATGCCTATTTGGTTAACTGTGTTTGAATGTTAATATAGTAATAGCATAACAGAGGAAGACTTAAGGAAGTTTTACCGAATTGAAGAAGATTCCTATCTCCGATCGAAATTCCGACGGTGAACGGACTTTCCTGCGGTATGAACTGTTTTAACAGTTTTGATTATGGATTTGAATAATTGAAGTATAAATTAAAAGATAGCAGGAAGAGTTTAGATGATTATACCGTCTGATGAACGGACGCGGTTTTTCTGATCAAGGATTTCCGGCGATGTTCCGGCGAAATTGGAAATCTCCGGCGATGAGCTTCTGAGGAATTTCACAACGAAAAAGTGTGCGGTTATGAGCGAAATGATTTCCGGAAGGTTGAGGGGGTATTTATAGGGTAGAACTGGATGAATTTTGTCCGAGTTTGAGTCTTGGTTCACGGTCAAAATTTCTCCGGCGGTTATGACCGCAATTGACTGTTAGACGTCGGTTATAACCGATGTCGAAGTCGGTTATAGTGTTTCAGTCAAAAGGAAAGTGGCTAAACTCGCAGATTGCCGGATTTTCCGGTGATCGCGAGTTCTGAGTGCGCGGTGAACTCTGGTTTGAATTCGGGTTTACTTTAAGTATTATTTATTTCAGTATGGTCACAAAGGAAAGCGTGTGGCGAGTGGGGGTGTTGTGTGTTTGTGTTTGTGGTTGACCCGGGTTCGAAACCCGGCGTCTCCATATATTTTTTATTCACGATTTTTTTGTTATTTAATAATTTTTGTTTAAAATTCATATATATATATATATATTATTTGTATTGTTTAAAATTTGTCCGAGCAATAAATATGCAACGAAAAATTATAACTGAGTATTTAATTTATAAACGAAGCGGGTTTGGAAAACCCGTTTTTCGACGAATGTTACAGATATAGGTTTAGGTGATACTCTACCCGATTACCCGAAACCACATACTTATTTAACCGGATCATATACCATAAAATTTTATACTTTTATTTTTACTTTTAACACTTTTCTATTAGATGTTTATTTGTATATATGTGTTTGTTTTTATATATTGGACGGACACATGTTTTAAAAAGTGGCCCCAACTAAAATTTTAATTGTCGAACTAAAATCATTTAGTCACTGCTACTTTAAATAAAAAATTAAAACTAAAAGTGGTTGAAACAAAAATTGGCTACTCGATTTATTTGTTAATTTTGATTTCAGATAGATGGTGACGATTAGATGTACAAACAAAGTCCTGTTAGTGCAAAATATATAATGGGTGTTCAAAGTTTTCTTAAGGCCGGCGAAGCTCATCGGGTTCGGGTGAATGCCGAAGATCAACTCATTTTTTGTCCTTGTGCATCATGTCAAAATTTCCAGAAATATGATATTAAAGACATAAAGTTTTATTTGTTGAGAGATGGTTTTGTGCCTAAATATACTTGTTGGTCAAAGCATGGGGAATCGCTTTCAAATCGTGGCACGTCATCGTTCAATGAATACAACGCTCAAACATATAATAACGAACAAGATGCTGATCACAAAAATGACACTTTAAATGAAGACAATGACAACTTCAATGAAATGTATAATGATTTAGAGACTAATATTGGTGATAATGGGCAAGAAAAATTAAGGAAATTACTTGAAGATGAGGTAAAACCATTATATGCGGGTTGTGATAAATATTCAAAACTTTGTGCGGTTTTAAGGTTGTCTACCTTGAAGTCAACACATGGATGGAGTGATAAGAGTTTCACAGATCTATTAGTGCTATCAAATGACATGCTTCCGGTAGGTAACGAGTTACCACTTTCGTTATACCAAGCAAAAAAATGTACCCAATGGGATTGGAAGTTGAAAGAATACATGCAAACATATAACTATAATTCTACAATTAAATAGTACATTAATATTATTACAAAATTACCAACCTTATAACTCTTAAGGTTTTTAATGGTGGGTTAAAATAATGTAGAATTTTGATGGAGACAATTGTTAAACCTGAGGTCATTTACACAAGTGAACCAAGAACGTAAACTCCCATTAATACTCTTGCTTAGAGCCTTTGATCAAACAAAAATTCAAAACTCAACCTTATCTATTTATAAACCTAAGTTACTATCTTAATTAAATACAAACTTACTGCAACTAGGAAACACTAAAATAAAAAGTGACTTACACCAATTTGGAACATGGCCTTTTTATCTCTATCCATATCATACTTAAAAAACTCAAATAATATCTACATCCGTATCACACTTAAAACAGTTATGCTATTAATTGTCGTGGTTGACGTATTCTAAGACGGGATTTTTAATTATATTTTAAGTCGGGGTTAGTATCAAAAGACGTGAATTTTATTAGTGTTAAAGGATATTTTGTTAGGATCCTGATGGGTTGAGATTGTGTGTGTATTTTTATTCAGGAGTAAACCCAATAAATATGAAAAAACTCACTTGTGAGAATCGAACCCAGGACCCATTGTTTCCAAAGTCTTATCTCACCCTCAAGATGCCGCTAGGCTATAAAGCCATGGGCTACAATGATCCAGTTAATAGCATTCCCTTGATACATAGCTCTATGCAAGACATTATATTGTATTTGATCACGTCTTCCGAAGGTTCAGAAAGCGAAAATAAATGTTTTATATGTCATATATGTAATCACTACTCGCTTCATACCGATTCATTAGGTATATTCACACAATAAAACTACTTAAAAAATCCTGAACCTACCACTGGTCAAGATATAGATCGAGATACACGTGAACTTAAAAGTGTTTTGCATACCATGTCATGTATCATGCTAATGACTTTTAAGTATTACTAATGGTTTCGAAAGTTTGTGTGTGGTTGTAATCACTTTTGATTATTTGTTATTTTCAAATGGTAGATGGAATAATTCTTAAAAGCAGTGATTCCACATGATTAGTGGAGCCTAGATGTGGTTTAGTCTTACCTGGATGCGATACCAATCCGGTTTAGTACGTAACTTAGTAGAATCATCAACATACACCGGTCCCAATGCATATTACAATTGCCTTCCTGACTGTCTAACCATATACTTTTTTTAAGAAAATGGCAATGACCCACTTGAACAAATGATGTGCTCAACCAGCCATATCATTTTTTTTATGTTTTACTTTTATAGTTTTATGTTAATTTAGTTACACTTTTTTTATGTGTTCTTCCTACCCCGTTTGGTATCCACTTAATTTATATTATGTATTGTTTAGGTTTTAATCAATAATTAAAGAAAAACCAGGCCTTATTATACTATTATACTCATGAGAGAAAGGTGATGTGCAATAAAGTAGCAATTAATTATTAATACATTATCATACCACCACCACACGTTTGTGATAGCACTTTTAGTGATTATTCCATCGTTTGCATCAAAATAAGCCAAAACATTAATCCATATAAGTTGTATGAATTTCATATATTGTAGGTGGATGATTGGCTATGGATAGCAATAATTGTACCAATTTTTAGATGTTGGTGTAATTGACAAAACATGACTCTTGACAAGACTAATAAAAGGAGAAAACAACAAATCCTCTCAAGTCCATAACTAAAGGTCAAGACGCAAGACGCCCACTCGAGCCCGCTCAGGTTGGGTCACTTGCTTGGATTGTTCTATACGAATATATCCTTATCAACAATAACCAAGGAGCACACAAGCAAGGTTACAACAAAGACATAACATATCTATATTAGTATCATATGGGATAATAATTAAGACCATTACCAATGGGATGGTGGTTAAGACGAGTCTGCCTAAAGACGCTCCATTACTTTTGTTTTTCTGATTTTTTTCTTTTCTTTTTTTTTAATTAATAAAATTTTAAGTTGAATTCATAAAGCTTATATTTATATATAAACTTGTATATAGTTTTAAAAGTTTATAAACATATAAATCCAATATCGGTTGGGATCTTGTTACTTTAGGCTCCAATTGATTGCAGGACGTGCTAAGAATTTCTTAATTAAAAGAGAATGATGATAGATGGATGGATGGAGAAGGAAGGTGGGAAGAAAATGCAAAAGAAATAGTTTATTGAAAGTGTTTGAAACATGATTAAAGGGGTTAAGTGCGTTTATAATCTATGACTAATTCTTTTGGTGATTATTGAATAAGAAAATCAAATATAATGTGTTGTATTTCTATAAAAAAAGTGTGAACCCACTTTCATATTTATAGTTCTCAACAATAGTTAGGAAGTATATTGATTATTGGCCACACAAATTGAATAAATTTGCATTATTCAAGAAACCAACAAACAATACTCACAAATCACTATGCATGTACTTCAACTTTCAGTTTTCTAAACGAAATTAAAAACTTAAAGCCATAATATTAGAAATTAAAAACTTAAAGCCATAGTATTTTATGTTTTCCTACAACAGTACATTGAAAATTTGTTACAAATTGTGTTGTTCTTAAAAGAAGTTAATAACTTGTGCACAATGTTATAACCATAATAATAATTTGAGGCCTATGTTAATACTACGATACAACATTCACATGTGACACATAATTCGGTTGCAACTTGTAATCCATATTATTCTCTAAATAGAAAGACCTTAGTGGAAACCATATTTTACTATCTCTTGTCAAAATAGGTTCGCACTATCACATGCACAACTTGTAAAATGATTATTTTTAGCATTATAAAGAAAAGTGGATTCAACTCTCTTATTCACTAGTCTTTTGAATTTAGTTTTACTTTTTGATAGCGGCAATGTTTTACCACTAAGGTTTTGTGTTTAAAGGGTTCCAACACTTCATCTTCTTTTCATTCGAACGAGTTGTCCCACAGTTGTGGTGGTTTGTTATATTACTTTTTTAAGGGGTATAGTTTCAAATCCGGCGCCGACCAACTAATTAACCTCAGGTGTGCGCGAGACCATACCTGACATAATCCGAAATTACAACTTCTCCGACCTTGCGCCGGCCATATGGATTCCTTCAAGGTCGCGCGCGGTCAGGAAAGAAGCCGGGCTTCTATGACCTTGCGTCGACTACACAAATACTCCTTAAGTCGCGTGAAAGGAAGAAGCGCATGGTAGCGCCAAACAAGTACAAAAGGTACAAGTGGCAGAGGTGTGGGCCAATAGGCTCTCAACAGGTTGTATTGGGTCATGCTGCACGATTAACAATCGTGCAGGGGACAAGAAGTACACAAGGACACATACGTGGCACCAATCAGCTTGCGCCAACCACTGTCCCACGATATCCACTCAACGGCTGAGGAAAGACCAGACAACAAGGACAATTGTCAGGACACGTGGATCCATTTACCATGCGCAACTAACTCTCCTGCCAGGAATCACTTACGGCAGTGACAGAGGAGGCAAAATGAATATTCCTTGTTATCGACCTCAGGCCCAAGGCTCGTCATCCCATTTCCTTCACAAATCACTCCGGCTATAAATAGAGGACTTCACCTCCAGGCTTAAGGATCGCTCCCTTGCTCTCTCACTTTATACACACACAATTCACCTCAAAATGAATACTTATTCTCACGCCGGATGGTGGTTACAAGAAGAACCCCCTATTCTCCTCCTTGTAACGAGCTTACGGTGTGTCGTTAGTTTTGCAGGATCTTCATTAGCGATTCGGCGAGACGAAAGAAGATTAACGTTTATTTGTCGAGACACAAACCCCTTAGTAATCTATAGATTAGTTTGGTGTTTCTTCATTGGCGTCCACCGTTTTTTTTACAATCACTTCATCTTCTTTCTGAGCTGATTCTCTGATTCGATGGCCGATCAGGGGACACCGTTTCCGACTTATGGCACCAACCCTCAAATAGGGACGGCAACGCACAACGCGCATGTCCAAAACCAACCTATTGATGAGTATGCCGAATGGGGATACACTGAGGATGAGGTTATCCACACAAGTCGCCCTCGTGCCACCCAAACGGTGACCCCAACGATTCGCATAGTTGTTCTTTCTGCTCCTGCTATCTCAGGATTACAAGAGGGAGAAACTCCCGCATCTTGGTTCGCAAAAAGTCAAGAAACTTTGAGCCACATTTACGCACAACTGTGTGCGTAGCAGGGTCAAGCATCAACTCAAACTCAACAGACTCCGATGGTGGCACCGATGCCTAGACAGTTCTACGAAACGCCGCATCAAGAGCATGCGTAGAGACAACACGTCAACAAACCAATGTCACCGAGAAGACAAAGCGTTCACACTATGCGTGACGTTCACAATAACTCAGAAAGTTACTTCTACACGCACACAGAGTCCAGGCAGCGCACTCCGATCAGTAGCCGGCTTGGGCCGTGCAGCATTCTAAATGCTAACTGGAACACCAATACTGATGAACCTGACTCAACTTACCAAAAGAAAGCCACTTCAGTCGCCTTCCAAAGAATCACGAAGCTTAGAAGCCAATTACGCGTGCGGCGTACAACCCATCCGCAGAATACGATTATAACTTAGTATACAGACCAGCAGCTGCAGCAGAGCAAGTCGAAGTTCATACGCCAGATCGCCCTCGTGCCGTTAGAGAAGGCAAAACTACCGCAAACTGTGGGTAAGTTCAATGGTTTAACAGATCCAGACGACCACGTACAACTTTTTATAAGTGTCGAGTAGTAGGAGGATGGACCATGCCTATGTGGTGCCATCTATTTGTGCAAACCCTCACGGTAGCTGCTCGCGCATGGTTCGACATCCTCTCCGCGGGGAAAATCAAATCATAGCCAGATTTTCAAGAGAATTCCTTGCGCACTTTAGCCAGCTGAAACGCTACAAGCGTGACACGCCGGAGGTCATGAACATTTGGAAGCGCGATAATGAAGGGTTAGAAGATTTCATCATTCGTTTCAACAAAGAGTGCCTGGAAATTGTTAACGTAAGCAAAGACCTCATGCGCACTCATTTCAAGAAGGCCATTCGATGTGATACTTTGATCAGGACTATCACTAGCAAAGACAGAATGCCAAAAGAATGTGATAAGTTAATGGCAGCAGCCAAAGTAGTCGCGCAGACTAAAGAGTCTCTGACTTGAGGTATAAAGAACTGACGATGGGGGACAGAAAAAGGTCCGCCGTTTAGAGACGCATGTGGTCAACGAGGGACCACCGGGAAAAAGCGCAAAAAGCAAAGGAAAACGCCCAATCAATGAAACGTGGCGCGAACAACAGGTGATTTTCCCGGTGGTACGCGGAGGGCCCCGTGCCACACCCTCCGTCGTAATCTCCGGCATCATAGGCCACTATGTGATAGACTACATGTTCATCTATCTAGGGAGTATAGTAGATATTATCTTTGAACAGTGCTTCAATCAATTCGATCCTGAAGATAAAGCACGGTTGGAACCTGTGGATTATCTCTTATCCATTTTTTGCAACGAAACAGTATTTCCGCTCGGTCAGATCTCCCTACCGATCACACTGATCGATGGAAAACACTCAAGGACGATCGAGGTAAATTTCATGGTAATGCCGGCCAACTCAAGACATGACGTCTTGATTGCTAGAGAGACTCAGGGTCAATTGAGCATGGTGACGTCCACCCCACATTCTGCAATCGGTTTTTCTACGGAAAAAGGGGTGGCGATCATCTAAGTAAAGAAAGAGGTAATGGCAGCTGATGAAGCCTCGCCAGCAAAGAAAAACAAGCAAATTCCGCGCACTAAGCCGGAGAAGTGGGTTTTGAATCGAAAGTATCCCGAGTAAACTGTGACACTTGGCCCAACAATGCTAGAAAACATCAGAACGTTTCTAAAGCAGTTGCTTTTCAAGAATATGGATATCTTCGCCTGGTCACCGGCCGACATGACCGGTGTCCCGCGAGACATAGCAGAGCATTGCTTAAACACTTTCCTATATATCGAGCCAATTGTGCAGAAAAAGCGCAACCTCAGGTCAGTAAAGACTAAAGCAATGAACGAGCAGGTCTCCGAGTTGCTTGCCGCATGCATACTTCGAGAAGTTAGATACCAGACGTGGGTTGCAAACCCAGTCATGGTTGAGAAAGCCAAAAACCGAGAATTCGTGTAGAAAGTGTTTCTGTCACACCCCGACCCGCAGCGGAATAAGTGTCGGGGCATAATTGGGTTATCACCAAAGCTCATGATGTTTACTAAAATGTTTCATATTTATTAAATTCAAATTACAACTTAAATATTCAAATCAAATCCATACAATTACAAGGAAATGAAACTAAGTAAAAACAATCCCAAGCTTAAACTGATTTATTCTTCTAGGCCTTCCTATGTGTTTCTTGCCTCAACTGGATCACCTGTATCATGTGTAAAACGGGGGATATTTTGGGTCAACAAAAGTTGGCGAGTGAACCCTGAGAAAACATTGTTATTAATTTCTTGTTGTATTTAATATTAAAAATTTGTGCAATAATCACATGTGAGCAAACAATATATATATATATATAACAAAAACACAAACCACATTGGATGAGTAAATGACATGAATGATGATGTATGTGAGATCAAGGCTCAATCAAACGGAGCCGATCGAATGAGGCACCTGATACCAACCCGTATCCCACGGGGAGCTGATGGGCCTAATGAAATGCATGCACTGAAAATGATAACTTCAATCTAAACATAATTCACACAACAATTGATACACATTTGATACACATTTGATCACGGATATGATGGATGCACAAGTGTTTAAATAAAATAGGGAATTAAACGACACATGATACACCCCAAAATGTGATTAAAACGGGGAATTGGTAGAGATTCACTCACATTGGGTGCGTTCTTTGATGACGTTGGATGCGCACGAATTTTAGGATTTGATCGACGAGGAAAACTAACCTAAAATAATAACGAAATGATTCGGTAAATTAGTACTTTTAATTCATACTCTTAATGTGATTTTTAGATTTATTTTTGTGAGTTTAAGGAGGTTTTCTAACTTTAAAATCTTATTTTTAAGTATTTTTAAATGATTTTCTGATTAAATAAATTAATAAAAATAAATAAAAAATTTGACTTTTTGACCGTTGACCGGTCGGATTGTGTTTAATTATGCGCTGAGTGAGGTTCGAACTCGGGACCTCTCGTATATGTGCACGCAGCTCTACCAACTGAGCTACGTGTCTAACCTGAAATATTCTCTGTTTTAATTATATTTATATATAATTAATTTTAAACTTATTTGGTTTTATTTAAAAATGGTTTATATTGCCGAACCGGCTGCAGGGACCCGGAGTCGAACTCGGGTCCTTCGGTTCGAGTGCGCACAGCCCAACCAGTTGGGCTGTGTGTCATATCTGTTTAACTTATGGATTAAATTATTCTTATTAACATTCGGTGACCTGATCCGATTCAGTTGTAAAAATGTTGGTTTTAATTCTGAAATTCGGTAACGTGTGCGATTCGAACCCGGGACGTGTGTATTGTTTGTGCACACAGTCCACCGCTGGACTGTGTGTCTAACCCGTTCGAATATCTGATTTTAATTATACTTATACTTATTTGCGACTTCATCTTCTTCGTTTAAGAACACAGAACAGTGAATTCCGACTATTCTTGTTTAGTCGTTCACGATTTAAACTTGATTGAAATGAACAGAGAAATTAAATGATATGGTGTACCAGAACAGCGGGTTTGCTTCGGTTTTCCGGCAAGTGTCGTCGGCTCTGATTTGCGATGTCCGCCTGTATGAACTGTTTAGCAGTTTTGATTATTGATTTGAACGACTAAAGTATGAATTAAGAGATAGCAGAGAAGTTTTAGATAGATATACCGGTCGAGGAATGAATACGGTTTTCTGATCAAGGATTTCCGGCGATGTTCCGGCGAAATTGGAAATCTCCGGCGACGAGCTTCTGAGAAATTTCAACGACGAAAAAGTGTGCGGTTCTGAGCGAAAGGATTTTCGAAAGATTGAGTGGGTATTTATAGGGTAGAACTGGATGAATTTTGTCTGAGTTTGAGTCTTGATTCGCGGTCAAAGTTTCTCCGGCGGTTATGACCGCAATTGACTGTTAGACGTCGGTTATAACCGATGTCGAAGTCGGTTATAGTGTTTAGTCAAAAGGAAAATGGCTAAACTCGCGGATTGCCGGATTTTCCGTGATTGGGAGTTCTGGCGCGCTGAGGTCCGGATTTTAACTTTCTACTTTTAGTATATATGTTATCTGTTTCCATGTTTATCACAAAATCAGTGTGTGCGGAGGGGTGTGTTTGTGTGTTTTGTCTTGTGAGTGACCCGGGTTCGAAACCCGGCGTCTGCATTTATTTTTTTATTCATTATTTATTAGTAATTTTAAATTATGGTTTTTAAATTCTAATACATTTATTAATTATGTATCGTTTAAAATTAATAACAACTATAAATACGCAACGAAAATTATAACTGGATATTTGATTGATAAACGAAGCGGGTTTTGAAAACCCGTTTTTCGACGGATGTTACAGTATCCCCTACTTTTAGAAATTTCGTCCTGAAATTTAAGTAGTAGTGGTACCAGGAAAAAGATGCGGGTATTTCTCGCGCATTGAGTCTTCACGTTCCCAAGTAAACACAGGTCCTCGTTTCGACTTCCAACGTACCCTGACAATTGGAATACGACTTCGTCTTAAACGCTTCTCTCCAAAGTCCATGATTTCTACTGGTCTTTCAATGAAGTGCATAGATTCATCGATCTGAATGTCTTCTAGCGGAATATGGAGGTTTTCATCGGCGAGGCACTTCTTCAAGTTTGATACGTGGAATGTGGGATGAATTCTGTTGAGCTCTTCTGGTAGGTCAAGCTTGTATGCTACAGGACCTACCCTTTCGAGTATCTTGAAAGGTCCTACGTAACGTGGTGCTAGCTTGCCTTTCTGGCCAAAACGAACCACTCCCTTCCACGGTGATACTTTTAAAAGTACTTGAATCCCAATGTCAAACTCCAAGGGCTTTCGTCGTTTGTCTGCATAACTCTTTTGACGACTTTGAGCCGCTAGGAGATTGTTTCGAATTTGAATGACCTTGTCGGTTGTTTCTTGAATTAATTCTAGACCGGTGATTTGTGATTCCCCAATTTCGTGCCAACATACTGGAGATCGGCACTTACGACCATATAAAGCTTCGAAATGAGCCATGCCGATACTTGAATGGTAGCTATTGTTGTACGAAAATTCAACTAATGGTTGATGAGCGTCCCAATTCCCTTTGAAGTCTATGACACATGCTCGAAGCATGTCTTCAAGAGTTTGGATGGTGCGTTCAGATTGTCCATCAGTTTGAGGATGAAAAGCGGTACTGAGGTCTAATCGCGTACCCAAGGCGGTTTGTACGGCTCGCCATGTTCGTGAAGTGAAACGACCATCACGGTCTGAAATGATGCTTAAGGGTACACCATGACGGCTTACGATCTCGCTGATGTAGATACGAGCTAACTTCTCGTTCTTGAAGTCCTCGCGAATCGGAATGAAGTGAGCTGATTTTGTAAGACGATCGATTATTACCCATATGGTGTCATACCCACTGGAGGTGCGAGGTAACCCGGTAATGAAATCCATGGTTATGTTTTCCCACTTCCACACAGGTATTTCGGGTTGGACTAGAAGTCCTGAAGGTCTTTGATGTTCAGCTTTTACTTTGGAACAGGTAAGGCACTTGGAAACAAAAACAGCGATATCCTTTTTCATGCCAGGCCACCAGTAGGTGTAGCGTAGGTCTTGATACATCTTGTCGGCTCCTGGGTGTACAGAGTTTCGTGTTTTGTGTGCCTCATTCATGAGGAAGTCACGAAGGTTGTCGCGATCAGGAATCCATATGCGGTTTAAATAGTATAGAATACCGTCGGATTTGGTTTCGATTTTGAGTTCCGCTCCACATGACAGCTCATCGCGTACGTCGTTTTCTGTTACAGAAACATGTTGAGCTTCTCGGATTCGATCTTTGATGTCGGTTATGATTTGCGAACATAGAAGACGAATGGAGTTCGCATAACTTTTTCGACTGAGTGCATCAGCCACTACGTTTGCCTTGCCAGGATGATATCGAATTTCACAGTCGTAGTCGTTAAGAAGTTCGACCCATCTTCGTTGCCTCATATTCAACTCCTTTTGGTTGAAGATATGTTGGAGACTTTTGTGGTCAGTGTATATTTCACACTTGGTTCCGTAGAGGTAACGTCTCCATATCTTGAGAGCGAACACAACGGCTCCGAGTTCCAGGTCGTGGGTGGTGTAATTCTTTTCATGAACCTTGAGTTGCCTAGAAGCATAGGATATCACTTTTCCTCTTTGCATTAATACACAGCCTAGCCCTTGCCCTGATGCGTCGCAATATACTACAAAGTCATCGCAACCTTCAGGAAGTGTGAGGATAGGTGCGTCACAAAGCTTTTGCTTTAGGGTTTGGAAGGCTTCTTCTTGTTTAGGTCCCCATATGAAAGGTTTTCCTTTATGAGTCAAAGCCATGAGCGGTACAGCAATACGGGAAAAATTGGCAATGAAGCGGCGATAGTAACCAGCCAAACCAAGAAATGATCTTACTTCGGTAGGGGTACGTGGCGCTTGCCATTCTTGCACTGCCTTGATTTTTGAAGGATCGACATGTATTCCCTTGTCATTAACGACATGTCCAA
The DNA here is from genome assembly GCA_947069175.1 of Scalesia atractyloides. Lineage (NCBI taxonomy): Eukaryota > Viridiplantae > Streptophyta > Magnoliopsida > Asterales > Asteraceae > Scalesia > Scalesia atractyloides. The sequence goes on along the minus strand of CAMTDV010000028.1, from coordinate 89,997,093 downwards.
GGAATTGTACTTCTCTTAACCAGAATTCGCATTTTGAGAACTTAGCGTAGAGCTTTTCAGTCCTTAAGAGTGTAAGGATGAGTCGAAGGTGTCGTTCATGATCGGATTTAGACTTGGAGTAGATGAGGATGTCGTCGATGAAGACTATGACAAAGCGGTCGAGGTAGGGTTTGCATACCCTATTCATTAGATCCATGAAGACAGCTGGGGCGTTGGTTAAACCGAATGGCATGACCATGAATTCGTAATGACCATAACGAGTTCGGAATGCGGTCTTTGGGACGTCTTCTTCATGTACTCTAAGCTGATGATAACCAGAACGAAGGTCGATTTTTGAAAAGCAGGTGGCGCCTTGAAGTTGGTCTAGGAGGTCATCGATGCGAGGTAGTGGGTAGCGATTTTTAACCGTTAACTTGTTGAGTTCTCTGTAGTCGATACACATGCGAAACGTTCCATCTTTCTTCTTCACAAAAAGAACAGGTGCACCCCAAGGCGAGGAGCTAGGACGTATGAATCCTTTGTCAGTCAACTCTTGCAGTTGACTGGCCGGCTCTTGCATTTCGGATGGGGTTAACCTATAAGGAGATTTTGCGACTGGTGTAGCGCCAAGTACAAGATCGATGCGGAATTCGACTTCTCTCACAGGAGGGAGTCCTGAGATGTCGTCGGGAAAGACTTGTGGGAATTCCTTCACCACTGGTATATCTTCGAGTTTCTTCTCCTTGTTTCCCTTTTTGACGACGTGAGTTAGGAATGCGACATAGTTCTTGCGGAGATAATTTCGGGCTTGAAGGCAGGACATTAATTTGAGTCCTTTCGAAGGGGTTTCTCCAAAGATACGTAGGGTCTGACCGTCTGCAAGAGGAATGCGAATAAACTTTTCGCGGCATACTACTTCAGCGTGATGCTGGCTGAGCCAGTCCATACCGATTATAAATATCAAAACTTCCCAACTTCATACGAATGAGGTCAACTGGAAAATCGTGATCGTTTAGAGTGAGGGTACAATTTCGTATAATAGAATTTAATGAAACGGGCTTTCCGTCAGCAACTTCCACCGTTAGAGATTCCATGAGATTATCACGAGTTTGGTTGAGGATAGGTTCAAATTCTAAGGACACAAAACTCTTATCCGCGCCAGTATCGAATAACATGGATGCATAACTACCATTGATGAGAAACGTACCGTTAACCACGTTGTTGTCAGCCCTAGCTTGGTTGGCATTGATGTTGAAAGCTCTTCCTCTAGCAGGTGGAGGAGCTTGGTTAGCTTGGTTTACCGGATTTGCTTGAGCTTGGGCATGGATGATGTTCACCAAGCGTGGACATGTGTTCCTGAAGTGGTTTGGGTCTCCACAGTTGTAACATGCTCGCATGGGTTGCATCATGGGGTAGTTGGGTTGGTAGTAGGATTGGGCTATATGTTGTGCAGGTGGTAGAAGTAAAGGTTGTTGGGCTTGACCCACTATCTAATGGTGGGTTTGGGTTGAGGGTTGATTGCGGTTCATTCGTTGAAGCGTGCGACAAGTTTGAATAGTGTGACCCGCACGGCCACAGCTGGTGCAATGTTGGCAAGGAGTTTCGGGGAGGTGATGGTATTGACAACGGTTGCATTTTGGGTATGGGCCGGTGTATGGCTTTTTAAATGGTGCAGCTGAGGGAGCAATTTGGGTAATTGGTGCGGCAGTGATAGGAGGGTTTGTTTGTGTGACGGCAAAATTTATGTTGTTTCGTTTCCTCTTACCAGCAAACTTTGAAGAGGAGATGGAATGATTTGGAGTTTGGGCCTCAATGGGGGCTTTCTTTTTCTCATCCTTGAATTTGCCGTTTCGGATGCGATTCTCGGTAAGTTCGGTAGCTAGTTCCATTGCGGCTTCAAGTGTTGCAGGCGAAGTGCTTAGAACCGAGTCTTGAATTTTCGAGGGGAGGCCTCGAATGTAGTGTTCAACCAAGCGGTACACGGGGTGTGAACAGATTAGGGATCATTTGGTTCAGTTCGAGAAATCTTTTGTTGTAGGAAGTGTGATCTCCTTCCTTTTGTTTCAACGAGTAGAATTCATCTTCCAACTTTTTGATTTCGCTTCTTGGACAGAAGTGCCTTGTCATGAGTTCCCTTAACTCTTCCCATGATAAGGCCATGGCATCTTGACTCCTCGTTTACCCTTTTCTGTGTTCCACCAGGTAAGGGCTACTCCAAATAGTTTCCCTGTTGCATAACGTACCTTGCGATCCTCGGGACAATCGCAATTGAGGAAGGTGTTCTCCATTTCTTCAAACCAGTGGAGGAGGGCAGTAACACCTTCGGTCCCTTCATACTTTGGGGGATCGCAAGATTTGAAGTGTTTGTAGGAGCACTTTTTGGAGTGAGGGTTGGCGACGCTCTGGTCTTCTTGATTGGGAGGGTTGATAGGATTTGCGGTGAGAGCTTGTTGAACTTGAATCACGATGTCAGGAAGTACCGCGGCCATTTGTTTAGCAATTTGAGTGGCCAAGCGTTCATTGGATCTTCCTGACTTTCTACCTCCACGTAGTTGCCTAGCCGACATCTACAGGAACATACATAGGAAGATTGTGAGTTTAAGAAGTTTTTAGGTGTCATATGTCGTTAAAAGAATAAAAATAACATAACTATCAATAATGCAACTACATCCATAGGATGTCTTGGGTTTGCTCATGTTTGGGCCTCCAATGTTCCCCATACCATCGCCTGTATAGTCATGTGGGCCCCCATAACTATTGGCTTAGTAGGATTCACATTGATGTTGGCGGTTTAACACTCGTATCACCCGAATGAAAACCATGAAATATGATTGCGAGGTGTATGGTAGGAGGGTGTCCAGGTGTAGACACAATGACAACTCAAAGTGGGGTTAGCTCACACGGCGTTTGGTATAGCATGCTTTGGCCTAATAGGTCCTTCGTACTCTCATCGTTAGTCCCCAGGTAGGCAAACTGGTCCTTTATTTTGGATTTATACGAATGACAAGCCTAGACAGTGTCACACCCCGATCCGCAGCGGAAAAAGGTTATCGGGGCATGATTGGGTTTTCATCAAAGCTCATGACATTTATTAAAATGTTTCATATTTATTGTTACAATTTAAAGGAGATCATTCAATCAAATCATACAAGTACAACATGTTCTATACATCTTTCTAGACTTCATTATTTTTCTTCTAAGGCAATTTCCTATGTGTTCCTTGCTTCATCCTGTCCACCTGTATCATGTGTAAAAAAATGGTTTTTGGGTCAACAAAAAGTTGGCGAGTGAATCCTATGAAAACATTTAAACGTGTTTATTGTATTGATTATAAAATAAAGTGCATAACCACATATGAGTAAATGTAGATGTAAATTTATTCACAAAACACAAAATATTAAATATTGCACACACATACAACAAATGATTGTTTTGAGGCACGCGTTGTTCAACGAACTGATGGGCCTAATGAATGTTTTTGAGGCACGCGTTGTTCAACTTGTCTCCCACGAGGAACTGATGGGCCTAATGAATAATTTGCATACAACTTGACAATATGTAATACATCACAACAAACAATATTTACATTCTAAGTTTAGATCATATAATGGTATAAACACGAGTTTGAATAAGCGAATTAATTTAAGCGACACATGATACACCCCAAAACATGAATAAAAAGGGGAATTTGTAAGAATTCACTCACAGTGGTTGCGTTTCTTGGATTGATGATGAATGCGCACGAATTTGGAATTTAACCACGAGAGAAACTAACCAAAATAATAACACAATGGTTCGGTAAATAAGTGGATTTTATTAACAATTTTAATAGGATTTTTAGATTTATTTTTGTGAGTTTAAGGTCATTTTCTAACTTTAAAAATATTATTTTTAAGTATTTTTAATTGATTTTTAAATAAAATAAATAAATAAAAGAAAATAAAATTTTTGACTTTTTGACCGTTGACCGGCCGTGACGGTCGACCGTGTTTATTATATGCGCTGAGTGAGGTTCGAACTCGTGACCTCCCGTACGCGTGCACGCAGCTCTACCAACTGAGCTACGTGTCTAACCCGAAATATTTCTGTTTTTAATTATACTTATATACTATTTAGATTATTCAGAAATCATTTATTTTAAAAAGAATTTTAATCATGTCGAACCGGTTGTAGAAGCAGGATTCGAACTCGTGACCCGTGGTTTAAATTTGCACACAGTCCACCGCTGGACTGTGTGTCTAACCTGGTTAAAATACTTGTTTTTATTAACCTTATATACTAACTGGAAGGTGTTCTAGGGCCTTTCAAAAAAAATTGGGATTTATCGCAGGAAACCGGTTAAGTGCACGTATCGAACTCGGGACGTGTATGTTATGTTTGCACACAGTCCACCACTGGACTGTGTGTCTAACCCGATCATTATTCCGGTTTTTATTATAATTATACACATTTCAAAACTTCATCTTCTTCGATTTGTAAAACCAGAGAATCCACCCAATTGTTTAATCAAAAATTTTTATTGAATTAGTTGATTGATCAATACTGTTAACGAAATAATTTAAACAGAACGGATTAAAGGTGCTGTACGAACAGTTGTGATTTCCGACGAAGTTCCGGCGGCTGAGGTTAACTCCGGCGATGTTTATCTTGCGACAGAGGCTCTACAGGAAGTTTGAGGTGAGTGTGGTGCTTTCTGTCTGAGCTCTAGAAGTCTTATTTTAGAGTAAGGCAGAAGGGATGAAATGGATTCGGTTTTCCGGCGACTTGCAGAGAATTCCGGCGAGGTGTTTCTCGATGAATAGCGACTTGTAGAGAGGGTGAAAGTTGTGCGAGTGTGAGCAGGTTTTTGAGAGAATACACATGGTATTTATAGATTGACAGAAAATGCCCGATTTCAGTTTTCAAAACCGAGTATTCAAGATTTTCCGGCGGTTACGACTATAATTGGGGCTAGACATCGGTTATAACCGATGTCGTCAACGGTTACGGCGTTTTAGTCAAAAGGAGAATGGCTGAACTCGCGGATTGCCGGATTTTCCGGTGATTGTGAGTTCCGCCGCGCTGATACCTGGTTTTTGAATTTGAGTTTTGATTTAAGTATTAATTGTTTTAGTATATTAACTAAAGGCAGCGTGTGGCGGAGTGGTGTTGTGGTTGCTTGGTGAAGTAGCTGACCCGGTTCGAAACCCGGCAGCTTGTTATTATTTTTTTTGCACTATTTTCACTTTTTAATAATTATAGTTTTTAAATTCTAAAATGTTTATTAATTATGTATTGTTTAAAATTAGTTTGAGCTCTAAACATGCAACAAAAATTTTAACTGGATGTTCGGTTAACAAATGAAGCGGGTTTTGGAAACCCTTTTTTTTACGGATGTTACAGACAGGACGTTCCGACTACCGGTACTCGTACCCTTCCAGTTACTACATGCCCGTCATGAGAACTCACTTTGATGTGATTTGAAAAATACAAAAATCGTTGCAAAAATCTGGGAATTGTGAGGTGTGTGCTCTCATGGATATGATATGTTATGATGATATGATTCATGATGAGCATTTGTATAATAATATGTACTTGTGAACATGCTTGCATAACATTGAATGTAACAATAAACATAAAGCATACAAACATCATGAATTTTGTATGTAACGCATAAACAATTTAAAATTTTAATCAACTATAGTATATGCTCTAAGGGTCTAATAACCTATCCTATATCCCTATAGTCATGGCTCTGATACCAATCTGTCACACCCCGACCCGCAGCGGAATAAGAGTCGGGGCATAATTGGGTTATCACCAAAGCTCATGATGTTTACTAAAATGTTTCATATTTATTAAATTCAAATTACAATTAAATATTCAAATCAAATCCATACAATTACAAGGAAATGAAACTAAGTAAAAACAATCCCAAGCTTAAACTGATTTATTCTTCTAGGCCTTCCTATGTGTTTCTTGCCTCAACTGGATCACCTGTATCATGTGTAAAACGGGGGTATTTTGGGTCAACAAAAGTTGGCGAGTGAACCTTGAGAAAACATTGTTATTAATTTCTTGTTGTATTTAATATTGAAAATTTGTGCAATAATCACATGTGAGCAAACATATATATATAACAAAAACACAAACCACATTGGATGAGTAAATGACATGAATGATGATGTATATGAGATCAAGGCTCAATCAAACGGAGCCGATCGAGTGACATGAATGATGATGTATGTGAGATCAAGGCTCAATCAAACGGAGCCGATCAATGAGGCACCTGACACTCAACCCGTATCCCACGGGGAGCTAATGGGCCTAATGAAATGCATGCACTGAAAATGATAACTTCAATCTAAACATAATTCACACAACAATTGATACACATTGATACACATTGATCACGGATATGATGGATGCACAAGTGTTTAAATAAAATAGGGAATTAAACGACACATGATACACCCCAAAATGTGATTAAAACGGGGAATTGGTAGAGATTCACTCACATTGGGTGCGTTCTTTGATGACGTTGGATGCGCACGAATTTTAGGATTTGATCGACGAGGAAAACTAACCTAAAATAATAACGAAATGATTCGGTAAATTAGTACTTTTAATTCATACTCTTAATGTGATTTTTAGATTTATTTTTTTGAGTTTAAGGATGTTTTCTAACTTTAAAATCTTATTTTTAAGTATTTTTAAATGATTTTCTGATTAAATAAATTAATAAAAATAAATAAAAATTTGACTTTTTGACCGTTGACCGTTGACTGGTCGGATTATGTTTAATTATGCGCTGAGTGAGGTTCGAACTCGGGACCTCTTGTATACGTGCACGCAGCTCTACCAACTGAGCTACGTGTCTAACCTGAAATATTCTCTTTTTAATTATATTTATATACTAATTAATTTTAAACTTATTTGGTTTTATTTAAAAATGGTTTATATTGCCGAACCGGTTGCAGGGACCCGGAGTCGAACTTCGGGTCCTTCGGTTCGAGTGCGCACAGCCCAACCAGTTGGGCTGTGTGTCATATATGTTTAACTTATGGATTAAATTATTCTTATTAACATTCGGTGACCTGATCCGATTCAGTTGTAAAAATGTTGGTTTTAATTCTGAAATTCGGTAACGTGTGCGATTCGAACCCGGGACGTGTATATTGTTTGTGCACACAGTCCACCGCTGGACTGTGTGTCTAACCCTTTCGAATATCTGATTTTAATTATACTTATACTTATTTGCGACTTCATCTTCTTCGTTTAAGAACACATAACAGTGAATTCCGACTGTTCTTGTTTAGTCGTTCACGATTTAAACTTGATTGAAATGAACAGAGAAATTAAATGATATGGTGTACCAGAACAACGGGTTTGCTTCGGTTTTCCGGCAAGTGTCGTCGGCTCTGATTTGCGATGTCCGCCTGTATGAACTGTTTAGCAGTTTTGATTATTGATTTGAACGATTAAAGTATGAATTAAGAGATAGCAGAGAAGTTTTAGATAGATATACCGGTCGAGGAATGAATACGGTTTTCTGATCAAGGATTTCCGGCGATGTTCCGGCGAAATTGGAAATCTCCGGCGACGAGCTTCTGAGAAATTTCAACGACGAAAAAGTGTGCGGTTCTGAGCGAAAGGATTTCCGGAAGATTGAGTGGGTATTTATAGGGTAGAACTGGATGAATTTTGTCCGAGTTTGAGTCTTGATTCGCGGTCAAAGTTTCTCCGGCGGTTATGACCGCAATTGACTGTTAGACGTCGGTTATAACCGATGTCGAAGTCGGTTATAGTGTTTTAGTCAAAAGGAAAATGGCTAAACTCGCGGATTGCCGGATTTTCCGGTGATTGCAAGTTCTGGCGCGCTGAGGTCCGGATTTTGACTTTCTAGTTTTAGTATATATGTTATCTGTTTCCACGTTTATCACAAAATCAGTGTGTGGCGGAGCGGTGTGTTGTGTGTTTTGTCTTGTGAGTGACCCGGGTTCGAAACCGGCGTCTGCATTTATTTTTTATTGATTATTTATTAGTAATTTTAAATTATGGTTTTTAAATTCTAATATATTTATTAATTATGTATCGTTTAAAATTAATAACAACTATAAATACGCAACGAAAATTATAACTGGATATTTGATTGATAAACGAAGCGGGTTTTGAAAACCCGTTTTTCGACGGATGTTACAGTTTCTCTGTTAGAGTTACCACGCACGCGTGGGTTTCACTCGCCTGACACAAAGACTAAAAGGTAGGGTTGACACTGTGACGACTTGTCGCCTACAGCGTTGGAAGTGACAACAAGCGTCACATTCGCCACCAACCTGTCAGTAGATGCTCTTTTCAAATTTCGAGAATTTTCCCTCGTAAAACAAGAGAGGTAACTTTAGAGAGAAGATAACTAGTTGCGCAGCTTACATTTCACATGGACATGCGCGCACCAACTAAGTTAGCATAACCAGTTTTTCTTGAGCCTATAACAGCGCATACACTTAGCTTTCATTTTTAGTCCAGAGCTCCAACCACTTACTTTGCGCATGGAAGCAGCATTGGACTGGGGGACTTGAAGGGGTATGGTCGAAATCTGGCGCCGACCAAGGAACTAACCCCAGGTCGCGCGCGAGCCATAGCTAACATAATCAGAAATAACAACTTTTCCGACCTTGCGCCGACTGCACAGATGTTCCTTAAATCGCGCGAAAGGAAGAAGCGCAGGGTAGCACTAAACAAGTACAAAAAGTACAAGTGGCAGAGCTGTGGGCCAATAGACGCTCAACAGGCTGTATTGAGTCATGCTACACGATGGACAATCGTGTAAGGGACAAGAAGTACACAAGGACACATACGTGGCACCAATCAGCTTGCGCCGACCACTGTCAGCACACGTGGATCCATTCACCATGCGCCAACTAACCCTCCCGCTAGGAATCATTAACAGTTGTGACAGAGGAGGCAAAATGGATATTCCTTGTTGTCGACCTCAAGTCCAAGGTCCGTCAGCCCATCTCCTTCACGAATCACCCCGGCTATAAATAGAGGACTTCACCTCCAGGTTTAAGGACCGCTCCCTTGCTCTCTCACTTTATACACACACAAATATCCTCAAAACAAATACTTATTCTCACGCTGGAGGGTGGTTACAAGGAGAACCCCATATTCTCCTCCTTGTAACGAGCTTACGGTGTGTTGTTAGTTTTGCAGAATCTTCATTAGCGATTCGACGAGACGAAAGAAGATTAACTTTATTTGTCAAGACACAAACCACTTACTAATCTATAAATTAGTTTGATGTTTCTTCAATCTTTTGAATTTAGTTTTATTTTTTGATAGTGGCAATGTTTTACCACTAAGGTTTTGTGTTTAAAGGGTTCCAACACTTAATCTGCTTCTCGCTCGAACGAGTTGTACCACAGTAGTGGTTGTAAGGATGATGCAACTAACGTTGGTCTAGTCGTCTAGATTGATTTCTTTTTCGCTTATTAACTCATTATTGAGTTTTTTTCGGTCATTAACTCATATTGTAGCTTGCAAGGATTTGACTATGCACTATATTAATCTTTTAACTCGATTAATAAACTCTCCGTACTATACCAGTAGTTGGGCAGTCGGTTATTCACATTATTATTTTATCTTCCTATGTAACCTTGTATTAAAAAAACTTTGACAACGTAATTTAAAATTCTCAAAGACCTTCGTGCTTATTCACATATAAACAAATAAAAATGTTTTACAGCTAATTAATCAAATGCCAATAATTTTGTTTATAAAACCTACATAAAGAAATGTGACGGTTTGATATCACCATCAAACATGGAGACGAAAAAAATTTTCATTCTGTATACATCATCTTTAATAATTTAATTGTCAAAGCATGCACTATTGGAGTTGTTAATAATTCAAGTTGTCAACCAAATGTAAAGAGTTCTTAATTAATAAGCAACCATTATCAGGAGAGAGAAAGAGAGAGAGAGAGTATATATATATATATATTATACATACACAGGAGTGCTGTGAAATAGTCGAATCTGATTGCATGTGATGTATGGATTGTTACTTCACAATAAATTTAAAGAGTTGACTTCATAAATGTATTTCATATACATTCATTAGCAACCTTCACAAACCATTCATCACATTTTGGATTCTTCAGTTCCAGCCTTTTGCTTATTTAACTTCTCTTTTTCAGACCATTTTCACTATTTATACATCCTTCATCTTCAACCTGGATCGCTCGCTTCGTTTTCTTCCATGATCATACTCTTGTAAAAACTCTGTAAGCATTATATGATTGTTGTTTGAAACTGTAAGCTTCTTTGATCGAGTTTGTTGTTTAGCCTGGCTATATTCAAGATTTATCTTCCTTAATTCAACGTTTATAAAAATCTACCCAGTATGTAAGGTTAGCCAATCCATCCATTTCTTTTCTTAAAAAAAAAAAAGATTTGAAAAAAAGGTAGCTTGATTCGATCTGGATCGGGTTCAAACGATTGTGTAGCAATACCTTTATAAAAATCTACAAATTATGTAAGGTATTTGTCACTGATCTTAGATCTTATCTGAAAAAAGTTCAAAAAAGAAAAACTGTATTTAGATTTTGGTATAGATACAGATATAAACTGCTAAGAAATGGAAAGGGGGATGCACCAACGCCACCGGCGACGCCTGGTACACCTGGAGGTCCTTTGTTCACTTCTCTTCATGTGGACTCTTTGTCATATGAGCGTAAGTCAATGCCTCGTGGCAAGTGCACCCCGTCGTGGGGTGGACCCAACACATGCTTCACGGATTTCCCTACACCAGATATCTCTCTCACCCGAAAGGTATACACGTGTACACATTTTTTTTGTTCTTCTCATGGCGAGTGTACTCATTGTAGACTTATTTACGGTTTTGGCTTGCAGTTAGGAGCCGAATTTGTGGGAACGTTTATACTGATATTTGCCACAACAGCGGGACCAATAGTGAACCAAAAATACACAAGTTCGGAGACATTGATAGGGAATGCAGCATGTGCAGGGCTAGCAGTGATGATAATAATATTATCGACTGGTCATATCTCAGGAGCCCATTTGAACCCGTCTCTAACGATTGCGTTTGCTGCCTTCCGTCATTTTCCATGGGCCCATGTCCCGGCCTACATCGTGGCCCAAGTGTCAGCTTCCATATGTGCTTCCTTTGCACTCAAAGGTGGGTTTCACCCGTTTATGTCTGGGGGTGTCACTGTTCCTACCGTCAGCACTGGTCAAGCTTTTGCCCTTGAGTTCCTCATCACGTTCAATCTCCTCTTTGTCGTCACTGCTGTTGCTGCGGATACTCGCGCTGTACGTATACATAACCTATTAGTTTACTATGTTTTTTTAGAAAGTGTTATGCTCATTGGTATATACATGTGTGTATTTAGGTAGGAGAACTGGCAGGTATAGCAGTTGGAGCTACGTTATGCTCAACATTCTGGTTGCAGGGTAAGTAGTCCTATATACGAACACCCTTAAGCTGGATTAGTAGTTAAAAACTTAACATGGTAATGATGATTGGTTGATATGTATGGCAGACCATCAAGCACTGGATCGATGAACCCCGTGCGCACGCTGGGTCCAGCAGTTGCAACAGGGAACTACAAGGTGATATGGGTTTACCTATTGGCACCAACACTTGGAGCCTTGGCTGGAGCCGGTGTCTACACATTGGTCAAACTTCCTACAGCTGAGGGTGAGCAGCCACGAAGCTTCCATCGTTAAATGCTCTGCTCTTTTGTTTCGTGTGTGATTTGATGTTAATTATGAATTATGAATTTCTTGTGATTTGTCTTTTATGGTTTTGCTTTGTGTTGATTGTTGAAATAAAGAAAAACATGGTATTGTGAAAGTTTGCTTAAAGTGATAATATATGTAATCTTTGTTTTGTGAAGGACCACTTAATTTTTGCATTATTGACCCTTTTTGGTCCTACATGGTTTGTTGTATCCATGAACCCTTTTTAGCCCTGCAGGCTCAACCATTATACTTTTCTTTTTAAAGCGCGTGGAAACATGAAATAACACCGATTGCACGACAATCAGCAGAACTTACAGATTGGACCTCATCATCCAGAAAACACTGGATGTAATTCCTATAAAACATGTAAATGATGCAGCCCTCACCTTAAAAACAAAAATGTAAGCTTACATCTATAAACATATAATCTATTAAAACAACAAACCATGGCTGAACTATAGAATAGAGTTGATGACAATTGTTTCTTAATAGCCGCTGTTTGGCTCACCAGTACATATGATGGAGCTGAAGATATTGCTTTTATTTTGAATATCTTCAGTTCCTTTAAATCCAAAGATAGCATCAAGACATTCATCCAGCAGCTGCAACACGTATAATGGTTTTATGTATAGATTGTGTAAGTAACACAAAGTATAGCTGAAAATCTATAGTGAATAGATAAAAAAACGGCCCATCAGAACTACAAAATCTAAGACTACATAGAACATAAACATTAGAAATTTTTTATGATATCTATCAGTGTCCAAAGTCCAAACATCATGCATTTATGCATGAATAAGGAAAGCTAACCTGCAGATAGTTCTGCCATAAACCTTTAATTCACTTCAAGTGAAGAAGTTGAGACAGATAAAGCATCTATCAAGCAACTTAGAGCAGCAACATCCTGCAAAATATTTGTTTACAATCATAATCGATCGTGTAGCTTTAAAGAATTGTGAGTTACAAGTTGCAATGCAAGATTATTCCAAAGGCATTAAGAACTTATGGGGTGCAACTAAGGTACTACAGAATATAGATGAGCTTTTGTAAAACCAATATGTGCAAAAGGGAAACCCCATTGTCACTCCTCAAGAAAGTTGACCATAGGTCAGCCTTGGTTTTCCCTTAATAAAAAAAGTTACATGCTACCTACAAGATATAAAACAACATCGAAGAACAGTAAACTACCAGAAAAATAAAAAAAATCATGAGAACAAAAGAAACAGCTTCAGATACCAAAAAAAATCATGTGAACTGGATAGAACAGAAAAAGATCCCAACTTAGAAAATTCTTGTATTCTGCCACATGGAGAAAAATAGATATGCTGGCCCCTACAACATGGTCATCAAAGTAGATCAGTGTCATTAGGAATTATAGCAGAAACATCCTTTTATGGGCAACCAGTAAGTGATCCATCAAATTGTAAAAAGAAAATAGTATGAGCACATATCACTACAACAAAATCAAGTCTAAATTAAAACTTACACAGTCTTGAAGATATCCTTCTGCATTTACTAGAACCAAGTGCAGGCAATGTAGAAGTGAAGTATATCATCTGCAGAACAGATGCATATGCAACATTCACTTACAAACCGAATTCTGTATATATGACAAAATAATAAATATCCTTCAAAGCGATGGTAAAAGTGGTAAAAGTGATGGCCCGAGTTTTCCATAATTATTCTCTAAGAATTTTCTTCTGCGGTTCATGAGGGTAACCCTTAATACCACTTGATCAAAATGGAGCTAGAATATTCGGAGAGAATGAAACCGTTTTCAGAAGAAAGTCTAACAGTTGCACACTGTCTAATAACACGACCGTTCTTCGATTAACATCAGCAAGAGATCTGGCGAAAAGGTTGCAGCTTTTAAATAAGTAGAATTAACATCAACATTATCCTTCCTTTAAAAGAAGTTATTAAGGACAACCCTAACAGTCTCTAAGCACTCTTTTGTGGCCTCAAATCTCAATAACATAAACATTATCTCTTCATTCTAGTTCTAACATGCAGGTCAATTATCAAATTCAAGCACAATTATCATCAAATAAGATATCACACAAATGTTGCTTGACACCTAAATGGAAAAGTGTAACACCTCGTAAAATCGTGTCTAGTAATGTACCAACACGTGTCCCTATTCCTATTTATGCCTATTGTTGGCTGGGAGGGACTAAAATTGCCAAATTGTGGAAAATATGAATGTGGAGGGACTAAAGGTGTCAACATGATGAAACTATGCCTCTGAGTGACCCTTTACGGTGTCCGTATTCTCAAATGAGCCACTTGTTGGACGAGAGGGACCATTTGTGAATTTATATAAAAGTTAGACATTGGAGGGACTAAAGGCGTCAACATGTTAATTTATACCTCTAAGTGACCCTCTAACGAACCGGGAGCTTGATAATGTGCGGTCATACTCTCTAGTGTGCCAAATATCGGCTATGAAGGGCTGAACATGTTAATATATAAAGTATGGAGGTTAAGGGACTAAATGTGCTAAGTTGAAAAATTAATTTTGTTGGCTTGTTGCCCACACAAAGCTGCCAAAAACCATTACTCGAAACCAGGGGCTTCAAGACTGCTATGCCACGTTCTAGGACACTTGTCCTCACCCTCTAACTTCTTCTAACACTTGGAACCACCTCCTTCAAGCTCCAACACTATAACTAGAAGTGTTTGCAACACTTTAAACTTGCACCTTTTTGAAAAAAATACTCCTCTCATCACTTCTGGAGGTTCCTAGTCCTTAGGAGCTTCTCATTCAAGTTTATTTTCATCTGAGGATCACTTGTAAGTGCTCCTTTCAGCTACATTTTCGTTTATTAGACTTTTTGAAGGGGTATGGTCCCAAAAACCTTGCGCCAATCAAGGAAACCATACCCATTAATAACTTCTAAGAAAACTGTGCTTAGACTTCTTTGCCAAAATAAGATTTATTAGAACTCTGCGCCAAATATCCAAGAGAGGAAAGCGTCATTTAACTACCTTGCGCGGGCTCGCGCAAGGTTCAAAGTTAACCTTGAACACTCTCTTTGGATAAATGTTTCATTTAACTACCTTGCGCGGGCTCGCGCAAGGTTCAAAGTTAACCTTGAACACTCTCGTTGACCATGCTTCATTTAACTACCTTGCGCGGGCTCCCGCGCAATGATGTTCAAGTTAACCTTGAACATTCTTGTTTGATAATGCTCCATGCACAAACCTTGCGCAGATATTTATATCAAAGCAAGCATCCACCAAACGTTGCGCTAAGCAGCAAGGAGAAGAAGGAAGATCAGTTAACTAACTTGCGCTTCTCACGCAAGGAAACAGTAAATCCTGAGAAACTTTCCCTTAGCAAAATCCTTGACTTGGTGCAGAAGCAAAGGGAATCTTTTCTGTTGTAACAGAATGTACACGTGGCGAATAATAGATGGGTAACAGCTGTAAAACCTTCTAGAAACCCAATCGTGCAAGCATCTTTTCGGTTATAACCAATTGCCATATGGCAGCATCTGGACGGTTTTGACCTTTATGGTCCAACCATTGTTCGAATCGAACATGGCTACTGATCGTAATTAGGTAGGTATTAATCCCTCAAAGGGGTACCTCCTGAAAATCACGTTTACTAGGTCAATTTACGAGTCAAAATTTTAATGTTTAAAAAGTCAAACGGGTCAGATTTCATAAATGTTACAATCTTATTATATATATGTTCTAAAATATGTTTTGACACTTAAACAAGTTGGTAATAATTATTAGAACATGTGGGAACATGTTCGGCTCGTCAATTCCAGTTTTAAGGACGGTTCGCAACCGAAAGTCGCGAAGTTTGACTTCGGCTTTAACTTTCGATTCTGACCCGATTTAGATTAGTTTGCTACTGATTTAAGGTTGCATTATGATCGTAATTTAGTGTAGCATAACCCTCTGAGGTTATAATACGTGATCATAATCGTATTCTGAGTTTTTGTACAAGTTTCGATATTATGCCATACTTTGACCGAAATGCCCTTTTTGCAAGAAATAAAGTTTTAATCAATAACGAACTTGCAAATGACTTATGTACTGATATGTTAATATAATTAACATATTTTGATGTTATTAAACTGGTCATAAACTGAGTTTTCATATAAGATCGTAAATTGTGTTTTAAAATGACCAAAGTCCCCTTTCGGCACCTAGAATGGTTTAAACATAATTTAAATATCATAATTGAAATATTTTGGGATATCAAATCAGTTCATAATCTAAGTTTTTACTAAAGATCGCAAATGTTGTTATTTAATGACCGAAAACCTTTTGGCGCATGGTATGGTTTTAAACCATAACTATCAATTAAAAAGTGATACCTACTGATATTACAACTTATTTAATTTTTTTTCACAGTAGGTACATGATCGTAACTCCGATTTCTAAATAAGTCCTCAAACTATGTGTGAAATGACCAAAATGCCCCTACGGTGCATAGTTTGGTCTTAAATCATATAACTCACATATGTTTGATTACATACTGATATTATATCATAAATATAACATTTTTTACAGAATGATCATATACATAACATTAGTTTATACGCAAGTTCTTTTAATACGTCGCGTAATGACTAAAACGCCCTTATGAGACATGGTTGATTTTAAAACCTTAACGGGCATATAAGTTGATATCCTACTGATATTATAACTTATTTAAAGTATATTGGCATGCAGAACTTATTCATGACTCATCCGGTTACCCGATATCGCTTATACGTGTACGGTTAAGCTTATGTAACTGGTTTACGTAAGTTTACCGAAATGGGTCAAAACTTATCATTTTTACTTCAATTCCAGAATGTTATATGTTTACCCATATTATACAAGTCTGATTACTTGCTGGGTTTAAACTACATTCTATTCCGGTCACGCTTAATCAAGCGTATCGTACCGTGTTTTCGATATTTTAAGTTAACCGGTCCAAGTCTACGACTTGAATAGGACCCGTTAGCATTCTAACTGGTTATTTATACCATTCATTCCAGACTAGAGCCTTCCAGTAAATTGCCACCTACTTTTGTCAATTGATTAACGGCTAAGTTATATATTAACCTTGCATATTAAGACAAGTATTAGCTCGGGTAAATACTCTTAACATATTTTCCCTATACGAGCTTGGGATACGGTATATTATCACCGTATGGTCGGGTATGGGATCAATGACCTATATGTCGGGAATCCAAATAATCTGTTTTTTATTCGTATTTCTTGATAACTTAAACATTGGGGGTTAATGCGATCGTGTCTTGGATATCCTCGGCTCATTTAATTACAAATGGCTACGACCTAAGCACGGGGTGTAGGCATACACCTGACAGATGCTAATGCTACAATAAAATATTTTTATAACCCAATACAGGTTTACCTAATAAGGGTATTAAAGTGGTGTGTCGGTTAACGATGATCTCGGCATAGTTTCCGGGCCCTATATGTATTGACATGAATGTAAAACTGATAACATTACAAATAGTTTATCCCAAGTTATTCATGAAAATATATGTACCATTGTGTACATAAAATGATTTTGAAATACTTGCAAAATGTGTCGGTTATATGTATTTACCTGTGTAAACTGACGTATCTTCAAAAGACTAAGCGCAGGTTGCAAGGATACGTAAATAGGCTGGAAGTTGCCCGGTAAATGCTTAAGAGGAATTTCCAACTCCTTGCAATGAAGCCTAGTAGTCTGTTTGCATAATCGCTTTGTATTCTATCTGATCCGCATGTGGATCTTCTATATATTTTTCGTCTGTATTATATTTGAACATTTGGACATTTGAAATTTGTAATAGTATTTTAAATCTAAGACTCCCGTTGTGCTATCTGTAATTGTTTGACTATGACGATACCAATCTTACGTCACCATACTCCTCACCTGGACCCACCGGGATTTGGTTGGAAATTCGAGGTGTGACAAAAAGTTGATTGTTTATTGATGAATAAAAACATGAAGAAATTTATACCATATTACAAAAAATAGTAAACTATATAACTTCTATGAATGATTTAGCGCAGTAACTATTTAGAGAAGTCAAGATTTTAACTATAACACTCCTGAGGGTATGATTCTATTCTTGTATGTGTTTTTTCCCGACATCGGATATAATTTAGTTTGTTACAATTGAGAGGTTAATGTTCTGTCACAAAGATTTCGACAATGAGAATTACCATATTGGATGATAACTGAACAAACATATGGAGTGCATCGTCATCTCCTCATGAATTCGATATAGTCTGGGCCAATTCCACAAGAAGCCTCCCATCGGAGGGGACGCTATTCATGGCCTAACCCAACAGGTCATTCGGCTTTACAATATTGGTGTAAAAGTACATCTGCAAGTGGGTTAGTTCTATTATAATGAATATTTTAGTGCTTGTGAGCGGATGAGAGATAAAATATATAAGAATGTTACTGTTCATCTATAAATACATGGGAAACATTGTTCATCCCTTATAATTTTTTTGATATTTTTAAAGGTAGTTGTAAGTGGAGGAGAGATAAAAAGTAATAATAAATGTATAAAAAATATTATTTAATTGAAAATGATAGAGAGAAAGTAATGATTTTTAGTGTAATTAAATGAGTATGAATTAAGAATCTAATGTGAATGCTCTAAGGTGTTTTTAAATGTTTTTAAAGATTGAGATGGAGGAAAGAGATGATGAGATGTAGGATAGAGAAGGTGGGTTTGTTTTTATGTAGAAACCGATGAAATTGGTGAGTATGGCATGAGAGAGAACTATGGAGGGAAGGGGAGGGTCTAATGAACACTCAATCATCCACCTCATGCATGATGAAACTACATATAAATCATACAAGTACAATAATGAATGAATGCTCTAATTACAGGAAGGATCTATAATGCAAAGTAAAATAGCTTACAACATATTATAAAGCGAGATAGTGGGGGACTAAGGCGTGGCATTTTCAAAAAGACTTAAAAACTGTTGTTGAGGAAGACTCTTGGTTAATATGTCAGTCATATAGAGCTTGGATGGAAAGATCGAGTTTGAAATGTCACACCCCGAAATCCAAACATCGGTGGGCCCGGGTGGGGAGTATCATGACAACAGTTGATAACATCATAGTCAATTAAACACGACACAGCGGAAGTCTTGGAGTAAAATTACTATTACAAACCGAAATGTTTGAAATCTAAAATAATAACAGGTTCGTAATAGAAGATCCACAGGCGGATCCTAAAATGTACAAGAAAGAATACAAAACCGACTTTAGGCAGATCTAAGGATTTGCAAGATCCTCTTATTCTCTCCCGAACAGCTTCCGGCCTATTTCGTATTATACCTGCAGATTAGCCTTTGGAAGATACGTCAGCTTACGCTGGTAAATACACCCAACTGACTTATTTTGAAAACATTAAAAATGGTTTTAAGTACAAATGGCACCAAAATCTTTTATTAACTTGGGAAAGTTGACATTACAATGGACCAAGCGATAATAATTTACCGAATCCCAAGCCCGTATAGGGAAAATAAGTCGAGAGTATTTACCTGAGCTAGTCTTCTTCTTTTATTTTAAATAACTCAGCCGTATACAAAAGTACCAAGTGCAGATAGCATTTACCGGCAAGGCTCTAGTCTGGATTATGGCATAAGCTAGCCAATTAAATACTAACGGTCTTATAAACCGAATAGTGTACATGATCATTACGTATAACGCTTGATTAAACGATGATCGGATAGAATGTAGTTTAAACCCGACAAGTACTTAACTTGTATAATATGGGTAAACTATAAACATTCTGGATTTTGAGGCTAAATGACAAGGTTAAACCCGTTACCGTTAAATTCCGTAAAATAGTTACATATACGTAACTGTGCGCATAATAGCGATATCGGGTAACCGGATAAGTCATGGACAAGTTCTATATGCCATTATATTTTAAATAAGTTAAAATATCAGTAGGATATCAACTTATATGCCCAGTAAGGTTTTAAAACGAAACTATGCCTCATAGGGCATTTTGGTAATTTCATACCATATAAAAAGAACTTGAATATAATTTAATGTTATAATTATAAGTATTCTGGAAAAATACTTTATTTATGATATAATATTAGTAGGATGTCAATTATATGTGTAAATTATCTTTTATGACCAAACTATGCAGGGCATTTTGGTCATTTTACACATAGTTTATAAATTATTTGGATTCTGAGTTTATAACATGTACCTGCTGTAATTATGTTTAAAATAAGTTTTGAAATCAGTAGGTATCAAGTTTTGGTCAATAATATGGTTTAAAACCATACTATGCGCCGAAATGACGCTTATGTCGTAAGATGACGTTGTTAAGCGATGTTTAATGAAAACTGACCTTAGGGTCAGACTTAAAATGTTTAAAATATGTTATTTAACATAACATATCAGTAGGTAAATGATTTACCTTGAAAAGATTAATTAAAATCATTTTATGAGTCACAAGGACTAAAACCGTCATTTATCGACATAGTTTAAGGACCTGCTTGGAAACTCAGTTTACAACTTGATTTAACATCCCAAATAATCCTACTTATAATATACATCAGTAGGAAACTCATTTTCAAGTTTATTATCATTAAAACCTTGTTTTGTTCAAAAAGGGCATTTTGGTCAAAAATGGCATAATTATGGAACTTGTGCATAAACTTAGATTCTGATTATGATCATGTAATATAACCTTAGAGGACTATGCTACATTATATATGATCATAATACAACTTTAGATCAGTAGGTAACTAATCTAAATCGGGTCAGAATCGAAAGTCAAAGCAGAAGTCAAACTTTGCGACTTTCGGTTGCGAACCGACCCTAGAACTGAAATTGACGAGCCGAACATGTTCATACATGTTCTAATAATTATTACCAACTTGTTTAAGGTTCAAAACAGGTTTCATAACATATATAAGATCAATTTATGATTTTTCCGAAAAATGGCTTGTTTGAATTTTTAATATCATAATACGTAGTAAGATCTTCAGGAGGTGCCCTTTATAGGGACTAACACCTACCTTATTACGATCACTTAGCCATGTTCATTTGAACAATGGCTGGACCATAATGGTCTTAACCGAAAGTCAAAGCGTTTTACGAAAATGCTTGACTTTTGGTTATTGAAGCCTAAAAACGAAAATGCAAGAGCAAGGAACACTTACAAGAGGTTCCTATAATGCAAGAGAACTAAGTTGGATGCTCCTTTCAGTTAGGAACTTCCATAGGAGGGGGAAGAATGATTTCATGAGAAAGGTGCATGTTGGAATGAGAACTTATGCACCTATTTATAGTTGGAGAGCTCAAAGGAGGTGAAGCCAGGTGTTTAGGGGTGTAAGAAGAAGCTTACAAGTGTCCCAAAACGTGGCATAGTAGTTTACAAGTCCATGGTTTCGAATTTAAATGGTTTTGGAGTTTTGCTTGGAGACCAAACAATTTTCTGCAGCAGAGCCTTTCTCGCGCCCGCGAGAGACCCAGGCCTGGTCTCTCGCGGCCCGCGACCGCCCCTTGGCCAGTTTCAACTTTTGACACTTTAGCCCCTAAACTTCAAGAAGCTTCTAAAAACTATTTTAAACACCTTTTTGGCACTTTTAGCCCTTCGTAACCAATACTTGGCACATCCGGGATTATGCCCGGACATTATCGAGCTCTTGGTTCGTTAAAAAGGTCACTCAGAGGTATAAATTAACATGTTGACACTTTTAATCCCTCCATTATCCAACTTTCACATATTTACAAAATTGAACTCTCTCGTCCAACAAATGGCACGTATGAGAGTTTAGGACTTCACAAAGGATCACTTAGAGGCTTATGATAAGCATGTTGATTCCGATGTCACTCAGAGGCTGGGCATGTTGACATATCAGTCACTCAGAGGCCAAGTTTCAAGAATGTTGACGTATCATTCACTCAAAGGCTAATGATTTAAGCATGTTGACATATCAGTCACTCAGAGACTGTTATTTATGCATGTTGACATCGGTTCGTCACTCAGAGGCTCAACTTGAGCATGTTGACGCTTTTAGTCCTTATTGGTCTTTAACAGACTATATTTAAAATGCAACACGTGTCACTATATTATTGGACACGATTTATACAGGGTGTTACATCCCCACCCCCTTAAAAGAAATCTCGACCTCAAGATTTTATTCAAAAAGATGGGGGTACTTTTGTCGTATAGTGGACTCAACCTCCCATGTATACTCAGGACCTCTAAAAGTGTCCCACTTAACCTTTACTATAGGTATTATCTTTCTTCGGAGCTTCTTAACCTGTCGATCCTTGATCGAAATTGGTTTCTCAATGAACATCAGGTTTTCATCAATTTGCACCTCATTGTGCGACATTGCTAGCAGCTCATCGGCTACACATTTCTTAAGATTAGATATGTGGAATACATCATGGATTCCATTAAGCTCCTCTGGCAATCTGAGCTTATAGGCCATAGTGCCGACACATTCGACTATCTCGAATGGTCCAATATATCTTGGGCTCAACTTGCCCTTCTTTCCAAAACGCATCACACCTTTCTAGGGTGATACTTTTAGCATGAACTTGTCCCCTACTTGGAACTTAAGAGGTTTATGCCTCTTGTCAGCATAGCTCTTCTGCCTATCAATGGCAGCTTTGAGATGATCACGGATTTGCATAATCTTTTCCGTGGTTTCCAGGACAATCTCTGGTCCTGATAGTTGGGCCTCCCCAACTTCTACCCAGCATACGGGCGTTCTACATTTTCTCCCATATAATGCCTCAAAAGGAGCAGCCTTAATGCTAGTATGATAGCTATTATTGTAGGAGAATTCTATTAGGGGTAAGTTATCATCCCAACTTCCGCCTAAATCAATCACACATGCCCTGAGCATGTCTTCTAGAGTCTGTATAATACGTTCACTTTGACCATTAGTCTGCGGATGGTAAGCCGTACTAAAGTTTAGTCGTGTGCCTAAAGATTGTTGGAAACTTTTCCAAAAGTGAGATGTGTATCTAGTATCTCTATCGGATACAATAGATATATTGGCACACCGTGTAGGGATACTATCTTGTCCACATACAACTTAGCCAATTTATCTGAATTATACGTTTCTTTTATTGGCAAGAAGTGTGCTGACTTGGTCAGCCTATCCACTATGACCCAAATAGTGTCATTTCCACTTTTGGTCTTAGGTAACTTGGTAATCAAGTCCATAGTTACGATTTCCTATTTCCAAGTGGGAATTTCTAATTGTTGTAGTAGTCCTGATGGTTTCTGATGTTCAGCTTTAACTTGCGAACACGTCAGACACTTAGCTGCATAAGTGGCTATGGACTTCTTCAAACCTATCCACCAATAATTCTTCTTCAGATCTTGATACATCTTGTCGCCACCCGGGTGAACAGAGTATCTTTAATTATATGCTTCCTGGAGGATTTGATTCCTAAGTCCTCCAAAGATCGGAACCCAAATTCTATCATTAAATCTTAGGGTTCCATCCTTTCCAGGCGTTAATTGATCAATGGTTCCGCCTAATCCCTCATTAGGGAGGTTAGCCTCTAGCAAGGCTTGCTTCTGCGCATCTAATAGCTTCTCACTCATGCTATTTATGAGCTCAATGCTCTTAGCGTTAATCCTTACAGGTTTAACCTTCTCCTTGCGACTTAAGGCATCGGCAACTACATTTGCCTTGCCTGGATGGTAGCGAATCTCGCAATCATAATCATTAAGAGTTTCCATCCAACGGCGTTGTCGCATGTTCAATTCTTTCTGATTGAATAGATGCTGGAGACTTTTATGGTATGTGTATATAACACACTTTGTGCCATACAAGCAATGTGTCCACAGTTTTAGTGCAAATACAACGGCACCCAATTCTTTTCATGTACCTTCAATTGTCGTGATGCATAGGCAATCACCTTGCCTTTTTGCATTAGCACACAGCCCAAGCCTATGTGATATCCTCAGGTAGAGATAATACAGGAGCGTTGCTCAACTTGTGTTTAAGAACCTCAAAAGATTCCTGTTACTTTGGACCCCAATTATACTTAACATTCTTACGGGTCAAAGAAGTTAAAGGAGTGGCTATCCTTGAAAAGTTCTCAATGAACCTCCTATAGTAACCAGCCAGTCCTAAGAAACTACGAACTTCTGTTGGGGTCTTGGGCACTTCCTAATTTATTATAGCCTCAATTTTGGCGGGATCCAGTTGGATACCACGCTCACTTACCATGTGTCCAAGAAATTGGACTTCTCTAAGCCAAAATTCGCATTTTGAGAACTTTGCATAAAGTTTCTCCTGCCTTATAACTCTATGATGCACCGAAGATGTTTCTCGTGATCATCTTGATTACGAGAATAGATAAGTATGTCGTCTATGAAGACAATGACAAACTTATCCAAAATACGATTTGCAGACTCTATTCATGAGATCCATGAATGCTGCTGGTGCATTTGTAGACTCTATTCATGAGATCCATGAATGCTGCTAGCTTAAGGTGTTAAATTCTGTTGTGAGAGATTGGGTTCTAAGTAAGAAATAGAGCACTTTGGTTATCACGTAAAAGAGTAGGGCGTGTCCAAGGTAAAGCATAAAGGTCATAAAACAGGTGTGTTATCAAAATGATTTCAGCTGTTGTGTTAGCCATAACTCTATATTCTGATTCCCAACTCGAACAACTGTAGGTTGTTTCTTGGTACTCCAAGAAACAAGGTTATTCATTTACCATCAATTATAAGTATAATTTTATGCATATTTACTCCTATTTTATGGGATTTTTAGGACTTTACATTAGAAACACAACCTAAATCGTTCTTATTTGATAAATGTAGGTTTTTAGGCACTCTGAATGAAAAGAAACGAGATACAACAAAAAACAAGGCAAAAAGTCAAAACTTAGAAGAATCCAGCAAAGGAACAGATACGCACTCCCATGCCAGGCTATAGGCACGACCGTGCATCACCTAAGAAGTCAACATGAATTCAAAAAATCAACCTAAGATAGTCAATAAAAGTCAACAAATGTGCCGAAGCATGTCCATGGCCAAACCTAAAGAAAACAAGCAGTCAGAAGCCAAATGGAAGAAAAGACATATATTGTTAGGAAACAATCTACAAAAGGAAAAAAATCCTATCCCTCTTGACCCCCTAAGTACAAAAAGTTCCATTTTCTAGAAAGCCTTGTCTACCATGTACATGCAAAATGCCAAAAAGTTATCTTCAGAAGGACGAGCATGATTGTGCCCACACTTATGCACAGTCGTGCATCTACTAGCAAGTTACCAAGAAGACAAGTAGCTAAGCACAACCATGCCATGTCAAGACAAAATTTAGAAGCTTCGAGATCCGAGAAAGCTGACAAGACAGAAGACGCTATTTATAATTAAGTATTGTAATTATCTGGTGGATCGCACAAGTATTGTATTAGTCCATTTTAATGTCAAAACCTATAATTTCACCAAACGAACACTAGTATGTGATCAATAAGGGAAGTTGATTAATATTGGTATGAATAGGGGATATAAGATGTCATGCGGATACCTAAGAAATAAATCTCGGTTTGCATCAAATGACCAACTAACCTATGTCTAGTGAACTAGTTAATGATAACTAGTGTCCTAATGCAAGATTAGTATCCTAATCACCCTAATTTACCTAATGACCAAAATATCTAGTAACTATTGAAGGTATTTAGATAATTAATTAAACCACATGAACACTACATTAATATGTTGTGATCGACCCTCAAGCACATAGATTTAAGGATGAGGCCATAGAAGACATGGTATGCAAATAATACAAAGATCTGCATACAGGTACAAACAAGTCTTTTAACATCAATACTTGAATTGTAGTTAAGCCATTGTTAAATTTCACTACAAGAAAAATGTAATGTAATGTGTCATGAACTGTCTACTTTATTATGTTGATTCAATGCGTGGTTCGGTGAAGTTATGCTTTATGCTTGAGTTAACATTATGAACTTTTTGGAGGGATTAGAAACTTGATGTCTGATTCTGCCCTCATATGATATAGTAAGTTAACTTTAGCAACTTGATAAGCTTTTATGACCTAAAAAAATAAGGACTTGATTCCTTAGCTTTTTGTAGAGGTAAGTGATTAATTTCCAAAACACAACTCATTAGCTCAATCTTCCGTCACAATGATGACATGACTAATGAGCAATAAGATCCTGCATCATAACTTGCAAGCATTAATT
This sequence comes from Scalesia atractyloides, assembly GCA_947069175.1. Lineage (NCBI taxonomy): Eukaryota > Viridiplantae > Streptophyta > Magnoliopsida > Asterales > Asteraceae > Scalesia > Scalesia atractyloides. The sequence continues at coordinate 89,971,167 of CAMTDV010000028.1, read as the reverse complement.
AAGAGCATAATGTGCAGTAGCGTGCACAAACCCTCTTGTTTCCTTGTCTAATTCTTGGCTGTCTAAGTGTCAATCGAGCATCAGTGTGTGAACTAATTCAGAATTGATTCGAGATGTTTCTGCGCATATATTTTAAGCATGACTCATGGTTTTACTAATTAACATATTCTACTTTATAATCAACTATCTGCCGACTGATTATTGATGTGTATTATATGCATTTTTACAAATTAAAAGCTATATTAACATGTGAAGAATTCATGAACTTTCCTCAAGTTGTTTTTGTCAACTTTAATCCGCTAATCATATTAGTTTTTAGTGAAATCAGCTCGTGGGTCTTTGTTTTTAATCTATGCGAAGAGGAACGCGTAGATGTTATATGGATTCTAGTAACTTAATACTGACTGCTTAGTTTTTATAAACTCAGAACAATAAGTTCTCAATTTTATATGTTGAAGAAAATAAGTAACAAGCATCACTTTCTATAAAAGCAGGAGCAGTGAGGTTTATGCAACTTTTGTTATACTTTACAAACATCAATATCAGGTTGTTTTTTGAAGAAAGGAGATCTGTATCAAATGTCCTTTACATGTCAAAGTTGCATGGAATATATCTGTATGAAACACCACTCAAGGTGTAGCATGCCAGGGGGTCTTTTAGTAAGTCACAAGCACCAACCCAAATCATGATTCCTTGTTTACTAATTAAACAAACAGCTAATAAAACCTCTAAGACTTTGGTAGTATGATACTAAATTTAGCTCCCTAACAGTTGACTTTAAATTATTTTTAGTTGAATAATCTTACTATTAATAGTAATGGACTGTCCTTTCGAAAAAGTATGTATACTATAAGTTCTTTGCTCTTTCCTAATGCCAGTTTGACTTTATAAAGAACTAAAGAATGATAAATAAATCACACAAATATATAAAACTAGCTACAGGCCATTCATCAATTCATATATTTGTTTATTTGTAAGAGAAAAATATAATATATGTTGTCGTGATAGTCATTTTACTTGCCTTCTACTTAGATTTGACATATTGTTCTCTACTTGCATTTGGATATGCTTCTTTAATTCAAGTCTCAACCGAAGTATCAGATGCTAAGCCTAGGGAGTGAGGGAGATCATCTCTCTCTTTCTATATATATATATATATGTACGTATGTATGTATTCCCCACTTAATAGATGCTAGTGGCTCACAAAATGAATTTTAATAACTCAAAAGAAATTGCTCACATGGCTTTATTTGGTTAATATTGATGAACAAAAGAAACTGATAGGATACTTTGGTTTCCATGTTAATGTTATATAATTATATATTAAGCATTCATCTTTTCTTTCTTCTTATAGTTGTGTATTATGCATTACGGATGCTTGATGATGGCAGAGTTGATTCCCAACTTCCGTAATTCACCAATAGTTTAAAGAACAGTCAAAAGCGATATCAAGAATAGAATACAAAATACTACTATTATACTCGTGTGAAATATACCTTGTCTGCGCAAAGCATTTGACGTGAACTGTCTAGAGAATTTTCATTATTTCATCACAAAAATTTTAGATTCATTCAGTGTCCTATCGGTCTATTTAGACACCACCAGAATTTTGTTTCTTTAAACTCATCTTATTGTTAGCTATCATAAGATTTACTAACTACATTCCCACTCCTGCATAGTAAAAAAGAACCATGGATACTAAGGGGTACAGTAAGTGGTACCCGGTTTTGGTTATGATTGGTGTCCAATTCGCCTTCGCAACTATTAATGTACTTCTCAAAAAAGTTATCAATGATGGACTCGACCATCTGGTCTTCATCACTTATCGCCTTGTTGTTGCTACCTTCTTTTTGGTCCCTGTAGCCTTCTTTTTCGAAAGGTACAGCTGTCTTTGTGTGTTCGAGAGCACAACTTCGTATGTATGCATATTGTGAATATTTATTTGATTCATATATGCTGCAGGAAGAGAGAAACAAAGATCACATTTAGCATATCATGCCACCTTTCCTTGAATGCGATTCTCGGGTTAGTAAGCAAATTTACAATATATCTTCTTGTCTTAGTATCTATATTCATATCTTTCTATGGCCGCAGGGCATCACTCACACAATACTTGTTCCTTTTGGGTATACAATACACATCCGCAACTTTCTCATGCGCTTTTCTCAACATGGTGCCTGTAATCACATTTATCATATCATTACCCTTCGGGTTTGCATCTTAAATCCTTCAACCTATATGTAGTTACTAATTTTCTCTCCTTATATAGATGTGTTATGTACATGTCACAATAATTTAGGTTGGAAAGTGTGAGCATAAAGTCAAATGGTGGGAGAGCCAAAGTGATAGGGACACTAATCTGTGTAGGAGGTGCCACTCTACTAACCCTTTACAAAGGAACCCCTTTGTTTAACGCCCACTCGCACTCACCAACAACAACCGAATCGATCCAAGTGCAATCTATCAGCAAGCTGGGCTCAGTTTTCGCAACAAAGAAAGCAAGATGGACTTCTGGTTCGTTGGCATTGGTTGCAGGCACAGTCTTGTGGTCTTCATGGTTTATCGTCCAATCAAACATTGGCAAAAGATACCCGTTGCATTACTCTAGTACCGCCATCATGATGTTCTTCGGTGGCATCCAATCTTTCGCCCTAAGCCTGTCCATCGACAGAGATCTTTCGAAATGGATTCTTAAAGATAAACTGGAAATCTTTAGCGTCCTTTACGCTGTAAGTAAAAACTTTTTTCTGACCGGCAAACGATACTAACATTCCAAGAAAAAAGCCTGCAAGATGCTGGAAACGGCTGAAAATACACCAAGATAACAAACAACACACGGGTAAAAACACCTAGAAAGACTAAACCGTAAATATTAACGCCCAGAAAAAAAAAACCACTAGAATTCTTTTCATTAAAGATTTTTCTGGGTGTGATAGATCGATTGATTTCTTTAATCTTTTTCAAAATGAGTTAACTAATTTAACGGTTTTGATGGAACCAGGGGATTGTGGGATCAGGGTTTTGCTTCGTTGCAATGTCATGGTGTGTGAAGAAAAGGGGTCCGGTTTTTAGTGCAGCATTCAGTCCAATTGTTCAGATAATAGCAGCTGTATTCGACATTCCATTTCTACATGAACCGTTGCATCTCGGAAGGTATTTACTATTACCGCTGGTAGCCCCGTGACTTTCCAAATGGGAGGTCATGGACATATTTTGTTTCGGGTTGAGCTTGGGAATTTTCCAAGTTATAGGTTTCTTTCTGGGTGGGTGAGCCGTGTCACCGTGTTCTGTTCTTTAGGCGGAATGGTGATCCCTGGTGTCCGGGACTTAGCTGTTAAAAAAAACTATTTACTTGCAATTTTTTTGCTAATTGATTGATTGAACATTGAACAGTTTGGTGGGATCGGCTATTGTGGTGGTGGGATTGTACATTCTGTTGTGGGGTAAGAACAAAGAATTGCAAAATCTTGGTGTTGAAAAAGGAGATCTGGAAAATGAAAAGGCGAAGGTGCAAGATCTTGAGTCTCATCCCACTGCGGTAATTTGAGATTCCAAGGATCCAAAAACCCTAGAATGTTAGGTAACGCATATGGATTGTGTTTGTGTTGTAATTTGTTTAATAGTGTCGATAAGACGATAAAGATCATATATATTACCATTTTCCAATAAATATATAGATTGTAGTCTCGAGCGTTAATATCTTTAACTCCCTTAGTCCCTTTTATCAATTTAGAGCATTTACCTTTGAATCTCTAAAGGAGGTAGAGCACTCTCAGGATATAGGTACCGGTTACCCCTACCCGATTGGTAACACTGCCGCTGATGTATCAGGTGGTTATTTCGGGTGATTTTTACTGAGTGAGGTATATGTGTGTGTAACGGCTATAGTAAGGTTCCATGCTTTAAAAAGAATTTCAAAATTAAAACTCTATACCACATTTTTATACAATTCTAACTCACTTTCTCCTCTATATATAACATTTTTTACACAACTCTATCTCCATTTCCCCTCTATATACTACAAAGACAGATGACAATCTTGGAGTATACATTCCACTGCTTGATTATGACTGTACACATTTCGTTTGAAGAATGTGTAATTTTAGATAATTTTTTTTATTTAGTTTTACTTATGTGTTTGAATGTATAATTTATTTTTAAAAAAAGAAAAGAAAAATAGGTTATAGGGTAGTGGTGCCACCTATTAAGATCTTAGGATAATTGTTGGTAATAGTGACTTAGTAAGGTGATAACGCACAATTTGTGGAATCCAGGTAGTGTAGTATGAACCACTTCCTCCAAAAAGCATCAAAAACCCTAAATTTCAAAGAAAAGTGTATGTGTTTCACCAATTTTACACTCTATCTGATTTCGTAAGATAAGGATTAGATATATGGATTGAATAACGATTCCATAAATATATGGAAATACTATTTACTCTATATATCTATTCCATATATATTATTTTTTAGTGGTTATGAGTGGGACAAATATAAAATATAATAAAAGAAGAAAAAAGAGGTATTATTTAATTGAATAGAAATAGATATGAGGAATATGATGTAAGAGGTGTTAAAAGGGGAACAAATTTTAGGAATACATGTGTTTTTTAGTTAAACTACATGGATAAAGATAGAATTCCAATGCAAATGCTCTTAAATTTAACAATTGATCTCTATTCAATGACCCAACACTGTAAGAGTGATAGGGGCGTTAAGAGGTAGTGGAAAACGGGTAGGGGTACCCCTGCGAGTACACCGACGTTAGTTAAAGGGATACCCAAACGGGGTAGTTGTCACGGCTTGAGAGAAGATAAGAAAGATAGAGATAGTGTGGGACCTCAATCTTACCTATCCAATCATCTATCATTTTTATATATTATTTATTTAAACAAAAAAAAGAAAAGAGAAAAATGGTTATAGGATGTTTGAGAGGAGTGGTATCGGTGTGATTAAGGGGTTTTTAGGGTAGTTAAAGATAAAAGTGAGATGACAATGCATGATTGGTGGAATCCATGGTCAGGGGTGAATCTACGTTATAAGAACAGGTTACTAGGAACCTACTCGGTTTGTAACTTTTAGCAAAAATCTATATAAACAATATAGTAGAAGACCCATAAAAAATAGGTGAACCCATAACAAAATACGTGTTGTGTTCCAAAGATTTAAAGCACCCTTTCGAACCTTGAGATCCCGATTTCGATTCCTGCATGGCCGCATTCAGCTTTTTTTCTCGTTTTTGTAATTGTAACACCCATATTAGGGTTAAAGTAAAAAACAAAATTGTTAACACAGACACATCCTTCCTCCACCCTCTGAAGCCCCCTGACCCCCTCTACCTCCGGTGATAGTCCACCACATCCACCTTTGCCAATGTTGCAGCGCCCGATTGTCCACGCTTCTAGCCATCCACCACTCCAAATCTCTCTTATAGTCTCACTCTCTCAGGTGTATTATAACTTATAATTTGTTGATGTTATTATGTTAATTTTCATTTTGATGTCTTTTAACATGCTTTAAACTATGATTAGTAATTTCTAGTGTGTTGTGTTTTAATGTGTTGAAACTTTGAATTTAGGGATGTTGATTTTTAACCTGTTGTGTTTTAATCACTTGAAATTATAATTAGTGATGTTAATTTGTAATATATTTAAACTTGTATTTGATATTTAGGTAGTTTACAAAGTAATATTTCACTTTGACTCTCATTTAAAAGATGTCACATCCTGTTGTGACAAATATGATATTGAGATTATTTAAATGGAATACAAGTATATTGACCTTAAAAATAGAAGAAGAAAGATCACCATCACCAATCGTCACTATTATATTATGTTGGTAATAATTTCAACACGGTTCTTGATATGAAAATTCAAGAGTTTGGAAACCGTTTCAACGAGGTAACCACTGACTTGATTATGTGTACGAGTTCTGTGAGCCCGTGTCATAATTTTAGTGCCTTTAATAAACTAAACTTGCTAAAGTTGGCCGAGATGAATCCGTAAGATTTTACTTTTGATGAAAAAAGACAATTTTATGCATGAACTCGGCCACTACATTTCTAATGTTTAAAAAGATAGTCCGTTTGACCACTTGAATAGGATAAGTGATCATGTCAAAATGATGGTGGAAACAAGAAAACACATTGATTATCAGTAGATATATCATATAAAGTTGTCACTAGTTTTACTAGTTCTATTGGTTGCAACGACCAATGTTGAAAAAAGTCTTTCTTCAATGAAGCGTGTGAAGACGAAATTGCGTAATCGGATGGGTGATGGATACATGAACGATTTTGCATTTGTTACATTTAAAATGAGTTCTTACAAAAAAATTTGGTCAAGAATGTAATGCACCATTTTCTGAAAACTCATAGGGAACAACTGTAGGTAGATTTTTTATTCATAAAGACCATCGTATTTTATATTACTTGTTTTTAAATTTCTAATGATACTGTTGTTTTTCATTATTGTATCGTATTTTTATTATGTGATAAACCTTACATTACCTTATCTTACCTGACCCGAACCATTGAATTAACCTAAATTTTTTATGTTCAATCACATGAAATTAAAGCATCTAAAAAAACTAAAATCACCATGGTCCATCGTATACGAGGGCAATACTCGTTCTACCCTAAGAAAATAATAAATTAGAGTATATGGCTATAATGGAATTAATACTTTAAAAATAGAGTAAAATACCCGGATAGTCCTTGTGGTTTTGTAAAGTAACACCTATAGTCCCCAACTTTTAGAAATTACACCGGTGCTCCCTATGGTTTACTTTTTGTTACTCGAATGGTCCCTGGAGTGGATGTCCGTTAGTTTTCATCGTTAACTCCATATGAAATTACTTATTTACCCCTCTCTTTAAAAACCCTTTTTAAGCCCATGTATGTCTCTCTCACTCACACACTCACTCACCACCACCTGCCTCCACCATGTACCACCAGCTGTCACCCCAATAACTCCATCAACATCAACATCTCTGTCACCTTAAGCACTTGTATGTCTCCCTCTCTCTCTCTCTCTCTCACACACACACTCACCACCACCTATCAATCACACACGTATCAAGCACAAACAAGTACACAGGCATCGTAACTGGCATCAGAACCATAACGATTCAAATCATTCACCAGAAAACTGCACTCGATCATCGTGTACTGCGGATACAGCTCCGCCGTTCGTTTCGGAGATGCCGGAAAAGTGATGCAGAAAATGGTTCCGTTGAAAGCAAAACGAACAAGTTCAGATTAAGGCGGATAAATTGACACGATAGAATGGATTGAGGATCGAAAAGCAGGTTTTGCAACAGAGAGAAGCGTAGGGATTGGTCGGAATGTGAGGATGACGCCGGATCGGAGAGATTGAGGCGGTGAATGGAATGATGCATTTGCTGGCTTCAACTTTGGTGTGAGGCCAGGCGTTCTAGGTGAGGCGGACACTGTCGAGACCTTCGGAATCGATGGTGGCCATTTCTGTTGTCACACCCCGACCCGCAGCGGAAAAGGTAATCGGGGCATGATTGGGTTTTCATCAAAGCTCATGACATTTATTATAATGTTTCATATTTATTATTACAATTTACAAGGAATCCTACAATCAAATCAAACAAATACAACATGTTCTATTTCTCCTTCTAAACTTCATTATTTTTCTTCTAAGGCAATTTCCTGTGTTTTCCTTGCTTCATCCTGTTCACCTGTATCATGTGTAAAAATGTTTTTGGATCAACAAAAGTTGGCGAGTGAACCTTGTTAGAAAACATTTATTATTTATTTCTTATTGTGTTTAATATGGAAAAATTGTGCAATATTCATATATGAACAAACGTAAATAAACATACAATAACAAACAAATAGCATACAATAACAAACCAATAGCATACAATAACAAACAACAACAAATAATAACATACAATAACATACCATCACATACCATAACAAACCATAACAACCCAACTTGCATGAATATATAACATGAATGAAACTGTATATGTTGGCAACGTCACGTTCACGCTCATAATGTAATGGCGAACGGACGGCCTATGATAATTGTATGTACTGAAAATGATAAATGTCTGTGCGATCAAGGCTCAATCAAACGGAGCCGATCGTATGTTGGCAACGCCTGGTTCACGCTCATAATGTAATGGGGAACTGCTCAACGCTCATAATGTAATGGGGAGCGGCGGCCTATGATATTGCATGTACTGAAAATGATAAATGTCTGTGCGATCAAGGTTCAATCAAACGGAGCCGATTGTATGTTGGCAACGCCCGGTTCACGCTCATAATGTAATGCGGAACTGCTCAACGCTCATAATGTAATGGGGAGCGGCGGCCTATGAAATTGCATGTACTGAAAATAATAAATTAAATCTAAACAATAACCACACAAACAGTTGATACAAGCTGAATACACATTTGTTCATGATATGATGCATGCACAATGATTTAAATATAATAAATGGTAAGACACATGATACACCCCAAAAAACGTGATTAAAACGGGGAATTTGTAGAGATTCACTCACCTTGGGTGCGTTCGGTGAATGATGTTGAATGCGCACGAGTTTAGAGGATTGATCGACGAGGAATAACTAACCTAATTAATAACGAAAAGGTACGGTAAGTATGTGGATTTTATTAACTATTTTAATAGGATTTTTGGATACATTTTTGTGAGTTTAAGGCTATTTTCTAACTTTAAAAATGTTATTTTTAAGTATTTTTAATTGATTTTTAATTTAAATAAATAAATAAAATAATAAAAAAATGTTGACTTTTTGACTTGACCGTTGACCGTTACTGTTGACCGTTGACCGGTTCGGTCGTTTGTATGTGTGCGCTGGGTGGGACTCGAACTCGTGACCTCCCTTACGCGTGCACGCAGCTCTACCAACTGAGCTACGTGTCTAACCCGAAATATTTCTGTTTTTAATTATATTTATGCACTAATTAAATTAATCCGAAAATCATTTATTTTAAAAAGGATTTAATGTATCGACTCGGTGCTCTCCACAGGTCTCGAACCCGGGACCTGTGGTTTAGTTTGGCACACAATCCACCGCTGGACTGTGTGTCTAACTTGATAAATTCTGGTTTTTATTATACTTAACATCTTACTGTTGTGGATCCGGTTCAGTTTAAAAAAAAAACATTTTCTTACAGCGAATGTGTGTGTCAAGGATCGAACTCGGGACGTATGCATATTGTTTGCACACAGTCCACCGCTGGACTGTGTGTCTAGCCCGTTTATAATACCGATTTTAAATAATCTTATAACATTCACGACTTCGTCTTCTTCGTCCAAAACACAGACAACGATTAACTAACTGTTATTTGTTTAATTCGGTTAACGAATAATATGAACAAGTGAAAAGTATTGAACAGAAGGGTTTGGGGAAAGAAAGTACCGAACAGATTGTCTTCTTCAGAAATCCGGCAACGATTCGTCGGCTCTGTTTTGGTGACCTTCGGCTGTTAGGATCAATTAACAGTTTGGAGGGATTAGATGTGAAATTGAACTACTGAGTAACGATTATCAGTAGGTTACATGATCATACCGGTTAACAGCAAGATTCTGAAACTTTCACAAGTTTTCCGGCGAAAACAGAAAATCCGGCAATGTCGTCTGGGGTTGATTCTGGGTGATGGAGTGATGTTAGAATTTGTCTAATAACGGAATGAAACAGAAAAGTCGAGGTATTTACCGTGTAGATGAAAGTCTCGGTTTTCCGGCGACTTGCAGAGAATTCCGGCGAGTGAAATTTCTTGCGACAGAGATTCTTCAGAGGTTTAAGGTGAGTGGGAGTGATGTCAGTATGAGTTCTAAGATCTTATTTTTGGGTAAGCAGACGAGATGGAATGAACTCGGTTTTCCGTTGATAATTTTCGGTTACTTTACAGAGAAATCCGGCGACTACGGCGAAGTTTTCTAACCAAAAATGAAGAGTGTAAGTTGAATAGATTCGTGAGCTCAACTGATGAACAAAGTATAATCTCGGATTTGAATTAGACTTTCGGTTTCGACGGAAATTATGGTAATGAATGAAATTGATTAAGTTTTTCGGTTATAACCGATATGGCTGTAAATGTAAACGTTATGACCAAAAGAAACGGCAAGTTTTTTACGAATTTGTCGGGATTTCTGGCGTGAGCGGATTTGGGCGCACTGTGTAACTGGGTTTGATTTCCAGATTTATTTTATGTATTAATTGTTTCAATATGTTAACAAACGACACAAGTGGCGGAGCGGTTGGAAGGATGTGAGTTAAGTCTTTGAATGATTCTCGGCTGACCCGGGTTCGAAACCCGGCTTCAGCATTTTATTTTTATTTCACTATTTTTAACACATTTTCAAATATAAATTTTATATTCTAATATACTTATTAATTATGTATCGTTTAAAATTTATTTGAGCATTAAATACGCAACGAAATTTTTAACTGGTTGTTCGGTTAATAAACGAAGCGGGTTTGGTTAACCCGGTTTTTTACGGATGTTACAGTATCCCCTACTTTTAGAAATTTCGTCCCGAAATTTAAGTAGTGGCATGTTTGACTCAAAAGGATGGTGTTTTAATTTGACAGTTACATACTTAGAAAGGAGTAGAGTTTAAATTTTGTTTGAGGCGGTAACGTTCCGTGTAAGGGTTGAGTACCCTGCTACAGGAATCGTTTTTTGATGCCTAAGATAATGAATATTGATAAACAGAGTTGATTGACTAAGTATGATTTCATGCGCAAGAGTTTTGATATGTTTGGAAAGATAAGATTATATCCTAAAACAAAACTTCTACTACTAAAACCTACATGGAACTTCTCATAACCGCCTGACAATGCCTCTGATCCTTTGACAATAATACTTATATATAGGAAGTACCAGCGGCGTATCCACCATATTCTTGTCAAATTTTCATTGACTTTATCAGTAAATCATGATTGGTTCTATGATGTGACTCTAGAACATAACCAAACACAACAACCAAAGCCTGAGTCCTAATTCTGATAGTATACATGTTCGAATGGTGACAGTACCTCTCTCGTTTGTTATGATGGAGAGGTTAGTCTATGTAGAAACAGAACACAATCTAATTTATTTAAATGATGAAATGATATGAATGCTAAATCAGTGAGTATAAAACAAACTTCAACCAAGACATTACTAAAACCTACATGGAACTTCTCATAATCGCCTGACAATGCCTCTGATCCTTTGGCAAGAATACTTATATATAGGAAGTACCAGCGGCGTATCCACCATATTCTTGTCAAATTTTCATTGGCTTTATCAGTAAATGTTGATTAGTTCTATGTGACTCTAAAACATAAACAAACACAATCAACCAAAACTTGAGTCTTAATTTTGATAGTGTACATGTTTGAATGATGGCAGTACCTCTCTCGTTTGTTATGATGGAGAGGTTAGTCTATGTAGAAGTGAGACACAGCCCAACTTCTTTGCATGATGAGATTGAAATACGTTGAGATGTATGATGATGTGAATGTTAAATCAACGAGTATAAAACAAAACTGAAATAGTAATTCGCATTAAGATCCTTGGATAAATTTCCAATTTATAATTGAGATACGTGAAAATTGAGATAACATAAAGAAAAACATAAAAACGAAGCGGTTGGAGTTGAATCTTGATTTTTGGTGAAGGAGACTAGTTGGGTGGTTCGTTTGGGCCGTCATTATCTTCAATAGGATTGGAGTTGATGTTGAAAACTCTTCCTCTTGCTGGTGGCCTAATGGTTGGGTTTTCTTGATTTGATTGGTTAACTGGGTTTGCTTGAGCTTGGGCGTTTATGATGTTAACCAATCGAGGGCACGTGTTTCTAAAGTGGGTAGGGTCGCCACAATTAAAACAAGCTCGAACATAAGGAAACATGGGGTATTGGGGTTGTTGATATGTTTGGATCATGTTTTGAGTAGGGGGTGAGGTTTGGTTTTGAGAGGTGCGGCAAACCTTGCTCAAATGACCATAGCGTCCACAATTCGCACATAGTCGACAAAGTAAGGTAGATGGATGGTGATAAAAACAGGTGTTACATTGAGGGTGAGGTCCTAGGTAAGGTTTCTTATTTGGGTATGTTGAGTTGGGTGCTACTTGAATGATTGGGATAGCTTGGAGGGGTATGGCTTGTGAAATTGGTTGGTTGCGTTGGGTGACAGCGAAAAGTTGCCCATCTCGTTTTCTCTTAGAAATGGATCGTGAAGGGGATTCGGTTTGGGTTTGTTGAACTTGAACTACAATGTTGGGTATTACGGCAGCCATTTGTTGAGCGATTTGGGCAGCCATACGCTCGCGAGCTTTTCCTGCTCTCATCTTCCTACGAGCGGAATTAGAAGACATCTACAAGGAATACATATCAAGAGTATGAGTTGGATGTTTTTGGGATCATGTGTCGTATTTAGGAATGAACATTCATAAAATAAACATAGCATAATAAATCTACTACATCCATAGGATGTCTTGGGCTTTGCTCGTAATTAGGCCTTGCATACCGCCATACTTCACCTTCGTAATCACGTGGGCCCCCATGATTACCGGGTTTTTCATATGGTTCGCATGTGTTAGCCTGGTTACGTACACTAAAACCCGGAGAAAATCGAGAAATAAGTATGTAACGTATGATATTCGGAATGTATCCAGGTGTGGACACGGTGACACCTCAAAGTGGAGTTGGTTCGAACGACGTTTGGTGTGGCATGCTTTGGCCTAATAGGTCCTTCGTACTCTCATCGTTAGTCCCCAGGTAGGCAAACTGGTCCGTTATATTGGATTTATACGAATGCCAACCTAGACAGGACGTTCCGCCTACCGGTACTTGTATCCTTACAGTTACTACATGCCCGTCGCAGAACTCACTTTGATGAGATTTGAAAAATGAAAAATGCGACAAAATCTTGAATAACAGAAGTATGAAGATGAATTGAATATGTGAACATTGAAATATGTATGATGAATATGTATGTAAGTATGTATGTTTGACTGTAAGTATAATTCACTATGTATCACAAAATGTAATATTGGAAGTGTTCGCATGCATTTGTGTATGTAATAAATATGAAAGAAATAAACATCATGAGTTTGCATGTAACCACATAAACAAATAAAAATCTAATCAACTATAGTATAGGCTCTAAGGGTCTAATAACCTATCCTATATCCCTATAGTCAAAAGCTCTCATACCAATCTGTCACACCCCGACCCGCAGCGGAAAAGGTGATCGGGGCATGATTGGGTTTTCATCAAAGCTCATGACATTTATTATAATGTTTCATATTTATTATTACAATTTACAAGGAATCCTACAATCAAATCAAACAATACAACATGTTCTATTTCTCCTTCTAAACTTCATTATTTTTCTTCTAAGGCAATTTCCTATGTTTTCCTTGCTTCATCCTGTTCACCTGTATCATGTGTAAAAATGGTTTTTGGATCAACAAAAGTTGGCGAGTAAACCTTGTTAGAAAACATTTATTATTTATTTCTTATTGTGTTTAATATGGAAAAATTGTGCAATATTCATATATGAACAAACGTAAATAAACATACAATAACAAACAAATAGCATACAATAACAAACCAATAGCATACAATAACAAACAACAACAAATAATAACATACAATACCATACCATCACATACCATAACAAACCATAACAACCCAACTTGCATGAATATATAACATGAATGAAACTGTATATGTTGGCAACGTCACGTTCACGCTCATAATGTAATGGGGAACGGACGGCCTATGATAATTGTATGTACTGAAAATGATAAATGTCTGTGCGATCAAGGCTCAATCAAACGGAGCCGAGCGTATGTTGGCAACGCCTGGTTCACGCTCATAATGTAATGGGGAACTGCTCAACGCTCATAATGTAATGGGGAGCGGCGGCCTATGATATTGCATGTACTGAAAATGATAAATGTCTGTGCGATCAAGGCTCAATCAAACGGAGCCGATCGTATGTTGGCAACGCCCGGTTCACGCTCATAATGTAATGGGGAACTGCTCAACGCTCATAATGTAATGGGGAGCGGCGGCCTATGAAATTGCATGTACTGAAAATAATAAATTAAATCTAAACAATAACCACACAAACAGTTGATACAAGCTGAATACACATTTGTTCATGATATGATGCATGCACAATGATTTAAATATAATAAATGGTAAGACACATGATACACCCAAAAAAACGTGATTAAAACGGGGAATTTGTAGAGATTCACTCACCTTGGGCGCGTTCGGTGAATGATGTTGAATGTGCACGAGTTTAGAGGATTGATCGACGAGGAATAACTAACCTAATTAATAACGAAAAGGTACGGTAAGTATGTGGATTTTATTAACTATTTTAATAGGATTTTTGGATATATTTTTGTGAGTTTAAGGCTATTTTCTAACTTTAAAAATGTTATTTTTAAGTATTTTTAATTGATTTTTAATTTAAATAAATAAATAAAATAATAAAAAAAATGTTGACTTTTTGACTTGACCGTTGACCGTTACTGTTGACCGTTGACCGGTTCGGTCGTTTGTATGTGTGCGCTGGGTGGGACTCGAACTCGTGACCTCCCGTACGCGTGCACGCAGCTCTACCAACTGAGCTACGTGTCTAACCCGAAATATTTCTGTTTTTAATTATATTTATGCACTAATTAAATTAATCCGAAAATCATTTATTTTAAAAAGGATTTAATGTATCGACTCGGTGCTCTCCACAGGTCTCGAACCCGGGACCTGTGGTTTAGTTTGGCACACAATCCACCGCTGGACTGTGTGTCTAACTTGATAAATTCTGGTTTTTATTATACTTAACATCTTACTTTTGTGGATCCGGTTCAGTTTAAAAAAAACATTTTATTACAGCGAATGTGTGTGTGTCAAGGATCGAACTCGGGACGTATGCATATTGTTTGCACACAGTCCACCGCTGGACTGTGTGTCTAACCCGTTTATAATACCGATTTTAATTAATCTTATAACATTCACGACTTTGTCTTCTTCGTCCAAAACACAGACAACGGTTAACTAACTGTTATTTGTTTAATTCGGTTAACGAATAATATGAACAAGTGAAAAGTATTGAACAGAAGGGTTTGGGGAAAGAAAGTACCGAACAGATTGTCTTCTTCAGAAATCCGGCAACGATTCGTCGGCTCTGTTTTGGTGACCTTCGGCTGTTAGGATCAATTAACAGTTTGGAGGGATTAGATGTGAAATTGAACTACGGAGTAACGATTATCAGTAGGTTACATGATCATACCGGTTAACAGCGAGATTCTGAAACTTTCACAAGTTTTCCGGCGAAAACAGAAAATCCGGCAATGTCGTCTGGGGTTGATTCTGGGTGATGGAGTGATGTTAGAATTTGTCTAATAATGGAATGAAACAGAAAAGTCGAGGTATTTACCGTGTAGATGAAAGTCTCGGTTTTCCGACGACTTGCAGAGAATTCCGGCGAGTGAAATTTCTTGCGACAGAGATTCTTCAGAGGTTTAAGGTGAGTGGGAGTGATGTCAGTATAAGTTCTAAGATCTTATTTTTGGGTAAGCAGACGGGATGGAATGAACTCGGTTTTCCGGCGATAATTTCCGGTTACGTTACAGAGAAATCCGGCGACTGCGTCGAAGTTTTCTAACCAAAAATGAAGAGTGTAAGTTGAATAGATTCGTGAGCTCAACTGATGAACAAAGTATAATCTCGGATTTGAATTAGACTTTCGGTTTCGACCGGAAATTATGGTAATGAATGAAATTGATTAAGTTTTTCGGTTATAACCGATATGGCTGTAAATGTAAACGTTATGACCAAAAGAAATGGCAAGTTTTTGACGAATTTGTCGGGATTTCTGGCGTGAGCGGATTTGGGCGCACTGTGTAACTGGGTTTGATTTCCAGATTTATTTTATGTATTAATTGTTTCAATATGTTAACAAACGACACAAGTGGCGGAGCGGTTGGAAGGATGTGAGTTAAGTCTTTGAATGATTCTCGGCTGACCCGGGTTCGAAACCCGGCTTCAGCATTTTATTTTTATTTCACTATTTTTAACACATTTTCAAATATAAATTTTATATTCTAATATACTTATTAATTATGTATCGTTTAAAATTTATTTGAGCATTAAATACGCAACGAAATTGGGGAAGCACAAATCACCGGTCCAGAATTAATTCAAGAAACAACAGACAAGATCCATCAAATTTGAAACAATCTTCTAGCGGCACAAAGTCGTCAAAAGAGTTATGCAGACAGACGACGAAAGCCCTTGGAATTTAACATTGGTGATCAAGTACTTCTAAAAGTATCACCGTGGAAGGGAGTAGTTCGTTTTGGCCAGAAGGGCAAGCTAGCATCACGCTACGTAGGACCTTTCAAGATACTCGAAAGAGTAGGACCTGTAGCATACAAGCTTGACCTACCAGAAGAACTCAACAGAATTCACCCCACATTCCACGTATCAAACTTAAAGAAGTGCCTCGCCGATGAAAACCTCCATATTCCTCTAGAAGACATTCAAGTCGATGAATCTATGCATTTCATTGAAAGACCAGTAGAAATTATGGACTTCGGAGAGAAGAGTTTAAGACGAAGTCGTATTCCAATTGTCAGGGTATGCTGGGAGTCGAAACGAGGACCTGAGTTTACTTGGGAACGTGAAGACTCAATGCGCGAGAAATACCCGCACCTTTTTCCTGTTACCACTACTACTTAAATTTCGGGACGAAATTTCTAAAAGTAGGGGATACTGTAACATCCGTCGAAAAACGGGTTTCCAAAACCGGCTTCGTTTATTAATCGAATAGTCAGTTATAATTTTTGTTGCGTATAAATGGTTCATTTTAATTTTAAACAATACATAATTAATAAACATTTTAGAATTTAAAAACTATAATCATTAAATGGTAAAAACAAGTGCTAAAAAAATAAAATCAAGCTGCCGGGTTTCGAACCCGGGTCAGCCGGATCAAACAAACAAACATCTCACCACTCCACCACTTGCCTCTTTTGTGAATAATACTGAAACAAATAATACTTAACTTAAAACTCGAATTCAAAAATCGGACTTCAGCGCGGCAGAACTCGCGATCGCCGGAAAATCCGGCAATCCGCGAGTTTAGCCAATTTCCTTTATGACTATAACGTTATAACCGACGACGACATCGGTTATAACCGACGACCAACAGTAAATTGCGGTCGTAACCGCCGGAGAAACCTTGACCACGAATCAAGACCAAATTCAGACTATATCCTGATTCTTCCTTATAAATACCTACCCAAACCTCTGGTAACCTTTTCGCTCAAAATCGCACAGTCTCTCGAAGCTTTAGCACTCGCCGGAGACTTTCGCCTTTCGCCGGACTTTCACCGGAAAAACGCGACTATAAAAATTATATTTGATAAAAAGTTAAAATAAAATAAATAAAAAATATATGTAGCTGCCGGGACTCGAACCCGGGTCAGCCAAGACTCTTAAACAACTTAACATTCATTCCCTAAACCACTCTGCCACAATGTGTTTTCTGTTAACTCTAGGAAAACAAATGAAACTTATACACAAACTCAGTTTAACCGATTATGCCATCTGAAAACCGGTAATCGGCAAACCAATCGTCAAATCGATTGTTTACCTCACACATTCAGTTATAACCGATGCACGACTGTTTCTAATCAAGTTAGAATTGATTGAACTTAAAGTTTCATCATTTTCGGTATTTGAAACCGAAAGTTCATCAAATTCCTGAATAACTCAAGCTTCAGTCCATTCTCGCGATTCAGAGCTATCATATCAATACTCAATTTCAATTTCGTCGCATTTTTGAACCATAAGATCATCTGAATCAGTTCGCCGGAAAATTTCTGCAAGTCACCGGAAAACCGGGACTCACATTCTCACGGTAATTCCTCCGACTCTTTCTGTTTAAAACATGTGATTAATCAGTCTCTAACACAACTCCATCATCAGAATCGATCCTAGTCAACGTTTATCGAAAATCTTATCTTCGCCGGAAAATTTCTGAGACTGCCGGAATCACACTGTGAACTGGTATGATATCCTAAAACTTCTTTTAAACCTTGTTTAAGTGACTCAACTTCATGAATAATCGATCAACGCTGTTAATTGGTTTCAACAGCCGGAGTTCACTTCCAGTACCGACGAACCTCCGCCGGATTTCTGTGAACAACATCAATCGGTATATTCTTTTCCTTAAACTCTCTCCATTCTCTACTTTTGAATTACTGTTAATGTCTGAAAATTGTATAAGTCATAAATCAATCATAACAAGTCGGATTATGCTGTCTGTGTAAATCAGCGAAGAAGATGAAGTCATAACACAACATAAGATTAATTAAAAACGGTATTTTAAACGGGTTAGACACACAGTCCAGCGGTGGACTGTGTGCAAATTTCACACACACGTCCCGAGTTCGATCCTTGCTACACGCACGCCTTGTGTAATAACATGCCTTTTTGATCAAGAACTAAACCGGGTTAAAACAGATAGTTGTTAAGTATAATAAAAACCAAGATAATAACCGGGTTAGACACACAGTCCAGCGGTGGACTCTGTGCAACATGAACTACACGTCGCGCGTTCGAAACTTGTCACGAGCACCGGTCCAATTGAATTAAAACGTTTTTGCAAATAAAGGAATTTTCGGTTAATTCAAATAAGTGTATAAATATAATTAAAAACGAGTTTATTTCGGGTTAGACACGTAGCTCAGTTGGTAGAGCTGCGTGCACGCGAACGGAAGGTCGCCGGTTCGAATCCCACCCGGCGCAGGTATATTCGCTGACCGAACCGGTCAACGGTCAACGCTTAAAAAATAAATTTTTTTTTATATATTTTTATTTATTTAATTTAATTTAATTTAAAAATCATTTAAAAATACTTAAAATAACATTTTTAAAGATAGAAAATAGCCATAAACTCACAAAAATATATCTAAAAATTTCATTAAAATCCTTAATAACATCCATCCATTTAATATATTTTTCCATTATTATTTAGGTTAGTATTCCTCGTCGACTCGCTCATCTAAATCGTGCGCATCTCACCATCTCCAATTCAACGCACCCAATGTGAGTGAATCTTTCAAATTCCCCGTTTTAATCACGTTTTTGGGGTGTATCATGTGTCTTTGTTTATATACATATTATAACTAAACTATTGTGCATACATCATATCATGAACATGTGTATTTAGTTTGTTGCTGTTAAGTAGTTATTATTGGATGCAAATTATTATTTCAGTACATGCATTTGCCGAGGCCGCCGCTCCCCATTTATGAGGTTTGAGCTTGTTCCCCATTTATTTATGCGGTTGAACCTGGCGTGCCCGCATACGATCGGCTCCGTTTGATTGAGCCTTGATCGCACAGTTCATTTTACATTTCCAGTACATGCAATACGATCGCCTCCGTTTGATTGAGCCTTGATCGCACAGTTCATTTTACATTTTCAGTACATGCAATACGACCGGCTCCGTTTGATTGAGCCTTGATCGCACAGTTCATTTTACATTTTCAGTACATGCAATACGATCGGCTCCGTTTGATTGAGCCTTGATCGCACAGTTCATTTATGTTAGTTATCGTATGATATTGGTATATTCACGTATGCTAGCAAGTGTTATTGTATGTTATAATTGTAACTGCTATTTGCTAATGCTTGATTATTTACATTTGTTCATTTATGATTATGCACCATGTTTCATTGATAAACTAACCATAAAATCATTATCAAATGTTTATCTAATAAGGTTCACTCGCCAACTTATGTTGACCCAAAAACTCCCTTTTTACACATGATACAGGTGAATCAGCAGCAGCTAGGAACACATAGGACCTGGATTAGAAGAATAAAACGATTTAGTATTCGGATTGTTATGTTTGGTTATTTCCTTTGTATTGAATGAACATGTTTGGATGTTTGAAAATGTAACTTTGACTTTATTAATTATAAAACATAATAGTAAATGTCATGTGCTTTGGTGATAACCCAATTATGCCCCGACTCTTATTTCCGCTGCGGGTCGGGGTGTGACATACGAGAGGTCCCGGGTTCGAATCTCACTCAGCGCACACATTACCCACAGTCCGACCGGTCAAAGGTCAACGACGTCAACGTCAACGGACCGGTCAACGGTCAAAAAGTCAAAAAATTTTATTTCTTTTTATTTATTTATTTAATTTAAAAATCAATTAAAAATACTTAAAAATAATATTTTTAAAGTTAGAAAATGTCCTTAAACTCACAAAAATAAATCTAAAAATCCATTTATTTACCGAACTATTTCGTTATTATTTTTAGGTTAGTTTTCCTCGTCGATCCAATCCCAAAAACTCGTGCGCATCCAACGTCATCAAGAGAACGCACCCAATGTGAGTGAATCACTACCAAATTTCCCGTTTTAATCACGTTTTGGGGTGTATCATGTGTCGTACAATTTTGTTATTATATAAATATAAACACTTGTGCATTCATCATACCTGTGATCTAACGTGTATCAAATGTGTACAAATTGTTGTGTGATTTATGTTTAGTTTGGATTTATCATTTTCAGTGCAAGCATTACATTAGGCCCGTCAGCTCCCCGTGGGATGCGGGTTGAGTACAGGTGCCTCATTCGATCGGCTCCGTTTGATTGAGCCTTGATCTCACATACATCATCATTCATGTCATACGATCGGCTCCGTTTGATTGAGCCTTGATCTCACAGTCATCATCATTCATATCATATACTCGTACAATGTGGTTTGTGTTTTGTTATATACATACGTTTGCTCACATGTGATTATTGCACAACTTTTCAATATTAAATACAACAAGAACTTAATAACAATGTTTTACCAAGGTTCACTCGCCAACTTTTGTTGACCCAAAATATCCCCCGTTTTACACATGATACAGTGATCCAGTTGAGGCAAGAAACACATAGGAAGGCTTAGAAGAATAAATCAGTTTAAGCTTTGGATTGTATTACTTAGTTTCATTTTCCTTGTAATTGTATGGATTTGATTTGACTATTTAAGTTGTAATTTGAATTTAATAAATATGAAACATTTTAGTAAACATCATGAGCTTTGGTGATAACCCAATTATGCCCCGACTCTTATTCCGCTGCGGGTCGGGGTGTGACAGATTGGTATCAGAGCCATGACTATAGGGATATAGGATAGGTTATTAGACCCTTAGAGCGTATACTATAGTTGATTAGAAATTTAAAATTGTTTATGTGTTACATACAAAATTCATGATGTTTATATGCTTTATATTTATTGTTACATTTAATGTTATGCAAGCATGTTCATAAGTACATATTATTATACAATGCTCGTCATGAATCATATCCTCATAACATATCATATCCATGAGAGCACACACCTCACAATTCCTATGATTTTTGCAACGATTTTTGTATTTTCAAATCACATCAAAGTGAGTTCCCATGACGGGCATGTAGTAACTGGAAGGGTACGAGTACCGGTAGTCGGAACGTCCTGTCTAGGCTTGGCATTCGTATAAATCCAAAATAAAGGACCATTTTGCCTACCTGGGGACTAACGATGAGAGTACGAAGGACCTATTAGGCCAAAGCATGCTATACCAAACGTCGTGTGAGCTAACCCCACTTTGAGTTGTCATTGTGTCTATACCTGGACACCCTCCTACCATACATCTCGCAATCATATTTCATGGTTTTCATTCGGGTGATGCGAGTGTTAAACCGCCAACACCAGTGTGAATCCTACTAAGCCAACACCAGTTCTACTCTTGTAGGATAACTCGGCGCTCATCCCACCCGTCAACCCACTTCGCGAACTCGTCAAGTTTGAAGACTACGCAAAACCATGAGTACACTCGACCCACTTTTTGTTTACAGCACTTTTAGGTGTAACATGTTTACTTATACCAAAACCACAACACTTAAACTTCATGAAATGCACAAACAATCCTATACACATGAATACTTGATACGATTACTTGATGCTTATATCTTGGACATTCTTTATGTGATACTTTAGTCATTAACTTGTTTTAAGCATTCGTTTAACATGTATAGCGCTATAGGAAGTCACGCATCCCCCTCTATCGTATAAACTTGAGGCCATGTTAAAACAACGTGTTTGCGTTAAGGGTTTGGCTAGTAGTATTGCATGCCTTGTATATGCTCTCGTAAAATCATAGTTGCCATGAGGATTCATTTAAACGTTAATCGTATACGTATACTATGCTTAAACTTGTGTACTCGTCTTTGCTTTTGCATTGAATTGTATTTTAAAACATGTTACAGGTTGATGAAGAAGATGCTATGAAATCAAATAGCAAGGACTTAGATACACACAAGTGGACGTTTAGGCTAAATTTGTTGTAGCAATTTTTGTTATATTATGTTATTTGTAATTTGCTTCAATGTTGTACTTGACAATAGTTATTGAAATGAAATTCGCTTAGTTAATATTGTCATTATTAGCGTCGTGAGCAATGAGCAATCTATTTCGTCTCACTCTGATGTTTCCGCCATCGGTTGGGGTGTGACTGATTGGTATCAGAGCCATAATTGTAGGGAATTAGGTAGAATTGCCATGTTCGACCTAGTCTATAGTTCTAAGTACCTGTTTTGACCATTCTTGTTTATGCTTAAAACTTTATGTTCCTACTTGCTTCTCCTCTTTTCTTTTGGCCTTAACACATATACATGATGTCTTTCCTAAGACATTTTACACAATAGGCACTTTGAATACTTGAAGACACTCGTAACACAAACGAGACGAGTTCACTAAAATAGGCGTGAAACCCACAATTTGGTGAACGACTCTCATTCCGCTATTCTTATTCTTTTTGCACAAAATTTCGTCATCAAGTTAGGAGTGAAATCCACATCTTGATGGAAAAATTTCCAATTCTAACTCTAGTGGACCCTTAGCCAACGAATCGGAATATGCTCTTCGTTTGGTAAGTACCAACCACGCTTAGGGTACGAAATCGTCAAGTTAGGGGTGAAACCCGCACCTTGTTGATTAAGTCCCACTCCTCGTTTTTTGGATCTCGCCAAGGTTTCGATTTTTCGATCAATTAGAGACGTGTAGTAACTGGAAGGGTAAAATGTCGCTAATCGCTTCTCGGCGAGAGCATTTTACCTATAGGCCAAAACACGTTCCTCTAATTTGAAAGGACCTACGATTCACTTTGGAATAGTCGACGCTTCTCAACCCAAAGCACTCTAATATTTTACTAAGCCTATCTTTTATGCTATCTCAATTTCTATGTGTTTTAATACTTATTACCTCGTTCATTTCGAACCCAATGCACAATTCGCACATCTTTCGCAATAAAAAACAATAATAATTCTTGCAAACCAACTAAATTCATACTCCTTATGCAATCATACGTGTTTATACTATTAATACTTGTTATGCTTATGTCACCTATGTGAACTCATACATTATATACAATACTTACATGCTCAAACGTGATTTTTATTGTCGATCACCTAGATGTCTTTTTTTTTTGCAAAACTCAAGTTGGAGTTGAAGTTCAACTCCAACTCGACTATTTTCACGACAATACTCTATCAAAACTTATACCTAAACCTTTTATCATTTTTTTGATTTTCTTATTTATGCATAAACCTCGAACCTTACTATTTTATCCAAACGATTTCTCACCCTATAATATATTTACATAAATTACATACATGAAACCCCTAATGACATTTTAACGTTTCTTTCACAATTTTTCAAAAACTTTATGAAATGCTACCCATCAACTCAGTCGGTCAAACGAACCTCTTGCCCTCGATTTTCACAACTCGTCCAAAACACACTCACTTTATACTACCATTCTAAAGACATTTTATTTCCAACAAGAAACCAACGAAAACTTTCTCTCACATACTATAAGTACTTTGCTAAAATACGTTTCAAAATTTTAAGTTTTACATGAAAATTTTCAAAACACGACTTTTCTTGCATCAATAAGATAAAATAAAATAAAATAAAGCAAGCTCACTATTTCACAACTTTTTCAAAACACGCAAATCTAAATCTGAACACATGGGCAAGAAAATTTCATATGCGAATACAAATTTTAAAACATTACAAACCACATTTTACATCAAAAATTAATACTTTTATCAATATTCACCCGACATTCACAATTTTGGTCATTCATTCCCGACAAACCCGACTTATTTTATTTCAACCAACTCAATGTTTTGACTCAAGCAACCATACACATGCATATCGCCTTACATGTTTCTATTTACATTGTCAATATTACATGACAATATTACGCATATCACCATTACATTTCGTATTTTACACACTCGCAACTTCATGGTAACTTATATATGTTAAATCCCATTTTATGCCACCTATATGCTCGATACTACATGCTAATATTATACGTATTTGTCTTCAATCATACTCAAAATTTATACATTTGCACTACTTGGTAGTCATACTTGAAATCTATAAGTAGGCATAACCCGAGTGGTTTCGCCTACGTATACAATCATGCTTACATACTTAATTTTTATACGCTATCTTACATACCATTTGCTTACTAGATGTAACATGACTCGTACACTACTAGTACAAACTATGCGGATTATGCACAAACCAAAATAATCGCGGGTGCACACGGGATTATATTGGTAGGCGCATGAATATCATAGTGGGTTCTACTGTGTATCGCAACACGAAACGTAACATGACACTGAATAGCGAAACAACGTAACATGGTGTGAACATGGTGGATACGCCGCTGGTACTTCCTATATATAGTGTCCCTACCATGTTACCAAACTATCCTAAAATATGCCATGAGAAATTCGGTGTTTTCCCGGACCTTGTTATATACATTTCATTCATAACAAATTTTGGTGACCCCACATCGAAATGATTAGTACTCGATTACCCATGTCAAAGCTTTATTCTCAAAATCGTTAGCTTTAATCGCCACAACTATCACTAGCATCTCTCAACATTCCATGTCGCATTTTATCCGATATTCATACCATTTTTACCCCTCGCATACACCTACCGAATCATTCACTACATACCATGATTTTCACCAATTCTTCCCTTAAACTTTCATCCAAACTTATTTACAGCAAATCATCCTAAAACGTTCAATCCATTTTTATAAACGTCCCCACCGGCTCAATTTGGTCAAAATATTCCTTTTCTTTTAAAACTATCTTTCACTCTTATCTACGCGCAAACTTCAACCAGTCGGTCTATTGTCGCCAAAACCTTTTAGAAACCATAAATATTTACCATCCTAGCTCTCTCCAATAAACATTTTTTTTCTATAACAAGTGATTTTACTAATACGCCTTAGAACTGACAAAACTTTTCTTACAGCTTTCGGTGCGGACTGCTCATTTTAATCAAAATACATCCATAGTCATACTAAACCTTCCTCTTAGGTCGCACTCTTATAAAATATTCTTTCCAATGAGTTGTCCAGACCCAGTCAAACTCACTTGCTTACACACACATACACGTTTTTACTTATCCTTATACATGTTTACGATTGGTGTCTCAAAAAAACACCTTAGTCAAACAAATCCTTTCACGAACCTACCATTTTTATCCTTCAAGATTTCGATACATATTGACACACTTATACATGAACTCCGCAAAAACTTTAAACTTCAAAATCTTGATTTTGGCCAAACATTTTCACCAAAATGACATTTTTTCCAAAGTCTTCCTCTTGAATAAATTTCGGGACGAAATTTCCTAAAGGGGGAAGACTGTAACGCCTCATTTTTTCGTACTTTCCTTAATTAGAAAGTGTAATCGTATTTCTATTTATGGAAACTTGTATTCGTATCACATTCGTATTTCATTTCCCAATCTTATAATCCGAGACTTTGATCGTAATAAAATTCATACCTGATACATACTTGCCTTACATGCATCTTATTGTTAAATACGTGTTTACATACAAACCGATACTTTTATACGTACAAATACTCATATGTTCATACTTGATACCTAAAATATACTTACATATACATTATACACTTGAAAACATGCGAAAATATCAAGTTTTACCATGAAATGAAAGATAAACTAAGTTCAAGGACTAAAAATAGCATAATCCGGAGAAAGTTGTTTCTAGCTCATGGATTGGGCAAAAGTGTGTTTGTTGGATTGTGTTTCTTGCATTTAATACTCACCTAACTCAACCCCCAAACCTCAACTATAAATACCCCACTCCCCTTCACTCTCAACTCACACCTAAATCTTCTTTTTTCTTCTCTAAAAGCTCTGAAGAGCTCTCTTCTTCTCTCAAAGATCAAAGCTCCTAAAAAGTGAGTTCTAACTCACCTATCTCTTTTGATCTTTCCTTTTTCTTACTACTTGGAAATACCTTTGGAATGTTTCCATAAGTCTTCCATGGAAGACTAGCTTGGAACATCACCATATCTAAGGTCCCAAGGGTAACGACTTTCTTTTGGTTTTATTAGGGTTTTACCCATAAGTGTTGTATCCTTCCAAGCTTTTCTCGAAACAAGAATTGAGTTGGTAGAGTGTGATCACTTGGAAGCCTTGGCGATCCTAAACTTCGATCCACCACCTCACTTGATGTTTTCATTTACTTTTTGTCTTTTACTTATATGTTCAAACGTACTCATGACCATCCTTGTCGTCCTTGTGACGACTTGTGCATTGGTATACTATACGAGAGGTTTTAAAAGGAAGGTTCTCCTCCTACCTCCATGCATGACTTCTATGAAATTACATGATATTTATGAATTACCGATTGTTATACTATAATATATATATATATATATATATGAATACTAACCGAACTCTTGATGGTAATAAATTATTATTCATTATGGTACTAGGTTTCATCACCTAAGTACTTAATCTCTCGTTACGATTCTAATGGGTGTCCTAACCCATGAAAACACATCAACCCGAATGGGTCTTATAGTGTCAAAAACGAGTATTAAGTCTAAGCTATTACTTTCTCGTATAAACTACTTTATTGCTTTTAATTCCTAAATCATTCGTTATCGTTCGAATACTTACCAACCTAAGTTCTCCTCTTGTAGGATAACTCGGCGCTCATCCCACCCGTCAACCCACTTCGCGAATTCGTCAAGTTTTAAGACTACGCAAAACCGTGAGTACACTCAACTCACTTTTTGTTTACAGCACTTTTGGGTGTAACATGTTTACTTATACCAAAACCACAACACTTAAACTTTATGAAATGCACAAACAATCCTATACACATGAATACTTGATACGATTACTTGATGCTTATATCTTGGACATTCTTTATGTGATACTTTAGTCATTAACTTGTTTTAAGCCTTCGTTTAACATGTATAGCGCTATAGGAAGTCACGCATCCCCCTCCATCGTATAAACTTGAGGCCATGTTAAAACAACGTGTTTGCGTTAAGGGTTTGGCTAGTAGTATTGCATGCCTTGTATATGCTCTCGTAAAATCATAGTTGCCATGAGGATTCATTTAAACGTTAATCGTATACGTATACTATGCTTAAACTTGTGTACTCGTCTTTGCTTTTGCATTGAATTGTATTTTAAAACATGTTACAGGTTGATGAAGAAGATGCTATGAAATCAAATAGCAAGGACTTAGATACACACAAGTAGACGTTTAGGCTAAATTTGTTGTAGCAATTTTTGTTGTATTATGTTATTTGTAATTTGCTTCCATGTTGTACTTGACAATCGTTATTGAAATGAAATTCGACTTTAGTTAAATATTGTCATTATTAGCGTTGTGAGCAATGAGCAATCTATTTCGTCTCACTCCGATGTTTCCGCCATCGGTTGGAGTGTGACAGAGATGGTATTGGTTCAATGGTGGCTGCTGGTGGCATACAAGGGTTTAAAAGGGTTTTTAAAGAGAGGGGTAAATAAGTAATTTCATATGGAGTTAACGCTGAAAACTAACGGACATCCACTCCAAGGACTATCCGAGTAACAAAAAGTAAACCACATGGAGCACCAGTGTAATTTCCAAAAGTTGGAGGCTATAGGTGTTACTTTACAAAACCACAAAGACTATCCAAACATTTTACTCTTAAAAATATAATAACTTATTTTGAGACTCTACTAAGAGTGCCGACAATTCGAGGTCACGAACAACCACAAACAATCATCTAGACATGACAGACGGCAAGCCTACAGGCATGACTTTGTGCGGCCACATACGTGGAAGAGGCATTTATGGATCGCGATGGACCGGGTGGGTGGGTTATTTGACTCTTTTTTATCAAGTAAAATTTTAAGTTTATACTTTATAAATATGTAAAAAAATCGTATTTGTAAACCGTTTAACCTATAACACCCTATGTTACTATCAAAGGAAAGTCGCTATCAATCTCTTTATATAAAATTCAATGTTAGAACTCATCATATTCCATGTTAGAACTCATCATAAATTCTATCATATTAGCCTCATTCAAATAACTTTGGGATATTTGAAAAGTATAAAATACAAATTTAGTGAATTTCAATTTCAACAAAGTAACAAAGCACCCACAGAAACACCACAAAAGGAAGCAAAACCACAATTATTATTTGTTGCTTAAAAATCACATAAATCAAAACTCTGTTTTAATATTAGAATCTCATCATAATCAATTTCAAAATACGGAAAAGAACATATACTCGATAACGTAACTAAAATCAAAGAGGAGATACAGAACAAATTGAAAGGCACACTACTTTTACATAAGAAGGCACCAGAAAGAATGAGAGGAGGCTTAGAAAGAGGGAGAGAAGGCTTACTGAGACGCACAAACATGATAGAAGTTTCATAGATGGTTTTGAGTGTCATAGAAATACTAGTACATCTTTGCTAGTCCAAATATCAACCGAGTGGAGTGGTTGATTGTGAAGGGCGTGAATGTGTGCTAAAATGCAGAAGTATGTTAGGCTTATTTAGCCCAGTTCTTTGTCCGTTAAGTTTATTTTGTTTTACTTGGTGGGTGCAACCTATTTAATGATGTAAGTCTTAGAAGTTGGGTGTGACTTTGGACTTAATTAAGAATTGGTAAAGGGTTTGTGGGTGTGTTTGTAATTGATGGTCGTAGGGTAACGAAAGCGTTTGCTTAAGGGTAAGCAAATGATAGGTGTGGGAATGTGATAGTCAAGTGAATTTTTGGTGTTTAATATGTTTAATTTGATTTATTTTTTATAACTTTTTTAGTGTGGAACATTGTTATTGTGGAGTTGTTTATGAATTTCAGATAAAAACGTTACAAGGATGCATTTTGTGGGTATATTTGTTAATGATAGTCGTACGTTACGCCGGTTCGCTGTATGAAGTTACCATATTTTCACCATAACACAGAAAATTGACACCTAGCACATTGAGATCGAGTTACGTTATGCAATGAGCTGGTTAAGCAATAAAATTCGTGAAAGTGATGTCAATTTATGCCAGAAAGTTAGGGTTACAAAATTTATCATCCACACAGCAGTTAGGGGTGACTTTTGGTGATTTTCTTGGGTTCTCAACATCCTAATTAAATCCCGATGATAATTTCACACATTGAACTAAGATTTAAAGACATGTTCATGAAAACGTAACGCTAAAATCACCCGTGATCATACTCGTGTGTAAGGTTAGTGCTAGTGATCGAATTGAATTCAACCATGTATACCTAGTTTTGGAATTGAACTGGATTCAATGTTTTTGTTATTTTCATTTTGTTGTTTATTTTTCTGGATTAAATTGTTTGATTTTAGAAATATTGGATTTTAATAATTTCAACTATTCGTCGTTGGCCGCCTACAGTCCCAACTTCAAAAATAACCATCGGCACTCCCACCTATTAACATTATGGCCACCAATGGATCCTACCTAACAGAACCCTAACGCGTTAATCTCTGGTCGCCAGAAAACCGTTTTTGGCTAGAAAAAGGTTTCTAAAGGTCTGATCTATGGTTACAAAGAGGTTTAGGACGAAAATCTTGAGTTTTCCGGCAAAAAAGAAGTTTTTCACCAAAAAGGAGTGTTCCGGCGACTTCAATAATTCGGACTTTTACTAAAAAAAATGTTCCTAAATGCCCGTAATAAAGTTACAAAGAGGTTTGAGACGAAAATGTTGAGTTTTCCGGCCAAAAACGTTTTTCCGGCGACCGGAGACTAACACCGTTAGGGTTCTGTTAGTTAGGGTCCATTGGAGTCCAATATGTTAATAGTTGGGACTGTCAGTGGTTATTTTTTAAGTTGAAACTGTTGGCGGCCAACAACGAATAATTGGGATTATTAAAATCCATTATTCCTTGATTTTATAACACTTCATCTGGTTGCCATGAAAAGTTGGAATCTGTTGTGTTTTTTAATGTGAACTTGTAATTATTGGATAAGTATTTAACTGTGACATTTTTAGGATTGTTATTTATCACAATAAAGCAATTTGTCCTCTGATATTTATCGTAGTAAATAAATTAACAAATCATGTCTATGTGATTTTCAATTGGTAACTTAAGTTTATTTGACATGCTTCACCAAACCCATGTATGATCTATTTCTCATTATTTTTTAAAACCAATTTCAGTTTCGTTTTCATTAATTGCAAGCAATCAACCAATCATAAAATAAAGTTTTACATTTCATGTTAGTTAATTACTTAGTAATACCTTCCATTAGTTATATGGGGATTCAACACTCTACTTGACAACTAGTTAAGGTATTTGATTATTGATGTACTCTTTTCACACATTATTTTTGATCGATCATTCAACATCGATCACTCAAAAAAAGAAAAACCATAGAAAATAGATGGAAAAAGATTTGTGTGACCTACTTCCAATGGCTACACCGGGAAACTGTTTATAAAATAGCCAATATTCAGCTTAGACTAGGCTACTAGGATTGGTTGCCCTCAAGCCAGTGCATGCCTAACAAAAACTCATAGCGTTTCACGATAAAAAAAAAAATACTAAATTCTTAGCTGTACAATCTAACTTATTTATTAAAAGAAATGATATTTTGGATTATTCTAAATTAAACAGATTAACTTGTTAAATTATTTAAATTAAAAAATCAAAGCTATATTTAAGTTCAACACGTCAACTTGTTTATGATTTATTGAATCCATTTACACATCAATCCACTTTTGACTAGTTTACAATTTAACTATAACTTATTACAATCCTTCAACCTTTTTTAAAATGTCACGACGTGAGCTTATTATATGGATGTTGAAGCATCAATCAAAGATAAAACATAAAGAGAGTGTGTCTATAAATTTTATATTTGTGTGTGGGACAAGCCCAATACTTTAGAATGGCTTCTGTTCTAACTAGTTGTTGATGATTAATTTGAATGAATAAACATGCCTTAATTAAGGGAAGAATTTGTTACTTATATGAAAAAGATATAATCACTTCCAGTTTAGAAAACATAGAAGGTTCTTTAAATTAGGTTACTCGGTGTGGGTGATGGACCATCCTGGAGGACGACCCACCACGTCAGCTCCACGTCACCGTCTTTGAAGGACGCCCGAGCAGGCTTAGTAACCTAAAAGAAAGAAAAAGACCTTACATGGTTTTTGTGCCCACCAAAACAGCCGACAACAGTGAAAGGAAAGCTGATGCTTTCTTCTTGTTTCCTTGATTGTCGTGTTAGCAACCTTCCTTAGAATACCCCCTCGAAACTGCTTGTTAACATCCTTTTAATTCTCAGCTACTATTTATCTATTTCTTTCTTCAACCAATGGCCCATTACTTCAAATTAGCCCAATAGACTTTCCTGAGAGTGGCATGGTATCCACCATTTTCTTTTTAATTATATTTTTTTACCTATGGTCCCATGATTTACATAATTTTAAGGTGTTTGGGTTATGATTGGTATTTTTATATGATGAAGATACAGGTCATGTTCAAAGATTACAACTTATTCGTTCGTGAAACATTTTGTATAAAAATTCGAAATGGAAATTGAATTGAAAATGGAATGAAATCCCTTACAAAGTATTGAGGAGTTTGATTGGTAAATTTGTTAATAGAACTATAATTAAAAAGAAAATCTAAACCAAAAATTTTTTCTTTTAAGTTAACCCTAACTCAAAAATAGAAAAATAGGTTGTATTCAGATGTATATAAGTTTACTAATATAAATAAAATTAAATTCATATATTAAATAAAGTAAAATAAAGTTGAAATTTCTTCTTTTTCTTCTCACGAAATCTTTTTTCCCGTTCATTTAAACCTTCTATTACATATATATATACACACATAGTGGCGAAGCGTGAGATTTATGACCGTGGGGTCGAAAACGTATATACCCAAAAATTTCTATACGGAAACTACATACTCTCCACTACTGAGCGAAAAGTTTGGGAGTCGGCCGCCCCCTCCCGCCCTACTTAAGCTTCGTCCTTTTATAAATAAATAAATATACACATATATATACATACATACATACATATATATATATACACATACATGCATATATATATACATACATATATATATATACATACATACATGCATATATATATATATAAGCCGGTTAACGTACGAACCGTACGGTTCAGACATTATCAACATGCGAAATTTTCTTTATAACATGCGATTTCCATTTTTCCTTCATATTTTTTAGGAGTAAATTGCACAAAACGTCCTTTAAGTTGCATCAATCTAGCTGGTTTCATCCTTAATCTTTAAAAGTTGCCAAAACAATCCTTTAAGTTTAAATTAGTTACGGGTTTCATCCTTTATCACTAACCCGGTTATTAATTCACGTTAAACGGCCTCACATGCATGGCATGTGAGGGTAAAACCGTCTTTTCACACATTTGAGCTTATAAATCCCAGACGTCGTCTTCAATACTCACAGACGTCTTCAATACTCACAATTCCGATCAAAACCCCAAATGGCTAACATAGGAGGTGGATTTCATATACGCGGAGAAGATGATGATGTTTATGATGTCGATGAACTTCATGGTAAAGTTCAAAGTTCAGTTTTATCATATTTTACTTCGATACATTTCATGTATGTGTTTAAAGTTTAGATTTTTTATCTTTAAAATGCAGAACTTTATCCAATGTTCTTCTCAATCAACATGCATCATGGGGGATCATTTACAAACAATCCTAATCGTATGTATGTAAATGGTTTGTTAAGTTTCATTGATTTGGTAGATGACGAGAAATTTGGGATTTATGAATTGGCCCTAATGACGAAAGAGTTAGGGTATGATCTTGATGTCCCTACCTTTTACCATTATGTTGAGCCAGGGGGTGATTTGGAATCTGGGATTCATCTATTGGCTGAAGATTCCCATGTCTTGCAGTTGTTAGAAATCATTCATCAGGGGAACAGGTTTATTGATATATACATTGAGCATGGGATGTCTAATATTATCTTAATAGAGATACCCTCACAATCAAGTGTGGTACTAGAAGAAGTCAGTGAAGTTGAAGCTCAGATGATTGATAGTAAAAGGAACAACCCAAAGGTACTAGCATTGACCTGGAATGAATCATCAAATGAAAACAATGGAGGCGTGGAATGTGGAACAAAGCACATTGAAGATGATACTGAAAATGCAGCATATGTAGTAGATATTGAAAACTCTAGTATGGTTACTCCTCAGGTACCTAGTGCTGCAATTCATGATATTGGAATGACTAGTTCTGTTATGAATGCTTTTTACCCTTTCTTAGATGATAATGATAGGATTACTAATGAGGTTAATGATAGGGATAGGGATACTAATATAGGAGAAGATAGTGACCAAGATAGTGATTATATGGTTGATGAGGAGAATAATATGGATGAAAGTGATATTGACATGAGAGATTATAAGTTCATGATTGATGATGAAGAGGAAGATGAAACTCACCATGAGGCAGGGGTTGATGATTTAGAGCTCTTGGACAATGAAAATTTTGATAGTGCTAGTGATGGTGAGAATAATATAGGGAATGTTAGGAGGAGAACCTTAAAACATATAAAAAGGGCACATGCTAATGATAACAACTTCTACATAGGTCAAATGTTTGGAAATAAGGCTGAAGTTAAAAAGTTTTTAAAAAAACACACAGTGGAGACTAGAAGGCTGTTAAAAATAGTAAAGGATGATAAGGATAGGGTAAGGGTGGCATGTGCAGGTGATATTCCTGGTGTTGAAAAGGTGGAAGCTGTTAAGAGGCCAAAAAAGAAAAAAGTTAAAAAGAACCAGAAAGAAGGGGACATTTCTGTTGAAGGAGGGACTGAAATTGAACATGATAGGAATGAAGGAGGTCTAGAAAAAAAACACATTGGGGGAAGAGGTAAAAAGAAAAACCCTAAGCAGTTTGTATGTCCCTTTGTGTTGTTGGTGTCTAGGGATTCAGTAACAGAGAGTTGGATAGTTAAGACTCTAATAGATGAACACAAATGTTTAGAGAGCCGAAACATTTATCACTGTAGTTCAACTTTCTTAGCACAACAATTGATGGAACAAATCGAAGATAACCCCAGGATCCCTGTCAAAGCAGTACAGGAACAGTTTCAGCGAAAATATGAAGTTTCAATTTCTAAATGGACAGCTTTTAGGGCCAAAGCTAAAGCTCAGAAGCAGCTACATGGTGACTATAGTTCACAGTATGGTCTACTTAGACAATACATTGATGAATTGCTTAGGACAAATCCAGGAACCACTATCAAGTTAGATGTGGAACCACCAGCAGAGCCTAGTGAGCCTACAAGAAAATTCAAAAGAATCTACATTTGTCTTGGTTCACTAAAGCAAGGATTCAATGCTATTGGGAGGGATTTGGTAGGGCTTGATGGTGCATTTATGAAAGGACCTTTTCCTGGTCAGGTTCTCACAGCTGTTGGAATTGACAACAACAACATGATTTATCCTGTTTCCTATGCAATTGTTGAAGCTGAGAACATTAACTCATGGACCTGGTTTCTTGAATGTCTTGGTGATGACTTACAACTTGCAAGCAATTCAAATGTCACATTCATGAGTGATAGACAAAAGGTACATGTTTTACATTATTAATCTATTGGTTTATCATACTTATGCATTTTTAAATGTGTAACAGGGAATTCAGAATGCAGTTTCAAATTTGTTTCCAAATGCTGAGCACAGATTCTGTCTCAGACATATCCATGAGAACATGAGATTATCTTATAAAGGGAAGGAGTACAAAGACATGCTTTGGAAAATAGCAAGTGCTACAACAGTTATACAGTTTGAGACTTGTATGGATGAGCTAAAGACTTTGAATTCTGATGCACATGTGTGGTTATCAAAGATCCCACCAAAACACTGGACCAGATCTCACTTTTCAGGTAATACACTTGCAATTATTTAAAATATTAAATTCCATATGTAGACTATTACACTTGTAAGTTTTTGAATTTGTGCTACATATTTTGTGAACAGGCAGGGCACACTCTGATGTACTTCTGAACAACATGTGTGAGGTATTTAATGCCAAAATAGTACAAGGGAGAGATAAGCCAATAATCACAGCTTTAGAATACATAAGGGAATACCTTATGAGAAGGATAGTTAATGTCTTACAAGTTATTGATAAAAGTGATGGTCTGTTGACACCATATGCTACCAATCAGTTGTCAAACATAAAGAAAGATGTTGCAAAGTATTCAGTTAGTTGGAATGGGGATGAACACTTTGAGGTATCTCATGGTATTGACCAATGTGTGGTCAATGCAGTTCAGAAAACATGTAGTTGCAGGAGGTGGGAGATTACAGGAATACCTTGCAAGCATGCAGTAGCAGCAAATTGGAATATGGCCAGCCATAGTCAACAGGTTGTCTTTATTTATATAACATTCATTTTGATTTGTTATTGAACAATAATTGTTGTATACAGGTTGATATACCAGAAAATTGGGTGCACCCAATGTACAAGATGGAATCATGGAAGCATGTTTACAGTTTCAAGATATTTCCTATCAATGGTAGAACTTTATGGCCCAAATCCCAGGTGCCAACTACTATAACACCACCAAGTTACCACAAGCAAGCTGGAAGGCCAAAAAAGAAAAGGAAAAGTTCTGTAAGTGAGATAGAGGATATGTCCAAAGGTGGAAAATTATCAAAGAAGGATGCTTATGTGAAATGTGGAAAGTGCAAGGGCCTTGGTCATAATACCAGGACATGCAAGAATGTTGAAGGTTCTTTAGGTGTTAAGAAGGGTGCAGGCTCTAGTGATGTCAAGAAGGGTGCAGGATCTAGTGGTGTGAAGAAGGGTGCAGGCTCCAGTGGTGGCTCCCGTGCTGTCAAGAATGGTGCAGGGGCAAAGGCAAAATCTCTGAAAAAATCAAAATGATTGTTTATGTTTGATA
Organism: Scalesia atractyloides; assembly: GCA_947069175.1. Lineage (NCBI taxonomy): Eukaryota > Viridiplantae > Streptophyta > Magnoliopsida > Asterales > Asteraceae > Scalesia > Scalesia atractyloides. Next base: position 89,934,788 of record CAMTDV010000028.1, on the reverse strand, counting down.
GTGTTAGGATGTTTACATGGTTGTTCTTTTGGTCTTAAAAACTTATGTCATGTTAATTGTCTTTGAAAACTATGTAGACTTGGTGACTTTTGTTATGTTTTGTATTAGACAGTATTTTCTTTATGGTATGTCATGTTTTTATTGTCTTTATATGATTTGTGGGTGTTATATGTTAGACGGTCGTTTAATGATTTGAGGGTTTTATATGCTATACATTTAATGCAGGGTGTTAGGGGGCAGGTTACAATTTCTGCAGGTGGTTCTGTTTGCAGATTGTTTGGGGTTTGTATTATCAAGGGTTACAGTTTGTTAAGGATTGCAAGTTGTTAGGTAATGCAGGTTGTTAGGTGATGATAGGTGTCAAATGTCCGCGGACACTTATGCTTTCACTTTGTTATGTCCGCGGACACTTATTCGTTCACTTTGTTATGTCCGTGGACACTTATGCTTTCAATTTGTTATGTCCGCGGACACTTATGCTTTCACCTTGTTATGTCCGCGGACACTTATGCATTCACTTTGTTATGTACGCAGCTATACAAACATGACATAAACAACAACTGCAACAATATCCATATGATTGAAATTTCCAAAATACATTCCATTAATAATATCCAAAATATATAACCACCTTAACATGATTCACAACTACAAAACACAATACATCAAGATCATACTAGATTTCATTCCACTAACTAACTATTTTTAAGAAACACAACAGTGAAAAGCATCAACCAACTAAGAATCATGTACTTTTTCATTTTTTTGATTCAGCTCTACTGTCTTTCAAATGTTCTTCAAGTTTCTTGTTTCTAGCATGAAGCTCATGATTTGAATCCATAAGTTCACTGTTAGTCCTTAGTAATCCTGGAATGGTATATTGTGCTTCTTCATCAGCCTTTGGTTCAGCCCATCCAATGAAATTCTTACAAATCGGTGATGCCTGTAAACAAAACAACATACAGTAAACATTGATTTTCAAATTATGGTGAATTTGGGGAAAACTTACTTTGAAGGGACACGAGTGATACAGTCGTCCTGGGTTTCTATCTGACCGAGAGGTTCGTAAGATTGCTTCCTTCCCACACAAACAATAAACAGATGACATTGAAGTTGGAATTAGAATCTAGGGTTTGCCATGTTTAATTGTGTTAGGTGGAAGAACAAGAACACAAAGTTTTTGGGATTTTATTAGGGATTTATAAGCTCAAATGTGTGAAAAGACGGTTTTACCCTCACATGCCATGCATGTGAGGCCGTTTAACGTGAATTAATAACCGGGTTAGTGATAAATGATGAAACCCGTAACTAATTTAAACTTAAAGGATTGTTTTGGCAACTTTTAAAGATTAAGGATGAAACCAGCTAGATTGATGCAACTTAAAGGACGTTTTGTGCAATTTACTCTATTTTTTAGTACATGCGATTTTATATTTTTTGTACATGGGAATTCCTCTAATTTTATGTACATGCGAATTTACTTTTTAAAAACTAGTACATGTGATTTTCCTTATATACAGTACATGCGATTTTAGTTTTTAAAAACGTAACGTGCAATTTACGGTCGCGTACGCTTCGTACGTTAAGGCCTCTTGTACGATATACTTTATATATATATATATAGGGATGGGTTAAAACGAGAACCACCTTGAGTTGTGAGAACCGTGAGAACTAGGCCATCAAAAAGGTTTTTTTCCGAAATTCTTTTTCTCAAAAGTCATAAAAAATCACTTATTTCAGCAAAAAAATTAAAAAAATGTTGCATACTCACATTTACATGAGACGTAAAAAAAATATTCATCTCCGTAGAAAATTTACACCAGCACGTAAAAAAATGCATTAGTTAAAACTACCGACTCGATAACTTTTTTATTTTTTTTACAGATTTGTTTATAATATTTTCATCTACGTTTGTGCAAAAATATTTTAGCCCAACTCACGCGAGAAAAGAAAGTTCTCATGGTTCTCACAACTTATGGTAGTTCTCAGTTGAACCGAGCTCTCTCTCTCTATATATAAATAAATATATATATATAGGCTAATTGAGAAACTTGAGAAGCATTCTGTACCACACATTTTTTAAGCTTCTCGTAATATACACATATGTATAGTTTAAAATTGACTATATACATATGTGTATATTATGAAAAGCTTAGGGAAATGTGTGGTCCATAATGCTTCTAAAGTTTCTCAAATAAGGTGGGGGTTCTAGAGTGAACACTAGTGTATTTGTGAACTAAATAAAACAATCCTAACCATTGATTGACATCATCAAATTATAAAATTCACCAGTGTATTTTTATCATCAAATCCTGATCATTGATTTACACTTGTGTATTAATAATCACGGATACGATTAGTGGTTACAATCAAGGTGGTTATTCAACCTAACCCTATATGTAATGAGTTAACTATAACATATTTTAGAGTAAATTGCAATTTTACCCTATGTGGTTAGAGACGATTGACACTCTTAACCCCTATCTTCAAAATAATTGTTGCCTTACCCACCGAGAGGTAAAACTGTAGCCTTACCAAAAGTAGCATTTTCATAATCTTACATATATTTATATAGTAAGCTTCAATTTTATCCCTGTGAAGTTTTATAATTGGAAAGTGGTTATGAATAGTAATTTTTTATTATAATTATGTATAATTTTTTTAATCTTTTATTATTTAATATTATAATAATTTACTATTATATTTATTTTAAGTTTTAACATATTTTTTTTTTTTTAAAATTATATTTCCTTTATAATTTGTTTTTTGTTTTTTAATAATTCTTTATTGCTATTTTTAAATTATGTTTCTTTATCAATTACTTTGATATCTTTTTAATAACTTGCGTTCGTTAATTTTTTTCTCTCAGCATTATGCTATAAGTTTTGTTAAAAACGAAGTTGCATTCAGAATTGAGTATTTATTTGGTATCGTAAAATGACACGATTATAAACTAAACTGATTCTAATGGCTTGGCTTTCTAAACAACATGATTCTAATGGCTTGGCTTTCTAAACAACATGATTCATTTTCAAATAATGATTGTTTTACATTATAATTTGTTCCGTTTCGCCACAATGCACGACGTCAACAAATATAATTGAAAAGTGATCATGAATAGAAATTTGATTTTTGTAATATTATATATATCTTTTCCATACTTTTATCATTTCAATATTCCAATATATTACTATTATATTTACTTTAACCTTAAACCTATTTATTTAATATTAATTTAAATGATTTTCTTTTTTTTAATATTACTGATAATGTCTAAACAACATTAGTACCGTATCGTATAACATCGGTATAGTTTTTTTATTATTATCGTCATCGTGTGCTTATTATTATGTACAATTCGATAAAATTCTATTCGAACGAGTCATATATAGTTGATTTTTTTATCATCACAAACCGAACATATACTGACCAAACAACGTTGGTAATGATACCACATTCGTTTTTATAGTTTTCTGAAGGTGGCGGTATAAAATTCATTGAACACAAAGTTATATTCGCAATAAACTTTTTTTGATATCGTAAGTTATATCGAGTGTCTGTACGATACTGGTATCGTAACATACCGATAACGACTAAACAACACCGGTACCGATAAAGGTGTTCTTTTTTATTGTTTTCAGTCGATGTAAAACACGTGTCGATTTGCAACGTTTGTTATGCCGCGTGCACGTACGAGTACTGTAATGAAATAAACCAATAATGACTAAAGGTCAGCGGCGAAATACGCGGTAATCACACTAGTAGTATAGAATTAACAAAAGCTCATGAATAGTACTTTTTTTTGTTTTTTTTACGGTAGTTACCTTTTTTATTAATTTGTTAATCACTAAATTTAATATTTTTGTTTCATTTACAGCTTGGCCTTTATTTAAATATTATTTTGTTAATCATTGAATTTAGTAGTTGTGTTTGATTTTATAAGTTTTATTGAAAACGTGGTTTTATTTGAAATAGAGACTTTTTGGTGTCGTAGGTTAGATCAAGTGGCGGATTCATAACGGTGTCATGACCAACGATACCAATACCGACCGAACAAAGTCGATGCCAGTATTGGTACTATTGAAACCGGTATTTGTATGTACTTTAAATTATATACGCTTTTAACTCCTTTCTTTATATTTAATTTGATTTTCTTCTGATATCCTGTGTTCATTTTCCTCCTATATCTCGTGCTCATTATTTTTTTTATAAAGCTAAACACACGATTGTGTTTGATATTTTTTCTTGGCGTTCATCTATAAACTTTGTTGAAATAAAAGTTTTATTCAAAATAGTCCAATCACCAACATCGGTACCGGTTTAGTTATTATCGAAATCGGAACTAGCATTCCTTTTTATGGTTTTCAATGTAAAACATATTTTTTGGACATATCATGACTTTAAAATATATGTTGGTACTATATCGTGATACCATAACAAACTGAACATGTACCGACTAAATTCTTCTATGTAACAAACCAAATTTATACTGACTAACTTCCCTCTGTGTCACACGAACAAATCGTACTAGTTTAAATTAATTCCTTTATAACAGTATAAAAGTATTAAAATACTCCACAAGTATCCACTACTTAAAAGAGAGATGTGAAATTCAAAATATTACATTTATTTCAATTTTAATAATCCACCTTCTCCGTATTCTCTGCGTGTCAATGGATCGAGCACTCATTGCAAAGAATGGATTAGAATGATTGGTAGTACTTTAGCTCATTTAATTTCTTAGCTTTTATCACAAAGATAAAATAGTTTAAACATACCATATATATATATATAACTACATATATTTATTATATCACTCTTCAAAGACATAATTGAACTTTAATGAGAGAAGCTTTATTTTGAGTTTTAAAACCCTTAAATCAAACCAAAAGAAAAAAAATTAGAATTATACATTTTAACAATAAAGGTGTTTTTTTATAATTTTAAATATATATGTTGTATTGGAAACAAGTGATCAGGTTTTTTAGGATTTGAAAAATAGGTTAGTCGCTATCTAATAATGGCAAGCTATGCCCGTGGTAAAGAAGATCAAAACTCAGTGCCCGTCACTAGAGAGCATAGATCTTTACTAAAATCAAAAGTAGGGAAGGACCAGCTAATCATGTTCAAAATGGTTCATAGGAACCGAAAGTTCAACAGGTTTTCAATGCCATAAATTTTACAGGCCTTCTCAAGGCCGCAAATTCTACAACGTACAAGAGTTGTTCATGGTTGGTGAAAGCTAAGAATTTTCACACTAGACGAGGGCGTCCACACAAGCCATCGATAAACTAGTTGTTATAAACTAGCACAAAAAGATGGTTAGAGTAAGCAATGGACCTAGCCAAGCGGACCTATCGGAGTGGAACCCATGTGGGTGATGCATGGTCAATGCCCATTGAAAATAACATCACAGTGAGCGTCCCTTTAGATGATAGCCAAAGTAAAGCCAATGTTTCAAAGCCTTAGAGAGATTAAGGAAAGTCGTTCATCGAAAATGTCACGCCTCCCATATACCACTGGCCGCTTTGGAGTTAAATTATTTGATAGAAAGGAACGACTTTATCAAATTTCTAAGCATATTCTCTTATACGGCAGTTAAAATAATGTGGTTAGTTATGTTACCCACTTATATGTCAAATATAACATTTAGATAGTGATTGGGTGACCGAAGAGAGGATGATTTAAGTATCTTTTTCTTTTTGGATATTTTTATCATCCTTGAACTTACTTTTTTGCAAAACATATAGACATGATTGTTTTATTTTGCCATTCTCAAGCACTGACACACAATGGTGTTTTCTTATACGATTATGTACACACTCTTGTTATCATTTGTTGTTTAAGATAGTTAATGCTAGTCCGCAAAGGACATCAATTGGTGGTAATTAGTTAGTTGTATCTTTAATATTAAAGGTGAAGGTTAATAAAAATAGATTAGAATTAGTTATCCTAAAAAAAGTTGATATGTATATCTAAGGTAACTTCTACACTAATGTTTTATGTATATTAGATGGTTAAGCCTGTGAAGTTCACGCATTATTCATTTTTAATATATATATATATATGTTGTGTTTAATAAAATTTAAATATCCGACCTAGTGAATATTCACGAGTGATAACCTAGTACCTATATAAAATATCAAGTTAGGCCAATTTAAAAAGTCAACCTGAAAGTTTATAACTTAGCCTATTAGATTTAGCCCAATACCCATTTTATTTAAATAAATAAGATAATAACAAGTTAACGACTCATTGAGCGGCAAATATCAAACGGCACAAGGCAAGGTTTTCCGAATTCTGATTGTCGTTCTTTAATCACCACTCACCACCACCGTCCGCCAGTAACCACCACGCCATTGTGACTTTGTCTTCCGTCAATGGCCCCCTGTAAACCACCACGCGACTCTGATCGCAACTCGCAATTTTATTTATATAACTTCAATCGTTTTTTAACTTTACATTATATATTTCGTTAAGGCCTAAGTGACACGTTTTTTTCGGGCCCGGACTCAGGACCAACCCTGCCAAATAGGTTTGCTTCATGAGTGTTTATCAAGTTCCGTGTTTGAGGATCCACTATGATATATCTTTTATGCGACCCTAGCTTGTGTAATGTAATAATGTTAGCATGGTTTCTTTCTGTTACTTATAATATGGTTCTAATACAAAGCACACCAAGATCAACCTCCAAAGAGAAACATTGAAGACAAATTCGAGTTTTGTTTCCCTCAACATATTCTACTTCGACTGAGGGGTATGATCATAATATATAAGGATTGGATGAAGTTTTATTATATTAGGTAACGTAGATTTCATATTTTTGGACATATACCATCATTTAACACTTATATATCAAAATAAGGAAAAAAATACTAGTAGACAAGTTGAATGTTGATTTTAATAAAATAGACGTGGCTATTTAGCTGTTGCCATAATATACAAAGACAAACGAGTCGATCAGGAGATGCCAAACAGGATTCATTGGTTTAAATTGCCTACACAAAAATTCATGGTGAAGCACAATGACGTGCACATAAAACCAATAAAGAAGACATGTAAAGCGAAGGCTAAATGGTCGTGGATGAAAAAACACAGACTAAATAGTCGCCAGATAAAAAAAGCATGGGTAAATAGCACGACTAAAAACTAAAGGCTAAAAGCTAGTCATCGGCTATTTAGCCTTCTCTTTACATGTGTCTCATTCTCACTGAATAGTATGAGAACCCCTTATATTTCATCATATGTTTTTTTTTTGCAGGCTAAGCCCTAACCCAGCTTAGCCATTAGATCCTATTTGATATCTTCTGTTTGACTCTTTTTATCTTTGTCTATCTTGACAAGTGCTAGATAGCCATGTCTATTTTGTTAAGTGAACGCTCAACCTATTTATTCTAGTACAAATTCTCAAGAAACTTCATGTATAAGTAAAAAGTGACTGGAATTCCACTTGCTCCACTTCGAAGTATAAAAACAAGTGCTTATATTACTACAAACTAAAGAATTATACTAGTTACCCTACACTTGGTGCGAATAATCTTTAAATAAACTATATTCTCGACAAAGTAGTAAATACACTTTCACTTTATAGTTCGGCTTCTTATTTTATTTTATTTTTATATTTAACCATCATTATGTTGTATCCGCACTATTGATGGCTCTTGTCTCATTCTATTAACAAAAAATGTAAAAACAATACGTTAAATCATATCGATTTTATTTTTGAGAGAGAGAGAGAGAAAAAAGGGGCATGAGAAATATTCAACATGGTGTACGTAGGGTGTACATAACGTGTTTTATATGTGTGTATATATGCGGTGAAACCGGTTGAGTAATCAGTGAAGGGAATATATATGTTGAAAGGTGGCTGGTGATGGTTTTCAGATAGATAGAGATGGTGTTTGTTAGGTTATAGTTTTTCACTAAAAGATGCCTGAAAAAAGAAAGATTTTGAAAGAATATATTTGGTTTTCTCTCGTGATGTGCATTATCAAGAATTTTTAATTTCTCCATCAATTCCTTAACTAATCCCATATTCCACATAAAGTTTCTTTTTCCTGTAGCATTTGTCAGCACTCACGTTCCAACCACATTAGGGGTAACTAATAATCCCATCCCATATACAAAACTTATCGAGTTAGTAATTAGTTAGCAAAAGAAGATGGGTCGAATAATGGTGAAGTTTGAGATTTCCGACCGAGAGGGCAGAAGCCATCAGACCTAAAAATTTCTATAAAATTGCGAGGACGAAAACGTATATACCAAAAAATTTCTATACGAAAACTACATACTCTCCACTACTGAGCGAAAAGTTCGGGGGTCGGCCGCCCCCTCCGCCCTACTTAAGCTGCTCCCATGGGGTCGAAGACATAACATATCCAAAAATTAGAGTGATGATTGTTGGCATAACTTGGATATCGGTGTATCCAAGAGAACAGAGATAAAGATGAAGTTAAATAAATTAGTTTATTATTTGACTTGTTTAAATTTACGGGTTAGGTTTATATATTGATTTAATTATATTTGAGTTAAGTTAGGATTAGTATTAATAGAACAGTATATATAATTAAGGGTGTATGTAATCCATTTTGACGTGGGGTTCAGTTTATTAATAAAAGAGTGGTCCGCAAGATATCGTTTTGTTCCTGCTTGATTGATCGAAAGCCTAGCCGATATCTACTATCTTAATAGAGGATATGCGTTGTAAAAATATTATGGTAGACAACTTACACCGAAAATATAATTAAGCTAGTAATTATAAGTTTATATTATTATTATAACAATATGGATAACCAAAAATGCCTAGCTTTTTATGATGAATCATTGATGTTTGTTTTGTAGGTCATAGCATTTTGAGTTAACCTTCTTTCAACCCACTTTTCATGCTGCTGTGATTTGTGATCGAACTTGTGGGCCCGCTTCAATATCTACTAGGCATAAGATACTTTTGTACAAACTAATTAATTCAGCGCATCTGATACTTATGTACTAAGTAATTCAAGGGAGTAACATATGATGAATATTATCCCGTGGCTTAGATGCAATTCCTCAGAGAAAAAAGGTACTTTTTGACATTGCTTCCCACGTTCAAGTCTACATATATATATCCAATACAGTATAAGTAAAACCCCCATGATCTTATTTCCCTGAGGGCCTGTGTAACTTAACCAAAAGCAACACAAAAACAACTCTCTGTTTGGAATATAATACCAACACGAAGGATCAAAACTGAAGGAAGAGATGCCTTCTCTAACATCTCAGAATATCTTCTAGACTTGGTTTACTCATCTCTTTTCCCATCCCCAATCTGCGTTCTTATTATAAACTCACACAAACTCTTTACATATGGCGAACCTGCGATCCCACAGTCTATTTGGATCTTTCATTTCTGCTGTCATTAACTACTGCTTTAGCTATCAAGCAAGCACTAGAACCAAAGAATACTTTAGACACGACGTCATGCCAAAGGGTCGACGACCTCTTTCTTTACAGGTTTGCTAATTACTTTTCATACCTAAGTTCTGTCTATCATTGTCTTTTAAGTCTAAAAAGTGGGGATCAGCATCTTGTATTTTATTTTAACCATGTTTATAAACTTTTCTTTACTTCATATAGACTATTGAGCTTCAAGTCAGGATGTGTTGCACGGGATGCGAGCGGGTAGTCAGAAGTGCCATCTACAAGCTTAGAGGTATATATACTTACACTATAACACATTTACTTTACGGGAAACGACATGACATTCCATTTCTTTATATTTGTCAACCAATTTAAATGACCTAGTTCACAATAAAAATCATATTGCAATTTATTATGTAGTTTTGCAATTATGATATCACATAAGATGCATGACATATACAATAAAATGAATAAAAAATAACATGTTGAATTATATATACACACACAATATTACCGATTTATACTTATTTTATAAATATATATATATATAGGTTCTTAAAGTCATTTGTAAAATGTAATTTCTATTTTGTAAGGAAAAAAAATTAATTGCATAGGAAATGTTATAGTGGTTACATCTCTTGAAGTTTACTCATACTTTTACATGTGTGGACTAATATACATTGAGAGTTTTGTTAAAACAGGTGTGGATTCTGTGGAGGTGGAGCTGGAATTGGAGAAGGTGACAGTGATCGGATACGTGGACCGGAACAAGGTTTTGAAAGCAGTGAGACGTGCGGGAAAGAGGGCTGAGTTTTGGCCATACCCCGACCCGCCACTATACTTCACATCCTCTAGCAACTACTTCAAGGATACGACTAACGAATACAAACAGAGTTACAATTACTATAGGCATGGATACAATATCGGCGAAAAGCATGGAATAATTCATGTTAGCCACAGGGGGGACGACAAAGTTAGTAACATGTTTAACGACGACAATGTTAACGCCTGCACTGTCATGTAATCGACAACATCTTTGTTTCCTGTAGAATAACTTGGCTTTAATATGGATAAGGATGTGCGATCGATAATTAAATATGCCAGAAGTGCCTAGTAGTTTATATCATTGTCTTTTCGGTATAGTAATCTGATGCCTATTCGAATGATGCTTATGGTTAACGTAACGAACGGTAGTTGCAATGAAAACTTATGTTTGTTTAAATATAATATTCGCATAGTTTAGTTTGCTTCAAACATTTTAGGATTCTTTTCTTTCCCTTTACAAGCATATATGATATTTTTTCAAAGTATTTCCTTTTGGGGAATCTTATTCATAGAGTAATATATACATAAACAAATAATTTTACACAAACTTTTTCATTCAAGATTCGTAAAAACGTGACACAGATTGATGTGAATTTTGAATGCGAAATCCATGCAAATCGGATATCGAACATAAACCCCACCAGATGGGCTTACGATATAAGGTGCTTGTATTCGGAATATAAAATTCTATTATTTTCTCCACACAAACATGTACACATACTAACAGACATATCAGTATCAACTTAACATAAAATACATCATGTGTATACTGTTTAATGGAGTGATCACACAGCAAGAATATGGATCGATCTGCAGCCATTGTTCAAAAAGAGTATGGTAAATATATCCAACGACACATAAAATTCTAAAACCTAAAAGACATCACATATGTATGATACATATAGTTAAAAAGTCCTAGGTACCAAAAAAAACTCATGACACGCCAACTTGGCATAGATCTAGCCACCTAAGCAGGGATGTTGATGAGGGGATGCGAGTGTTGCGACCGCATAAGGCCCGTTTTTTTCCCATTTAGATAAACTTTAAAAACCATTACAAGTTTTTACTAAAACTAATCCAATTAACAAAGTTTTATAACCCAATAATCTTAACATTTTTATATAGTTTGGTCCATGACCCATCTAGACCCGATTAAATGAATTTGGCCCAAACTAAAACTTAATATTATAACCCTAATTAAATAACTAATTAATTAGCTTGACATATTAAAAGAAAAAAAAAGAAACTTGCGAAGTATCAGAGTAGGGGCCCTTTTTTCTACTAACCCAGGCACCTGAATTCTCACAGACGGCCCGGGTCTAGGTCGTCTGCAAGAAAATGTTATATTAGTTTCCTTTTGGTTTAGGTAACTCTTGATGTATTGTTTATCTTGGTTCCTTGAGATGTAAACATTGTCTACATATCTTGCTGTGTGTCGGCTTTCTGGAAGGTGAATAGAGGTTTCATTGTTGTTAAGCGAAATTAGCATTCAAGTTTGCGAAAACAATGGTTAAGATGTTGGAAACGTGGACACTATTGTAAATAATATAAAGTTAGACGAAACTAAAAGGGTGAAAATAAAAATTTTAAAAAAATTCGCTTTTGTTGACTTTTTTTTTTAAAACCTAGTTCTACAGTTTATTTTTTATACTCAAATGACTTTCATGTACCCTTTATTATTATTATTTTTTCAAAATGTACCATAAAAATCAAGAATGTTAGTATTTTTAATTAATATGGATATAATATTATTATATATATAGAAAACCATATCTCTTTTTAAAATGTTAATGTAAAGCGTTAATGTGCCTAAATTTATATACATACACGTTGTGCTAGTATTCGATATAGATATAGTAACAAAGGGGATGATTACATCATGCTGTTGTATGGTAGTTGGCCATTGATCCGTCCTTTAGTTTTTTTTGTCTTTAGTAAAGTTTTATTTATTTTAGTATTTACCATTCAATATTTTGTAGTAACACTTACATCCATTCAAATTTTAAAACTTTATAATTTTTTTTGTCTATTAGTAAGTTTTTGTTTATTTTAGTTTTCACCCTTCAACACTTGGTAATGAACTTATAACCCTTCAACTTTTTAAAAACTTTATAATCATTTTCTACATGCTTATATTTATGTAGGTTTCGGTATAAATTCAAATTGATTACGTTTCTTTGAAAATGTTTACGCTTAGATATAATACGCTTTTGTGCTTTTTTTACGTTTTATGTTGATCTATGTTTTGACATAAATTTTGTTTTAGAACAGGTCGGGTCAAATATAATATGTTTTCACTAGACTATAAATTCGACTTACTTTACGTTTCGGTGCCACCGCAACGCGCGACACCATTTTTAACTTAAAAAAAACATAAATTTTTACTTATTTTTATGTATGTGTCGGTATAAGTTCAGGTTGGTGTTCGTCTTAAATTTCTTGCACAAATAAGTTAGATCATATAAAATACGTTACTGTGTTTATATTTATGTACATCCACTAGTACATAAGTGATCAAAGGATGCTATGGGTGTTTTTAAAAGATATGGTTCCCCTCGTTTACTCACATCGTATGTATGTTTTGAAAAAAAAACGAGCAAAAGTTGTGGTTCTTATTTAACCATATCTTATATGTGTTCCTAGTAAAATGATAAGCCAAAAAATGCGGTTTTAAAACCGATCTTTTAGGTATTTCAAAATTTAATCTTTTTCTACAAATTCTATAACAAAACTTTATATAATGTCAAATGTCGCCAGAGTAACTTTTTCTAGAAAGAACGAACTTTTAATATTATTATTTTATTCATATATATTTTTAAATATAGATGTTTTTTTCTCTTTCATAAATAACACTTTAAACTTATGCATATTCTATAGTTTTTTAACTATAGAGTGTTTTATTTGGTATTAATTTTGGTGTTCGAAAATGTTTCATAGAAACTTTGTATACTTTTTAATTTCCTTCTCAAAAGTCCCACCAAAACTTTGTTATTTTCTTTTAGTTTCCCTCCAAAAGTTCTCTTAAAAACAAATATTAACACCCTAACAAAAACAACAATCGTTACTATTTATTACAAATTAAAATTACTATTACTTTAATTTTATATCACAAATATTATTACTCGTTTCATTGAAAATATTAATGTTTAACAATTTATTATTAATATTTTAATAAAATTATAATATATATTATATATATATATATATATGGGAAGGTTCATTTAAGAAAAAATTTAATGTGAGAACAAAAAGAAGAAAGGACATAATGGTAAAACATTACATAGTTTATAACTGTTCTCATTAATTTTGTTATCTCTCGTTAATAAAGCAAAAACATTATATCTTACACATTTCAAAATTCATCCTACATATATCTTACACTTATCGGAATTTACCCTACACACATGTAAAAATACCCTACACGTAAAAATTTATCCTACACATACTAAAATTTATCCTACAGATGTCGAAAATTATCCTTCACCATAAATTATTTTATCTTGAAAAATAACAAAAAAAAATGAGTTACAAATTAGCTAATTAATGACAATTATAGATTTACCTATATGCCCTTTTTCATAATATTAAATACACACATTAAATGAAGTAAATGGAGAATTTCTATTAGTTTAAAAGTTATTCTTTTTATTCTTACAAAATTTTTCTTTTCATTTGAACTCTTCACTATATATATATATGGTAGAGATCAATAGTGAACAACACTCTAAGAGTGAACTGTGCGAACTGATCTGGGCACTTGATTCTTATCATCTTGAAGATTAAAGTAGGGGCATGATTGTAAATATTAGAAATTATGTTTTAAGTTAAAATTAAATGATAAGGGTACATTGGTAAATGAACATTGCACCTAAATGAATTTGAATAAAGGAAACTGAACGGTTTCCTATTCTTGTTCCCGCAAATTCAGTATCTCACCTCCTCATCTACAATCTCTAACAGATCTTGATTTGAAGAAATCAAAATCAACGATACCAATAGAATCAAGAAAAACCACATTTGTCGCGCATGTATTTTCACAAAAAACAATGTGCTAAAGGAAACCCTATTTTTAAGTGAAGAGCGGCGACTAGAGTCTGCGTTGAATCAAGCGGTGAATAGAAGGTATTCTGAGTTGTGTATCAATATATGTTTACGGATTTTGATTTTTGTGTATTTTAGTAGCATGATTCATTAATTAGGTGTTTAGGGTGTTCGTAAGGGTTAACCATATATATTTAGTCGCTTCGAAAATTATAGAGTTTTAGACAGTTAATGCTATGTATATTTTGTATGAGTTACTGTAAAACGACCGGTGAGCACCAAATAGAAATAAGTGTTTTGTTTTTAGAACGATCGTAGTTGACTTGTGTTCTGGACTCGTGTGGTGTGAGTACTGGTTGTTCGATGTTGAAGTACATATGTGTAGTATGGTGTTTATTATCTGTTTTAGCTCATTAAAACTGATGTAAGCAATAATTTTTGAAACCAAATGTATGAGTAGTTAATTTTTAAAGGCTACTGTCAGACAGTTATGTTATTTATGTTATTATGCACAATTTTTTATGGTGATATTTGTTTATGCTATCAAGTGTGCTATAGAAGAACGATTTGTAGGTTAAAAGATGGCTTAATGAGGTATGTTTTAGGTATTTTGCTTGTTAGAAAAAATGTATTTCAATAATCTATAGTTAGTGCAACTGTGTATTTTATTTAATGTATAAGAACCATACTGTTACATATGTGTTTTAGATTACGTTGGGGTTTTTTCATTTTGTTTGTATACATTTGTGTATCTTTTTAGTTTATTGTGTGATAAAGTACTTATTTGTTATTGTTCTGGCACAATAACTTTGCTTCTTATTTTGCAGTGTTATATGAAATTATTTGAAAAAAAAAACAAGAATCGCCATGCGTAAACATAAGTTGTTAAGTTAAAAAAGTAATTAATGTACCTATATCTGAATGATTACTTTTGTTGACATGATTATGGTAATGGCGTAGGTACGAGAAGTGAGAGGATTGCCCGTAAGAAGGCTAGTAAGTTTAGTAACACTATCGAAGATCCAATTTAGTTTACAGACGAGGAAGATGAAAACCAGAAGGTCGAAATAGGTGAGTACAACTTATAAATAATTATAATAAATGTGTTTTTAAACAGGGAGAATAAGATAAATTAATATCCAAATGATCCATATGTGTATTTCTAATGGATTGAACGCAGCTTTTGTGGCTGATCAAAGTGTTGAAAGGACTTTTGTAAAACGGGATTCGGATAGCACGTGTAGGAAAAAAAGTACAGCCAGAAAAAAGAGAAAGAGAGAAAGAACTAAACCTGTCAAAGTGCCATTCACTGATGATGCACAAGGTATTAATGTGTACACCCTTTTAAAAGTATGATCCAAATGGTTTGCAAAAAATAAATGTGTACAATGTACATAATTAAATGTTGTTTCCCAGACGAGACGAAAATTGATATACACGACCGAAAAGAGAAAAAACGTGTAGATGGAAATGTGAAGATAGCAAGTGATGGAGACGACATAAAATTAAATACAAGACATGATGCTTATAAACAGATACACTTGTGTACTGATAACACATAAAATTTTTGATTGACTCTTATTACCCTAACCGACAGTTTTTGAATAATGTGCCACATACACAACCTATGAATTGACTTGTCAAATACCTTTTCTACAGCTTGTTTCATAGCGCACTCTTGATCAGTTAGCACCATAAGTGGTTGTTTACCATTGTGTGCGTCAAGAAATTTTTGTAGTAGCCATGTATAAGATTCGATCGTCTCATTATGAAGCAACCTTGCATCAAAAATTGTACACCTTTTGTGGTGATCGACCCTAGTAAACGGTACAAAAATCATGTCATACCTGTTTAAAAAAAAACACATTTAGAATTGTATGTTAAAATGAAAAATAATTTGTTCAAAATTTCATGTACTACTCACATATTTGTATGATATGTCGCATCGAAGGCAATAACATCGCCAAATGAGTCGTAGCTTGATTTCGATACCGCATCACACCAAAAAATTAACTGAAGTTCTATATCAATAATGTGGGTGTTAAACGTGTAGTTTTCCTTGTTTTTACTGCGTTCCTTGAATTTGTCAATTATCATCTGGGCGTCCCTATCACAGATAAAGTCTCGGATATCGCGGCCAAATTTTTGTAATCGACAACGGCTCCGAGCATATTATGATGACCACCTTTTAGAGCAACATATACTTTGTGATACTTGGTAGGTCCTAGGTTTGCGTTTCGGCATTTTGCTATAAACTCTTGTGTAGAAAAGTCAAGCTTCCTCCTCTTCAAAGATAGATCAAGATTTTCAGGGGTAGTAAACCCATGGTTATGTTGCTCTACAAAGTCATATATCTCGTACTCAGATGAATTTTTTACACGCACGAATTTAACACATGCCTTGCAATCTGTGACTTTGACGTTGAACCGTCTTTTTGGTGAACTTGAATTTACTTGATCAGCCATACCATCTTTAAGTTTTGGTTTGTTAGCTATTGAGCATAACACGTATCGCCTATTCGTAACAATTTTGTCACCTATTTTTTCCTTCTGCGATGCACTAAGATGGGTCCCAAAACCGGCCAGTTGAGCATACTCTTCATACTTTGTTATAGCTTCTTCGATCGTGGAAAATCTAGCTTTAATAAACGGTTTGAATCCTGGACGGACGATTGGTGTCCAGTACCTAGTACCATTAAGGGTTTCGTATACATTGCTGGCGACTGATTCTGCAAATGGTTAAGACACCCAAAAGTTAAAACAATTTAAGATAAAAAATAATATTAAGACTTTGAATAATGTTAATTGTAAATTAGGTAAGGATTCAGAAATTTTTAAACAAGTTCATCACGTATTTTTCGCTCCTCAGTCCTGCATATTATTTATACACATGTGTACTGTGATAAAAATATAAGAGTGTGCATAAGTGTACTTAACTCTGACATGTCAACGAGTACATCAGATTACAAAATACATATGTGTACTGTTCTGTAACAGCTTGACGATAGTGACTGTGATATACAAAAACACATAAGTGGCCTAACAGTACACATATGTACTATTTTGTCATACACCAACCGCGCAGATTACCAACACAGTGCATATGTGTACCTGCTCTGAATGCTCTAACTACATAATTCAATAAAAAATCCCAAAATCGCAAAACCAGCAAAATAAAATCATATGTTATAATCTGTACGGAAACAAAAACTAACATATCAAAGAACCGAACAATTAAAACAATAAATATAACATGCCTACCGGACAAAATTGACGAAAATTTCAAAAATACATACGCGCCTGGACGATCCAATGTAGTAACAAAAACATTACAACATTGACATGATCATCGTTCATCATATTCTTGTTCGAATTTGTTATGTGGTCGTCCATATTATAAATGAATTTGAACGAAAGGTGTAATAATAAGGAATTTAACAAACTTTTAGAACAATTTGGAAGAGATCTCTCAAATCTAAACGTTTTTTATTGAATTTTATGAAACTGAAGATGCAATAAAATAGTTGTTTTGATTTGATTATATATAAATTTCGAATACCATACTATTAGAACAAAATACTAAACCGATCTGAATCACCTGCAAAATCTCGAACAACTGTTACGTAACTGATGATGATCGATGGTTATATATACAGAATATCAAATAAAATAGTTGTTTTGATTTGATTATAAATAAATTTCGAATACCTTACAGTTAGAACAAAAATATTGATCAGATCTGGATCTTGCAAAAAATTCGAAAAACCTGTTACATAGACTGGATGATGAACAACTGTTATAGATTTGGTAGGAATGATTTTGATTTAGTCAAGAAGATAATTTCGGAAAGCTTATAACTACCTAGAATAAATTTAGTTTAAAAGAAATTGAAAAATAAAATAATAATGTTTAATTACCATCTTGTCCTTAATAACTAATAACTCGATCAACGGTCAAGATCAGTTCACACAGTTCACTCTTAGAAATTTGTTCACAAATGATCCTAATCTCTATATATATATTATATATATATATATAATATATATATATATATATATATATATATAATATCACGCTAGACGTAATTTATTGAAGGAGTTTGGTAACCTCAGAGTTTATAAATTTTGAACTAGTAAGATGCATAATTGAATAAAAGACTTTGAAACACTAAGTGCTAAGCTATTAACAGTATGTCGATGTGGTGGTGGTTAGGGGTGGGTCGAGGAGGTGCCTCATGAGTGGTTGGGTAAGGCTGATTTTGTTGAATGTTAAAAAGAAAAAGAAAATATATAAGTGGCGATTCCACATTTATTATTTACTCATCTTGAATGCAAGTTATAATCATTATAAACCCTATTAAATCTGTTTCAGTTACATTTACATTTAAAGTTTATTATATAATATGTAAGTTTTCTTTTTAACCATTGAAATAATTTGTTTTGTAATGTAATTCAACAATTAAATAAGTTCTTTGTTAAATGTTTGTATAAATTAATCACTCACCTGATTTATAATATTATTTATTATTTTTTTATGCATGGCATCAATTGTAACTAAAATATTATATTTAAAATCTGGATGCATGCTAGAGAGAGGCTCTTTACATTATGCTATTTGCAAAAGTGAAAGGATCATGCTGGAATTTGGGCTTAACCCTATAAAACATTGTGAATTCTCTTGGGCTGCTTACAGAGTTATACCCCTCCATTGGGTCTGTATCCGCCAATGCTATACAACCCCCTCCCTCCATTGCTCCTCACATCTACCCCTCTATATTAGGTTTCCACTTTATTTGTACAAAATGTCTTAATTTTTTAATGTAACATTTAAAAATGCCCCTACCGACCCCTGGATCAGGCAGAAAACAGACTAGGCCTACATGTTTTGTCTAGTTCTGCCTAATGAGCATACATGACATGGTTGGATTGTTTCAGAACTAGGTATGTGTCAACTGTCAAGTGAAGTGGAACGGGGATATAGACGCAAGCAGTGGAGGTAGGGCTAGTAGGGAGGTCCCGTATGACAGTACACGTTCCAATGCGCATTTGGCAGTGTGGGGGGACCAGAGGTGGTACCACAGGGAAGATGGAGACAGAAGAGAGGTGTATATATGTATGTGGCCATGACATGCGTCGCGTAACATGTTTAGTCTATGTTATTACTTGCTCACATTCTTTTACAATTATCAGAATTCGAAACACGGTTCACCAAAGAAAGATACGAAGGTTGAAAGTACCAAGACATCCCATGCCGATGCTGGCACCCATTTTCTCACATCAAAACTATAAAAAGGGACATCCCACATACATTCATGAATCATGACAACTCATGTCTCTAGTGTGGGGACCTTCACCTATATATATTACCACTTTAATTATATTAAACAAACAAAACCTACATAAGTATCTGAGCCATGATCATAACTCAATAGATCCAATTCAATATCTACCTATCATCAACTTATTTAACAGAATGAGATGCTAACATCGTATCACACTTATGTTGTCAACTAATCCACATATACATGTAAGTTTGCCAACCAACTGTTGTGAGTTTGATCCAAACTTGATTCCAAAGTCTAACCCTTTGTTTCTTGTTTACAAAATAGTGTGATGTGTTTCATTTGGAAAATATAAATATTAATTTCGAGCTTAATGTCCAAGTGCTTATAACTAGGGCTGTTAATTTTTATCCGAAACCCGACCCGAAGTTGAAGCCACCCGAACCCGAATTAGAGAATACCTGAATAACCCGAACCCGACCAACCCGAACCTTAAATGGGTCGGTTATCGGGTCACTTTTTCTCAACCAAAAACCTGAAATCCAAAACCCGAAAAAAACCTGAACATTTAATGTCTTTTTTGGTAAATGTGTTTTGGTTTAGAGTTTTTGGTATCTAAAACATAGTGTTTAGGACATCTGAATATTGTCAAATATTGTTTTAATTTTGATAATATTTTTTAAGTAGAATGATTAATTTTAATTATATACTGCGAAAGACAAAAACACTTTTTTAATATTACATCTAAACCTGAAAACCGAATAACCCGACGCGAACTAGCCCGCACCTGAATAACACGAACCCAGCCAACCCGAGCATTAAATGGTTTGGTTATCGGGTCACCTTTTCCTAGAAAAAACCCGAACAAACCCGACCCAAAATAACCCAAAACCTAAGAAAAAAAAACCCCTACTTATAACATTTAACTATTCACACAATCCGTACTCATAAAAGACTTTTGTCCAGTTTATAGTCTAGATACATTTTAAAATAAATAGTGATTACACATCATTTAGTTTTTAAAACTTATTTACTTATGCGTATTTTATTTAATTGAAAATAAATTTATTTTTTTGTTTACTTGAGAACTTGAGTGAAGCAATTTTTTTATTCTTTTTCAACATTTTTTTTATAAGGCTATTATTGTAAAACTAAAAAAATCAAAATATATATATATATATATATATATATATATAGATTGACGAGCTATATATATCATATAACATTTAAATGAATTTGGATTTTAGGATGTAAGCCAGTTAGAATACCTAGAGAGCAGAGTTACTTAAGTGTTGTTTGTTTCTTGTTTTTTTCTGAAAAGCTCTGCAGGTTCTGATATTTGCGTCGCGCAAACTGTTTGTTTTTTCTAATACGCTTCATTAAAAAACGTTTACGTGAGTTCTTCTTGTTGCAGACTTAGCTCAGTCACTTCTAAGATTTTCTAAAGTCTGCAGAGGGTTAACCACCACCACCGTCCATCACCACCCACCACCACCGTCCACTACTGTCCATCACCACCACCACCGTCGTCCACCACCCACCACAGTGGTCCACCACCCACCACCGTCCATCACCACCACCACCGTCCACCACTGTCCATCACCACCACCACCACTCTCCATCGCCACCATCACCGTCCATTACCCACCACCACCGTCCACACCACCCACTACCACCATGCGTACACCACCACCGGTTTATATTAGAAATCTACATACGTTAAGAAACAAACAGTCTTCTTCTTGTAGACTGCAGAGGTTTGGTCTACTTGCTTCTTCTACAAATGTGGTCCATAAACTGTAGACATTTATCTCTTAAAAAACAAACAACATCACCTTAGTAACCTCAAAGGTTAAAAAAAATCTACAAGTCTTAGAAAATGTAACCGTTTTCATTAGTTAATTGGTAAACTAATATATCTTTCTTTAACTAGACTTGATATCAGTTGTGTAGTTTTTAAGTCGGTGTATGCAAAGTCCAATTGATATTTAGCTTTGAGATTACTTAGGTATCTTAAACAAAGTCTTGGAAAGGGTTTGTTGTTGAAAAAGAATAAAAAGGTTTGATTTGTTTGCTTATGTGGCTTCTGATTGGGCAAAATGTTTATCTACAATGAAGTGTGCCAAATGAGCGAACGTGTCTTAAGGGTTATTTACAAATTCCAAAAGCACCACTTTTCCCTTTCACGATTTCCACCTTTCTATTTTAACACAAAACTTGTAAATTACATAATTCATGAAAATTAGGGAGTTACATTATAAGTGTAATAAAATAAAATCGTGTTTTTACTACGCAACCTTGCTCTAGTAGTGAAAGTGTAAAATACTATATTTCTTAACGTGCAATGCGTACGTGAGAAAATTATAACATACGTAATTAATTTTACAATATACGTGATTAGGGTTTACACCATACGTGATTTTTAATTTTGTTCATGTGTAATTATATGTTTTATTCATGCGAATTTATATCCTATAAAAATAGGTTGGTACTACTAAATAGTTAGTTCAAGTGTTTTCACCAACTTTTGTGCAATATACATCCAAGACATGTTGTCCTATCAAAGTTGCATCGATTTTTCAACTTCTGTCCCAAAATTTTTAAGGCCATGATACCATGTGGAATTCTTAACTTAACATGACAAGGATATTTCACCATGTTCCTGGTACTTCACTTTGACATTGTTTAAACAGTAATACTGTTTATCAATGGTAAAATATTGGAAGGATTAATAAGATGGAATCAATAGGTGTAATTGAAAATATATTAGGATACAGGAAGAACTATCATTTCTCCAACAAGAATACAAAATCAACAAATGGTCGAAAAATCTTCATTTAACCGTCGGTGAAAGAAAAACATTACTAAACTCGTAACTAATTAATTAACTTCATATAGTATCATTATATCGATATGAATAATTGATGTAAGTTATTAGAAATAGCGTTATTTATTTATGAAGATTGTAATTCAAGCAAACGGATATAGTTAAGGTACCTTGCTCTCAATCTATAATATCAAGCGTTGCAGCCAGTTATTGCTGTAATTTGAGTTAACGAGGTTATAGCTTCAATTATCTACACTTATCCACTTAGGAATATCCTAGTAGTGTTGGCGAGTTAGATAAGGTTTAGGGTAGTAAGAGGTCATAGGTTCAATCCCTATGGTATACAAGTTTAGCCATTCAAAAAAATCTCTACACTTTGATTTGGATAATATTTATTAATGTGAGTTAATCAATATATAGCTTGTAACAATTGAGCATCAAAATAAATGGTAAATAATAGCACAACTAAGTGAATTGGGTGGAGGAGGGTCATCCAGGAACACTAAAAACATGAAAGCAACCTAATAACTGAGGCAGGCAGGTACAAAGATGAAGCAAGGTAAGCCTAAAAGCCACCAGAATCATGTTTGCTAAAAGTAAAATCATTAGTACCCATCGTACCTACCCTTATTTAAAGCATTCTACGTATATATACATAGGCTTCTCAATATTACTCTCCTTCGTTATATAATAATAATAATAATAATAATAATAATAATAATATAATTAAATAATAATAATAATAATAAATAATAATAATAATAATAATAATAGTAATAATAATAATAGTAATAATAATAATAATAATAATAATAATAATAATAATAATAATAAAATAAAAGAAAAGAAAACCCTTCTTTGCAAGTATCTGTTGTTTTCACTTATCCAAAAACCTCCAATTACATTGCCATTCCACAACACAAAAGTGATCCATTTTTATTATTTATTTCTGTAGTTAATATACAAGAAAGAAGAAGACTTGCGGGTTTGGAGTAAATTCTAGGGATGTGTGTGCGTAGTATGATACAGACGAATGAATAAAGGAGAACAGAAAATATTGAAGCTTGAAAATGACAGTGTGTGCAGCAGATCCCATAAAACAGGCCTGCTGCCACCAACAACAAAGCAGGAGTAAAGGCAATCATAAAAAAATGTATCTTTGATAGGTACTTGTCCTCAAAGGGAGTTTCCACCAAAAACCTACTTTGGCTATCTTTTATCCGTAAGATTTGAACCAATCCAGTTTCATTCAGATATGTTATCTAATAGGGTGTCGTCTATCTGGCACCACAACCCCTCACCTGGACAGGATTTTGACAAAGTGCCTGCCATATTCATCTTTGTTTAGAAGCAATATCTGTAGTAAATACATGAGAGCCTGCATTCTGAAGGCTTTGAACTATAGGTGCAAACAGGACGAACTACTCGTGAGTTACTTGAGCTCGGCACGAGAAAAAGCTCGAAACAAGCCGAACCTAAACGAGCTCGACCCTGGTCCTAAAAACAAGATAGTTTAGTAATCTAGCCTGAGCTTCGCTTATCGAGTTTGAGATAACTCATAAGCCTAAACGAGCCTATTATTTATATAATATCTAATTATCATATTAAATATTTATTTAATTAATAATAGTAATTACTATATATAAAATTATGAAAAAAATAAGTACATTATATATAAAATAGTAATTATAATTAATATAAATTAAATGATAAAGGATAACTGAGCCAAACTCGAGCTCGAGCACTTTCTTAAGTTATACAAGCTCTAGCTTAAGTCTAGTCAAGTTAGGGTTTGGCTCAGGTCATTTGCAACCGTACTTTCAACTAACAACCTTTTGGTTGTGACACATACCGAATTAGCTTGATTAATAATTTCCTCCACCATTTCAAAGAGTTAACTGTAAAGTAATATGAGTATAAAAAGGTACATGAGGTACATACTTTTTATATCATGCAACCTAACAGAGGGGATATGACAGGTAACAAAGATTTAGCTTAACCCCCCAAAACTATCACAAATTAAGGTTAAATTATATATGATAAAAGGCTTTGAAATTTAAAAGGTATTTACCCTAAGAAACAAGTCAAATCAAATATAATATATTTTCATTAAACGACGGTACAGATTCGAGTTAGTTTGCATTTCGAACCTTCAACAACGTACGGAAAAATTTACTAGTTAGTATAAAATATTCTACTTGGTGTAACAAACAAGTTGTTACGCTAGTAAAGAAATATACCTTTACCCTTCATGTTAAGTAGATGACACGTAGGCTATTATACACTTAGATATAATAAGCTTTTAAAGGCTAATGATATAACCTTCAATTCTAATTACTATTAAATTACACTAAATTATTAGTTTGTTTGTGATTGAACCTAAGTTCTCTTCTTAGAAAACAAGAGCCTTTACAAGTGAGGTAACCTTATAATCGGCTGGATATAATAAGCTATATGATTTATTTATGCATAGAAAAGTCAACGGATATATTCGTGAAAAAGTAAGTCAAGATGGTATTCTGATATTTCCTCTTAGACATTCAACATTACTGATCAAATTTGTGGTAAAGCACTTTTCTTCAAAGATTAGTATAGATTTGTTCACACGCAAGAAAAAGCTAACGGGCTCCATTACTTTCAGATTTTTCTAAGGCCAACTTATCCATAATTTCACACATCATAAGATGAATATGCACCCGACTTCAGGTTTGTGAATCCGTTCAACATCTATTCGATCAATGTTTTTTATTAATAAATAATATGAAGTGTTTTTTTCTTAGTAATTAATTTGATTGACCCTTAGGCTCGAACGAATATAAAAAATTAAGTATGATTGGCGTATCATTACCGATGGATAATTGTCATTTGTAACCATTAGTGAATTACCCAGGTTCCATTCTCACAGTTAAGTCAAGAATATATTGATTTTTGTCGGTTAGAATTATCGATAGATAATTGTCATTGGTAATCATTGATGGATTACCGAGATTCCATTCTCACAGTTAAGTCAAGAATAAATTGGTCGCTGTCAGTTAGAAACAAATTCCGACAATTTTTTTCTTGCTAATCCCATGTCCTCAATGAATTTTTTTTCCAGCCATGTGTAAAGTCGTTTTTTCCAGCTACATTCCGGATATTGAACTTCCACAAATGGCCCCGTTTACCGCTATTATTAGTGGGCCTACATGATTTTGGTGTTCCTCAAAAAATTCATAAAATATGATGGATCTCGCAACACCTTAAAGAATGAAGGAGCCATTTGCATGTGAGAATCCAAAAGAAACCTAAAGTCATTGTACCAAAAGTCGGAGATTACCAAAAGTAACAAAATGCAAGATTTTGAGCTCACAAAAAAGGACAACTTGTAAAGCCACACAACCACTATTAAAAACATTAAATTTCAAATCTGAAAAAAAAGCCATGTGGAAGAATAGTAACCAACAACCTTAAACAAATAACTGAAAACTTTCCATGAATGTCATTAAGAGACGACCTTATTTACCCATACTAATATAGATATGTAAATGAACAAAATTATTTTATTTTATATACATCACTTAGTATTCTTGGTGAAATCCAATTAACTAGTTGAAATTAGTTGCGTGTTGTGGAAGGAAAGTGGCAAGATCTTTTTCCTATGGGTTCAAAAACTTTTGATGGATGGATGACCCCCACAATCAAAATAAAAGGACGACTATACCCTTGATGACTAACAGTTAATGTGTAAATCACAAGGACTTAAGTTGCTATTAACTCTTTGATTTACTATTTGAACATCTTTTCTTGTGATAGGAGAATGTACATTATGAAGATATGCATATTGATGTATAGCAATCCATGCCACATCACGCGCGCGTGCGCGCGCGCGCACACACACATATATATATATTAAGTTCGTTTGACATGGTTTTCTACACTTTCTAAGTTTAGATTATTTTGTGTTTGATTATTCCCCTGTATATATAGGGTAAGGCTCCACTAGAAAATATCCTTTTAACATATTTAGTTAATGATTGTTATATATAAGTGTAGTTAATGTTTCTTAAAATGTAATCTTAGGATACAAGTTAAACATTTGTATAGATAAATTGTATTGCACTAACAATGAATTCAATATTATTAATATTTTATATAATAATTATATATATATATATATATATATATATATATATATATTTAAAGATGGCGGTTGGTATTAACAGTGTCACGTGCCTCATTAGTTATTTTTTTACGCATTAGTATTAGTGTGTGTTAAACAACTAGAAGAACAAATAAGCGGCATGGTCTGGTGGTCGCCTCACCCCTTCTCCACCCGCTTGGTGCATTAATTTTTATACCGTAGACATGCTTTTTGTTTTGATCTAAGTTGTATTCAAAAACCACAGCGTAGATATATATAAGGTTACAAATTTGGCCGATCCCATAAAATAGTGATAATAATATATAACACGTGTATTTCGACATGCACTGTAAATTCGATATCAAACCATAGAGACCTTTACACCGAAAGCTTAGAAACTTTAACACCGAACCCTGATGTAACGCTCCGTATTTTCGCATTTATTAATTGTTTATTTATTCATTTAATTCGTATTTATTTAAATAATTAATCATGCATTTATTCAATATATATTATCTAATCAGTCATTTATTCGATTATTTATCTATTTATTTAATTACTCAATTATTTATTTAAATTTATACATTTATTAAATAACTAAACAATTTTATTTACTCTTTAATTACTTATATTCATTCAATATTTCGTATTAACAAATAAAATTATAAGGTGTTAAATTAACCGAGTTATTTACATAAGGGTTAGTTAGTCAAGTCCAAGGGACTTAGTGCCATTTATAAACTTGTTAAATTCGAACTCCTTTTGCCGCCAAAACATTTTCCAGCGAAGAACACCACAATTTGTAGCTGTAATCCTTCCATTTATATCTCCTTCCTGATTATTCGAGACCTAGCAATCAAGATCATTCCCGTATTACGTTCCAATCATGTATCAATCACGAACATAACCCTTAAACCTGACTCGGTTCGATCTCCGTGAGATCTATATATACCGAATACCCTCATTCCCATTCTCACACCTCTCCCTATCCTCGCTCACCTCTGCAAACTCACTTTCACTCCTTCTGATCGTTTTACTCATAGCCGGAATCATCACCTATCGCCGGAATATTCAAATATCGCCAGAATTCGCAAAACGGTATCGTTTCTTCAAATTGTTTAAAACCTTCTGATGTTAATGAATGTAGTTGTTTAAATCGGTTAATCAAAGCTGATTAACTATGTTAGCAGACGGGTTCATGTTCTGGGGTTTATTTCATGAAGAAGATGAACTCGATCAAGTGCTTTTATATAATTAAATCGTTTGTTTTTAACGGGCTAGACACCCAGCCTAACTGGTTGGGCTGGGTGCAAAACAGCATTGAAGTCGCGGGTTCGAAAATAGTTTTGTGCACCGGTTCGATTGATTTAAAACTTTTTTAATTTAATTGATTTCTGAATAAACCTAACAAGTAAATAAGTATAATAAAAATCAAGAAAAATATCAGGGCTGCGTGCACACAACCGAGAGGCCACGAGTTCGAGCCTCACTACACGCAGCCAATACCACAGTTGAACCGGTCAGACCTTGTCAGGTCTGACAAGGTTTTTTTTTAATTTTTATTTTATTTTAATTTATTTATTTATATTACTTTTTGTATTTATATTTTAGTTAAAAATCAATTAAAAATATATTTTCGAAGGTTTTAAAATCTCAATAAAAACCACAAAAATAACCTAAAATCTAACAAAAAATATTAAATCAAAATATTAATTTTCATATATTTATCGAATTATTGCGTTATTATCTAGGTTAGTCTTCTTTGTCGGTTAAATCCTCAATTCGTGCGCACTCTTCATCAATCAAGAAAAATGCACCCACTGTGAGTGAATTCTTACAAATTCCCCTTTTTATTCATGTTTTGGGGTGTATCATGTGTCGTTTCATATATTTCGTTTACTCAAACACTTGTGCTATTACCATTATATGATCTAACGTGTGATGTAAATGTTATTTGTTGTATTGCGTGTTTATATTTTTGTCAAGTTGCGTACAAATCATTCATTAGGCCCATCAGTTCCTCGTTGGAGACGGGTTGAGTATCAGGCGCCTCATTAGATCGGCTCCGTTTGATTGAGCCTTGATCTCATTGTTCATCATATGTCATGCTTGTGTGTGCATTAATTGATATTATGTGGTTTGTGGCTAGATTTACATATGCGTATACTCATATTTGGTTTATGCACATTTTTTTAATAACCAATATAAATAATTCCTTCAAATGTTTAAATAAGATTCACTCGTCAACTTTTGTTGACCCAAAACCCTATTTTTACACATGATACAGGTGGACAGGTTGAAGCAAGGAACACATAGGGAATTGCCTTAGAAGAAAAATAAAGAGTTCTTGAATGTTGTGTTTAGAACATGTGGAGTTTGTATGTTCATTGAAATTATTTTTTTTAAATTGTAAATAATAAATATGAAACCTATTGGTAAATGTCATGAGCTTTGGTGATAACCCAATCATGCCCCGAATAACATTTCCGCTGCGGGTCAGGGTGTGACACCTGACTCCAAATCTTATATAGTGATCTCCCCCTCCCCCCTCACTCGCTTCCTCTCGTCTTTGAATCAGTTAGAAAATAATAACTTGTTTAGCCATTTTATTAAATAAAAATAAACCATTAACTCATCTAGCCAACATTTAATTTAAAAATAACTCATTAAGGCTTAAGCACACCCATATGCCCTAGGGAAGAATCGATGCAGTTAGTAAGTCACACAGAAGCAACTTTACACCATTGACCTCGTCGGACAATGCCCTCAATCTCCACCTAGCTAGACGCCGCCACCCACACCGAAGCTAGACGACGCCTTTTCTTTCTCGGAGGAAGTATGTTAATTTTCTTTTATTCACTTTCAATGCCTCTCACTTGTTTGTGTTGAAACTAGAAAAAAGGGTTTTCTTATTATGATTGAAATAATAATTTTATAGTTATAGACTTATATTTATAGAATAAATGTGTGAAATTTGTGTGTTAATGTGTACGATAGGGTTTAAATCATGAATATACAAGGCAATTGGATCTTCAACTTCTAGCCAACATTTAATTTAAAAATAACTCATTAAGGCTTAACCACACCCATATGTCCATAAAGCATAAACTATTGAAAGGATATAGGGAAAAATCGATGCAGTTAGTAAGTTACGCAGAAGCAGCTTCACACCACTGGCCTCGCCGGACAACGCTCTCAATCCACCTTGCTAAACGGCGCCGCCCACACCAAAGCTAGACGACGCCTTTTCCTTGTCGGAGGAAGTATGTTAATTTTCTTTTATTCACTTTCAATGCCTCTCACTTATCTGTGTTGAAACTTGAAAAAAGGGTTTTTTTATTGTGATTGAAATAATAATTTTATAGTTATAGACTCATATTTATAGAATAAATGTGTGAAATTTGTGTGTTAATGTATACGATAGGGTTTAAATCATGAATATACAAAGCAATTGAATCTTCAATTTCTAGGACATGTGGAATTGTTAATTTGGACAATCTTCCTTCAGACCCGACCAAACATAAGCCAATTTCTTCATTTCACCCAAATCAGCAAGATGATATAAGAAGGGCATACTTACTTAAATGGTCATGTCAACCATCTCGTTTTACCTGTCGCGATTGCAACTTTTGAGAGTGCTTTTCAGGATGTGAAGTCCGATTTGCATAATCAGATTTGGTGATTAACATTTAAGTGAGAGTTAGAACTTGTTAACAAAGAAATCCTAGTAAATACTAGTCAACTAGATTGTCTATTTTTGTAGAGGTTCTTGTGTCTTCTAAGGTGTGTTATAACATCTATAATATTGTAAACTTTTGACATATTAGATTAGGTTATCATGATGATTGTGTCAAGTGTTTTAATTAAGTTCTTAAAAATAAAAATAAATTCTGTTTAAAACCTTGGTCCTTGTGAAGTATGCCAAGTGACCAAGCAACATAGGAAGCCCTTCCCATTAATGACTTGAACATGTAAATATTCACAAGAACCTATTATATTAATAAAAAAATGTACGCACTAATACTTCTTTCACTTGTTATTTTATTATCTATCGATACACGTTTAAGCTATTTTATTATATATAGATGGTCACTAAGCTAGGTGTTTAAAAAACAAAAGGTTAACTTTTTCTTAAGTTGTGCGCGACGTCCACAATATACATTTATAAACGTTTGACGTTGATATTGATATTGATATCAATACCTTAAACAAATATGGTCCATTCTTTCCATTCTATAACTATTTGTTTAGGTGAGTTTTAGACGTATATATGCAACATTTATATTCACACTATATAAAAAAGTTAGTAAGTAATTAGAAAAATGTAGTGTGGGAGAAGCTCCGTAATTATTTAATTAATTTAATGAGATACAAGCTAAAACCTATGTCATTTTTATGTACCTATTTCATTATTTAAATATATGTGTATAGTATCACACCATCAACCAACCTAACCATCAAAAGAGAACAGTCTACAAAGTGCCAAACTCTACAATAATACAATGTTGGCCAAGTTGGAAGCAACTACCTGATCATAACGTTTTTAAACATAGTATGATTTAAATTTTTATGTTATTTGCTTTGTATAAAAGATGTCAAAAATCTAGTATGATATGAATATAAAGCTAGAATCTTCTCTCAACACCATTCAAAATCAAGTCATATGCAATAATTTAAAATCCATTTTGTTTCAAAGCCTTCATACCTTTTTTTCCCAATGTATATTCACAATTTTTTTATTTTGTAGAATCAAACTAACCTACTACTAATAATCCTATACCTACACGTTACAACATTTAAATTATCGATCTCTTGGATGAAAGGAAGGCACCTTAACACTACACCACTTTCATTAGTACTTAAACCTTGACAGAAGGTATTGTTAATAATCCTTTTGAATGCTAATAATGCATATATAATATAACTCATGAATTACGATATTAAAGAGTATAGGGAGGCATTACAAGGTAGGTAACTGCAGCTAGGCTATAAATAATATATATGAGCTGAAGGCAAGTACTCAGATCAGTAGCACGCAAACATGAGACGGGATGACAGCAAATTAGCAGAGGTTCTATAGAGACCTCATTCAGAACTAGGGACTACAGCCTCCATTCACCACTTTTATTAGTTTTTAAACCTTGAAGATATAAAATAATATTAATAAAAAGGGGTGGCTGGAAAAGGAATGTGTTAAAAGAAGGGATGACAGAAACATGAATGCAGCAGTGAAGGGCAGCAATGATCAGGTTGCTTTCGATTTTATGAATAAAAGTCCAAATATCGTTATGGTTGTCTGATCAGCAGCCTGCATGGATTGCTGCCATTGCTAACCACTCTTCCTCCTCATTAGGAGTTGCAACCAAAGATATATAGTGCTGGATATATGTATATATTATATATGTACTTCCTCATCGATGTTGACTTTTCCTTCTCACAATCTCTGAACTTCAGATATCTTTATTAAATCATGATATATGAATTAACAAGGTTTTTTTAAACTGACTAAAACTCAAAATCCATGAGTTGTATAAATGAGGTTGTGTGTATATATGTTACCTATTAGATATTTTTTTTAACCGCAAACTCATACACCACTAAACAAACTTCTAAATTTATATCATTTACCAACAATGAGACTTAGTTCCTCATCATTTAAAAAGTGCACATTTAAACACGTTGGTACCGTTACGCCACATCTATTTTTGGTTTATATATCTATATTGGTGTTATATGCAAAATGGCTGTTTAAATCCCACCAGTGGCTTTTTGCTTCAATAGTAAGTAGTGCCACCACCTAAAGCTTGACCTACTAAGCCTATGCTAGATGCTTTCTCTCTTTAAACTAGGATGGGCCAAGTCTCATTTCTTACATACTCATCATAATACACCCCGACCTTGGTTGTCCCCTCATGTACCTTTCCCTGGTTACTCAACTAATAACAAGCTGGCCCCAATGTACACCTACCTCTAAATCATCTTTTATTGTTTCCTTCCATATTCTTATTTTATAATATAACTTATTAGCTCATAACATTTTTAACGACAAATTTGTATTACCTATAGATCACTGTAATATTATTGTGTCACTAGCGAAACCATCTAAGCCTATACATCAATTTAGGAGCAAACCAAAAAACCTAAGAAAATCATTTTGTGAGAATCGAACCCAGGATCTAATGGTCTTTAAGTCTTATTTTACTCCTAATATGTCACTATACTATAATGTCATGAGCTTTGATAGAAGTTTAATGAACACCATATTGTGGATGCTCAGACAAGGGCCGGACTATAATTGTTGACCAATGTTTCAGCATAACTGTGAATCTAATAGCATTTAGATATTGTATAGTCTTTAGTTAAGAGATGGTTCTCGTTGTGGTTATGGGAGGGAAGTTTTCGGGGTTTAGAAATTGGATTTCGGTGACACCGCCTCAACTTCGAGCTCAGCCTATACACACGCGCACAAAAACATTGAACTCTATTCATGTAATCACCCGATATACCATAATCAGCGTCTTGTTAAGTGGTTTGCACATGATACATGTTAGTGTATGTTTTAACTGATTGATGTATAGTTCATGAAACACAACACGATACATGTTTGTTTGGCATCATTTGCTATTGGACACTAATCATGCTTTGTCTAGATAGGACCCACTAGCCATATGTTGTTTCATGGTGATATGTGTACTTGCTCCTAGCTTGTATCCATCCCTTTCCCACTGATTCATTCATAAATTATTAATTGGTCCACATAATATGTACACCGAAAATTAAAGTTGGACTAAAAGATGTCCATGATATTAGCTGGCAACAAAGATTTAGTAACTGAATAATGAGTACTCAAACCTCAACTGATCTAATTATACCCTCAAAACATTTTTATACCTCTTGATAGAAGTTAAACATCCCTAAAAATATTAATTTGTACTAATTCAAATAACATTATAACGCTCTAGAAAACCAATATGATCGACATAAAGCGTCAATGGCTAATCTTGCAACTTTTACGACGAAAATTGCATGGCCATTTTAATGGTCACATATGGATTCTGCTAAAGTAGGGTAATTATTTAACCAAAACAAATAGATACGCATATAAGGGTGGAGGAGGCATCTACTAGATGGAGACGGGGGTTCACAAGGTGAAGCTAAAACACCGCCGTAAGTGCCCTAAGATAGGGTTCCAAGATGTTTCTCAAGATCGGGATCCAGCGCTAGATGGTGGAAGGAAGGAGAAAAAGAGGTCGATGAATTTCTTGGGAAACGTGAGGATCACAAGATGGAATTAGAACACTGCAGCAAGTGGTATGCGTTTGTTTGGGTTGAAATAGAGTGAGATGAGGCAGCATAGTATGATTGGGTGATGGTGGGTTCACAAGATAGAGCTAGAACACACCCCTTCCACCCTCTTACAGTTATACAAAAGGCTAATCTGTCAACCACAGAATCAACTCAAGTGTAGATACAAAACTAGAAAATAGTTCTAAGAGAACTACGAAATAATAGATGCACTAGAATCCATCAAATAAGTGTGTTTTCTTACATGGAAGTGCAGGTTTATTTATACACACATGTACATGTATTCAGATAAGAGAGATCAGGAGAACCATTTAATTACTTTCAACTTTGCATATTAAAAAATCATAATAGCTTTTGTATCAAGCTCCTCGTATGTTTATATGATTAGATCTAGAGGGTATGTTAACATGTCCAGAAGGAAGCTAATATGAGTCACATGTGAGTCTCCGATCCAGATGTCATTAGTCATCTACAGGAAATTAATGACAATAGGTATTTGAGGCAGAAAATGAGTGATCAGGGAAGATTAAGAAGTCTTTGAGAGGAATAGAGACCACACATTAAAGTGCAAAAGGATAGGGTAAACTTACATATCTTGGAGTATGCTTTCGATCAATTGCTGTATATGGTTTCTGATAAAAACCCAAAGCTCTGTCAACTTGCTCAAAAAGAGAAAGAATAGATTTAATGCACCTATGTCATATAGACACCATATGCATACCTGGACCTAGCTACACACAAAAGATTACAATAGCTGCAATTACGAAAATTCATGTTAACTTTAACTGTTTTTAAAAGACAAAGGAAACAAAGAAGCTGACATTAATAATATCGACCAAATAGAAATATTTAATATGATTCAATTTCTACAGTTAAATTAAGTAACATCAAAGATTACTACATCTTTGAGCAAATTAGACAAGATCATTCATGGATACTTTTATACGTATGCTGTAGTTTTTGATACACAAAAAGTTTTCACCTTTCTTGCAGCATATGTACATGATATGGAGGCTCACATAAAATTTGATGGCAACTTTGTGACACATGTTGGTGATTTTTATCATCAAGTCATTTTAGTGTAACTATATTTACCTAAAACCAAAGAAATATATATATATATATATATATATTGTGAGTTCATTGAGGAACACTAAAAAAGTGGGGAACCGAGGAACACTCTTAAAATTTAAATTAACGTGTTAAAATAATTCTTTTTTTCGGCCTTATAAATACTTGTAGAAGCGTTTTTAATAAAAAATCAAAAACTAAAAATATATAAAAAAACAATTTTAATTAAACTACATGCTAATATATATATATACACATACTAATATATTAGTTAGGAGTTATAGAGTACACATACGTTACGACTAATATTATTTCTAGCACCCATGAACCCTAAGGTTCCAAGTGGTTGAGCCCACAGTGAGCAAGAAAAGATACTGTTGATGATATCCAAATTCAACTACTCAACAATTTATATCGAAGAATGACATACTCTTTCATAAATTGTTCTTTATTTCAACTAAATATTGTGTTGATTCTATAAAATATAAATATTTTGGTCGATCTCTAATGTATGTATTTTAACAACAAAAGACAAATATTTGTTCTTTCTTCTCGAATTACCCAGTTAAGATTTTGAGTGCATCAATGAAATATACTTTAATCTAGGTGAAGGTTCCGATACACAATACTTTCGACCTAAAAACAGTGAGTAGTAAAGTATCAATATGAATACAAAGTGCTGATATGCAAGTAACAAACAATGCTGATATATAACTACACGATGTATTGTTGCGTATCAGCACTTTGATATTTGCATATCAGCACTTTGATATTTGCATATCAATACTTGGTATTCATGTTAGCACTTTATTTTCAATGTTTTTCATATTAAGTTCTATTTGTATTGGATCAAGTCACCTTTAATCTAAGAGTTATTCATACACGATTAGAGGGACATACAGAATCCATCCGAAACTACAAAAAAAATTAAAATACTCAAGCTCTTATTATCATGCCCAAAATCTTGTGACAAGATCATAATTATCACTGGGTAACCAATTGAAAAATACCTCGCCTACATGTTTTAACCACCTCCTGCATCAATTTGATGTCTATGAGGAATCTAAGAAGAAAAGAATAAATACATAAAATAACATATATATTTGTTATGGTGTATCCCCATCACTGGGTTGAGTAAGAACTAATCAAATTTGATGTAAATGTTTCCTATATACTCTCAAGTGAGCTCAAAATTATTAGCTGGCAGTTTAGAGCAAGTTTCCACAAACTATTGCGAGTGCTTTTACTATTAACTCACGGCCCTATGCATGGATGAGAGGAAGACCAATATGGTTTTAGTAATGGATTTTAAATCGGTATTCTTTTATTCAAGGCTCTTTCGCTATTGATCTACCTCTTCAGTTGAACATATATGTTAACAAGTTTACATTTAGGGTTTGGATGTATAGGTGAAGTAAGGTTCATGTCAAAAAGGAGGCTTAAGGTAAAGTGTATAGGTAAAGTAAGGTTCATGTAATAATTGAGGCTTGAGGTAAAAAGTGAAGGGAGGATGCATCCAAAGAAATTAAGCACTGTAATCCTTTTACCTAAAGCGCAATTCTATCATGAATGTTACGTCCTAAGGGATAAAAATGAATTTATAAACTTCGAAATACATGTATGTTCCTAAGGATTGAAGAAGCTGCAAATTTGAACATATATACTAGTGGTATGTGCACACGCAGAAGCCCAAATATAGACCACATAACTGGTCGACAAGAAAAAAGACTAAAGATGATAGAAGGCTACCTTCATAAATACCTAGTATGTTCCAAGCAAGTTTTGTAAATTTTGTTTCTTGATCTATTCCCACATTATCTAGATAGTTAACAAATGAAAGA
Organism: Scalesia atractyloides; assembly: GCA_947069175.1. Taxonomy (NCBI): domain Eukaryota; kingdom Viridiplantae; phylum Streptophyta; class Magnoliopsida; order Asterales; family Asteraceae; genus Scalesia; species Scalesia atractyloides. The sequence continues at coordinate 89,898,079 of CAMTDV010000028.1, read as the reverse complement.
AAAAAAATTCCACTTTGCGTACTTATGTTAAAAGAACAAAATAGATTAGCTTAATTACAATAAAGAGTTTATATGTCTACACGAAAAATTCCACAATAAGATATCAATATATATATATATATGTGTGTATATATATAATCGTTTTAAACAAACAAGTTAAACAAGTTTTTTAACGGCAAATTTCTTTTATTCCTATCATCTGTGGGACTTGAACCCAAGACCTTCCTCTCCCAAAGTGTGTTAAGGTTTTGCATTTGCTAATGAACCACCGGTAAGCTAAACAAGTTTTACTTGGAAAACAAATAATTTTTTTTCAGATTAGGTATCACTAAAACAAAGAGCATTTAATGTCATGCTTGTGCTTTGTTTGGTAAAATTTATGTCAAAGAAAAAGGCAAAACAAAGATGTTACATAATGTAAATATGTGAATTGCATATAAGTGACGTTTAATGCCATTACTTTGATGTACATGTGATAATCACTTTGCTAGTTTGGTGAAGAAATGAAGGTAAGAGAAAGCTAGAGCTTTCAAAATGGTCATTTATGTTATAAAAACAAAAGCATACAAATATAAATGCTTGTATTGTATATAATGCAAATGTTTACTCAGCATAACTAACTTCAAAATGATTGTGTTTCAGTATAAGAAAATGACTACAAATTGATATGGGTGCATGTATACACATACGCCAACTCTCTCTCTCCTCTCTCTCTCTCATACATATTAAATGTAATTATATTATATCCTTAAAGATAAGCACTACTGATAATAAGATCTGACTGTCATATATGTATTTTATATAAGCTAGAAGATAAAAGAGAGAATCATATATTATTATATTAGTTTTATAGTAAAAAAAACTAATTAACTGTAGATATGTTGAACTACAAAATGAAGTACATATTTACTAAAGAAGTAAAAAATTCAAAGAATAGTTGAACATGCAAAATGAAACGTGGGGTCTGATAAAGAGATGGGAGAGTACTGTAAAGAAGAAAAAGATAACACAAAGAAGGGGACCTGGCTATAGCTAGAGTGTTGTATATATTAAATCTGATCTTAAACAGAAAGGAAAGGACAGTATGTTTGTATTTGTGAAAAATGCAGTATGTGGAAAATATGGAGAACACAGGTAAAGAAGACTAATAGCAAGGATTAATGATAACATTTCTTGAGAGATGTCTAGTAAGAAGCAACATACACACAACCTTTTGTGTGTTTGTGTTGTGTGTTGTGATATTGTGTGTATCTAGAGGAGGAGAGAGGAGAGAGCAAAAGTACCTGCAGAGAGAGAGTACCCAAAGGAAGGTGTAGCAGCCAGCGGCAGCAACACGAGCAACAAACCTACAAAAGGTAATAAAAACAAAGCCGAAGAAGAAAGGAGAAAACCCAAACCCTTCCTCTTTGATTCTTTCTTCTAAGTTTTCTTCATAATCACATTTTCTTTTAGATATTTGTACATCAACATAAACAAGAAAATGAAAAATAAAACTCAATATATTCTGTGAATGTATAGAAAATTATAGGGTTTACAACATATGATTAAAAAAATATTGACATAAAATTTTGGAAACTTTAAATAATTGCTAGAGTAATAAATAAATAAATAAATGGAATAGTTAGTGAATAGCGTAATAATATTGATATTGAAGGTGTAAATGAATTTTATAACTGGAAAATTGTACATCAAACTAAGTAGCTGAAAACTAAAACCAGTTTGCACCTCTGATCACTTCCATTGTTTGCAGCACACAACTATATATAGCACTCTCCAATCGCCTTCTGTTTCTATCATCCATCATCCACAATACTCAATGGATTAGTCTTCAAATTGATTTCTTGATCATCCAAGATTGATATTCACTTGATCTCCACAAAGATTTTTGGGTACAAAACGATCATTGATCGATCGATCAGATCCAATCAAAATTCTGGATTATAGACGGCTTCTCAAATATATATGTAACACTCACACAAAAATATATAGCTATATGATTCGATATTTGTGTGGTCAGATACCAAAATCCAAGGACATAGGAGAAGATGAAGATTTTGTGTTTTTGTTAAAAGCATGATCAGTAGAGGTGGAAGACATCATTGTGGTTTCATCTTCTTCTTCATAAGGCCTCAATTGCAGGTAAGGTATTGTAGAAGAAGATGGTGTTGGTACATGATAATGATGATTGTGGTGGTCGAATTGGTCATGACGGTAATTTGCAGTGGGAATGGTATTTGTGGCAGTAGTAGAGGAAACCATGGTAGGGGGCAATTCGGTTGAGGGGTCATAGTCTTGATCGTCGTCATCTGAAAGGGGGCAATCCATATTAACCCCAAACAACCGGAGTCGCTTAGCGGCTGCTTTCCCATGGACCACAGGCACCGATTCAAACACAACAGCCGATGGAGGTTGCGGTGGCGGAGGAGGTAATGGTAATGGTAAAGCGGGTGGATCCATTCCGATTCCAATTCCAATTCCAGTTCCAGTTCCAACCCCACTTCTTTGGTGCATTTGCATCATGTCCACATGTTGCTGCAGTGGGATACCACCTCCTCCACCTGATCTGAAATAAATTACGGATCCTGAACCGCCTTGATTCACATTAACTACACTTCCAGTGCCTATGTTGTGGTAAGGGCCGCCGGTGTTACCATAGCGAAAAGAAGAGGGCTGCATCATAAAATTCGAATGGCTCCTAGATGGTGCTGGTTGAGATTGCAAGAAAAGCGGATTCCAACTGTTCCTGCTGAATGAAAACTGATGATGAGGTAGTGGAAATGAAGATAAATGGTAACGCGGAGGTGGTGCATCCGGACGGTGCCTCCAGTCGATAAACAACCGATCTTTAGCCGAACCACCGACACCTCTCTGGAAAGAAACAATATCTCCAGCATCTAGCTTCTTATCTTTAACAAAACGGCTCCAACCTTTAGTCATCACATAGCTTTGGCTGCTGTTCCAATAAGAATACCTAAACCTCCAAGGTTTTCCATTCCTGTCTTCAAAGTTAAGAAGAAGACCCTTGTCGTTGGTTGAAGAATCCAAGGGGAAATACCTCTCTGCGTGCTGTTTAGGAATCACCAATCGATTGAGCTTGCCTACGTCACTTGGAGTCACCACTTTATCAAACATGTGCTCTCTCTCCACAACCATCATCATCCCACCTCCTGATTGTTGGTCACCATCATCATCATTGTTGTTATCATTATTATTATCATCCGGGGCCGCCGAAGGTTCGCCTTGGTGCATCCAGCCACCACGTGGGTTCTGGTGGTGGTAAGGAGCTTGAGGATGAAACAGTGGAGGTTGATGTTGATGTTGTTGAGGATGATGAGATGAAGATGGAGAAGAAGAAGATGAAGAAGGGAATAACTGACCTGCAGGGCCCGTGTTTTGTCTTTCGTCTTCGTCGTCTTCTTCGAAGGAATTCCCTCCTCCTTCTCCACCGTGCTGGTTTCTTTTGCTTCCAGTGCTGCCTCCACTATCACCACCAGTGGTCTTACCGATAAAATTCATGATTTTTGTGTTTGCTTCTGGGATTCAAGATTATGTAGAGAATTGTGGATCTAGCAAAGGTAGCGTGTGGTGGTGTAAGCTTTGGATCATGTGAGGATTACGTACTTGCAGCCATAGAACACAAGAAATGAAATTGAGGGCTTCTGAAGTTAAAAATAAAGATGGTGATGATGATGTTGATGATCTTAGGGTGTGGGGATGTAGGTACTATTGGTGTGTTGGCTTTTTCCCAAGGGTTTTATGCACTTATGGTAATCAAACATCTAGCTTGCTAGGGTTGACATATAAGAATTATTGGAAAAAGATTCGGAACTAACTTGCCCCATTAATTCCAAATTACCTCTCAACTATTAATATTCCCTTATTTTCAAGATTAACCCATGACTTTTGCAGTTTCTTCTCTTCCATTTTGACTTTCTAACTCTTCTTCATCACTTCTGCAACTCTGAAACTGAACCAAGTAGGGATATTATTTGTGCAGAGTGGTGCTTACCTGGAAGCAGCTTCTGCCCCATATTTGTTGCCCCTTCAATTCCATTTATCAATTTAAAACTTACTTTTGCCTCATTTAACATTGCATTTATTATAATAAATATTTAATGTTCTACTTATTATTCTAATTATGTATTCCATAAATACTAGAGCATATGTGCTCTTTCCAGATGTTTTCTTTTCTTGATAAACAATTTAAAGGTGTATTAACTAACCACAAAAAATATATATATCACAAAATTGAAACCCTATAAATAAATATATATTTCAAATAGTTGATTGTTTATAAAGACTTGTGATAGATAAAAAAACAAATATATATTTCAAAGTAAGTTGAATTCCTAAAAAGAATATCAAATAAAAAAAATTAAGATACCTAGCTAGCTAGTTAGCTAGCTTCCTTTTCATGGAGTGGTGGCTAGAGAGTAGAGAATACCGTAAGTACAATAAATTTTAGAAGCTAAAATACTAGGTATTATAGTCAATTGTATGAATACTTTGCTTCTTACTTATTCTCTCAAGTTGTAAGAAGAGTTAAATGTTGAAAATATATGTATGAAATGTAATTATGTAAAGGAGCTAGATCGATAATGGAGATGGGGAGGGGTCCAGAAGTTATCTGCTTGGGTTCATGTGAGGTTGCCACTGTCATATGGTCCTGGACCTGGACCTGGGGCTGCGTGTATTCCTTCCTATTTTCAACTATTTCCCCTCCCCATCCCCTTCAAAGTTTGACAGTTGTTTCCTGTTTGAACACATTCTAATCTATTTAAATTACCACCATTTCTTAAATATAATAGCTAGCTAGCTAGTAATTATATATTTGAAACTCAACATGCATGTATATCTAAACTGATCCTAGTGTTTTATATAATAATTCCTCCACATGCACCCAGTCGTCAATAACTGTGTTATTCTATTTATCATCTTGTCACTTTGTCGTCTCGTACTGTCTCATATGTTTTGGACAGTTTTGCGGGTGGGGTTAATTAGTTTATATATATATATTGTTTTCTTGGAGAAGGTTAGTCACACCTTCCTAACTTGATGGTTAGAAAGTCCCAAGACTTGGAGCCCAACCTCCCAAATTATAATACTGTGGTCCTCATCCTATCCTACTATTTATAATTATTCTCCACCACCTTTTTCTTTAGCTAAACATTATTTAAATTATTATGATACCAATGGCCCTATCACATTAAATATCACCGCCCCGCCGCTCCCCTTTCGATAATCAAATCTATCAAAAGGTAACATCCTACAGCTAAATGTTAAACCAGCGGAATTACAACTGAATCAAACGGTTTTTGTTGATTATATTAGTTATATTTGGTGGCTATAAAAGTATAATGACACTTTTGATATGGATGTATGTCTAGTTGTGGTGAGGGTGTGTGAAAAGTTTGCTTGCTTAGTAGTAGGTCCGTTTTATATGTGTTCTTAATATTTATTTACTTGTACAAGTGCACTTTATTTATGTTGAATTGATGTTTTTTTAATCTATTTTGTGTTTGTGATAGGTTCATGATGAATATGTTTAAAAATTATTATTTAATCAAAATCATGAAAGTAGATTTAAGATGAAATATAATTAATTTGAAGACAAGGAAACATGGAAGTTGATGGCTAAGAAGAATTAAAAACGATGTTTTCAATTCATTCATGCCTACCCAAGAAGTAAAAGCAATTTAGGTGGAGAATTAACATCTAACTTCAAGATTAGCATCCAACTTCAAGAATAATGAGGACCTTCTTTTTCTTAAGGGGCGTCTAGCTCATCATCGACAACTCTCCTAAGACAGAGAAGTTGCCTTTTATCTCTCTGTCAATCAAGACTCAGTATTGCAAGGTTTTTACATTTTATTGTTCTATAGATTGTTCTCTTCATCTAACATCACTTATAACTAAACATAAGGCCTGTTTGATTTACAGAATTATGTGGAATTAGAAATTGAATAGGAATGTTTTCCATTAAAAATCAAGTTTCGAGTGATGCCAGATGGTGGGGTTGTTTAGCAACGTCTGCGCCAGTAAGTGCTTAGCCATTGCTTAGCCATTAAAAGATCTGATTGGATAAGAGACTTTGAACCAGTAAGAGTACTAACTTGGCTCGGCCTAATTGGTTGGTGGTCGTGGTGGGTCGAGGACGTGGTCTGTGAGTAGTTGGTTGAGGGTTATGATAGGTGAATGGATGAAGAGGTAAAATTTCCACTCAGCATTGTTTTGAAACTTAATGAGCAAGAGGCTAACCAATTGATACAGATATATCTTATCAATATACAAAACAACACTTGATGCTGACTAATTAAAAGGTAACCTCTTAATGAAATCATTAAGAGGCTAACAGATAACCTTGGAATTGGTTTGAATATGTTTTCTTACCATTTCGTTCATTCATAAGAACATTGAGTCCCTTTTTTTTACCGGCTAATGTTTCACACCAAGTGAGGATCGAACCCATGGAAAGTTCGAATTCCAATGAAATTCATTAATTGTTACTAAAATGCCTCTTCACTTATCCTAATTTTTCATGTGTTTTCTTCCAACCTCCTTCCATAACACACGTGAAGAACAATAGTGAACCAGGTAACACACTTATAATGAATAACAACTTGCATCATCACTTTGATTCATAAACTTCTAAAAAAATCAATTTCGTTCCATTGTGTTCTTTATTTGGGATGGAAGATAGAATCGAATGAAATTGTTAACTATCATGTAAAGAACAACAGCGGAGATGAACAGTTAGACTAATAAATTAACCTTCATACACCGAAGAAAAACAACAAATCAAATGGAGTTTGGAATGGAAAAAAATTATGGATGTGGATTTGAACGAATTATTTCCAAAACCAATACCAAAAATAAAAAACCAAGATAAAAAAATCATAACTTCGTTGATCTAATCATAATAATAGAAACCTGCTAAGCAGATACAGTAAGGATTTCAGTTAATCGGAGCTTGACTGTTCATGATATGTGGATTTCAATTCAATGTTTTAAAATTTGAGTTTCGATATTGAAGACAAAGGCAAAGGCGATAAATGTTAAATGATATTTGATGAAGATGAACACGAATCTAGGTCTTTAAAGAAGATATATACCCAACAAATCTTGAAGAAATACAAATGAAGGCAAACATATGACTAGAAAGATGATGAAGATGGATATCGGGATGGGAAGCAATAGGAGAAAGGGGAATTTGAGGGTAATTTGTGAACCAAATATTCCAATTCTTTTTAAAGAATCTGCGAACCAAATGGGCCCATACAGTTTGCTTGGACAATTGAAGATCGTTGATACATGCATATTGTTTGCTACTTTTAAACCCATTTCGTCATGCTAATCACCCTTTTATCACAATTGAGACTAGTGTTTAGTACTAGATTATTTTGATTGACGAATACTTTTATATTACATTAAAAAGTACAAGATTAACCAATTATTCCTCATGGATATGATGTATTTATTCACTATCTATGTAAAGAGATTACGGTCTAACTTTTATTAGGGCTTTGACAATGATTGCAATTTAGCATGTTATGCTTAGTTTATATATCTTTATTGGTCTGGCCTTTATTGTTTTCTTAATCCATAGAACAATAAAAATACTTACCTTTTGTTTTATGTGTATGGTTCTTCTTCATGTGCAATTCGTAAACGTTTCTTTTGTTGGTAAGTACGAGATGAAACTTGAGTAAACTTAAGTTTGTTGGTAAATAGATTTAATGTAAAACTTGAGGGACCAAAGTAGACCATTCCAAAATTAAATTGCATAGACGTTTAATTTGACTTAGACAACACTTGTAGTTTGAAGATTGGACAAAAAGAGCTTTGGAGACGTGATGTTGAAGCCACTTTCGAAAAATTTGATCAGATTAAGGCACAAACATGAAAATCGCTTAGGATAAGCAAAATTCATGTGTAGCCTAACATGTCGGCCAAACGAATTTAAGGTTGGGGGGCAAAGTGATATTAAAAGTATCTCCATCGAAAGGCATAACCAAATTTTGCAAGCTAGGAAAACTAAGCCCGATGTTCATTGGGCCATTTAGGATCTTTGCTAGACCAGGAGAAATCGCGTATACACTATAAACTAGTACGGCTTGTACCCTCTTCGAACTTGTTGACTTTCTTTGACTTCTAATATTGGTTATGATTTGGAACACAATTATATATGTTATTTGGAGTAATGGAAATTAACATATTGGCTATGATTTTATTCTAACCCTTGGGACGAGAAATTAATAAAGTTCGAGATTGACGAGAAATTGATAAAGTTCGAGATTGTTGGTTTGATTCGTTTTATGAATGTCCTTAATATGTATTATATAATATAAATGCACTTTTCTTACATTAGGTTCATGCTTTTTATTACATTTTATATTTGTGATAGGTTGATAAGAATATCTACAAATATAACGATTACATGTCCTCAAGTGGTGTATTTTTCAACTCAGTGATCGTGGGTTTAAATCCTATAAAAGGCAAGTGTAGTGTGATTTTAACCGTTCTTATATATATACATGTATATATATATATAGAATGGTTTAAATGAGAACGCTAAATATCGCGAGAACCGTGAGAACGAATGAAAAAACCATTAAAACTTGATCAAAAACAAGTGAAATTCAAAATTTCTTTTTACAGTTGTCATTATTATTCGAATACAATTCTAGAAATTTAATTTACACATTTAAATTTACGTGAATTCGGAAATAAAGAAAATTTACACATGTGTAAAAAATCTAATAAGAGTGATTTTGAGAGGAGAAATGAATTATTTGATGTTGTAACTTCTTTTTTTTAAGTTATATTTTAATTAAAATGATGATTGTATTAAAAAAATGGTTTTGATTGGTTTTCTCATTCGTTCTCATAGTTCTCGCAATATTTAGCGTTCTCAAGATAATCCTCCCATATATATATATATATATATAGAAAGGTTCATTTAAGAAGAATTTTTATGTGAGAAGGAAAAGAAGAAAGGGCAAAATGATAAAACATTAAATAATTTATAACTTATCTTATTAATTATGTTATCTCTCATTAATAAAAAAACATTATATCCTACACATTTTAAAATTTATCCTACATATATCTTATACATATCGGAATTTTCCCTATACACATGTAAATTTACCCTACACATTTCAAAATTTATCTTACACATGTCGAAAATTATCTTTCACTATAAATTATTTTATCTTGAAAAAGTATATTAAAAAATGAGTTAAAAGTTTAATTAATTAACTAATTAATGATATTTATAGATTTACCTGTATGCCCTTTTTCATAATATTAAATACACACATTAAATGAAGTAAATGGAGAATTTCTATTGGTTTAAAAGTTATTTTTTTTTTATTATTACAAAATTTTTCTTTTCATTTAAACTTTCCAATATATATATATAACGATTACATAAAAATGACAAAAATATTTAAGAAGAACTAATTTGAAGACAAAGAAAAATATGGATGCTAATTGTACGTATAATTAATAATATTTGTGTTTTCAATCTAGGTAGGATATTAGTAATTTCCTTCTTAAAATTTTTTATATCACTTCAAGATTAACAACGATGGTGATCTTCGATGTTAAAAGGATCACCGAGGAACTGGATCGATACTCAGCTTATCATCAACAATTCTCCATGCCATAGAAGTCATCATTCTTCTCACTTTAAACCTTTAACATTGTATTAACATCTTTGATCGTGTAATGTGTTTTTGATTGTTTTCCATTGTTTTGTAATCAATAGACTAGATGTAAGACAATATTACAATGACCCAAGCGACACTATTGATTTCGAAATTAATATATTTTACTTTAAGGATAAGACGGTGGGTGCGATACGACATAACAGTATGCACATATTAAAATAAATTAACTAGAGCTAGATAATTTTATGTAACCTGATTAAATTCCACTGTTAGTAAGTTTTAGTTAATCCTAAAAAGGAAAATAGTATTTTTATGCCATAAGTCATAAATTAACCACACACCATAATATTGTTTTTAACTTCATTTACCGTAACTCTATCCAGTTCTAGTATTGCAGTCCTTTTATCAATCACCAAACTAAGATTTCACTTTTCAAATCAAATAAGAAATCAAAGATTTTTTTTAAATGCATTCTAAGTATAAAATTAGTCTTCCAATAGAAAAAATTCTTATTAGTGCTGTCTAATTGAAGAGTCTAGTTATATTTATTTTTAATGAAAAATCGAACATCATAGTTAATCACTTGACTAAGAACCTTTCATGTTGTTTGATAGCGTATTTTTAGACTTGAACTGAAGCAAACTTTCGTTATCGTTATTAATGTTCTTATCTATGTGTCGTGTTGCGTTAGTTATTCACTTGCTTAAAACTGATACATTATTTGTGTTATATGTATTCATGTAATTACGTATCGTCCATTAAATAGGGTCGTCTTGATCTCTTAGCCAGCATTACATGTCTCCTAAATGTTGATGGATCATCCTAGACGTTGTTTAACTTATTTGGTAGAGAGGACCACCTAGTTTTTAGGCCATCCTTCTTAAATATTGCTTTGATTAACAACCATGATACTCCGTCAATTTAGAATGGAGAAAGGCAACTTGTCATGTAATTTTTTTACTTCCATATATTTTTACAATTTTCATGTAAGCTTTCAGAATGATGTAGTACAGTTATTATCGCTAATTTGCTTGCACGTTCATCATACTCACTTAAAGTTTTGATATATATCTAAAGATATCAATTATGAAAGGGGAAATAATAATGGTAATAATATCTCTTTGGTTCCCTAAAGCATAACCCGTATTATTGAATAGTGAACTAGAATTTGGTCTCATCTCTAGGTGTTAATACATTCCTCTAAAAAGTCAACAATTCTTACATCCAGAAATTCGATATTTTATTTGTGTACTGTAAAAAATAACCTTTTTACAGATCTGGAATCAAACCTTAAGGGTTTTGCTGATGAATGATAAAGTGTATAAGGATGGAAGGCAATTAAACTAAGTTTGCTTAACACGTTGGAACTTATTCAAAAATATATTCTAAAAATCCAAGTTTAAATCCTAATTTTAGGGTATAGATCTATGTATAATTAACAAAAACTGTAGATTTGTGGATGTTTTTATCTTTTTCTTAAAAAAGAGAATCAAAGTAACGAAGAGCTATACTAAAGTAATTTCTTCCTCGGACTGGAACCCCTTGGGGAAGTTTGGTAAAGGTATAATCATGTTGCTAGAACAAAACGTATGTTCTTTTGACCTAATTCGAAAAACTAAATTCATAGCTCAACAAGAGGAAATATTTCCTTTTGATAACTAAAACCAAAATCCTAAATTTATAATAACAAATAAAGTCGTATATGACACTCATGTCTCTTAAGTAATTATGAAAAATCTTCGTCAAAAACTAATTAAGTTAGAAATAAAGTTTGTTTCCAGTCACAAGGAAATAGGAGCATGTCATGTGCAGAAACAAAATTATATATTCCTCTTTATATATATAGGGGTTGGTTAACGTATAATTTGTGTTAACATGTGCAGCGTACGAGATTGAGTTACAACATACAAACTTGATTTTCACCATACGATTTTTTTATATCATGCTATTTTCCCATTTTTATAACATACTATTTTTTCATCTTTCAACATGCTATTCTTTCATTTTTTACAACATGCTATTTTCTCATCTTTCAACATGCGACTTTTTATATTTTACAGCATCGATTTTTTAGTTATGAAGTTTATAACGTGCGAACTTCAAATCTTGTACACTCGTACGATAAGGCATATTGTACTTACACTTTCACTATATATATATATATAAGTAAGTAAAGATTAAATACAAATACGTCTTAATATACTAAACATGAGAAATAAATAAAGACTTAACAAGAAAAGAATTCTATCTACTTAAATATGATTTTTAGTTACAAAAATTAAAAACAAATTTGTATAATCATTCTAGTAGAGTAATTATATGCAATTTGTCTATAGTGATTATGTAATTACTCTACAATGCAATTATATAAATTATTTTATTTTTTTTCTTTTTAAAATTTAAAACTAAAATATATGCTTAACTAGAAAAGAAAAAATCCAAATAAAAAATATTCATTCACGTCTCACATTTAGTATGTTAACACCCATCCGTAGAATAACCTTATTTTATATACATATATATATATATACATATATATACATATACATGTATATATATATATAGGATTAGGTTCATTTATGAACAACTTCTTGAAAATAAACTGAGTGAACTAATCTTGTCCATTGATTATTTTTTAGATTAAAAGGGTAAGATTGACATTAGTTCTCTCTCTCTCTCTCTTAATTAGAATCCTTTAATTTTCTCATCAATTAATTCTCTCTCTCTCACACACATTTTTAATTACTTCTCCATTATTTTAAACTCGCTTAGAATCAGTTGTTAATAACGTATATGAAACGCCTAACGGAACTAGGTACTGGACACCCATTGTGCCCCCCCCCCCCCCCCGAATTCAAATCGTATATGAAACTCCTAACGGAACTATGTCGTGGACTACAAAATACACAGATGTTTCAAAAGTCTGTACACATCTGTATAAACTAACAATTGTGTATCTTGTATAAACTGATAGTTAGCGAGACTGTACACATGTGTATAAACTAACAGCGGTGTATCTTGTATAACTTGATAGTTAGCGAGATTGCACACATGTGTATAAACTAACATCTGTGTATCTTGTATAAACTGATACTATCCAGACTGTACACATGTGTATACACTAACAACTGTGTATCTTATATATACGGAAACTAGCAAGAATCAAGGAATTTTGATTATATTGTTTAATAAATGCAATTTACAAAAGACGCAAATACACTTCTGTCAATAAATTTAAAAGGAATTTACAACATTATAATTACAATTTTGTCATTGTTTAAAAATCTCTAAATGATATAATTCAATGGCTCAGATTAGTTCACACAGTTCACTCTCAACCTGGTGTTCACTCTTGAACCCTACCCTATATATATATATATATATATATATTGCAAGTCTCGAAACCGGATCTCGAATAAGGTGATTTCTTGTTTCGAATAGCGTTACGAGTACGGAATCCAAGTTACGCCACAATTGAGTGAGAGAATGTAATAAATAACAAAGATTCAATGTTTAACGGGTTCGTGTATTGATCTCGACAAAGTTTCCGTACAAATTACACACACATGAGCACTCTGATACATCTCTCTCTCTCTCACTACACTCTTTCTCTCTCTAGCTCTTACAAGCTCTGTATTACAAGTGATACTGCAAATGCTTTTATACTAAAATAGACATGGATCTAAACGACATTGACTTAGTGTAGACGACTATCTCACTGTCGTTGGAATGAACCTAATCAACAGTCATGATCTTCTTATTCAAATCAACAGTCATTATGTTAATGGACTTCAATCGACAGTCCATGGTAATCTTGTTCCAATCAATAGTTTATCATTGGACTTCAAATGATGATGTCATGCTCCATGCAATGGTGACATAAATGAAAGATAGTGACTTATGTATACAACTGAACGATGGTGCATGCTTCAATAATGAACGATGGATATTGTTGTTGTTAATATGAATGATGATTACATGCAAAGCATAAACCAAACAAAGTTCCTTCATAAGTGTCACACCTCGGATTTCCAACCCCGAAATCCATACACCGGTGGGCCCGGGTGGGGAGTATTGTGACAACAGTTGATAACATCATAGTCAATTAAACACGGCACAGCGAAAGTCTTGGAGTAAAATTACTATTACAAACTAAATGTTCGAAAATACAAATAATATACAAACTTGTAATAGAGGATCCACAAGCGGATCATAAAATGTACATGGAAAGAATACAAAACAGACTTTAGGCAGATTTAGGATTTGCAAGATCCTCTATCACTACCGAGCAGCTTCCGGCCTATTTCGTATTGTACCTGCAGTTTAGCATTTGGACGATACGTCAGCTAACGCTGGTAAATACACCCAACTGACTCATTTTGAAAACTTTAAAATGGTTTTAAGTGCAAAACGGCACAAAATCTTTTATTAACTTGGGAAGTTGACCTTGCAACCTTTTATCAGATTCACATGTTTGTCAATACATACAGGGCCCAGTACAGAAACCTAGCATGACTAAATACACACCACTCAGGACTCATGAAGGAGTCATCCCCAACGTCTTGGGAACATTGCATATGAGCATCAAAAGGTGTATGCCTACACCCCGTGCTAAAGTCGTGGCCAATAATAATGTATTGAGCCCAGGATATCCAGGACACGGTAATTTAATCCCCGATGTTTAAGTTATCAAACAAAACTGATTAAAACGAAATATGCGGGTTTACTAGCCACAAGTGGGCATTCGATTGACCCCATTTTGGACCAAGCGGTAATAAGTTACCGTATCCCAAGCCCGTATACGGAAAATAAGTCGAGAGTATTTACCTGAGCTAGTCTTCTTTTTTATTTTAAATAACTCAGCCGTATACAAAAGTACCAAGTGCAGATAGCATTTACCGGGAAGGCTCTAGTCTGGATTATGGCATAAGCTAGCCAATTAAATACTAACGGTCTTATAAACCGAATAGTGTACATGATCATTACGTATAACGCTTCATTAAACGATGATCGGATAGAATGTAGTTTAATCCCGACAAGTACTTGACTTGTATAATATGGGTAAACTATATACATTTTGGATTTTGAAACTTAAATGACAAGGTTAAACCCGTTTCGGTTAAATTCCGTAAAATAGTTATATATACGTAACTGTGCGCATAGCAGCGATATCGGGTAACCGGATCAGTCATGAACAAGTTCTATATGCCATTATACTTTAAATAAGTTAAGATATCAGTAGGATATCAACTAGTATGCCCGTTAAGGTTTTAAAACAAAATTATGCCTCATAAGGGCATTTTGGTAATTTCATACCATTAAAAGGAACTTGAACATAATTTAATGTTATGATTATAAGTATTATGGAAAAATACTTTATTTATGATATAATATTAGTAGGATATCAATTAGATGCGTAAATTATCTTTTATGACCAAATTGCACCGAATGGGCATTTTGGTCAAAAATGACATAATTATGGAACTTGCGCATAAACTTGGATTCTGATTATGATCATGTAATATAACCTCAGAGGGTTATGCTACATTATATTATGATCATAATGCAACTTTAGGAGAATTCTATTAGGGGTAAGTGGTCATTCCAGCTTCCACCAAAATCAATCACACCTGCCCGAAGCATGTCTTCCAAAGTCTGAATAGTACGCTCACTTTGACCATCAGTCTGCGGATGGTAAGCCGTACTGAAATTTAATCGTGTGCC
The DNA here is from genome assembly GCA_947069175.1 of Scalesia atractyloides. Taxonomy (NCBI): domain Eukaryota; kingdom Viridiplantae; phylum Streptophyta; class Magnoliopsida; order Asterales; family Asteraceae; genus Scalesia; species Scalesia atractyloides. The sequence continues at coordinate 89,882,681 of CAMTDV010000028.1, read as the reverse complement.
TAACGATTGTTGGAAACTTTTCCAAAAGTGAGATGTGTATCTAGTATCTCTATCGGATACAATAGATACTAGCACACCGTGTAGGAACACTATCTTGTCCACATACAATTTAGCCAATTTATCTGAATTATACGTTTCCTTTATTGGCAAGAAGTGTGCTGACTTGGTCAGCCTATCCACTATGACCCAAATAGTGTCATTTCCACTTTTGGTCTTAGGTAACTTGGTAATCAAGTCCATAGTTACCATTTCCCATTTCCAAGTGGGAATTTCAAGTTGTTGTAGAAGTCCTGACGGTTTCTGATGTTCGACCTTAATTTGCGAACACGTCAGACACTTAGCTATATAAATGGCTATGGATTTCTTCAAACCCATCCACCAATAATTCTTCTTCAAGTCTTGATACATCTTGTCACCTCCCGGGTGAACAGAGTATCTTGAATTGTGCGCTTCTTGGAGGATTAGATCTCTAAGTCCTCCAAAGATTGGAACCCAAATTCTATCATTAAATCTTAGGATTCCATCCTTTCCAGGCGCTAACTGATCAATAGTTCTGCCTAATCCCTCATTAGGAATATTAGCCTCTAAGAAGGCTTGTTTTTGTGCATCTAACAGCCTCTTACTCAAGTTATTTCTGAGTTCAATGCTCTTGGCGTTAATCCTAATAGGTTTAACCTTTTCCTTGCGACTTAAGGCATCGGCAACTACATTTGCCTTTCCTGGATGGTAGCGAATCTCGCAATCATAATCATTAAGAGTTTCCATCCAATGGCGTTGTCGCATGTTCAATTCTTTCTGATTGAACAGATGCTGGAGACTTTTATGGTCTGTGTATATAACAACTTTGTGCCATACAAGTAATGTCTCCACAGTTTTAGTGCAAATACAACGGCACCCAGCTCCAAATCATGGGTGGTGTAATTCTTTTCATGCACCTTTAATTGTCGTGATGCATAGGCAATTACCTTGCCATTTTGCATTAGCACACAGCCCATACCGGTGTGTCATCACAATAAACAACAAAATTCTCAATACCCTCAGGTAGAGATAATACAGGAGCGTTGCTCAACTTGTATTTAAGAATCTCAAAAGACTCTTGTTGCTTTGGACCCCAATTATACTTAATATTCTTACGGGTCAAGGAAGTTAAAGGAGTGGCTATTCTTGAAAAATTCTCAATGAACCTCCTATAGTAACCAGCCAATCCTAAGAAACTATGAACTTCCGTTGGGGTCTTGGGCATTTCCCAATTCATTATGGCCTCAATTTTGGCGGGATCCACTTGGATACCACGCTCACTTATGTAACATTTGTATAAATCGGGTCTCCAAAACCCGCTTCGTTTTGTAATCAAATATCAAGTTACGAAATTTCATTAAGTATTTATGAGTATTTTGAGTTTAAACGTTACATAATTAATATATAAACTAAACTATAAAAATTATATTTGATAAAAAGTTAAAATAAAATAAATAAAAAAATAGTTGGAGCTGACCGGACTCGAACCCGGGTCAACTGCCTCCAATGACTTATCTTTCCGTCTCCAAACCACTCCGCCACAAATTGTTTTCTGTTAGTATTATGAAACAATTAAATTTTATACGCAAACTCGGATTAACGGTTACTGATATCTGTATAACGGAAATCGGTGAGCCAAATCGCCAAATCAGTTTTCGTTCGTTTAATTAACTTATAACCGACGCATATCGGTTTCTAATTAAAGTTCAGATTGAATGAACTTCAAGTTTTGGGTTTTGAAACCGAAAAACATTCAAGCTTCAAATAATTCTGATTCCAATCATTTATACGATTCAGAACTGTCTCAAATACACTCCAAACCCTTTTCGTCGCGTTTTCAAGTCTTTTGAGCTCAAGAAAATTGTCGCCGGAATTCTCTGCAACTCTCGCCGGAAAACCGTGTCCAACTCAAACCAGTAAGATTCTACTCTCTTGCTGTTTCAATCTATTTTTAGGACACTACTAACATTATTCCGTCACTCAAAGTCAGTCACAGAAGACTTTGCTGGATTTCTGGTTTCGCCGAAGAAATTCTGGAATTTGCCGGAACCACGCTAGTTGACGGTAAACACATTCAATCGTGTAAATAATCCATGTACTCTGGTTCAATTTCAAATCTAATTCTTTAATTCTGTTGATTAGCCCCTCTCAGCCGAAGTTTCAATAACAGAGTTGCCTGTTCTCGCCGGACTTCCTGAAGAAGACGACCTGTCCGGTATTTCTTTTACCCAAACTGTTCGGTTTGTTCATTCAAACTAGTAATCATGTTATTTAAGAAGTAGAACCCTGAACCAGTGATCTGTGTAAAACCGGTAATTATAGTGAAGAAGACGAACATAACAACGGGTTAAGAATAAATAAAATTCGGATAGTTAACGGGTTAGACACACAGTCCAGCGGTGGACTGTGTGCAAAGTTTATATACGAGTCCCGAGTTCGATCCTTGCTACAACACACGCTGCGTAATAACATTCCTTTTTATTCATAAAACTAACCGGGTTAGATTGAGTAGTTGTTAAGTATAATATAATTCAAGAATATAACCGGGTTAGACACACAGTCCAGCGGTGGACTGTGTGCAACACAAACTGCACGTCACGCGATCGAGTCTCGACACAAACACCGGTTCAAAGAGAATAAAACGTTTTGTTAAAATAAAGGAATTTTCGGTAAATTCGAATAAGTGTATTAATATAATTAAAACTAGACTTCTAACGGGTTAGTCACGTAGCTCAGTTGGTAGAGCTACGTGCGCGTGAACGGAAGGTCACAGGTTCGAATCCCGCTCGGCGCAAGAATTACCGCTGACCGAACCGGTCAATGGTCAACGGTCAACGGTCAAACAGTAAAAAAAAATATTATTTTTTTTTAAATAATTATTTGTTTTATTTAAATTAAAAATCAATTAAAAATACTTAAATAACGTTTTTAAGGATAGAAAATAGCCATAAACTCACAAAAATATATCTAAAAATCCCATTAAAAATCTTTAATAAAATCCATCCATTTAATATATTTTTCCTATTATTATTTAGGTCAGTGATTCCTCGTTAACTCGTTTCGTCTAAATCGTGCGCATCTCACCAATTCAAATCCAACGCACCCAAAGTGAGTGAACCCTTCAAATTCCCCGTTTTAATCACATTTTTGGGGTGTATCATGTGTCTTATTCATTTTCTTATTATAACTAAGTTATTGTGCATATATATCATATCATGACATGTGTGTTAGTTGTTGCTGTTCAGTAGTTAGGATTGTTTGCAAGTTATTATTTCAGTACATGCAATTGCTGAGGCCGTAGCTCCCCATCCCTCGAGGTTGAGTTTGATCCCCATTTTATTATGCGGTTGATCAGGGCGTGCCCGCACGATCGGCTCCGTTTGATTGAGCCTTGATCGGTCATTTATTTTCATTTCAATACATGCAATACGCTCGGCTCCGTTTGATTGAGCCTTGAGTGCACAGTTCAATTTACATTTCAAGTTCATGCAATACGCTCGGCTCCGTTTGATTGAGCCTTGAGCACACAGTTCAATTTACATTTTCAGTTCATGCAATACGATCGGCTCCGTTTGATTGAGCATTGATCTCACAGTTCATTTATGTTAATTATCATATGATGTTGGTATGTTCATGTATGTAATCGATTGTTAATGTATGTTATAATTGTAACCGATGTTGCCATTGCTTGATTTCATGCATATGCTCTTTTATGATTATGCACAAAATTTTATTGATAAACTAACCAGAAAATCATTATTAAATGTTTATCTATAAGGTTCACTCGCCAACTTATGTTGACCCAAAAACCTCCCATTTTACACATGATACAGGTGAACCCAGCAGCAGCTAGGAACACGTAGGACCTGGATTAGAAGAAATAAAATGATTTAGTGTTTGGATTATTATGTTTGGTTATTTTCTTTTGTAATGAATGAACATGTTTGAAGGTTTGAGAAATGTAACTTTGACTTCATTTAATTATGAAACATAATAGTAAATGTCATGTGCTTTGGTGATAACCCAATTATGCCCCGACTCTTATTTCCGCTGCGGGTCGGGGTGTGACAGATTGGTATCAGAGCCATGACTATAGGGATATAGGATAGGTTATTAGACCCTTAGAGCCTATACTATAGTCGATTAGAAACTTATAAGAATTTTGTGTGTTATATGCCAAATTTCATGATGTTTATATGTTTATGTTAAAATGTTACATTTGATATTGTTCAAGCATGTTCATAAGTATGTATTATCAAATAATGCTTATCATGAAATCGTATGATCATAACATATCACATCCATGCAAGCACACACCACATCATGATTGATTTTACAACGATTTTCGTGTTTTCAAATCTCATCAAAGTGAGTTCTCATGACGGGCATGTAGTAACTGGAAGGGTACTAGTACCGGTAGTCGGAACGTCCTGTCTAGGCTGGCATTCGTATAAATCCAAAATAAAGGACCAGTTTGCCTACCTGGGGACCAACGATGAGAGTACGAAATACCTATTAGGCCAAAGCATGCTATACCAAACGTCGTGAGAGCTAATCCCACTTTGAGTTGTCATTGTGTCTACACCTGGACACGTTCCGACCAAACATCTCATGAACATATTTTGTGGTTAGCATTCGGGGGATGCGAGTGTTAAATTGCCAATACTAATGTGAATCCTACCAAACCAATAGCCATGGGGGCCCACATGACTATATAGGTGAAGGTATGGGGGACATTTGAGGCCCAACATGAGCGAACCCAAGACATCCTTCGGATGTAGTTGCATTATTGATATTTATGTTGTTTTCATTTTTTTTTAAGACACATGACACCTAAAAGATACCATAAACTCACAATCTTCTCATTTTATGATCCTGTAGATGTCGTATAGATCGCATCGAAGGAGTAGGAAATCGGAAAAGTCTCAGGAACGATTGGCCACCCATATCGCCAACCAAATGGCCACGATATTACCTGACATTGTAGTACAAGTACAACAAGCTCTTGCTGCAAATCCTACTAACCCTCCTCAACAACAGGACCAGATCATCAACGACCCTCCTACCAGCAAATGCACCTACAAACATTTTAAGTCTTGCGATCCCCCAAAATTCGAAGGGACTGAGGGAGTCACTGCTCTCCAGCGTTGGTTCGAGGAGATGGAAAACGTTTTCTTAAACTGCGATGGTCCTGAGGATCGCAAAGTTCGTTATGCCACCGGGAGACTACTTGGGGTAGCTCTCACTTGGTGGAATACCGAGAAGGGAAAGAGGGGAACGGAAGATGCGATGTCCTTAACTTGGGAGGAGTTAAGGGAAATCACGACTAGGCGATTCTGTCCTAGGAGTGAGATTAAGAAATTGGAAGATGAATTTCATGCCCTGAAACAAAAAGATGGTGATCACTCTACTTACAACAAACGGTTCTTGGAGTTGAACCAGATGGTACCAAACTTATTCACTCCAACCTACCGTCTGATCGAACATTACATTCGAGGACTTCCCTCGAAAATCCAGGATTCGGTCCTCAGCGTTTCACCGGTAACACTAGAAGCTGCCATGGAATTGGCGACAGAACTGACCGAAAACCGAATTCGTAATGGGAAGTTCAAGGAGGAAAAGAAGAAAACCCCTGCTGAGGGACAAACCTCAAACCACCACACTCCTTCCTCCAAATTTGCTAACAAGAGGAAGCGTAACAACAGGAACTTTGCAGTCACCCACACCAACACCCCTGTTCCTGCTGCACCCATCACTCAAGCCACTCCTCCACCCGCGCCATACAAAAGACCATACACAGGACCACTACCAAAATGTAACCGTTGTCAGTATCACCACTCCCCTGACTATCCTTGCCAGTACTGTACCAGCTGCGGTCGCGCTGGACACCTTGTACAACAATGCCGCGCACCTCAACGAACAAATCGCCACCAACCTATAACCCAAACCCACCAACAATTTATGGGTCAAGCCCAACAACAACAACCATTTCCACCCACTCAACATTTAGCCCAAACATACTATCAACCCAACTACCCTATGGGCCAACCTATGCGGGCATGTTTCAATTGTGGAGATCCAAGTCATTTCAGGAACTCATGTCCAAGGCTGGTCAATATCATTCATGCTCAGGCTCAAGCCAACCCAGTGAACCAAGCAAACCAAGCTCCTCCACCTGCTAGAGGAAGGGCTTTCAATATTAACGCAAACCAGGCCAGAGCTGACGGCAATGTGGTCAACGGTACGTTTCTTATAAATGGTAGATATGCCTCTATGTTATTTGATACTGGTGCGGATAGAAGTTTCGTGTCATTAGAGTTTGAACCTATCTTAAGTAAAAATCGAGATAAGCTCGCGGAATCCATAACAGTGGAAGTTGCAGATGGAAAACCAGTTTCGTTAGATTCTATTTTACGCAACTGTACGCTCACCCTAAACGATCACGATTTCTCAGTCGATCTTATTCCTATGAAGCTGGGAAGTTTCGACATCATAGTCGGAATGGATTGGCTTAGTCAGCATAATGCGGAAGTTGTATGTCGTGAGAAATTTATTCGTATTCCTCTTTCAAACGGTCAGACTTTTCGAATTATTGGAGAAACCTCGGCGAAAGGACTCAACTTAATGTCTTGCCTTCAAGCTCAGAAATACCTTCGCAAGAATTATGTCGCGTTTTTAGCCCATATCATCAAGAAGGGGACCGCAGAAAAGAAACTTGAAGATATTCCTGTTGTAAAAGATTTTCCACAAGTTTTTTTCCTGACGACATTTCAGGACTTCCTCCAATCAGAGATGTCGAGTTTCGTATCGATCTTATACCTGGTGCTACACTAGTGGCAAAATCTCCATATAGGTTAGCCCCCTCTGAAATGCAAGAGCTAGCCAGTCAATTGCAAGAGTTGACTGACAAGGGATTTATACGCCCCAGCTCATCGCCTTGGGGTGCACCTGTACTTTTCGTAAAGAAGAAGGATGGATCTTTTCGCATGTGCATCGATTACAGAGAGCTCAACAAGTTAACTATCAAAAATCGATATCCTTTACCTCGTATAGATGATCTTCTTGACCAGCTTCAAGGTGCCAGTTTCTTTTCGAAAATCGACCTTCGATCGGGCTATCATCAGCTTAGGGTGCATGAAGAAGACGTCCCTAAAACTGCTTTTCGAACTCGTTATGGTCACTATGAATTCATGGTTATGCCGTTTGGATTAACCAACGCACCAGCTGTTTTCATGGACCTAATGAATAGAGTCTGCAAACCTTACCTTGATCGATTTGTTATTGTGTTCATCGACGATATTCTTATCTATTCAAAATCTAAAGCTGAGCATGAGCGTCATCTGCGACTTGTTCTTGCACTTCTAGAAAAGGAAAAGCTTTATGCCAAGTTCTCTAAATGTGAATTCTGGTTAAAAGAGGTGCAATTTCTTGGGCATGTAGTCAATGACAAAGGAATACATGTGGACCCATCAAAGATCAAAGCAGTTCAAGAATGGCAAGCTCCACGTACGCCAACTGAAGTAAGGTCTTTTCTTGGACTTGCTGGTTACTATCGTCGATTCATTTCAAACTTCTCTCGCATTGCGGTGCCACTCACGGCTTTAACCCATAAAGGGAAACCATTTGTATGGGGGCCCAAGCAAGAAGAAGCTTTTCAAACCCTCAAGCAAAGACTTTGTGATGCACCAATCCTCACTCTTCCTGAAGGTTGTGATGATTTTGTAGTCTATTGCGACGCGTCAGGGCAAGGATTGGGATGCGTTCTCATGCAAAGAGGAAAAGTCATAGCTTATGCCTCAAGGCAACTCAAGACTCACGAAAAGAACTACACCACTCATGACCTTGAACTTGGAGCCGTTGTATTCGCTCTTAAGATATGGAGACATTATCTTTATGGCACGAAGTGTGAAATATACACTGACCATAAGAGTCTTCAACACATCTTCAATCAGAAAGAGTTAAATATGAGGCAACGGAGATGGGTCGAACTTCTAAATGATTACGACTGTGAAATCAAATACCACCCTGGTAAAGCAAATGTGGTGGCTGATGCACTTAGTCGAAAGGGATATGCGAACTCTATTCATCTTCTATGTTCGCAAATTATAACCAATATTAAGGATCAAATTCGAGAAGCTCAACACGTTTCAATAACAGAGGAAGATGTACAAAAGGAGATGTCCTGTGGAGCCGAGCTAAAGCTGGAAACTAAATCTGATGGTATTTTGTATTACCTAGATCGTATATGGATTCCTAACCATATCAATCTTCGTGAAACGCTCATGCATGAAGCCCATAAGTCGCGATATTCTATACACCCAGGAGCCGATAAGATGTATCAAGACCTACGGTACACCTATTGGTGGCCTGGAATGAAGAAAGATATTGCCGTTTTTGTTTCCAAGTGTCTCACTTGTTCTAAAGTAAAGGCTGAACACCAAAGACCCTCAGGACTTCTGGTCCAACCAGAAATACCTGTCTGGAAATGGGAAAATATAACCATGGATTTCATTACCGGGTTACCTCGCACTTCTAGTGGGTATGACACTATATGGGTGATTATAGACCGACTCACAAAATCAGCTCACTTTATTCCTATTCGAGAAGATTTTAAGAACGAAAAGCTTGCTCGTATTTATATCAGCGAAATCGTCAGCCGTCATGGAGTTCCATTAAGTATTATTTCTGATCGTGATGGTCGTTTCACCTCACGGACATGGCAGGCAGTACAATCCGCAATGGGCACTCGACTAGATCTCAGTACCGCCTATCATCCCCAAACTGATGGACAGTCTGAGCGCACCATTCAAACCCTTGAGGATATGCTTAGAGCATGTGTCATAGACTTCAAGGGAAATTGGGACGCCCACCTACCGTTAGTCGAATTTTCGTACAACAACAGTTATCATTCTAGTATCGGCATGGCACCTTTTGAAGCTTTATATGGTCGAAAGTGTCGATCTCCTGTTTGTTGGCATGAAATTGGGGAAGCTCAAATTACTGGTCCGGAATTGATCCAAGAAACAACAGATAAGATTCATCAAATCAGAAACAATCTTCTAGCGGCTCAAAGTCGTCAAAAGAGTTACGCAGATAAACGACGGAAGCCCTTGGAGTTTAGCGTTGGTGATCATGTGCTTTTAAAAGTGTCACCGTGGAAGGGAGTAGTTCGTTTTGGTCAAAAGGGAAAGCTAGCACCACGTTACGTAGGACCTTTCAAAATACTCGAAAGAGTAGGTCCTGTAGCTTACAAGCTTGACCTACCGGAAGAACTCGACAGAATTCATCCCACATTCCACGTGTCGAACTTGAAGAACTGCCTCGCTGATGAGAATCTTCATATTCCACTGGAGGATATTCAGATTGATGAATCCATGCATTTTATCGAAAGGCCAGTAGAGATTATGGACTATGGAGAAAAGCGTCTACGTCGAAGTCGCATTCCTATTGTTAGGGTACGCTGGGAGTCGAAACGGGGACCTGAGTTTACTTGGGAACGTGAAGACTCAATGCGTGAAAAATACCCTCATCTTTTCCCTACTACATCAACTGTTTGAATTTCGGGACGAAATTCCTAAAAGTAGGGGATACTGTAACATTTGTATAAATCGGGTCTCCAAAACCCGCTTCGTTTTGTAATCAAATATCAAGTTACGAAATTTCATTAAGTATTTATGAGTATTTTGAGTTTAAACGTTACATAATTAATATATAAACTAAACTATAAAAATTATATTTGATAAAAAGTTAAAATAAAATAAATAAAAAATAGTTGGAGCTGACCGGACTCGAACCCGGGTCAACTGCCTCCAATGACTTATCTTTCCGTCTCCAAACCACTCCGCCACAAATTGTTTTCTGTTAGTATTATGAAACAATTAAATTTTATACGCAAACTCGGATTAACGGTTACTGATATCTGTATAACGGAAATCGGTGAGCCAAATCGCCAAATCAGTTTTCGTTCGTTTAATTAACTTATAACCGACGCATATCGGTTTCTAATTAAAGTTCAGATTGAATGAACTTCAAGTTTTTGGTTTTGAAACCGAAAAACATTCAAGCTTCAAATAATTCTGATTCCAATCATTTATACGATTCAGAACTGTCTCAAATACACTCCAAACCCTTTTCGTCGCGTTTTCAAGTCTTTTGAGCTCAAGAAAATTGTCGCCGGAATTCTCTGCAACTCTCGCCGGAAAACCGTGTCCAACTCAAACCAGTAAGATTCTACTCTCTTGCTGTTTCAATCTATTTTTAGGACACTACTAACATTATTCCGTCACTCAAAGTCAGTCACAGAAGACTTTGCTGGATTTCTGGTTTCGCCGGAGAAATTCTGGAATTTGCCGGAACCACGCTAGTTGACGGTAAACACATTCAATCGTGTAAATAATCCATGTACTCTGGTTCAATTTCAAATCTAATTCTTTAATTCTGTTGATTAGCCCCTCTCAGCCGAAGTTTCAATAACAGAGTTGCCTGTTCTCGCCGGACTTCCTGAAGAAGACGACCTGTCCGGTATTTCTTTTACCCAAACTGTTCGTTTGTTCATTCAAACTAGTAATCATGTTATTTAAGAAGTAGAACCCTGAACCAGTGATCTGTGTAAAACCGGTAATTATAGTGAAGAAGACGAACATAACAACGGGTTAAGAATAAATAAAATTCGGATAGTTAACGGGTTAGACACACAGTCCAGCGGTGGACTGTGTGCAAAGTTTATATACGAGTCCCGAGTTCGATCCTTGCTACACACACGCTGCGTAATAACATTCCTTTTTATTCATAAAACTAACCGGGTTAGATTGAGTAGTTGTTAAGTATAATATAATTCAAGAATATAACCGGGTTAGACACACAGTCCAGCGGTGGACTGTGTGCAACACAAACTGCACGTCACGCGATCGAGTCTCGACACAAACACCGGTTCAAAGAGAATAAAACGTTTTGTAAAATAAAGGAATTTTCGGTAAATTCGAATAAGTGTATTAATATAATTAAAACTAGACTTCTAACGGGTTAGTCACGTAGCTCAGTTGGTAGAGCTACGTGCGCGTGAACGGAAGGTCACAGGTTCGAATCCCGCTCGGCGCAAGAATTACCGCTGACCGAACCGGTCAACGGTCAACGGTCAACGGTCAAACAGTAAAAAAAAATATTATTTTTTTTTAAATAATTATTTGTTTTATTTAAATTAAAAATCAATTAAAAATACTTAAATAACATTTTTAAGGATAGAAAATAGCCATAAACTCACAAAAATATATCTAAAAATCCCATTAAAAATCTTTAATAAAATCCATCCATTTAATATATTTTTCCTATTATTATTTAGGTCAGTGATTCCTCGTTAACTCGTTTCGTCTAAATCGTGCGCATCTCACCAATTCAAATCCAACGCACCCAAAGTGAGTGAACCCTTCAAATTCCCCGTTTTAATCACATTTTTGGGGTGTATCATGTGTCTTATTCATTTTCTTATTATAACTAAGTTATTGTGCATATATATCATATCATGACATGTGTGTTAGTTGTTGCTGTTCAGTAGTTAGGATTGTTTGCAAGTTATTATTTCAGTACATGCAATTGCTGAGGCCGTAGCTCCCCATCCCTCGAGGTTGAGTTTGATCCCCATTTTATTATGCGGTTGATCAGGGCGTGCCCGCACGATCGGCTCCGTTTGATTGAGCCTTGATCGGTCATTTATTTTCATTTCAATACATGCAATACGCTCGGCTCCGTTTGATTGAGCCTTGAGTGCACAGTTCAATTTACATTTCAAGTTCATGCAATACGCTCGGCTCCGTTTGATTGAGCCTTGAGCACACAGTTCAATTTACATTTTCAGTTCATGCAATACGATCGGCTCCGTTTGATTGAGCCTTGATCTCACAGTTCATTTATGTTAATTATCATATGATGTTGGTATGTTCATGTATGTAATCGATTGTTAATGTATGTTATAATTGTAACCGATGTTGCCATTGCTTGATTTCATGCATATGCTCTTTTATGATTATGCACAAAATTTTATTGATAAACTAACCAGAAAATCATTATTAAATGTTTATCTATAAGGTTCACTCGCCAACTTATGTTGACCCAAAAACCTCCCATTTTACACATGATACAGGTGAACCAGCAGCAGCTAGGAACACGTAGGACCTGGATTAGAAGAAATAAAATGATTTAGTGTTTGGATTATTATGTTTGGTTATTTTCTTTTGTAATGAATGAACATGTTTGAAGGTTTGAGAAATGTAACTTTGACTTCATTTAATTATGAAACATAATAGTAAATGTCATGTGCTTTGGTGATAACCCAATTATGCCCCGACTCTTATTTCCGCTGCGGGTCGGGGTGTGACAACTTACCACATGTCCAAGGAATTGGACTTCTCTAAGCCAAAATTCGCATTTAGAGAACTTTGCATAAAGTTTCTCCTGTCTTAATAATTCTAGGATGCACCGAAGATGTTTCTCGTGATCATTTTGATTATAAGAATAGATAAGTATGTCGTCTATGAAGACAATGACAAACTTATCCAAATACGGTTTGCAGACTCTAATCATGAGATCCATGAATGCTGCTGGTGCATTTTTGAGCCCAAAAGGCATCACTAAGAAATCAAAATGACCATAGCGAGTCTTGAAGGCTGTCTTAGGAGCATCTTCACTTCTCACCTTCAGTTGATGATATCCTGATCTGAAATCTATTTTAGAAAAGTAACTTGCTCCTTGAAGTTGGTCGAATAAATCATCGATCCTGGGGAGAGGATATCTATTCTTAATGGTTAGCTTGTTCAGTTCCTGGTAGTCGATGCACATTCGCATCGACCCGTCTTTCTTCTTTACAAATAGAATAGGAGCTTCCCAAGGTGAGGAACTAGGCTGGATAAAGCCTTTCTCTAAGAGTTCGTCCAATTGAACTCTTAGCTCATTCATTTCGGTTGGAGCTAGCCTGTATGGAGCTCTAGCTACGGGTGCTGCTCCTGGTATGATATCTATTCTGAACTCCACTTGCCTATCCGGAGGTAGGCCTGGTAATTCTTCAGGGAAAACATCGGGATACTCCAATATAACTGGTTGATTTTCAATGTTAGGCTTTGGTTCATTTATGGTAACTTGTGCCATATAGATGACACAGCCTCTTCTCAAACACTTGGATGCCTTAAATAACTACACCCTGTCTGGCAGTCCATAGTGTGAGTCTACAGGGATGGTGATCATTTCACCAGATGGGGTCTTAATCTCGATGAGCTTTTTATCGTAGGCAATGCGGGCTTGGTTATGAGATAACCAATCCATGCCTAAGACAACATCGAACCCCGCCAATTTCATTGGCAAAAGAGAGATACGGATGGAATTATTCTTAATGGATATAGAGCATCCATCAAGAATGGATGAAGCAGTTTCTAAGGTTCCACCGGCGAGTTCTATCTCATAAATTTTATCTAGGGTTCTTATGGGTAAATTTAATAGTTTACTAAACTTATGATCAACAAATGATTTATCCGCACCCGAATCGAAAAGAACTCTAGTATAAATATCATTAATGGGGAAAGTACCTGTTATGACGTTATTATCATTAACAGCTTCCTTAGCAGTCAGCCGAAAGGCGCGTGCATTCCCCTTCTTGGCCTCTCCAGGCTTCGGATTATTATTCTTTGAACTCTTAGGGCAGTTAGTTGCAATGTGCCCTTTTTCGTTGCAGATATGGCATACAGCATCCTTAAGATCTTTACAATCTAGGGTCTTATGCCATCTCCTTTTACAAATACCACAAGGTCTAACTTGTGGATCAGAAGTACACTGTCCCCAGTGTTTGCGGTTGCAAGTCTCGCAAAATGGCATTACAGCCGACTTGCCTTGGTTCCCTTTGAACCCAAATCTCCCTTTATTTTTCTTATTAAACTTACGGGAGTTGTCATCTTCCCTCTTCCTTTTTCCGTCAGTTTCAGACTTAACTGACTTTTGTCTCACTAGATCAAGGGTGAGAGAAAGAGATAGGTCTACAGCAGACCTATAGGTAGTAGGCTGTACAGCCTTTACCATGCCCTTTATTTCGGGTGCTAACCCATTAATAAAACACTCAATGAGTTTGGATTCAGGGGTAATTAAATAGGAAACTAACATAGATAGGGAATAGAAATCGGAAACATACTTCCGACAGTCTAGGTTTTTCATTGATAGAGACAAGAAGTCCGTCTCTATTTTCTCCACCTCATGTGGTGGGCAGTAGGTTTCCTTAATAAGGTCCACAAACTTGGACCATCCCAGATTATACAGGTATACTTTACCTGTTGATTGAATCATGGCCTTCCACCATGTTAGGGCATCGCCCTTAAAGGATTGTGATACGTATTTGACCACATCCCTTTCAGCACAGCTATTGATGTCTACAATGGTCTCCATTTCGTCCAGCAACTTTAGGGCTTCTACGACTCTTTTTTCCCCATTAAAGTCTCGGGGTTTACAGGAGACAAAGTACTTGTAGGTGCATCCGTCGTTGGAAGAATGGGACCTATCAGCATAGTCTATCCTCTTAGGTTCACTTGTAACATCCGTCAAAAACCGGATTTACCAAACCCGCTCCGTTTATTAACCGAACAACCAGTTAAAAATTTCGTTGCGTATTTAATGCCTAAATTAATTTTAAACGATACATAATTAATAAGTATATTGAAATATATAAGTTATATTTGAAAAAGTATTTAAAATAATGAAATAAAAATAAAAGGCTGTAGCCGGGTTTCGAACCCGGGTCAGCCAGGGAATTCAGCAAAGTCTTAACACAAACACACTCAACCACTCCGCCACTTGTGTTTCTTGTTCATTAATGGAAACAATTAATACATAACATAAATCTCGAATTCAAAACCGACGCGCCCAATCGCAGTCGTCGGAAATCCCGACGATTTCGCCGAGATTGGACGGTTTCTTCTGTTTTAACCGAAGCCTTAACTACTACATCGGTTTATAACCGACGTCTGAACCCGCGACGCAAGTCATAACCGCCGGAAAACTTATTGACCGACGAATCAAGACGGAAAACGGACTAAATTCGTCGATGTCCTGCCCTATAAATACCCCCTCTAACCTCTGTTAGCTTTTTCGCTCACAATCACACTCTTTCCCGACGTAAATTCACTCGCCGGAGAATTTCTGCAACTCGTCGGAAAACCGAGCCTTTCGCCTCTGAGCCTTACTGAACACCCAGAGCTCATACCGAAGCCACCCACACTCATCTCAAACTCCCTGAAGACCCTCTGCCGCAAGACACACGTCGCCGGAATAACCTGTTGACATCGGAGCTTCGCCGGCGAAACAGAGGAGCCATTGTTCGGTATATCTTACACTTAATCTCTCATTTTTTTTATTTATCTCACATGTAATTAATCACATCACCCTAAAGAAACTTGATTAAATCGTCGAACCAGCCGGACACCGATTCTGGTTAAGTCTAACGAAGAAGACGAAGTTTCAGTATTGTATATGTTTAATTAAAATCAAGATATATCTCGGGTTAGACACACAGTCCAGCGGTGGACTGTGTGCAAATAAAACACGCTTACGTCCCGAGTTCGATTCTTGTCCCACGCACACTCGCCTTAATAAAAATGTTCCTTTTTTTAACCGAACCGGATTCACTGCAATAGATGTTAAGTTTAATAAAAACCGTAATAATAACCAAGATAGACACACAGTCCAGTGGTGGACTGTGTGAACGTTTAAATCACATGTCACGAGTTCGAGTCCAGACTACTGCACCGTCCGGACAATTATCAAACTTTTTATAAGGCAGAAATGAAATAATGTAGTTTGTATATAAGTATAAT
The DNA here is from genome assembly GCA_947069175.1 of Scalesia atractyloides. Classification (NCBI taxonomy): domain Eukaryota; kingdom Viridiplantae; phylum Streptophyta; class Magnoliopsida; order Asterales; family Asteraceae; genus Scalesia; species Scalesia atractyloides. The sequence goes on along the minus strand of CAMTDV010000028.1, from coordinate 89,866,821 downwards.
AAAAAAATCAGATTATTTAACAAGTTAGACACACAGTCCAGCGTTGGACTGTGTGTTAACCTAAACCACAGGTCCCGGGTTCGAGACCTGTGGTCAGCACCGGTTCGATGCATTAAAATCGTTTTTAAAATAAATGATTTTCGGTTTAATTCAATTAGTATATAAATATAATTAAAAACAGAAATATTTCAGGTTAGACACGTAGCTCAGTTGGTAGAGCTGCGTGCACGCGAACGGGAGGTCTCGGGTTCGAGCCTCACCCGGCGCACACAATTACACAGTCTGACCGGTCAACAAGTCAACGGTCAACGGTCGCAAAAAGTCAACATTTTTTTATTATTTTTATTTATTTATTTTATTTAAAAATCAATTAAAAATACTTAAAAATAACATTTTTAAGGTTAGAAAATAGCCTTAAACTCACAAAAATATATCCAATCATCCTACTAAAATTGATTAATAAAATCCGCTTATTTACCGAACCATTATGTTATTATCTAGGTTAGTTTCACTCGTGGTTAAATCAAACTTCGTGCGCATTCAACATCATCAACCGAACGCACCCAATGTGAGTGAATCTTACAACTCCCCTTTTTAATTACACGTTTTGGGGTGTGTCATGTGTCACAAAAATTAACTCGTTTATTTTAACTTGTGCCATACCATATTGTGATCTAAACTTAGATTGTATATATTGTTTGTAGTTATGTATTTCATATTGTCAAGTTGTATGCAAAACTCATTCATTAGGCCCATCAGTTCCTCGTGAGAGACGGGTTGAGCAACGCGTGCCTCAAAACAATTGATTATTGTATGTGTGTGCATTATTTAATATTAAATGATTGGTGAATAAGTTTACCTCTATTTTTACTCATGTGTGGTTGTACACTTTATTTTATAATCAATTAAATAAACTTGTTCAAATGTTTTTCATAGGATTCACTCGCCAACTTTTTGTTGATCCAAAAAACCATTTTTACACATGATACAGGTGAACAGGATGAAGTAAGGAAAACATAGGAAGTGCCTTAGAAGAAAACAATGAAGTCTAGAATGTTGTTTAGGACATGATGTAATTATGATTGTATATTTCCCATTAAATTGTAATAATGAATATGAAACGTTATAATAAATGTCATGAGCTTTGATGATAACCCAATCATGCCCCGATCACCTTTTCCGCTGCGGGTCGGGGTGTGACATCACTCTTCGCATTTGATGAGTGAACAGAGCTCTCCTTATGAGCTGAGGATGGTGGAATTGATAATAGCTTAGAGTGAGTAGCACTCGACTCTCTTAACTTCTCTATGGCCTTACCCATGGCCTTTTCTACAGTCGCATCAATGCGTGCTTGGAAGTCATTATTATCTATGGCTATATTTCCGGCGTCTTTGACGTTCCGATGGCTACTTTGTGCCTCATTAGAGTTAGCCATTCTTCACAGCCTTGGTTCTATATACCAAATAAAATATCTCTTAGCCATGGTATAATAACCATATCGGCTTTTAAACATTGGATGTAAGAAAATCCATGGCCTACACTAGTGTGATTAACATCACAACTCTTAGGCTTAATATAACTATATTTTGGCCTAGGTCTTAATAGGACCATCATAGGCAAATTACAATCTGGACATAGTCCATTTATTACTAGACAGGGGATCGCAATGTCACAACTGTCATTATCATATTTGACAATTATATAGCACATAGGCTTGTCACAAAGGACATCGAAATATGCATATATGCTTGTCACTAATGGACATAGGATATGGCACATAGGCCTGTCACTAATGGACGTTTTAGTCACCGCACTGGTGATATTAGCCGGGATCAGGATAGATCACATAGGCTATATGGAATAGATCATAACCCGATAAGGGTAATACATCACTAATGGATGTTTTATTTATCATCGCACTGATGTTATTAGCCGGGATCGAACAGATCACAAGGGCTATTTAGCCGGGATCAAACAGATCACAAGGGCTATTTAACCGGGATCAAATAGATCACAAGGGTTATATAAAATACATCTCTAATGGATTTTAATCACCGCACTGGTGATATTAGCCGAGATCAAACAGATCACAAGGGCTATTTAGCCGGGATCAAAACAGATCACAAGGGCTATTTAACTGGGATCAAATAGATCACAAGGGTTATATAAAATACATCTCTAATGGATGTTTAATCACCGCACTGGTGATATTAGCCGGGATCAAACAGATCACAAGGGCTATTTTGTCACACCCCGACCCGCAGCGGATAAGGTGATCGGGGCATGATTGGGTTATCATCAAAGCTCATGACATTTATTAAGCGTTTCATATTCATTAATACAAATTAAATAGAATTTTACAATAAATGTTACAACATGATCTAACTAACAATCTAAACTTCTTTGTTCTCTTCTAAGGCATATCCTATGTTTTCCTTGCTTCAACATGTTCACCTGTATCATGTGTAAAAGGGTTTTTGGATCAACATAATGTTGGCGAGTGAATCCTATGGAAAACATTTGAACAAATTTATTTAAATTGATTATGAAATATGTGCACAACCAAACATGAGTAAAAATAGATGTAAACTTAAACAACAATCATAAGATATTAAATAAAACACACATAAACAATAATGGAACATTTAGAGGCACGCGATGCTCAACTCGTCTCTCACGAGGAACTGAGGGGCCTATTGAATGAATTGCATGAACATGATAGTATAAATGACACAACTACAAATAATATAAACTCAATGATACACACATGAACAAAATGGAACATTTAGAGGCACGCGATGCTCAACTCGTCTCTCACGAGGAACTGAGGGGCCTAATGATTTAGTTTCATATGATTTGACAAAAGGAAATGAGTAATCACAACATATAAACAATCTAAGTTTAGGTCATGATGTGGTATGGCACAAGTTTAAATAAATAAGTTAATTATTTTCATAACACATGACACACCCCAAAACGTGTAATTTAAAAGGGGGAGTTGTAAGATTCACTCACAGTGGGTGCGTTCGGTTGTTGATGTTGAATGCACGCGAAGTGGTTTTAACCACGAGTGAGATTTACCTAGATAAATCGCATTATGGTTTGGTAAGTAAATGGATTTTATTAATCTATTTTAGTAGGATTGTTGGTTGTATTTTTTGTGAGTATGAGGCTATTTTCTAACCTTAAAAATGTTATTTTTAAGTATTTTTAATTGATTTTTAATTAAAATAATTAAATAAAAATATAAAAAAAAATAAAAAAAATTGATTTTTTTCTGACCGTTGACTAGCCCGTTGACCGTTGACCTGACCGTTGACCGGTTCGATTCGGAATACAAGTGCGCTGAGTGAGGCTCGAACCCGAGACCTCTCGTACGCGTGCACGCAGCTCTACCAACTGAGCTACGTGTCTAACCCGTTATATATCTGATTTTAATTATATATATATATTAATTAGTTTAAACCGAAAATCATTTTATTTTAAAAACAGTTTTAAGCGAACCGGACGTGCACTCCACAGGTCTCGAACCCGGGACCTGTGGTTTAATCTAACACACAGTCCACCGCTGGACTGTGTGTTTAACATGTTATATAATTTGATTTTTATTATACTTAAATACAATTTAGTTATTTCCTTTTCTGCCTTATTAAAAAGAATAGATAATTGTTCGAGTCGGTGCAGTAGACCGGACTCGAACTCGTGACCTGTGATATAAACAAACACACAGTCCACCGCTGGACTGTGTGTCTAACTTGGTTATTATTCCGATTATTAATATACTTAACATATAACTGTGGCGACTCCGGTTCAGTTTAACAAAAAAAATGATTTTTATTAAGGCAGCGTGTGTGAAACGGGATTCGAACTCGAGACCTTTGCGTTATGTGTGCACACAGTCCACCGCTGGACTGTGTGTCTAACCCGAGTAATATCCTGATTTATATTATACATATATGATCCGGATACATCGTCTTCTTCATCAAGTGTTAACCATATATAAGGTCTGACTGGTTCGAGTTTTTATTCAAGTTCCATTAGTGTTTTACAGTCCATTAAGGTAAGATAAGGGTGAAAAGATAAAGAAAATAAGCGAAGAGGTATACCGACTGGACCCTCTGTTTTCCGGCAGAACTCCGGCGACAGCAATTCCTTCCGGCGACGAGTTCCTTGTAGCAGCGAGTCTCCAGGAAGCTTACAAAGGGTGTGGGTATCTCCGGTATAAGCTCAGAGGCTCAGTGAGGTTCAGAAATAAGGAAATCGGTTTTCCGGCGACGAACAGAAAAGTTCCGGCGAGGGAGTTTTCGCCGAGAAAGAGTGTGGTTTTGAGCGAAAAGGTTTTCAATGGGTTGAGGGTGAATTTATAGGGGAAAATCGAGATGTATATGGTCTGATTTCCGACTGGATTCATTCATTTAAATTTTCCGGCGGTTATAATTTTGGTCGCGGACTCAGACGTCGGTTATAACCGATGTCTTGTTAATGGTTTACGTTATAACGTAAATTGTCGTTAAAAGCTCGCGAGTTTACCGGGATTCCGACGACTGAACTATTGGGCGCCGGTTTTGAATTCGTAACGTTACTTTATGATTTAAATGATTTCATTATTTAACAAACAAAGCAAGTGGCGCAGTGGTTTGTGTGTGTGAGATAAGTCGCTGAATCGACTCGGCGAGTGACCCGGGTTCGAAACCCGGCTGGATCATTTCATTTTTATTTTGCGATTTTCAACAGTTTTTCAAAAACTAAATATATATTCCCGTATAATAATTGATTATGTATCGTTTAAAAATATTTTGGGCATTTAATTCGCAACGAAATTTTTGACTGACTGTTCGGTTGATAAACGGAGCGGGTTTGGTAAATCCGTTTTTGACGGATGTTACATATTTATCCGGGATAAAATAGATCACAAGGGCTATTTAACCGGGATCAAATAGATCACAAGGGTTATATAAAATACATCTCTAATGGATGTTTAATCACCGCACTGGTGATATTAGCCGGGATCAAACATATCACAATGGCTATTTATCCAGGATCAAATAGATCACAAGGGCTATTTAACCGGGATCAAATAGATCACAAGGGTTATATAAAATACATCTCTAATGGATGTTTAATCACCGCACTGGTGATATTAGCCGGTATCAAACAGATCACAAGGGCTATTTATCCGGGATCAAAACAGATCACAAGGGCTATTTTATAAGGTTAGGACATAGTCCATTACCTTGAAGGTTAGTGTGATTCCTCAAGTCACACAACCATGAGTATACACATTACTTGAATGTTAACATAAGAGGACCTTAATGGTTGATCATTAGTCCCAGTCGCATTGACCTTAATGACTTGGAGGCTTGAACTTAGTCCACCACCTCAAGATAGAAGGATAACTTCCTTTAACAATCATGATAGAAGACCCTTCCGTTCTTAACTATCATTTATATTTGGCCAAATATGTGGTCTGTGCCACTTGGCAAATCAAAACCATTAAGATCTTTTGGAATTATATAGCAGAGCATAAATTTCGAGTAAAATCGAGACGCTCGTTTTCAATAGAATGAATACATATATATAATTCCAAAGTATTTCATTAAATTTCGATTAGAAATTACAATACTAGAAAATGAAGTAAATTGTCCGTACAAGGACTTTTAAAGAAATAAACATGTCCACACAGGGACTAAAAGAAATAACAATGTCCTCGCAGGGACTACATATAACTAGAAGAAACTTCACTCGTCCTTCTTTCCCTTGACCAACTTGGAGAGTTTCTTGAAGAACTTATTTGTCTTCGTCTCTGTTTTCTCCGCCTGTTGCTGCGTTTCTTTCATTCTTTCTAACGCCTCATTAATAGCCTCAAGCGATGGCGGAGGTTGTGGTTGTGGTATAACCGGATACTGGTACCCATAAGTTGGATATCCAGTTGGTGTATAGGTAGGTGGGAAAGGAGACGGGTAAAGTGCATTGTGCATAACCGCCTGCATGTATGGATCTTGCGACCATGCTTGATAGTCTACCGGCGTAGGCGGGTTAAAAGGATCATTCCAGACGTGTCTGGATATGTGGGAATTGGGTTAGTATAACCCGTGGTGGTGGTTGAACAACAGGTATTGGTTCCACCATAGGTGGAACATTAGAGGGTCCACCCATTTGTGGGTCCTCTTGAATTGTGGAGTAGGAGTTGGGCAAAGGTGGTAGCGATCCTGACCTTTGTCCGGCACGTACCGACATACGTGCTCCACGCTTTCGTCTTGGTGGTTCAGGTGGTCGTTGAGGTTGGTCCACGGGTTCCATGTGGACATCTTCTAGAACCAGGGGTGGTTGAGAGTGGTGAGAATGAGTGTGGGCGAAAGTGAATTGGTTCCAGTATTGGTCCCACTCATTAGGACCTTGGTAGGGCGATCCAGCGTAAGAATTTGAATCGCTTGATATTTCAATGGGATGTATGTTTGATCCCGATGGTGGCATCTCCGGGTCGGAGTCCTCGTCCATAGGATGTGGCTGTCCTACTGATTGTGATCAGCTGGAGGCGTGTTTAAGAAATGGTTGGGGTTAAATTCTTCGTGGTAGGAGTGGTGAGAATGGGAATTGTGAGAATGGTAGGAGTGGTGTGAGTGGTAAGAATTTTGGGAATGTGAGGGCGAGTGTCTATTAGAGACGGAACGTCTCGCTGGTTGCCATGGAGACTAATCTCCTGATTCTTGATATGCATCTGAATTGTGAGGTTGAGGAGGAATACACCCCGATGGTCCTCCCTCATTGGACCTTTTCCTCGTCCACTTTGTCCTCGTACACGTGGCGGCATGTTCCTGTTAGAAATCAATTTAAAAACAATACTAATAACTTAATAATGAAATGAGTAATCCTGGGTCAATGCCTAGACTCGGAAGTCGAAGGAATGTGCTCATGTAAGTTTGAGACTAAACACAAAAAGCTAGTGTTTAATTCTCTCAAATGTTGGCTCTGATACCAACCCTGTCACACCCCGGATTTCCAACCCCGAAATCCATACACTGGTGGCCCGAGTGGGGAGTATCGTGACAACAGTTGATAACATCATAGTCAATTAAACACGGCACAATGGAAGTCTTGGAGTAAAATTACTGTTACAAACCAAATGTTCGAAAATACAAAATAATATACAAGCTTGTAATAGAAGATCCACAGGTGGATCATAAAATATGCATGGAAAGAATACAAAATAGACTTTAGGCAGATTTAGGATTTGCAAGATCCTCTATCACTACCGAGCAGCTTCCGGCCTATTTCGTATTGTACCTGCAGTTTAGCCTTTAGACGATACATCAGCTTACGCTGGTAAATACACCCAACTGACTCATTTTGAAAACTTTAAAATGGTTTTAAGTGCAAAATGGCACAAAATCTTTTATTAACTTGGGAAAGTTGACCTTGCAACCTTGTATCAGATTCACATGTTTGTCAATACATATAGGGCCCAGTACAGAAACCGAGACATGATTAAATACACACCACTCAGGACTCACGAAGGAGTCATCCCCAACGTCTTGGGAACATTGCATATGAGCATCAAAAGGTGTATGCCTACACCCCGTGCTAAGGTCGTGGCCAATAACTAATGTATTGAGCCCAGGATATCCAGGACACGGTAATTTAAGCCTCGCTGTTTAAGTTATAAAAAAACTTATTAAAACGAAATATGCGGGTTTACTAGCCACAAGTGGGCATTAGATTGACCCCATTTTGGACCAAGCGGTAATAATTTACCGTATCCCAAGCCCGTATAGGGAAAATAAGTCGAGAGTATTTACCTGAGCTAGTCTTCTTCTTTTATTTTTAAATAACTCAGCCGTTATACAAAAGTACCAAGTGCAGATAGCATTTACCGGGAAGGCTCTAGTCTTGATTATGGCATAAGCTAGCCAATTAAATACTAACAGTCTTATAAACCGAATAGCGTACATGATCATTATGTATAACGCTTGATTAAACGATGATCGGGTAAACTATATACATTCTGTATTTTGAAACTTAAATGACAAGGTTAAACCCGTTTCGGTTAAATTCCGTAAACTAGTTACATATACGTAACTGTGCGCATAGCAGCGATATCGGGTAACCGGATCAGTCATGAACAAGTTCTACATGCCATTATACTTTTAATAAGTTAAGATATCATTAGGATATCAACTTGTATGCTCGTTAAGGTTTTAAAACAAAATTATGCCTCATAAGGGCATTTTGGTAATTTCATACCATTAAAAGGAACTTAAATATAATTTAATGTTATGATTATAAGTATTCTGGAAAAATACTTTATTTATGATATAATATTGGTAGGATATCAATTAGATGTGTAAATTATCTTTTATGACCAAACTATGCACCGAAGGGGCATTTTAGTAAAAAAATTGACATAATTATGGAACTTGCGCATAAACTTGGATTCTGATTATAATCATGTAATATAACCTCAGAGGGTTATGCTACATTATATTATGATCATAATGCAACTTTATATCAGTAGGTAACTAATCTAAATCGGGTCAGGATCGAAAGTCAAAGTAGAAGTCAAACTTCGCGACTTTTAGTTGCGAACCGACCCTAGGACTGAAATTGACGAGCCGAACATGTTCTTACATGTTCTAATAATATTACCAACCTGTTTAAGTGTTAAAATAGGTTTCATAACATGTATAAGATCAATTTATAATTTTTCCGAAAAATGGCTTGTTTGACTTTTTATTTTCATAACTTTGACCCGTCAATTGGTCTAGCAAACGTGATCTTCAGGAGGTGCCCTTTAAAGGGATTAACACCTACCTTATTACGATCAATTAGCCATGTTCATTTTGAACAATGGCTGGACCATAATGGTCTTAACCGAAAGTCAAAGCGTTTTACAAAACGCTTGACTTTTGGCTATAAAAGCCTATAAACGAAAATGAACAAAGAAGGAACACTTACCAGTGATTCCTAGATGCAAAAGAACTATGTTGGATTGCTCCTTTTAGTTAGGAACTTCCATAGGAGGGAGAAGAGTGAATGAGAAAGGTGCAAGTTGAATTGGTGAACTTAAGCACCTATTTATAGTTGGAGAACTCAAAGGAGGTGAAGCCAGGTGTTTAGGGTGTAAGAAGAAGCTTACAAGTGTACCAAAATATGGCATATGAGTTTAGAGAAGCCATGGTTTCGAATTAATGGTTTTGGAGTTTTGCTTGGAGACCAAACAAAACTTTCTGCTGCAGAGGCCTTCTCGCGCCCCGCGAGAGACCCAGGCCTGGTCTCTCGCGGCCCGTGGCAGCCCCTTGGCCGCTTTCAAAGTTTGACACTTTTAACCCCTTAACTTATTAAAGCTTCTAAAAACCTTTTTAAACACCTTTTTGGCACTTTTAGCCCTCTGTAGCCAATACTTGGCATACCCAGGATCATGCCCGGACATTGTCGAGCTCTTGGTTCGTTAAAAGGTCACTCAGAGGTATAAATTAACATGTTGACACTTTTAATCCCTCCATTATCCAACTTTCATATATTTACAAATTTGAACTCTCTCGTCCAACAAATGGCACGTATGAGAGTTAGGACTTCACAAAGGATCACTCAGAGGCTTATTATAAGCATGTTGATTCCGATGTCACTCAGAGGCTGCGCATATTGACATATTAGTCACTCAGAGGCCAAATTTCAAGCATGTTGACGTATCAGTCACCCAGAGGCTAATGATTTAAGCATGTTGACATATCAGTCACTCAGAGGCTGTTATTTATGCATGTTGACATCAGATCGTCACTCAGAGGCTCAGATTGAGCATGTTGATGCCTTTAGTCCTTATTGGTCTTTAACAGACTATATTTAAAAATACAACACGTGTCACTATACTATTGGACACGATTTTACAGGTTGTTACAATAAGCCATCCATATCGATTGTCACTTGTACGTTGTTCTTCGTGTCGAACGACGGAGGAACGTCGTTCGACTACGGACGCGAACGAACTATCGTAACCGAACTGTCACTAGCGACATATATAAATACATCAACAAACTCCCCCTTGGATGTTGCTCATGATTGTTCGGTTTTCACGATTTCGGATCTTCATGTGTCGTCACAAGTTACAGTTAAAAGGTGCATCAACAAACTCGCCTTTGAATATAGCTTGTGAATCTTTGAACTTCAAAGCTTCAGATCCTCAAGATGATGATCAGCAGTCAACTGCAAATTGATTTTTTGACACGTTCTCTTTTCCTTAGCTTGCTTGGATGCCTTATCTGCACACACAACAGAGCTAAACGCATAATGAGAACAAACGTTAGGGTTTTAACCAATTCTTAGAGAATTTTCAGCTGAAAACTTCACTAAGCATTAATTTCAAACATTGTTATCAAACGACAGTCATGAGACCAACTCTCATTCAACTACCGACCGAAAAAATTTGAAAGTTTTAAAATTGTTCAATTTTAGACCTTTAAATTTCAAATTTTGTCAACTTCAGCCATTATAAAGATGTGATTGTTTTCCGGCTTTCAATCAGGTTTTAGGTGGGATAGATTCAAGTTCCAATATTGGTCCATTAAAAATAAGTTAGAAGTAAAATATTTGGCTTTTATAAAATGTATATTAAAACACACCTAAAATCTTTTTGGTATTTTGTATTTTCAAATGTAAAGATGAAAGCAACAAATAAATATATACAGACAATCTTTTTACGAATTTCGAGGGTAAGAGAATCATATCAGTGTAGGTCTTGCCAAAACACACTATTTTATCTTTTTTGACGTTTTTCAATGTTTTTGTATTTTTAGGCGTTGAACTTACTCCCCATAAAATTCAAAAAGTAAATTTAAATTTTAAAAACATCTTTTTGGATTTTCTTAAGAAAAATATTTACAAAAGGATTTCCCGATTTGGATTTACTCTTGTTTGACCTCAATGCGGTTTACCATTATTAGTTAGTCAAAATGTGACTAGTCAAAGTTTTGGAACATAAGTCGGCACATCGGTAGTCGGTGTGGATGTAAACAACATCGATGAGTTTCTTTTTTAAACAATCACATATGAAATGATATTTGATATCGATGTGTTTGGTCTTAGAGTGTTATACGGGATTTTTAGTAATCCATATAGCAGCTTTAAAATCGACAAAAATACGAGAGATTAAAAGTTCAAAACCGTAGTCTTGCAACTGCTTTGTACCTTGCCAGATGTCTTAGTCCTATACCAAAAATGGATATCCACCCTGGTGTGAATTTCAAACATATAAAAATTAAGAGCTAAAACTTGGAATTTTTTTAATACAACAAATATTTTTAATCATTTTCACATATTGTATTTTTACCTTCTAAACTATCCAACGAATATATATATATATATAGGTGAGGTTATTGTGAGAAAATTTAAAAGTGTGAGAAGGATAAGAAAGAATCTAAACCATTAGATATTTAATCTAATGGTTGAGATTATAGTGACAATTCTTTAAATAATGTTGACTATTAAACTAACTAATTTTTTAGATTAAGGATATAAAGGTAAATTTAATATTTTAAATTAAGAAACTAAATTAATACACATGCAAAGTTCCTCCCTTCTTTTTAAAACATCAATAACTTTTTATACGTAACTTTTTTTAAAAAAAATTACACCATAATAACGAGTGTTTTTTTATCTTTAATATGAGTACCATATTGATATACTTATGTAGAGTTATTTCTATTTTTATATATTTAGGGTGTTAATTCTGTTTTGATTTGATTAAAGTGTTGACTTGTGTTATATTAGGGTATTATTTCTGTTATATTCAATGTTAGGGTGTTCTTTATAAGATGTGTGCCTTCAATATAATTGTTGTGGTGTTTTTATGAGTGATGGTGTTATTTTTGTTATATTTCTGTTCTTTATAAGATGTATGTCTTTCAATAGACATGTTATGGTGTTTTTATGAGTTAGGGTGTTTTTATGAGTTATATTTCTGTTCTTTATAAGATGTATGCCCTCAATATACATGCTATGGTGTTTTTATGAGTTAGGGTGTTATTTTAAATTAAAAAATCCCTACAATAACTGCCAAAATCGGTTGCATATATTCATTCCATAATAGCTTTTATTAGTTAAATTACACTTATACCCTTAAACTACCAAAATAAAAAGGGACACATGTCACCTCCATAATCTTTCTTATCCTTCTCACACTTTTAATTTTTCTCACATAAACCTCTACATATAGGGGAAGGTTCATTTGAGAAGAAATTTAATGTGAAGAATAAATGGTAAAATAGTAAAACATTAAATAGTTTATAACTCCTCTCATTAATTATGTTATTTCTCATTCATAAAGCAAAAATATTTTATCCTACACATTTCAAAATTTATCCTACATATGTCTTACATTTACCGGAATTTACCCTATACACATGTAAATTTACCCTACACATTTCAAACTTTATCATACACATACTAAAATTTATCCTACACATGTTAAAAATTGTCCTACACCATAAATTATTTTATCTTGAAAGAGTATATGAAAAAAATGAGTTACAAGTTTAATTAATTAGCTAATTATTGATACTATAGATTTACCTATATGCCCTTTTTTATAATATTAAATACACACATTAAATAAAGTAAATAGGGAATTTCTATTGGTTTAAAAGTTATTTTTTTATTCTTATAAAATTTTTCTTCTAATTTGAACTCTCTATTATATATTAATATATATATATATATATATATATATATATAAATCATTCATAAAAAACACAAATTATCATTATTATTACTACTTTTTATAATTTAACGGGCATAGTTTTAAACTTTTTGGTATTTGGATACTTATAAAGAACCTTAAACATATAAAAAAAGTTTATTTAAAAAATTCGTAATTAATTTTACATTTAATTAAGTTAGGTTTAACTAAACATTCATGTGACGCAAAGCAACCAAGGATACCGAGATAGAGGCCCAAAGTAACCCAAACAAAACAAAAAAAAACAATTGAGATATCGGGTTAAACCCGCATCTCACACAATAATAGGGGAGTGCTCAACCATATGAGCTACATCAAGTTAAATGATTTATTAGGATTTATATGTGTGTATAACTAGATTTTTTTTCTTTTGAGCTTACCGAATTTTCGGACCCTGTGAAGTTGCCCACCCTATAAACCCTCTGGGTTCGCTCTACACACGCATAAGATTAACAACTTCTTGAATTTGTATTTTAATGTTAGATAATAAGATTAGTAGTTTCAATAAATCTAATAGATACACTATTCATAAACCTAAATAACTCAAAAATGTATTTAAATCTAAAAATAATCATAAATCCTAGAATAATTTTTAAGAATAGGTAAGAGATTAAAGACCATTTGATCTTGAATGTGTGACAAAAGTGATACCAAACCTCATAATTGGGATGTTTAGTATAATTGTCAAAGTAAGATACAATATCCCAAAAGAGAGAAGCAAATCACAAAGATGATTATTATATTTAATTACTTATAAAATTAATCACACATGAGCTTTTTTATTATTAATAATCCTATTATAACCATTTTCTTTTAAGTAATATCATATTTATAGGTCTGATTCGTTTAAGTAGAAGATAACATGGGTTCACATCATTTATTTCTTCTTAGATCTCCTCTCTTCAAGATACCATGTTTTACGATCAGGTTATTATAGTAGCATAATCCAACACAAAAGTAAATAAGTATGTGATGAATTGATATTTTTGTGTATTAACTAATAAGATTTCATCACGTGATGTTGCGAGATTTCGGTATATAGACAAAACCTAAAATAATGTTTCCTATGATAGCGACGTAATAAGAAATGGTTAAAACATAAAACTGTGAGATACAAACTTACGATACAGTTCTGTACCTTATGATAAAAAACAATAATTAACTCTTATCAAAACCAAAAACATAAAGATGAATATACATAACGATATTGTTCAAACGGTATCAGTTCAGTTCGCTTAAAAATTAAGTGCACTACAACCCATGAAAATTTATTTACAATAACATGCATCTCAAAAGGTAAAGTGTTGATATGCCTAAAAGGATAGCAATACGTATTTTATGTTGTCTAGAAACAATAAAAACAAATACCATTACCAATACAAAAATTGTTCAGTCAAATTTCAGTTTGGTTTATTACTTTGTCAATATTTGATATAGTTTACGATAATAAAAAATTAATTATAATGGTTTCGTTACATAAAAGTTTTCTTATGTAACCCAAAAAACAAAGTTGTGTTCTACATTAATTAAAACCATAAATACGAATGCAAATACCAGCACCGATGTTGTTCGATCGATACCAAATCAGTTTGCCACGCTACTGGTAGGGTAACAATACCCGCTATAGATTGTGACATTAAAAAAATTATCTTGAACACAACTTTGTTTCAAATATAAAAAATTAAACAGGTTAAATACTTGTATTATATGTAGTATAAGAGGTGAAATTAAAACCTAAAAAATAAAAGTTAGTTTCGGGTATACTTTTTTTGTTGTTATTGTTGTAGTAGTAGTTGTTGGTATTATTATAATTATTACTATTATGATGATGATGATGATGATGATTATTATTATTATATTTTATTATAGAAGCTCATAATTTAGTGGTGTGTAGGAAGTAAGGTTTTCTGCGACTGTACTATACGAACAATTGATGATAAAGAGTTGACCTACTTGGAAGAATTTGGAGATCTTAAAGAAAGTGACGGTAAATTAAAAAGTAATGGTACGTACGTGTCACGTTCTAGATCTTAATCAAAAGTGGTTTCAATGGAGAGGCCAGACAATCAGGCATGCATGGGATCGTCAATTTGGTGAAAAATGTTTTTCCTCGATTCATCGTGTTTCGTGAGTTTCCCTGCAACTATTCAATTCAATTCTCTCTTTTTCTTAAAAGGAAAATTTGAATGACTACTGGAATATTATTATATCACCAGCGGAAATCCTCAATCATACCGATCTGAGAAAAAGCCTTTTGTAGGACTCGAACCTGGGATTTATAGAATTAACGAGTTTTTAGGACCCGTGTGTTGCGGCAGAACTGTTAAACCATATAAAAATAGTCGCTAAAACGTTTGATTATTCACGCACGTGGTAGACGGTTATGTAAACAAAACGATATATGATATTGGTTTGTTATGGTACGGACACTCGCTACAACAAACAAAGAGAAAACCCAAATACCCAAAAAGATTTACATCGATCGATTAAAAACCATAAAAATTAGTAGCGTTAGCAGTACAAATTTGAATTTGATGTTATAAAATTAACACGAAGATATGTAGTTTCCACACCATTTCACGAAGCTTAAACTAACCTTAACAACAAACTTATCATGTTCTTGTTAAAGTTCGAGAGTTACAAAGAAAGCTGTAAGAAAAAAAAAACAAATACAATAAATATTAAATAGAGATGGCAAGTTCGTAACGGATACGCATAATTATTTTAATGGAATTAAATATCTTATGGACTCAAAACCTTAAATAAATATAGCTCATAACTATTTTGTTTTGTAGATGTGATGTATTTTTACTTAAAAAACAATTTCCATAATAAACAATCAAAGGACAAAAATAAAAAGTAAACTATTGAGGTGGAGTAACGTGCAAAATAATATAGGAAAATTTTGCATTTAACTTTTAGTATCACTCAAGTATGAGCTATTTGCTTTATTTTATCAAGTTAAGTTAAATTTTGTCCTAAAATTATAGATTGAGAAATACCTTGATTTAACAAATTAAATTGATATATACGATACATAAAATGTGACATGAAAAATGTATCCTTCTTCAAAATCATATATATATATATGAGGGTAGAGTCAATATTTTAACTCTAGGTTTTCTCGTAATATTCATCGGTAATTTGTTGAAAATAAAATTATTTATGCCTAGATCGCCGACATATTTTCGTCATACTTAGCTTTACCATCAGATTTTAAAAGAATTAGTCCGCCGATAAGAGCCATCCGTTTTGTAGTGATATATGGTTTAGTCATCCTATATCATGCCATAATGTGAAGATCTAAATTAGGCCACCCATAAGAGTTTGAGAACCGGTGTGGGTGAAAACTAGTATATGCACATTAATATCAAATTGTATGATGAGCATCTCTTGAGCCAATTATACAGGGTACTACTATGAATGAGCAGTGATGCTCAAGAACATTTATGTTTTGGTGTTTGTAGAATGTGATAAGTCGAATACTTAAAGGTCATATCCAGTCAGATATGCGCTAAAACATCATGACGTTTGAACCACGAGCCCGTGACAGCAAGGCTAATAAAACTAAGCCAAGTGTGAATATGTTATAAAGTCTTCCCATGCTAGCACTATATGGTTACATTATGGTGTGCGAGATTTAAACTCTAGATTGGTGATGAAAGTTAGGGATGGTAAGAGGCTGAGTTCAGGTCAGACATTGGTAATCTATATCCATACGTGGTTGTAAAAAGTGTCCATACTCGGGCCAATACCCCTCGGGTAATTACCCATTAGGTATCGCACATACCCACAAGTATTGAGTATACCCTTAGTTTGTTAGAATATACGGATTAAAATATCCATATATGTTTCTTTTTTACCGTTTTTATAATTTTTATTCATATAACAACTATTATAAATTAAAATATACATTACATACATAAGTTATACAATAATAAATAATAATATTATAACTTTTATATACTTTTATTTATATACTTCACAACACACAAATATAAATTATATTATCAAATATATATTTTAAAAATTTTTTTCACATAATAAACCTACTAAATAAGTCATTAATAGTTTAGAGTTAAGGGAAAATAAAATATATAAAACATTCTAGGTATATAGTTCGGGTAAACGGATGTGTGGTTTCGAATAATCAGATCAGTCTAACCTCATACTAATCTCATACCACAAAAAATTTTAAAAATCTAATTCGTCTCATATTCAGTTTTTAGGTATACCTAACGAGATCGGATTTTTTTACGGTCCCTAATCAAAGTATGATTTTTTGAATTTGAACTTCAAAATACAAGGCATACACCACTGAACACACATACTTTATTGGGATGTGAGTTGTTGGACAAAAAAGGGTAACACTAAAATCATGGTACAATTACCTTTTACTTGCATCTTTTTCACATTTGCTTTTATAAATTCATCCTCTACAAAATCAACGAACCACTGCCCGATATCTTTAAAAAACAAATTTTAAAAATTAAACTCACAAAAATATAATATTTGTGGTTGAAAATTGGTATTTTAATCAAAAGGGTTTATGGCTATTAACAAATACAAAACTTTTAAAACACGAAATTATGTGTTTCAAGTCTATTGTAGATGATAAGAGTAAAGAAATTCACGTTTTATAAAAAGAAATTAGTCTTTTTTATGTTTAATATCTTTGGCATATACATTTTATTAATCACCTCTTAAACATGACAATGACATGGTAGTGCAAAGTGAACTCATCATAATCATTTTAAATGAAATTAAAGACGATAACTATCAAAAGATAAATTTGACGAACCCAAACTGATAAATATAAACATCCTTTGGTTATCGATATTTAGTAAAGACAAAAGGGAAATAACATTATAAAGTTATACAAGTTAAGATGTGTGATATACACTCGTTTATGACTATTATTTATTTCATTCATCAACGAACCTGAGGGTTTAAGGGGAAATTGTGCCCTCGACAAAGGTTCAAGTGCAATGTCTCTGTTGGGAGTCTTGATACCTGATCAGCGAATGGCACCAACAGTGTGAAATTGTAATTTTAGAGAAGTAATTTACAAAATTAATATAAAATTCACGGTCGTGTCATCCTACGAAAAAAAACTTGTTGTGCTTGTGTTTATGTGTCTAACACGATTTTTAGATTAGTATTTGTTCAATATGTCAACACGTAAATACAACTCATTTAACACCCTTGAGTCAATCAACTACTATTTTGCAATACTTACACATGTCAAACAAATGTTCAAGTTTTGACCACTTGTTGGATTTGATATTATATTTACACATATCAAACAGATGTTCAAGTTTTGACCATCATGAAGTTGTATTCCAAGCATCGGAATTCAAAAAAAAAATTACTTTTCACTTTAACCCAAAGGTTTTTATTTTTTTGCGTTTTGACCCCGTTGATTTTTTTATACTTTTAACACAAATCTTTTCATCTTTGAAACTTAACCCCAACACTTTTTTTTTATTTTCAGCTTTCGTCCTATATACTTTTCTCTTTTCAAATTTTTCATTTTGTGTTTCATTTTAAATTTTGCAAGTGTACATGCCGCAACGTGCGTGTGGGGTTCAACGTTTTTACGTTATTTTTTTCCCGTTTGACGGCCCGTCGCAACGAGTCTATTTTTCCATGTTTGGCAGGTTCTTCACAACGCACGGAGTACTATATCGACGTAGTTATTCTTTTCTATGTTTTATGTTTCAGTCAAATTTTTCTCGCATTAACACGCCGCAACGAGCATGCGTGGTTCAACGATTTTACGTCTGTTTTTCATTCGGTATTATTTTTTCTTTTTATTTATATTGTTTTTACGAGTTTTTTCTTGTAGCATTGGTGCTAATTGGCAAGGTTAACGCTCCTTCCAAAACGTGCGGGGAGGGGGTGTTAATAGTAAGAGATACTATAGTTTTTTTTTGTTTTTTAGTGACAAAAATTATATATAATATAGAAACGGGATAGCAAGGAGTTTGCGCACCTAACTACAAACAAATTACATATCATACAAGAAAAAGTTAGATCGACTATGAACCCATAAGAAGACGCTTTCTTTGATAGAGTTTACCACTTAATGATAGAAACGCCTCTGTTATTGAAAACCATGTTGTTTTGGGCTTTCCAGATTTGCCAAAGAGTTGTCAAGAAGTTGCGCGAGTTAATTTCTTCCAACTTTTTGAACCATTACGCGTCTCCAAAGCATGAATGATAGTTTTGCTTGGCGTTCTGGAAGGGAATCTTCACCTAGACAAAGACAATCCACTACATTGTCTCAAGACCAAGCATTGAACAATCAAATATTCTGTCGATTCCACCGCAAGTACTGCAAAGTAGATTCGATAGCCCGATCCCACGTTTGGCGAGATTCACCTTTGAATTGTTTGTACAGACTTTCTAGCCAACTAGGTTTGGAACCCATGCATTCCAGAGATCACAGATGTTGTCTTCATTAACTTCTTTTGACTTCGCCAACGCATTCCTAATTTGATAGCATATTTTCATGATAGTTTTTCCCGCTATATTTGTCTTATTTACTGTTTATCTTAACATTCTCATCAGAAGCTTTGTCAGCTCGTTGTGCTACTCCCATTCAATTGACTCGCTGGTCCCTCTTTCCAATCCTTCAAAAAACAACTCTCAACATATGTTCTTAGTTAATTTAAAAACCTCCGGGAATCTGGCCAGCAAAGTTCTTCCATCCAACCAATTGTTCAGCCAACAAAGTGTATCTTTTTCATTCCTCATGAAACTCATCAGAATGTCTTCTAAATCTACAGAGCATATGTCCTTCAAACTCCCTGGACACTTCTCTTTAGTTAAACAATATTGGTTTATAATCCTCTTGTTAACCACCTCCCTGTTCAAAGCCCCGATTATATGACCTTACACCAAAATATAGATTGGTTTTCTCTCAACTTCCACTACCATTTTGCTAAAAGAGCAATATTAAATGATGGATATCCCTGATGCCTTCACCGTCTAGCTTCTTTCGCGTAACAAATTTTATCCCATTTGATCCATCGAATCTTGTATTTTTCCTCCATTTTTTCCCAAAAAAAAAGTCTCTCCTAATAGCTTCAAGCATCTTCACCACTTTAATCGGGCTTTGAACAAAGAAAGGTATTAATAAGGAAGTTCCCCTAAGACCGATTTTGCAAGGGTTAACCACCCGCAAAAGACAGATACCTAGCTTTACACCCAGAAAGTTTGGCGTAGAACTTGTCAATAACTGGCTTCTAGAATTTTGCTTTCTTCATATTCGCTCCGATAGGAACCCCTAGGTAATTGAAAGGCCAATCTCCTATCTTACATATTAACGAGTTCGCGATGGCCCGAACCCTATCGTCTTTCACCCCAATTCCAAAAACGTTGCTCTTCTAAAGATTTATCATAAGCCCCAAACTAAGAGAAAAACATCTAAGAATCCGGTTCAAATTCTTTATATTTGCGTCCGACCATTCCTCAATAAAAATCACATCTTCTGCATAACAATGATACAATAAAATAGGACCGTTATTTGGTAGCTATACCACTTGAAATATACCTGAATCCGTTCCTCTCCTCATAACCTCATCCTGCGCTTCAAAAATCGCTACGAATAAAAAAAAGTGTCAGGGATCTCCAAGGCAAAGTTCTTTTGAGATTTTAAATTCTGAAGTAGGGGACCCATTTACTAGGACCGACACCCTACTCGATTTTAAGCAAGCCCTGATCCATTTCCTCCATAAAGAGGAAAATCCACTGCCTCTAAATTTGCAAACAAAAATCCCCAATTCAAGAAATCGTATGCCTTTAAAGTAAATTTTGAAAATAAATTTTGTTTCTTATTTTTTCATGCCTAAGAAATGGTCTCGCTGTTCAAGAGTAAACCGACCCCAATAAAGGTCGGCTGAGTAGGCGCAATGACCGAGTCAAAGACCAATTTCAACCGCTTTACAAGAACTTTTGCATCACTTTATATAATACTCCAATTATGGAAATGGGTCTGAAATCATTCAAACCTGTGGGGTATTTGGCTTTGGGATGAGGGTGTAAAAAGATAAATTGCATCCATTATTGATAGATGTAGACGAGTGGAAATCCGCCATCATTTTGACCATTAACGGATCTAGAAAAGACCAAAACCGTTTGACAAGTTTAAAAGAAAACCCATCGGGTCCAGGGGCCTTCTCGCTACCGCAGTCCTAGAGCGCTTTCCGGATTTCATCATTACAAAACATACCCGACAGCAACTCCACCAGATCTTGTGATAACCGACTGAAACCCGAGGGATCGATTTTGGATCTTTTAACCTTTGGATCCGAAAATTTCCAACTGAAAAAGAAAAGGTTTTAATGCTACGTTTGATGTCTGCCGGATTTGAAACATGAGCCCTATTGATCTCCAAAGAAGTGTTTTTATTATAACCCTTTCGTATGTTTACATAACTATGGAAGAACGAAGAGTTTTCATCCCCAAAGTTGGCCCAATTGAATATAGCCTTTTGAATCAGGCCATCGAGTCTTTGTTTCTCCAGATTATTTATATTTAGTTTCGAAAAAGTTCTCTTTTCATTCTCCTCCTTGGTGAGCGGTCTTATATTTGCTAACCCCTAAATATTATTCAAAGAATCTTTTGTAAGTTGACTATCATTTTCCACCTGATCCTCTGTTTCCTCTCCCCATTTTTTTATGCAAGACTTAAGAGTTTTAAGCAACCCAACCAGTACTTCAATATCTTGGCCCGATCCACTCCAGTTTATAATCCTCTTGTTAACCACCTCCCAAAGTCCTGGCTTATCGAGCCAAGAATTGTAGAACTTAAAAGAAGGCGGCCCATAGTTATTGTCGTCACAAAACAAAGTCAACGGACAATGGTTAGAAAGGTAACGATCAATGGAATGAACTTTGCCGTCAGCCACATACCCATGAAAGAGTTACAGACAAATAGACGGTCGTTTTTGCTAGGTGCTTTGGAAGTCAAATCTGGAATAGAGCCTATCCTCTTGCGATCTGACTTAATTAAAATTTCTAATTTTCACTATCAGTGGAAATTTCTCCTGACTCCTTGCATACCCTGTCATCAGAATTTTCACTATCAGTGGAAATTTCTCCGTATTCCCAGAACTCAGCAAACGGGTGAGTTCAGTCTTCACTGTCTTCGACAATCCAAACCGAACAATACGCGTTCCATTCCAACAGACATCTACCATCTGCGAAATTTTGGAACCATAAAACACTAGGACCGCCATTCTATCAAAAGTGAGGTTTCCATCATTGCATGAAGCTTCTAATTGTTGAAGGACACGTCCAAATATTTCACCGACCTTGTTGAAGATAATGCTATCCTATAACCCAGCGGCACACCTTGTATGGTAATCCAAGAAATTCGTTGAAACTCCATAATTTGGCATTCCCACGCTTCTAATATATCGAACCAGTTGCCCCAAGCATCTTGTTTGTTTTCGAGGAAATTTTTTGCCTAGTCTTGTATCGCAAACGTGATCATGACCCTAAGACCCCCCAAAAAACGGTCTCATGCTTCTCCTAACTCGTCCACTGAAATTAGCTAGGAAAGACTTTTCAGAATTTGCAAACTTTTGACTTCTCCTACCACTAATCTAATGGACCAAGATTTGATCGGTTGACTTTCACAATCCTGGATGAATACCGTCTGTCATTTAGTCTTCTCTGTTTTACTTCCTACTAGGGCGTCCATGAAAGGTGTACGTCCAACTTTGTTCTCAGTTTTCAAAGGTTTGTCAAACTCTAGGTATGTTGGTGTTGTGCTCCGGTGAGTCATGCCTGACTGTCGAAGGACAAGCATTCCCAACTGAATCATTGAAACGAACACCATATCGGTTAAACTTTGCTACCTTAAATCCTATCAGTGCACCCTCCAATCTTGTTTTTGACAACTCAATGACCCATTCTTGATAATCCACCATGTTCTTTAATTTGATGAAGCCGAACTTATTGCCTTGTGCATCCTTCTTTGGTACGGAGGCATCTCCCAAATTCTCGTAGTTGTTGAATGTCATCCATAGTTTTGTGATGTCACAGGAAGTCGTAAATTTGAGATAAAGAACGTGGTAGCATTTTGCTCTTCTTCCTCTCTTCGAACCCACCTAGCCATCTCTCCTTTGCTTGGTATTCTCTGTCTGCCACCAGAGGCAGACCCACACTATGTGGGTTGGGGTCCCGGGACCCAAGTGTGTTAGAAAGGAAAGACTAACCTTGGAATAAACCGCAGCTAATCGACAGCCGGATATCCTGCAGCAGCTAATCCACAGCTGCATATCCAGCTAATCTTCAGCAATCAACAGCAAAGATAAAGACAGCTAGCAATCAGCCGCTGTCTTCTATATTTAGATTGCGTTTTTTGTGTATAAATAGAATACCCGTCTTTGTAATGATATGTACAAAAATACACACATCAATTCAGTGTTCTTGAAATCAACTTTCTATCATGGTATCAGAGCAGTGTCGTTCTTGACCTGTTCATCATCTACCTTGCTCACCCAAAACCGAATCATCCTCTCAACCAAGCTGCCATGGCCGAAGCCGGTAACTTGGGAGAAGACTTATCCATTCAAATCGCCAATCTGCTCAAGAATGGCCTTAACCCACAAAACCGAAACCCAAAACTATCCGATAACCTTCAAATAAACCTCAAGCTCAATAGTCAGAATTACGCCTTATGGACCCGGATGATGAGGGTAGCCATAGGCGGTAAGTCAAAAACCTTTCTGAATCATCTATCAACCAACCCACCAAATCAAACCAGCGAGCAGTATGAACAATGGGAACAAGACGACCTAGTCGTCTTCTCATGGCTCATACAGAACATCGAACCAACTCTTGCCAGCAATCTAACCGAATTCCCAACAGCAAAATCGCTGTGGGATGCCCTAGCTATAACATATAGCAGTGGGCGTGACAAGCTCCAAACTTTCAACCTACATGTCAAGGCGAATGAAATCAAACAGAACAATCTCTCCCTAGAAGAATTGTGGATTATACTCCAAGGAGTATGGGGAGAAATTGATCGGATTGACCCAAACCCTATGACCTGCCAGCCGATATCCAAGTGTATCACAAAAATCAGGTCGGAACAGAAACTGTTCCAGTTTCTAAACGCTCTCAACCGGAAATATGATCCTATAAAAAGGGAAATACTCCGGTTAGAGCCCCTTCCAACCGTAGAAACTGCATACTCTTACTGTCCGCAAGGAGGCCGCTCACCAGAATATTCTGGGAACACCTCTCAATGACGCACAGGGTATCACAGTGGGTCTAATGGCCTCGGAAATTGACGGACTAGGGCTTGCGTCAAAGGGTTACCGACGAACCGGTGAAAAAAGAATCGGAACAAGTAAAGACGACAAATCTCACCTCAAGTGTGATCATTGCGGGATGATGAAACATACCCGGGAACAATGTTTCAAACTCGTCGGATATCCGGAATGGTGGTCTGATGGTCAGAAGAGAGGCACAAAGACTACAGAAAAAGGAAAGTCATCCGGCGCCGCTAACAGAGAAGCTCCCAAAGATGAAAGCCGGAACAGATCGGGCTTCGGCGGAGTGGCCAAAGCAGATGAAGAAGAAACAACAGGTAAAGGGTTTGGGGCGCAACCCTCAAACCCTAATCCATACATAAGTGAAGAAGACGAAGATAATACACATATAGTCTCTCGGTCACTTTTAAAAACAAATATTACACAAACAGTCCCTGGAAATAAGGGAAAAGCCAATATGGCCCACGAACATCAAAAACAAAAACTATGGATTTTTGATTGTGGCGCAACCGATACGATGACTTATGAGCTATCGGATATTATTTCAGCAACCATACCAGAAAAAACACATATTCAAACGGCAAACGGAGGAATAATGGATGTAAAATCGGGAGGAACTATT
This sequence comes from Scalesia atractyloides, assembly GCA_947069175.1. NCBI lineage: Eukaryota > Viridiplantae > Streptophyta > Magnoliopsida > Asterales > Asteraceae > Scalesia > Scalesia atractyloides. The sequence continues at coordinate 89,842,182 of CAMTDV010000028.1, read as the reverse complement.
AGATTTCACCCACAATAAAAATCTCTAATTGTCTTTATGTTCCTTCGTTATCACATAAGCTGCTTTCCATCAGCCATGTCACGAAGGAACTCAACTGTATTGTCCTAATGTACCCTACGTTTTGTATTTTACAGGATATCAGGACGGGAGTGATCATTGGGCGTGGCACTGAAAATCAAGGGTTGTACTATGTGGATGAGGTGACTCAAACTGGTGCTGTGATGCTGACTCATGGGACATCGGAACGGGAAGCTTGGCTATGGCACCGGAGATTAGGTCATCCTTCTGCAAGTTATTCGCATATTTTATTCCCGAAACTATTTCCAGTTAATTCTATGTCACATTGTGAAACATGTGTTTTAGCAAAAAGCCATAGAAAAACTTTTAAACCCAATAACACTAAGGCTGCTTTGCCATTTTCATTAATCCATTCTGACGTATGGGGTCCTGCCCCAGTTCTTGGAGGCAAAACCTTCGGTACTTTGTGATGTTCGTTGATGATTGTACCCGAATGACCTGGGTTTATTTTTTGAAAAACAAATCCGAAGTATTTGAAAAATTCACTATGTTTTACGCCATGATTCAAACCCAATTTCAAACAAACATCCAAATATTCCGATCTGATAATGGCGGTGAATTTGTTAATACCTTGTTTAAATCCTTTTTCCAAGACAAGGGAATAATCCACCAAACTACATGCCCAAATACCCCAGAACAAAACGGTGTCGCCGAAAGGAAAAATCGCATTTTGCTAGAAATGACACGAGCCCTCCTGATTGAATCCCAGGTCCCGAAATATTTTTGGCCTGAAGCCCTTGCTACTGCTACCTATCTTCTCAACCGACTCCCAACAAAAATCCTAAAGCTTAACACTCCATTACACACCCTTTCAAAATTCTTCAAACTACCCTCAGTTCTCACCCTTCAACCACGAATCTTTGGATGTACTTCCTTTGTTCACATACCTAAATCAGATCGAACCAAACTTGACCCTTGTGCTGAAAAATGTGTCTTTGTCGGGTATGGAATGAATCAAAAGGGATACAGATGTTATAATCCAAAAACACGTCATATGTTCACCACAATGAACTGTGACTTTCTTGAAACCGAGTATTACTACAATTCCCAACTCAGTGGTCAGGGGAGAAGGAATGTTTAGACACACTAAGCTGGTTGGAATATGTTCCCTATGTACCAACTACAGAGTCACCAACCACAGAGTCACCAGAACCCAATCTCAGTGCCACTGACGGTCCTAATGTTCCTCCTAACCTGGTGTCCGAGGTAAGTGATACTCATCCTATTCAGTCTGGTGGTATTTTTGAAGTTTCTAATGACTTTGAGGACACCAATACTTCTAACCATGAAACTGCCACAGAACAAACTGAAAATTTGCAGGCAGACGAATCCAGACAAGAAGAACCACCATCGAGATATGTGTTACCCCTAGAACAAACAGAGGGGTTCCTCCGAAAAGGTATTCTCCTGAAAAAGAACCGAAAAGATCTAGTTATCCTATAGCTAGTGTGGCCGATGGAAACTTCACTAAGGAAGCCAAAGCATTTATCTCATCTGTTTATTCCGAAGAAACTCCTACAAACGTAGATCAAGCCTTAAAATCTAAACATTGGAAGGAAGCAATGAACACAGAAATGGAAGCCCTAAACAAGAACAATACATGGGAAAAGTGTACTCTTCCGTTGGGAAAGAAATCCGTGGGTTGTCGTTGGGTCTATACGATTAAGTATAAACCAGATGGTACAATTGAAAGATATAAAGCCCGACTGGTAGCAAAGGGGTATACTCAGACACATGGGATTGACTATGCTGAAACATTCTCCCCGGTTGCAAAAATGAACACAATCAGGGTCCTTTTTTCGATAGCTGCAAATGAAGGGTGGCCACTTCAACAGTTTGATGTAAAAAATGCCTTCTTACACGGGGACCTAGACGAAGAGGTATTTATGGATGCTCCTCCAGGATTCACAAAAGATTTCAAAACTGGAGAAGTTTGCCGTCTGAAGAAATCCCTTTATGGTTTGAAGCAGCTCTCCCGGGCCTGGTTTGGCAGATTTACGGTAGCTATGAAAAAATTTGGATATAAACAAAGTAATGCCGATCATACTTTGTTTCTCAAAAAAAGAGGAAAATTCGTAACCTGTCTAATTATCTATGTAGATGATATGATCATTACAGGGAACGATAGAGAAGAAATGGTAAAACTCAAAGAAAACTTGTTTGCTGAATTTGAAATGAAAGATTTGGGCAGACTTAAGTATTTCCTCGGTATTGAAGTACTAAGGTCGAAACAAGGAATCTTCATTAGTCAAAAGAAGTATGTCTTAGACCTGTTGGCAGAAATTGGAATGATCGATTGCAAACCGGCAGATACTCCTATGAGTGTAAACCAAAAACTTTACATGGAAGAAGGAGCAAAATTAGCAAATAAAGAAAGATACCAACGGCTGGTGGGAAAACTAATATATCTCTCACACACTCGTCCAGACATCGCCTATGCTGTAGGGGTAGTAAGTCAGTTCATGCACCAACCTCAACAGTCACATATGGAAGCAGTTTGGAGAATTATTAGATATCTCAAAGGAACAGTGGGTCATGGAGTCCTGTTTAAATCACATGGACACCTAAATGTTCAAGTCTATACTGATGCAGACTGGGCAGGAGATAAGGGAAGTCGGAGGTCAACAGCAGGCTACTTCGCTCTAGTTGGTGGGAATCTTGTCACTTGGAGGAGTAAAAAACAAAAAGTGGTTGCTCTTTCAAGTGCAGAAGCTGAATTTAGAGGCATAACTCGAGGCTTAACAGAAGCCATGTGGATGCGGAGACTCTTAGCTGAGATTGGTTTTCCGCCAAAAGAAACAAGTAAGATTATGTGTGATAATAAAGCTGCAATTCAGATTTCAGAAAACCCAGTTCAACATGATCGAACAAAACACGTGGAAGTTGATAGGAACTTCATCAAAGAAAAGTTGGAAGATGGTACGATTGAATTACCATTCGTTCGATCAAAGGATCAGCTTGCTGACATTCTAACAAAAGCAGTTAACGGGAAAATTCTCAATGATTGTTTGGGCAAGTTGAATTTTGGAAATCCAACTATTCAACTTGAGGGGGAGTGTTAGAAAGGAAAGACTAACCTTGGAATAAACCGCAGCTAATCGACAGCCGGATATCCTGCAGCAGCTAATCCACAGCTGCATATCCAGCTAATCTTCAGCAATCAACAGCAAAGATAAAGACAGCTAGCAATCAGCCGCTGTCTTCTATATTTAGATTGCGTTTTTTGTGTATAAATAGAATACCCGTCTTTGTAATGATATGTACAAAAATACACACATCAATTCAGTGTTCTTGAAATCAACTTTCTATCAAAGTGTTCTTCAAAAAGTTAGTAGAGCCGGTATGTTCAATTTCGTATTGACCCCATAAGAAAATTTAGATAGAACCCATTATAACAAGTTGACATTTAGTGTGATAGTCAATCCCTTGTTTTACCTATGAGGGGTCACAGATTCGATCCTCACTATTTACTTTTTTTTACTTTCTTCCTGCCCAATGTTATGGGTAATACTAAAATTTATAATTTCGTTTATATGTATTAAAACAATACAATATCATATATTAGAGTTAATCAATTCAGTTTATTTGAATTCCTGTCCAATGTTATGAAAAACTCAAAGGTAATACTAAAATTTAGAAGTTCTTTTATATGTATTAAAACAATCCAATCTCATATTACTAGAGTTAATCAATTCAGTTTATTTGAATGATATATTTTTGAAGCTTAATTCAAATTAACAATTTCACCGAATTTAAAAGTCAATTTGAGTTGGATTTAATTTGATTCGAGTTGATAGAACAATTCAACTTAAAAACTCCATATTATTAAAATTATGCCGCGAGACCATTCTCCGACCCGACCCAATTGGCGACCAACCCGAAACGGACCCCAGTGGAAAAAAAATCCTGGGTCAGCCATTGTCTGCCACCCTAGCTTATTCCTCCCTTTTGCGTCTCCTGTTGTCTTCGATGTTGTCGAAATACTCCTCCCGTGGTGTCCGGAACCTAGACCTGGCCAATACTCTCTTTCCTATCTGGTTCTCTCTCTCCGTATTATGTCGAAGTTGGTAATTAAATAAATAAATGTCATAGATATCACAAGAAATATTAAAATTAGCAAGTAGCACATAAGTGTTTCTTTAATCATTATACATATGCGATCTTTAATTAACTAAATTTGCGTATGTTACAAGTGTCTATAAGTGATGAAATTTCTTATAGCTTATAGTTATAATAATTAAAAGCTTATCTTTCTTTTAACTTATAATATGATTTTAATCCCTTCCAACATCACATGGTGATACGATTACCAATGATTCTAAATTATGTCATAGAATATTGACACATGAATCGAAGTTGGTAAAAAGAACGTAGCTCACACACGCATTCTTTTTAGTTAAAATAATCCTATTTTAATTTCATATAAAGCTACAGATTTTGTCGTTTATTTAAAGAAAAATATTATTTATAAAAGACTGTTTTCAAAGTCGGTAGACAATATCTTTGAGAAAATTATAAATTCTATAGCTGTTTTCATATAAAAAAAATTGGCAATTATCACGATGGCTATTTTTTTTTTTCAACACCGTAATTTTTATTCAAACATAAAAATTGATACACGGGCCATGGCCAATTAGCCAAAGCTCAGATGATTGTTTGGCCCCTCCGACATGCCAAAGTTCACATGAATAAAGGTATCTCACGTTGTCGTTTTTATTTAGTTTAACTACTAACTTGTTATTTGAAAAAAAAAATATACATCTTCGTAACGTTGCATTTTTTTAGTAGATTTCTAACCTTTTAGGGTTGAACACGTTAAACATAAAGATTTGGCCCAAAATATATCCAAATAATGAAATTAATGACCCAAAACATATTAAAAAATGCCCCAGTTTTCTAACATAAAGAGTAAACAGCACGTATGTATAGAGATGGGCATAATCGGGTTTTATTATTACCCGGAACCGGTTCCAACCCGGACCCGGTTCTGCTTGGATGTCATTGGAACCGGGTATGGTGTGGAACCGGGTCCAGTTCCTACCCGGGTTCACACCCAAGAATATGGAACCGTGTAGAACCGGGTACGGGTATTATGGAACCGGTATGGTGTGGAACCGGGTATGGTGCGGAACCGGTTCCTGATAGTGTGGGAACCGGTTCCTGGCAGTCAAAACCTGACTTTTACTGTTCAGAACCGGTTCCTGACAGTAAAAACCTGACTTTTACTGTTCAGAACCGGTTCCTGATAAAATGTTACCATTGGAACCGGTTCCTGATTAAAAAATCGTTTTTTTTTTTTTATATAAACCCCTTCCTACTTACCGGTTCCTGATAAATGTTACCGTTGGTGTTTTAATAAAGTTTGTGTAATATTTCTTTCTATTCCAACGGTAACATTTTAACGGGTATAACCGGTTCCAACGGTAACATTATAACGGGTATAACCGGTTCCAACGGTAACATTTTAACGGGTATAACCGGTTCCTTCTAGAACTGAATTTCCGGGTACTAGTAGGAACCTGGTACGGGTAGGAACCGGGTACGGGTAGGAACCGGTTACTACCCGATTCAAATGGTAAAATTGTGGAACCGGGTTGGAACCAACGGGTATTTTGAACCCGGAACCGGTTCTACTTAATGTCGGGTAAGAACTGAAACCGGTTCCAGTTCGGTTCTACCGGTTCGGATTCAGAACCGGTTTTTATGCCCATCTCTACGTATGTAGGCCGGGCAAGTGAAAATGGTGGTTGATCAAAATGAATGGGTTGGATTCCAATGTCAATTGAACCCAAATTAGAGATGGGCATAAAAACCGGTTCCGAACCCGAACCGGTGGAACCGAACTGGAACCAGTTCCAGTTCCTACCCGACAGTAAGTAGAACCGGTTCCGGGTTCAAAATACCCGTTGGTTCCAACCCGGTTCCACAATTTTACCATTTGAATCAGGTAGGAACCGGTTCCTAACCGTACCCGGTTCCTACCCGTACCCGGTTCCTACGTGGAACCGGTTCCTGACCGTTGGAACCGGTTATATCCGTTAAAAATGTTACCGTTGGAACCGGTTATGGCCGTTAAAAAAGTTACCGTTGGAACCGGTTCCTGACCGTTGGAACCGGTTCCTGACCGTTAGAACCGATTCTATATATATTTTTTTGAAATCTATTGTTTAACACACAATTTCTCATATCTATCCTTCTTGTTACATTTCCTTCTTGTTCTTTTTCACATTCTAATCAACAAATGGCCTCAAAGAGTTCCAAAAACGCAAATTCCCAATCCGTTAACAATGTTCCTCAAGAACATTCGGTTCCATATGTGGTTGGAACATTGTCTCATAATCGCAGTAAGGAAGTTTGGAGCAATTGGGAGTTGGTCGAGATGAGTGACGGCTCACAAAAAGCTCAATGTAAACATTGTGGATCGTTATTAGCCAAGGAATCAAACTCAACGTTAACGAAGCATATTAATAAGTATTGCAAAGTTTTAAAGGAAATGACATCCGGTCAAGTTCCACTTTCCAAAGATTGTACCATTTTTCGTTATGAGCAAAAATTAGCTCGCGATCGGATGGCGAAGTTGGTGATACAAAAAGCGTTGCCGTTTGGACACTTCGACGACCCCGATCTTACAAATCTTATTCGGGAGACGCTACAACCTCGCTATAAACATGTAAGTCGTCGCACTTTAAAACGTCTTTGTTTAAGTTTATGGGAAAATGCAAAAAAAGATTTAATTGTTTTTTTTAAGAATTTAAAAACTAGTGTAAACCTAACTAGTGATGTGTGGTCGGCTCCACATGGTTTACCGGAATCGTACATATGTGTCACCGCTCATTGGGTTGATCCCGATACATGGCAAATGATGAAGCGTACGATTGCGTTTGACGAGTTTCCTTCTCCTCATACGGGAGAAAATATTTATAAAATTATAAATGGCACAATAATTAAATATGGTTTAGAAGATAAAATTTTTTCAATATCCTTTGATAACGCTTCAAACAACACAACGGCGATTGAAAAATTAAAGTTGAAGTACAAACCAATACTTGATGGTGTTTTTTTTCACACACGATGTGTTGCACATATTATTAACTTAGTAGTGCAAACCGGTTTAAAAGATCAATTTGTATCAATTTGAAAATTCTAGTGACATGTTAAGGAATATGACGAGACCAATGATTCAAAAATTTAAAAAATATTTTTTAGAACTACCACCCGTTTTTCTATGTGCCGCTGCTTTAAATCCAGCTTTAAACGTACCGGGTGTTGAAGCTTTAATTGATGAAATTTATGACAAGTTGGATATGCATGAGGAGGATCCAACTTTAAAAGAAAAAACAATAAAAATATTCAATGAGTGTATGGCAAAACTTTATGATCATTATTTAAAAAAATATGGTGAAAAAAATCATACAAATTTGTTTGAGTCTCGGTCCACGGCCTCTAACGATGAAACAAGCGGGGATCCACTTATAACCATGTTGAATGTCGTTAGAGACGAGACCGCTAGACAACAAAGGGGTAGTGAACCAACAAGTGAACTTGGGAGATATAAAAAAAATCAATATTCGCTTACTATGACCACCGAGGAGTATAGGAAATTTGATGTTTTGGCATGGAGGAAATCGAAAGAATCCGAATACCCGATTCTAGCCACCATGGCTCGTGATATACTAACGGTCCAAGCTTCCACGGTAGCTTCGGAAAGTGTGTTTTCTCTTAGTGGCAGGGTTTTGTCAATTAGAAGAACAAGACTAACTCCGGAATCGCTAGAGATGGCAATATGCTTAAAGGACCATTTGGATGCCGTTGATCGTGTTCAACATAAAACTAGTCTAGAAGATGAAGTTGAGTTAGAGCATAAAATTGTTGACGAAGAGGAGGACGAAGAGGTGGAGACTAACGATTCGGACGACGATTGTACCGAGGTACCCGTACCTAAGAGAAACTCGTCGGAAAGTGTTGCACCTGCCGCTAGTAAACGATCAAAGAAATAAAATCTTACTAGAACCGGTTCTGAGTAATTTTTTATTTTTTTTTTGTAACCGGTTAATTTTTTTTATATATTGTAACCGATTAATTTGTTTTTTAATTTTAATCGATTATTGTTAATATTTTTATTTATCAATGTAACTAATAATAAAATTCAAACATAAAAAACAAAATAGTAGCGTTCCAAAAATAGATGTAAAAAAACACAATAGAAGGGGTTTTTAATTTTAATCGATTATTGTTACACAAAATTTATTAAAACACCAACAATAACATTTATCAGGAACCGGTAAGTAGGAAGGGGTTTATATACAAAAAAAAAAACGATTTTTTAATCAGGAACCGGTTCCACCGGTAACATTTTATCAGGAACCGGTTCTGAACAGTAAAGTCAGATTTTACTGTCAGGAACCGGTTCTGCACAGTAAAGTCAGTTTTTTACTGTTCAGAACCGGTTCTGAACAGTAAAAGTCAGATTTTTACTGTCAGGAACCGGTTCTGAACACTATCAGGAACCGGTTCCACACCATACCCGGTTCCACACCATACCCGGTTCCATAATACCCGTACCCGGTTCTACACGGTTCCATATTCTTGGCTGTGAACCCGGGTAGGAACCGGACCCGGTTCCACACCATACCCGGTTCCAATGACATCCAAGCAGAACCGGTTCCGGGTTGGAACCGGTTCCGGGTAATAATAATACCCGATTTTGCCCATCTCTAACCCAAATAGCTTTTGTCTTCTCTTTTCTTTTTCATTTTTTCTTTGAATTAATTAGATGGTTTATTTTTTTATTATTTTCACATCTATTTATTAGAAATAATATCATCAGTATTAATTTTTACAAATTGTTTTACTACTAGTATCTTACATGTACTAACCATGTAATTAATTATACGAATGATTTTACTAACGCGGGGCCGGCCCAATGCAAGTGCTGGGTGGGCGACCACTCTGAACCCAAATTGAAATAGTGCCCAAAAAAATTTATAATTTTTTATATATATATCTAAAAAAAGAATCATTATGTTTTTAAAGAAAAAACTTAAAGGGCCTTGATTTATGAATCAAAAACTTAAAGTCCAACTGTTTTTGCCAATCAAGTTCAGAAGCCTAAGTGTTTTAGTGTGTAATGGATTAATGACTTGACCCAAATCAATAAACAAACATAATAGATTAATGAAAAGGCCCAAATTATGCGGGCCAAAAAAATTGTAACTTTTGGAGACAGACCTGTACCCACATGCTCTAATAGTGAAACTATTTGTAAAAATTGATATAAATGATGTAATTATCAATAAATAAATATGAAAATAGCAAACAGGTAAACCATATAATTAATTCTTTTTGTTTTTTGAAAATGTGATGTTTGACAATTGACATAGACACGTGGAGACACTCGCAAACACATATATAACAAATTAAATATACTAACATTAAATTGGCAAACCATACCAGATCTGTGAAAATATTAGTTAATAAAATTTTGATGATTAAACACACATTCAAGTGAAATGATAAAGATAAAGCAGTTGTAATGAATGCCATTCCACTTTTGATGGTAGGGTTATAAAATTTATTTCAAATTTATATGCATGTGAAGAAGACATTTAATTCTATATCCTTCATTTTTTTAAAGGCAATAAACGATTATTTCGTTTGACATGTACCAACAACAACTAAGATATACTGTTTTGTATTGAAAAATGACGTTGTACACGAATGTTTTCGCGTAATATATGTCTCTTTATGGTTTGAGCGTATTGCTAGATGAAATTTCATTTCATTCTATAGGGTTTTGAATGTAACGGTCAAGAAGTTTAGTTCATTATTAGGCATATGACCGTAATGATCCATGATTTTTTCGGCTCTGCTAATAGGGTTGTAACGGTAACTTTTTATACTACAATAAAAGGGTTGATTATTTCAAAGGATGACAACAATCTTCTATGTTTATGTCGCCTCAACATATTACAAATCCGTCTAAAGAACCTAGGAGAACAAGATTAAATGTTTATCAAAGACGAGTTTCATCATCACATGGTTGTAGTAGACCGACAAACCCTCGAAAGAGGATATTAGCGGAATTCAATGATCAAGCAACTATTGAACTAAATATGTTGAGAAGACTTGCAAGGACATTTGAAGATCTTGTACATGAGACACCAAACGCAATTTGATCTTGTACATGAGATGTTTGAGACGACCCTATGCAAATCACAATTTGATCGCGTACATGTTTGACACATAAGAATTGCTCACATCTAAATGTGTTTGGATGAGGGTATTCGAGGATGGATAGCCTCATGAGAAGTCTTCGCTCCAAGCAATCAAAAACAAATCCATGTTCTCGAGGGCGAACTAAATAATAATGGTTGGTGTGAAAGTTCACAACCCGTTAAGCTTTGGCCCATTCAAACCTATTATATCATATATAACACAATTAAAACCCATGAATTTAGGGGCCCATATTTCCCTTAAAACCCATAAATTTAGGGCCCATTTTTTCTAGTCACCCATGTCCCTCGAATCTCAAGGGTAGCTACCTTGAGCAAATCCCACATCCGAGGTTGTTATGGTGGGACGAACCTTTTTAAGAACAACGAATCCATACGAGGATGATTATCAGGCAAATAACACATCGTTCCACCCACATGGGAGACATATAGACACAAGGAATGTCCCACATTCATAACCACCAATGCATCTTCGACACATCGAGTAGGCATGAGACGAAGTGTGACTGGATGAGAATAATTCCAATATGGCTTACATTCTTGTAGGCAAATCGGACAATATTGACCAGTACAAAAGGGTCGGATATTACAATTGTACAAACCAACATGATTCGATAGAAAGCTATTTGATAAACAAACAATTGTCCAAAAACCATATCTAAAAGTAATCAAAGTATTCTTACAATATAACTAATCACTTCAAATTCAAAGCAATTGAGATATATAAATGCTTAAAGTAAATAAGAAGTTGGATGATAAGCTGATAACTAATTAACTACCAACCACCATATCAATTATTATAAACAATTACCTCTGCAGTAACCAGGTTTCCATCTCTTCCAACAAAACATGCAGTGTCCAGAGTATAAACTCATGAGGTCGTTCCATTCGGCTTTCTGAAGTAACTCGACTCAAAGGTTGCCATTGACAGATTGCATATATTATATATACAACCTGATTAATTTATTCGCGCTCTATCTGGATCGTAACATGGCTGATATTATACTCCCTTTTAATATAGTCCACCACCTTATCGAGCACCATATCAGCATCAGCTTCACGCCGGATTCTCACATGGCAAGCTAACAACACCTTCCCAACAGTTATCGCCCAGATGTGCAATTCATGAATAGCAACGACCTCGTCTATCTCGCAAAGACCTCTTTCAAGACTTGTTGCGTCTATCTCTCTTGGTGTGCTCTCCATTAAAACCTCCAAAATGTCACGCAGCATGTTGATTGTCGTGTACAACACTATAACGGAGAAGAGCAATGTGCATACGGGATCGATGACTTTCAAGCTAGGATTGTACCATATGACCGCCGCACCAATCATTACGCCAATACTCTGTATCGAATCACCTAACACATGTAGATACGCACCTTGAACGTTTATATTTCTCTTCTTCTTCTCTTTCGTTTCATCTGCAGAGTATTTCTTTAACAGAGGCTGGCTATGTTCCACATGATCATAATCATGATGATGATCATCCCCATGACAATGATCATGATCATGATGATGTTCATCCCCGTGACTGTGATGATGGTGTCGGTGTGTTGTGACACTAACTCCATGGATATTCACATCCTCAACGTCCTCCTCGCTATGATCATGACCATGAGTATGACCATGGCTATGGCTATGGCTATGGCTATGACCATGACCATGGTCATGACCGAGTATGAACATCATAAGAATATTAACAACCAACCCGAAAGCAGCAATCCCGAACATAAGACTACCTTCAACATCGACCGAACCATGAACAAGTCTATCTATCGCCTCATACACCAAAATCCCAGTAAGCAGCCATATAATCTGAATCGAAACCAACGTTCCAAGTATCTCAATCCTAAAAAACCCGTACGACTGACGTGGCGTAGCCTCCCACCCCGACGCCCAAACCGAAAACAACGAAATCGCAAACGCAGCAACATCCGACAGCAAATGAGCTGCATCAGTCAAAATAGCAAGACTGTTGGCTTTAATCCCACCAAAAACTTCCACACCCATGAAGATAAAACACAGTATAACCCCTCCCCACAGCTTCCACATCGAAGCGGACCGTTCTTTCGCCTCGCGTGAACTCGTTTTCGCATCCGAGAACCCACATGGTGCACCCCCACACACCTTGGTTCCTGCATACCTGTTCTCTTCAGATGCAACATCTGCACTTATGTCCACTGGTGTCCATCTTCAACCCTCTGAGCATCCATCTGCAATTACAAATTTCCAACAGATCAATTCATATGCTATATTAAAGATCTAATCATTCCAGCATTCTGTATTGAAAACAGTCTTTAAAAAACAAAAATACCCATAAAGAATATGAATAATTGATTCTAACAGTTGATCACAAAAACAGAGTAATTCGAATCAGCAACAAAGTGATGCAAAGAATCAAACATACGATTCGATTATGATTGAAAGTTGGAATATTAAGCATAAAAAAGATGGGGAATCGAAGGGTTTACCTGAGAGAAAAGATCGAATATGGAAGAATCTCAGAGAGGGTTTGATGAAGAACAGGGGATTGATTGACGATGATCACTAGACGAAGGGGTTATATAGAGAAGAATGGCGAATGTTCATGCGTGTTTTGATTTTTAGGGTTTTAAAATTGGGTAACAAAAGAAGTTGTTTAGAGTTAAATGCTTGGTTGGTCTCTGTGGTTTGTAAATCTTGTAAATTTGGTCCTAGTGGTTCACTAATTACACACTTGGTTTGTAAATCTTGTAAACTTGGTCCCAGTGGTTCACTAATTTCACACTTGGTCTCAGTAGTTTCAAATTTTGCACTCGGTGGTCCTTACCACTAACCTTTGTTAGATTTCTCAGTTAAGTATACATAAAATGTCTATTATAACCCTCGTCTTCGTCATCCTTTCTATCTCTCTGAATAAAAAGCCCTGTCAACCACCTGCAACACTCTGCTACCACCACCCTCACCCTCGCCGTCTTTCACCGCCATACCACTCAGCCACCACTGCCACAACCACCCTCCGCTACAACCACCCTCCGCCACAACCACCACTACCGCACCCTAATTTTGATATTATATGGAAATTTGTGTTGTATGTCTTTCAATTTTTCAGAAGAAAATATTTGAAAAATTGTATGCAAATGAACCGATCTGAAGCAGGAAGACTGTTCCAGCCGTCAATGGCGTCGGGGCCGCTAACCTCTCAGCTAGTGGTTTCGTCTCAGCAGCCGGTGAATACCGTCCGTGTGTATCCTCCCAGCGTTACAGGCGGTTACGGTGTTGCTACTGATGTAATGTCTAGCAGCGGCGGTGTTGACGGCAGTGGCGATGTTGTTGGCGGCAGCAGCGTAGGGTTCCACCAGAATATCAACATTAACGAGCATGGTGGCAGTGGCAGCGGCGGTGTTAGTGGTAGTGAGATAGCGGTGAAAAAGAGGGGGAGGCCGAGAAAGTACGGTCCGGACGGCTCTATGTCACCGTCGGCAATCAGTGCAGCGTGGGCCGTAAAGTTGACACGTGTCCACCACCACCGCGTCGTTGAACGGAGCGTTTGAACATCGGCTGCTGCTCCTCCGCCTATTTCGGCTGCGCCGGTTAGTTCTATTCCAATGGATGAAGGGTTCAGATCGGTTAAGAAGATTAGAGGGAGACCTCCGGGTTCGACGAAAGGCGGCGGGTGGTTGTGGCGGAGAGTGGTTGTAGCGGAGGGTGGTTGTGGCAGTGGTGGCTGAGTGGTATGGCGGTGAAAGGCGGCGAGAGTGAGGGTGGTGGTAGCAGAGTAGTTGCAGGTGGTTGACAGGGCTTTTTATTCAGAGAGCTAGAAAGGATGAAGAAGACGAGGGGTATAATAGACATTTTATGTATACTTAACTGAGAAATCTAACAAAGGTTAGTGGTAAGGACCACCTGAGTGCAAAATTTGAAACTACTGGGACCAAGTGTGTAATTACTGAACCACTGGGACCAAGCCTGCAAGATTTACAAACCACAGGGACCAACCAAGCATTTAACTCAGTTGTTTATTGTAAAAAACATATTTGTTAATGAGTTGTTAATTATTTGAAAATACTAAGAAAAATCCAAACATGAGAAATATGAGTATATCTTATCAAATAAGAATCTTCAAAAAAGATATGTAGGTAAATAGATCTTCTCAAAAGAGAAAAAATATTTTTAACACATTGAAAGTCAAATTTCCTTAAAATATAAACAAAAATAGATGATCAAAGAAAGAGTTGCATACGAAGTCTAATAGAGAATTATGATCACATTTGGTTTTTTTTTAATTTAAGAAGATTAGGGTATGATGGTCTTTTCTTGCTTACACTAGTTTTCTTTTTAATTTTCAAATGATTATAACTTTTTCATATGTTTTTAAAAAAATTACATCGTATTAACGAGCATTTCCTTCTGTTTAATTCGAGCAACATATTGCTGCAGTTTTCTTACAAAAAAATTACATGACTTTGAAACTTTTGGGTATATACGTTTTCGACTCCCCTCCCGCCGGTCGAACATCTCAAGCTTCGCCACCGAACATCAGTGTCATTATAATTGCACGCATCAATGGACTATCAATATACAACTTCATCTTTGTCGCTGCTCAGAGTTATCACTAAGCATAGCTACCTCTTATTAACTTTGCAAGATAACCATTTGTCAATGCCCCTAATCCTCAGTTTACTAATGCTACAAAGTTGCAACTAGGGGTGCAAACAAGCCGCATGACTCGCAAGCTGCTCGAGATCGGCTTGAAAAAAAGCTTAAAACGATTTGAGGCTTATTGAGCCCAAGTTTGAGCATAAACTAAAGCTCGTGAATTTATCGAGCTCGAGCCTGACATGTGAAGCTCGTCAGGCTCATTGAGTCTAAGTATAATATTAGTTTTACTGATAATTAATAACATTTACCCCTTATTTAAAATAGTCTAGTAACGAGCCAAACCGAGCTTATTTAAACTTGTTTACGAGCCAAACCTGAACCTAAAAATAAGCTTGTTTAGTAAATGAGTTTGAGTCCGAGTTTCACTTATCAAATTCACGAGCATAAACGGGTATTTTATTTAATATATTAATTAACATATAATAAATGAGCCGAGTCGAGCTCGAGCTTCAGAAACTACCAACAAGCCGAGCATGAACTTTGAAATTAAAACTCAAACCAAGCTAAGCCAAGTTTGAGCCTGAGTTCAAACTCAGCTCGTTTACACCCCTAGTTGCAACTACTACATGTTTGCAACTAATGATCGAAACCACTAATGCTTAATTCCAATGTTCACCGGTTTCACTATCCCTCATAATTATTCAACTATTACATTAGGATGCAAACCTGAGGGGCATTTCTAATTATTATTATTATTTTTTTTGAAGACGAATAAAGCTTTCGGATTAGGGAAATTGCCCCTAGCCTGGACCCCACTTGGGGTTTCTTTGGCTTCTAAAATTACTGTAGTCTTGAATAAGTGTTTACCCCATGTATTCTATGTTGTATCAAAGTATATTGTAATTTCTCAATTGGTATTTTAAGTAAACACTGATTACTCAAGCTAATTTAATAACATTAAATTATAAAGAAACTCTTTTAAAAGAAACAATATCTGATGAAGTAGTTTGAATTATGTTAAATGCGCTTGAAACATTATGTCTACAATTATTTGATATTTATGGAAGGTTTGTAGTAAATGAGTACCCATCATCCTTGTGGGTCATAGAGGATGGCGAACGCTATTAGTGTTTAGGATATAGGGTTAAGTTCATTTGTGAACAACCTCATTGATACACAAGTGTGTGAACTAATCATATCCCTTGATTATCAATACACAAGTGTAAATCAATGGCCAGGATATGATCAGGGTTTGATGATGAAAATACACTAGTGTATTTTATGATTTGATAATGTAAATCAATGGCCAAAATTTGTTCACTCAGTTCATAAATACACTAGTGTTGACTCTAGAACCCCACCCTTAAGATATATCATACCAATACATGTATGTGTGGGATTGCATTTCTGGTCTTTTTCTTTGTAGTTTGTAGCTTGATGTGTGTGTTTAGATACTAATTTTTAGTTAATATTTTAAACACTTTAATCAAGGTTAGTTGATACTTTAAACACTTTAATCAGGGTTTTAAATTTATAAAATGACTTTTATTTAACTAAAATACGTACGATAGGCAAGTGAACATATCGTAGCACAATATGGTTTAGATAAGAACCAAGTATCATACAAAGATACGGCTTCCTCTAATCAACTTTCCACTATTATCTTGATAGATTTTATTTATAGATACATTAGTGGACTATAATAATAAATAAGGTCTCTTGGATAAGTCTTGCTTATTTAGTGTTAGTATTTTATAATCAGTTAATTAGTGTGGGAAATGGTAAATTCTCTTATTTATCTTTTAAGTTATGAAAATGAAAAGAGGCTCCTAGCAAGGTTATTGTGTTTCCCTCAATTTTTTTATAATATTTGAAAGATTGATTTGAAGTTGACGGCTCTATAGCTCTCCATTTGATCATCCATAATCTTAGGACTTTTGAACAATGTGTCACAACAAAATTGGTTTAAGACCATCTTAAATTTATTATCTTTTTGTAACTATATTAGTTTGTGTTTTGCGAGCTTAAACTCGGGATTCCGGTTAGAATCTTTTACTTAGGCGAATAACTTTTAAATTAATAATGTTTCCGAATAAACAAAATGTTCTTTCTTTGATTTTGCTATATTGTGCGCCTCTATAGTCATGATACCTTTTCAGGTTCAACAAAGATAAATGTACTTAGTAACAATCTCGCTGGTTTCACTATTTTGTTGGATTACCCAACCCCTGTTAATTAACCTTTCTTAAATTTTACCCCAAGCGGATCCAGTGCTTTTTCAGAAGCATTCCTAAGAATCTTGATGAAATATCATAAACCTTTTTTATCCAAAGATCTAAGTTGCACCAGAAACTTGTCATCAGATTCAATTCAGTACGAGAAGCCCATAGTAGATTTGGTTCAATGCCAGAAGCCTAACTTTGTGAGATCTGGTTAATGCCAGCAACTCACTTGTAAGATCTAATTCAATAACATAAGCTTACACTGGATCTGACTAAGGGTACCAGAAGCCGTACATAACCCCAGTTAGATGAGTTAAGTTAGATTAATCTAGTCAAATTATTATGAGCCAAATGTTACTCTCACAGAAGACGATAAACCAAGAATTGGTAGATTAAATAATGTTTAACAAATCCAAAAGAGTGGGGAATCTAGAAGGTTACAACCATTTGAAGATAACAACACTTTTATCAATGACGATTACTAACTCGTGTGATACTCAAGCCCAAGTGAAAGTGCGTGAAAAGTGTTCCTCAACCCTCATTTATTAGTGAACTAAATTACCGATGTCGTATTATTGAAGTGGGAATCAAGGAAGATGTTGGAACTCTATCATTGGAGAAGGGTTGATCGGCTCGAAGGTCTTCCCCATGGATTACCCCGTCCCCTCTTCTTCTTAGCAAGAGGGCATAAAAAGAATCAAATAAGTGGCACACTTATGCATCAAAGCACTAAGGTCTGGAAAAACAACTACATTTCAGAGAACTACTAGACACCTATGGCACACCCCACAATGATTGCTAGTAGGGCCTATTTATAGGCTGCTGGTGGCTGCTGTGCACGGTCGTGCATCCGCACATGCATGGTATTGCACGCCCGTTCTGTTGGAGATTATTCCAGAAGCTGTACTTTTTGTCGAAATCTTGGTACAAGCACGGCCATGTCTGGACTACGCATGACTGTGCATACATGTGTCCAAATAGGACCCACAACTGTTTCTAGTTGTTGTACTAGTCTTTTTTTTCTTTTCAGGTTTGCTTTTTCTGGTGTGCATGGTCATGCCCTGCATGCACAGGCGTGTTTCTTCAACTCTTTGACTTCTCTACTTTGGTAAAAGCGGACTTGAGGCGGCATGGGCGTGTCTTGATGGTGCAAAGTCATGCACGAGATAGATTTGTAGTTTTTTTCTGTTTTTCATCATTTTTTTACTTCTTTTCATTTTCAAAACCTAAAATCCTGCAGTAATGAAAAAGGAACAATTTAGGTAGTGTTTCTCATAATACCTTCAAAAATACATAAAAATG
Organism: Scalesia atractyloides; assembly: GCA_947069175.1. Lineage (NCBI taxonomy): Eukaryota > Viridiplantae > Streptophyta > Magnoliopsida > Asterales > Asteraceae > Scalesia > Scalesia atractyloides. Next base: position 89,823,764 of record CAMTDV010000028.1, on the reverse strand, counting down.
GGGTAAATATGCATATAAAAAGTGTATGAATTATGGCACATCAATAGTCTTGTATTCATTATTTAGCGTTTGTATGTACGGGTTTTGTACATTTCGTTTTTAACTTGCAAAATGTGGTAAGTTATCATGATGCCCCACATGTTTTGAGGGTAGGCGACATATGCGTCATTTGGATCTATACTATAACCACGCACATATCATGAAACTTATATTAATAATTACTCTTAATAACGCAACATATATAAATAATTATACACAAAATTATGTAATGTATATAAATAATTGTGCAACATACGTAAATAATAGTGCATCTTCTCTTTACAACAAGAACAATTGTGTAAATAAATTACACATAACTACACTACACATTCAAGATCTTCATTTTCTTTATAAAAGGATTATAAAGTACCACTATATTCAATTTAAAGATGATAAAATGGTTACTGTCATGAATAAATCAACATACATTCTCATATTACACAAAAGTCTCTTGATAGAAGTGCACATGTAAAAAATACAAAAACAAATCCCTGACCTAATTTTGTTCTATTAAAGTCTTTGTGTTTGTTTAGAATGTATTTACTTATGAAAAAAAACATTTAATATAATGACCCGTTACCTCTTAATTATATAAAATTTATATAAGTAAAAAATATTATGAAACTATATTTAAATAATAAAAATCAATAGTGAACACTAATTTCCTTTTTATTCTTTCAACCATTTGTAACTTCTTATCATATATGATTTTGTCATAATAAAAGTCAATAATGAACACTAATTTCCTTTTAAATTCAGAAAACTTGTCAAGTTACATCAAAACAGAAGGTAGCCGGGCAACAAGCTGCGCCGCAAATCCTTTCTGAATTGCAAACCCTAACCTTCCAAATTCAAACCCTTGCCCCCTTGGGGTTGAACAATTGCTGTAGACGACCCGTTGAACCCTCGTCAAGAAGTGGATAGCTTCTGGCGCTAGGGAGCCAAAAGTATCAAAGGCAAAAGGGACAAACACATGCTGGTTCTTTGCGTAAGCTTTAGCGTGCTTATCCACTTTCTTTGATTTTGCCTTTTGTCACACCCCCGACCCGCAGCGGAATAAGAGTCGGGGCATAATTGGGTTATCACCAAAGCTCATGATGTTTACTAATATGTTTCATATTTATTAAATCCAAATTACATTTCAATGTTCCAAGTCAAATTCATACAATACAAGGAAAGGAAAAATTAACTAAATCAAATCCATAATCTAAACTGGTTTATTCTTCTAAGCCGCCCTATATGTTTCTTGCTTCAACTTGATCACCTGTATCATGTGTAAAAATGGGAAAATTTTGGGTCAACAAAAGTTGACGAGTGAACCTTGTTAAAAACATTTGTTATCGATTCATTATTGTAATTAATTTAGGAAAATTGTGCAATAATCATATATGAACAAATGTATGTAAACATAACGATCACAAACCACCTTGCTTAAGCATGAAATAAGAATGACAATGTATATGTTGGCAACGTCCCGTTCACGCTCATAGGTATGGGGAACAGACGGCCTATGCTAATGTATGTGAGATCAAGGCTCAATCAAACGGAGCCGATCTTATGTTGGCAACGCCTGGTTCACGCTCATAGGTAATGGGGAACAGCTCACGCTCATAGGTAATGGGGAGCGGCGGCATATGAAATGTATGTACTGAAATGATAAAATAAATATAAACTTCAACCACACAAACAATGGATACACATTGATTACACATTTGATCATGAACATGATAGATGCACAAATGTTTAATTATAATAAATAAATACGACACATGATACACCCCAAAATGTGATTAAAACGGGGAATTGGTAGAGATTCACTCACATTGGGTGCGTTTGTTTGAAGATGTTGAATGCGCACGAGTTTAGGGGATTGATCGACGAAAGATAACTAACCAAATAAATAACGAAAAGGTACGGTAAGTATGTGGATTTTATTAACTATTTTAATAGGATTTTTGGGTATAATTTTGTGAGTTTAAGGCTACTTTCTAACTTTGAAAACGTTATTTTTAAGTATTTTTAATTGATTTTTAAATTAAATAAATAAATAAAAATAAATAAAAAAAATGTTGACTTTGACCGTTGACCGAGACTGTTGACCGTTGACCGTTGACCGGTTCGGTCAGTTCTGTTGTTGCACTGAGTGAGGTTCGAACCGGTGACCTCCCGTACGCGTGCACGCAGCTCTACCAACTGAGCTACGTGTCTAACCCGAAATAATTCTGTTTTTAATTATACTTATATACTATTTAGTTTACTCCGAAAATCATTTATTTTTAAAAAGATTTTAAACGTATCGGACCGGTGCTGACCACAGGTCTCGAACCCGGGACCTGTGAGTTAGCGTACACACAGTCCACCGCTGGACTGTGTGTCTAACCTGGTTTATTAACTCGGTTTTTATTATACTTAACATGGTTTGTGAGTTAACCCGGTTCAGTTAAAAAGAATTTTTTTTTTATTTCGAGAGAGTAAAGCTGGGACAGGATTCGAACTCGCGTCGCATGTGTGTTTGTTGCACACAGTCCACCGCTGGACTGTGTGTCTAACCCGTTTATGAAACTGATTTTAATTACTCTTATGTTATAACCCGACTTCGTCTTCTCCGTTAAACTTTACCCAGAAGCAAAGTCCGACTGATTGGACTGATTTATGCCTAATCTGGTTTTTAAACTTTATAAGTAATTTAAAGGTAAGGAATGGAGAGAGTTTGGGGAAGAGATGTACCGATCAGTGTTGTTCACAGAATTCCGGCAGAGGTCCGTCGGTTCTGAAAGTGAACTCCGGCTGTCGAAATCAATTAACAATTCTGTTCGATCATTTATGAAGTTGAGGTACTTAATCAAAGTTTAACAGAAGTTTGAAAGCTCATACCAGTTATCGGTGTGTTTCCGAAAGTTTCAGAAATTTTCCGGCGAAGGTAGGAATTTCGACACACGTTGACTGGGATTGATTCTGATGGTGGAGTTGTGTTAGTGACAGATTAATCAAATGATTGAAACAGAAAGAGTCGAAAGAATTACCGTGTGGATGTGAGACTCGGTTTTCCGGCGATTTGCAGGTATTTTCCGGCGAGTGAATTTTTGTCAAGAAAGGATGCGATTTTGAGCGAAAAGGCTACCAATGGATTGTGGGTGAATTTATAGGGAAGAATCGAGATGTATAGAGTCGGATTTCAGTCTCAATTCAAGGTCAGCCGTTCTCCGGCGGTTACGACTGATGTCGCGGGTTCAGACGTCGGTTATAACCGTCGTCAAAGTAAATTCTTCGGTTAAATTGGACGAAAACGTTAATTGTCGGCGAAGTCGTCGGGATTTCCGACGACTGCTAATTGGGCGCGATTTTGACTGGATTTGACTTCCGTGTTTTATTATTTGAATTAACTGATTTGATATGATAACAAATAACTAAAGTGGCGGAGTGGTTGATGGTGTGAAGGTTAAGGCTTTGGGGATTTCCGGCTGACCCGGGTTCGACTCCCGGCAGCCGGTTTTCCTTTTTAATTAATTTATTTTTATTTTTTTTTCAATTATAACTTCTATCATCTAATTTGTTTATTAATTTTGTATCGTTTAAAATTAAAATAAGTCATAAATAGACAACAAAAATTTAAAACTGATTGTTCGGTTATTAAACGAAGCGGGTTTCGAAAACCCGTTTTTCGACGGATGTTACAGTATCCCCTACTTTTAGAAATTTCGTCCCGAAATTTAAGTAGTGGTAGTTACAGGAAAAAGATGTGGGTATTTCTCGCGCATTGAGTCTTCACGTTCCCAAGTAAACTCAGGTCCTTGTTTCGACTCCCAGCGTACCCTGACAATTGGGATGCGGCTTCTTCTTAAACGTTTTTCCCCGAAGTCCATAATTTCTACTGGTCTTTCAATGAAATGCATAGATTCATCGACTTGAATGTCTTCTAGCGGAATATGGAGATTTTCATCGGCGAGGCACTTCTCAAGTTCGATACGTGGAATGTGGGATGAATTTTGTTGAGTTCCTCCGGTAAGTCAAGCTTGTAGGCTACAGGTCCTACCCTTTCGAGTATTTTGAAAGGACCTACGTAACGTGGTGCTAGCTTGCCTTTTTGGCCAAAATGAACTACTCCCTTCCACGGCGATACTTTTAAAAGTACCTGGTCGCCAACGTTAAACTCTAAGGGCTTTCGTCGCTTGTCAGCATAGCTCTTTTGACGACTTTGTGCCGCTAAAAGGTTGTTTCGGATTTGATGAATCTTGTCGGTTGTTTCTTGTATTAATTCTGGACCGGTGATTTGAGCTTCTCCAATTTCGTGCCAACATATAGGTGATCGGCACTTACGACCATATAATGCTTCGAAAGGTGCCATGCCAATACTTGGATGAAAGCTGTTGTTGTACGAAAATTCAACTAATGGTAGGTGAGCATCCCAATTCCCTTTGAAGTCTATGACACATGCCCGAAGCATGTCTTCAAGAGTTTGAATGGTGCGTTCAGATTGACCATCAGTTTGGGGATGATAAGCGGTGCTGAGATCTAATCGTGTACCCAAAGCGGCTTGTACAGCTTGCCATGTTCGTGAAGTGAAACGACCATCACGATCTGATATAATGCTTAACGGTACACCATGACGGCTTACGATCTCACTGATGTAGATACGAGCTAGTTTCTCATTTTTGAAGTCTTCGCGAATCGGAATGAAGTGAGCTGATTTGTAAGACGATCAATGATTACCCATATAGTGTCGTACCCACCAGGAGTGCGAGGTAACCCGGTAATGAAGTCCATGGTTATGTTTTCCCACTTCCATACAGGTATTTCAGGTTGGACCAGAAGTCCTGAGGGTCGTTGGTGTTCAGCTTTCACTTTTGAACAGGTAAGGCACTTGGAAACAAAAACAGCAATATCCTTCTTCATGCCAGGCCACCAGTAGGTGTATCGAAGGTCCTGATACATCTTGTCGGCTCCTGGGTGTACGGAGTATCGTGTTTTGTGCGCCTCTTTCATAAGGGTATCGCGAAGGTTGTTGTGATCAGGAATCCATATGCGATCTAGGTAATACAGGATGCCGTCAGATTTTGTTTCGAGTTTGAGTTCTGCTCCGCAAGATAACTCATTGCGTATGTCGTATTCTGTTATGGAAACATGTTGACTTCTCGGATTTGGTCTTTGATGTTGGACATGATTTGCGAACATAGGAGACGAATGGAGTTCGCATAACCCTTTCGACTAAGTGCATCGGCCACCACATTTGCTTTGCCAGGATGATACCGAATATCACAGTCGTAGTCATTAAGAATTTCAACCCATCTTCGTTGCCTCATATTCAGCTCCTTTTGGTTAAAGATATGCTGGAGGCTCTTGTGGTCAGTGTAAATTTCACACTTGGTACCATAGAGGTAATGTCTCCATATCTTAAGAGCGAACACAACGGCTCCAAGTTCTAGGTCGTGAGTAGTGTAGTTCTTCTCATGAGTTTTAAGCTGCCTAGAAGCATAGGCTATCACTTTTCCCCTTTGCATTAAAACACAGCCTAATCCCTGTCCTGATGCGTCGCAATAAACTACAAAGTCATCGCAACCTTCGGGAAGTGTGAGTATAGGTGCGTCACAAAGCTTTTGCTTAAGGGTTTGGAAGGCTTCTTCTTGTTTAGGTCCCCATGCGAAGGGTTTTCCTTTATGTGTCAAAGCCGTGAGTGGTACAGCGATACGAGAGAAATTTGATATGAAACGACGATAGTAACCAGCCAAACCAAGGAAAGATCTTACTTCGGTTGGGTACGTGGCGCTTGCCATTCTTGTACTGCTTTGATCTTTGCGGGGTCGACATGAATTCCCTTGTCATTGACGACATGACCAAGGAACTGTACTTCTTTTAACCAAAATTCGCATTTGAAGAATTTAGCGTAAAGCTTTTCGGTTCTCAAGAGTGTGAGGATGAGTCGAAGGTGACATTCATGATCAGTCTTAGACTTTGAGTAAATGAGAATATCGTCGATGAAGACTATAACAAAGCGATCAAGATAAGGTTTGCAAACTCTGTTCATTAGGTCCATGAAGACGGCTGGAGCGTTGGTTAGACCAAATGGCATAACCATGAATTCATAGTGGCCATAACGAGTTCGGAAGGCGGTCTTTGGGACGTCTTCTTCATGTACTCTGAGTTGGTGATAGCCGGAACGAAGGTCGATCTTTGAAAAACAAGTGGCACCCTGGAGTTGGTCTAGGAGATCATCGATGCGAGGTAAAGGATAGCGATTTTTGACCGTTAATTTGTTGAGTTCCCTGTAATCGATACACATGCGAAACGTCCCATCTTTCTTCTTTACAAACCGAACATGTGCACCCCAAGGCGATGAGCTAGGACTATGAATCCCTTGTCGGTCAGTTCTTGCAACTGACTGGCCAGCTCTTGCATCTCGGATGGGGCTAACCTATAAGGAGATTTCGCGACGGGTGTAACGCCAGGTATAAGATCGATGCGGAATTCGACTTCTCTCTTGGGAGGAAGTCCTGAGATGTCGTCGGGGAAAACTTGCGGGAATTCTTTACTACAGGTATGTCTTCGAGTTTCTTCTCTTTATTTCCCTTCTTGACCACGTGAGTTAGAAATGCTACGTAATTCTTGCGGAGATATTTTCGGGCTTGAAGACAGGACATCAGCTTGAGTCCTTTCGAAGAGGTTTCTCCAAAGATTCGTAGAGTTTGACCGTCTGCAAGAGGAATGCGAATGAACTTCTCACGGCATACTACTTCAGCTGATGTTGGCTGAGCCAGTCCATGCCGATTATAATGTCAAAACTTCCCAACTTCATAGGAATGAGTCAACAGGAAAATCGTGATCGTTTAGAGTAAGGGTACAGTTTCGGATAATGGAATTTAATAGGACCGGTTTTTCGTCAGCAACTTCTACCGTTATGGATTCCATAAGTTTATCACGAGTTTGGTTGAGGAGAGGTTCAAATTCTAAGGACACAAAACTCTTATCCGCCCAGTATCAAATAACACGGATGCATAACTACCATTGACGAGAAACGTACCGTTAACCACGTTGTTGTCGGCCCTAGCTTGGTTGGCGTTGATGTTGAATGCTCTTCCTCTAGGCAGGTGGAGGAGCTTGGTTAGCTTGATTCACCGGATTTGCTTGAGCTTGAGCATGTATGATGTTCACCAAGCGTGGACACGTGTTTCTAAAGTGGTTTGGGTCTCCACAATTGTAGCAAGCCCGCATGGGTTGCATCATGGGGTAGTTGGGTTGATAGTAGGTTTGGGTTGTATGTTGTGTAGGTGGTGGTAGTAGGGGTTGTTGGGTTTGACCCATTATTTGATGGTGGGTTTGAGTTGTGGGTTGGTTGCGGTTCATTCGTTGCAGTGAGCGGCAGGCTTGGATGGTGTGACCTGTACGGCCAAGCCGGTGCAATATTGACAGGGGTATTCGGGGGAGTGATGGTATTGACAACGGGTGCACTTTGGGTAAGGGCCAGAGTATTGCCTTTTGTATGGAGCGGGTGAAGGAGCAACTTGTGTGATGGGCGCAGCAGAGATTGGGGAGTTTGTTTGGGTGACAGCAAAATTTCTGGCATTTCGTTTCCTCTTGTTTGAAAATTTTGAGGAGGAGGTGGAATGGTTGGAAGTTTGGCCCTCAACGGGGGCTTTCTTTTTCTCCTCTTTGAACTTACCGTTTCTGATGCGGTTCTCGGTAAGTTCAGTGGCTAATTCCATAGCAGCTTCGAGGGTTGTAGGCAAAGTGCTGAGGACTGAATCTTGAATCTTCGAGGGGAGGCCTCGAATATAGTGTTCAACCAAACGGTATACTGGGGTGAACAAGTTAGGAACCATCTGGTTCAGCTCCAGGAATCTTTTGTTGTAGGAAGCATGATCCCCTTCCTTTTGCTTCAGCGAGTGGAATTCGTCTTCCAATTCTTGAGTTCGCTTCTTGGGCAGAAGCGTTTTGTCATCATTTCCCTTAACTCTTCCCAGGTTAAGTCCATAGCGTCTTCAACTCCTCTTTTACCCTTCTCGGTGTTCCACCAGGTCAGGGCTACCCCAAATAATCTCCCGGTTGCATAACGTACCTTGCGATCCTCAGGACAATCGCAATTTAGGAAGGTGTTTTCCATTTCCTCAAACCAGTGGAGGAGGGCGGTGACACCTTCGGTCCCTTCGAACTTTGGGGGATCGCAAGACTTGAAGTGCTTGTAGGAGCACTTCTTGGAGGAAAGGTTATCGATGTTTTGATCCTCTTGATTGGGTGGGTTGACATGATTCGCGGTGAGAGCTTGCTGGACTTGAATTACAATATCAGGAAGTACCGCGGCCATTTGTTTCGCAATCTGAGTGGCCAAACGTTCGTTTGACCTTCCTGACTTTCGTCCTCCACGTAGCTGCCTAGCCGACATCTACAGGAACATACATAGGAAGATTGTGAGTTTATGGAATCTTTTTAGGTGTCATGTGTCTTAAAGAAAATGAAAATAACATAAATATCAATAATGCAACTACATCCATAGGATGTCTTGGGTTTGCTCATGTTGGGCCTCAAATGTCCCCCATACCTTCACCTGTATAGTCATGTGGGCCCCCATGACTATTGGCTTGGTAGGATTCACATTAGTATTGGCGATTTAACACTCGCATGACCCGAATGAAAACCACAAAATATGTTTACGAGATGTATGGTCGGAATGTGTCCAGGTGTGGACACAATGACAACTCAAAGTGGGATTAGCTCACACGACGTTTGGTATAGCATGCTTTGGCCTAATAGGTACTTCGTACTCTCATCGTTAGTCCCCAGGTAGGCAAACTGATCCTTTATTTTGGATTTATACGAATGCCAAGCCTAGACAGGACGTTCCGACTACCGGTACTTGTACCCTTCCAGTTACTACATGCCCGTCATGAGAACTCACTTTGATGAGATTTGAAAATACAAAAATCATTGTAAAAGCAATCATGAAAATGATGTGATGTGTGCTTTCATGGATATGATATGTTATGAGAATATGATTCATGATAAGCATTATATGATAATATATACTTATGAACATGCTTGCATAACATTGAATGTAACAATAAACATAAAGCATATAAACATCATGAATTTTGCATGTAACACACAAAAATTTAAAATTTCTAAGCAACTATAGTATAGGCTCTAAGGGTCTAATAACCTATCCTATATCCCTATAGTCATGGCTCTGATACCAATCTGTCACACCCCGACCCGCAGCGGAATAAGAGTCGGGGCATAATTGGGATTATCACCAAAGCTCATGATGTTTACTAATATGTTTCATATTTATTAAATCCAAATTACATTTCAATGTTCCAAGTCAAATTCATACAATACAAGGAAAGGAAAAATTAACTAAATCAAATCCATAATCTAAACTGGTTTATTCTTCTAAGCCGCCCTATATGTTTCTTGCTTCAACTTGATCACCTGTATCATGTGTAAAAATGGGAAAATTTTGGGTCAACAAAAGTTGGCGAGTGAACCTTGTTAAAAAATTTGTTATCGATTCATTATTGTAATTAATTTAGGAAAATTGTGCAATAATCATATATGAACAAATGTATGTAAACATAACGATCACAAACCACCTTGCTTAAGCATGAAATAAGAATGACAATGTATATGTTGGCAACGTCCCGTTCACGCTCATAGGTAATGGGGAACGGACGGCCTATGCTAATGTATGTGAGATCAAGGCTCAATCAAACGGAGCCGATCTTATGTTGGCAACGCCTGGTTCACGCTCATAGGTAATGGGGAACAGCTCACGCTCATAGGTAATGGGGAGCGGCGGCCTATGAAATGTATGTACTGAAATGATAAAATAAATCTAAACTTCAACCACACAAACAATGGATACACATTGATTACACATTTGATCATGAACATGATGGATGCACAAATGTTTAATTATAATAAATAATACGACACATGATACACCCCAAAATGTGATTAAAACGGGGAATTGGTAGAGATTCACTCACATTGGGTGCGTTTGTTTGAAGATGTTGAATGCGCACGAGTTTGGGGATTGATCGAGGAGAGATAACTAACCAAATAAATAACGAAAAGGTACGGTAAGTATGTGGATTTTATTAACTATTTTAATAGGATTTTTGGGTTAATTTTGTGAGTTTAAGGCTACTTTCTAACTTTGAAAACGTTATTTTTAAGTATTTTTAATTGATTTTTAAATTAAAAAAAAAAAAAAAATGTTGACTTTGACCGTTGACCGAGACTGTACGTTAACCGTTGAACCGGTTCGGTCAGTTCTGTTGTTGCATTGAGTGAGGTTCGAACCGGTGACCTCCCGTACGCGTGCACGCAGCTCTACCAACTGAGCTACGTGTCTAACCCGAAATAATTCTGTTTTTAATTATACTTATATACTATTTAGTTTACTCCGAAAATCATTTATTTTTAAAAAGATTTTAAACGTATCGGACCGGTGTTGACCACAGGTCTCGAACCCGGGACCTGTGAGTTAGCGTACACACAGTCCACCGCTGGACTGTGTGTCTAACCTGGTTATTAACTCGGTTTTTATTATACTTAACATGGTTTGTGAGTTAACCCGGTTCAGTTTAAAAGAAATTTTTTTTTTTTTCGAGAGAGTAAAGCTGGGACAGGATTCGAACTCGCGTCGCATGTGTGTTTGTTGCACACAGTCCACCGCTGGACTGTGTGTCTAACCCGTTTATGAAACTGATTTTAATTACTCTTATGTTATAACCCGACTTCGTCTTCTCCGTTAAACTTTACCCAGAAGCAAAGTCCGACTGATTGGACTGATTTATGCCTAATCTGGTTTTTAAACTTTATAAGTAATTTAAAGGTAACGAATGGAGAGAGTTTGGGGGAAGAGATGTACCGATCAGTGTTGTTCACAGAATTCCGGCAGAGGTCCGTCGGTTCTGAAAGGAACTCCGGCTGTCGAAATCAATTAACAATTCTGTTAGATTATTTATGAAGTTGAGGTACTTAATCAAATAACAGAAGTTTGAAAGCTCATACCAGTTATCGGTGTGTTTCCGAAAGTTTCAGAAATTTTCCGGCAAGGTAGGAATTTCGACACACGTTGACTGGGATTGATTCTGAGGTTGAGTTGTGTTAGTGACAGATTAATCAAATGATTGAAACAGAAAGAGTCGAAAGAATTACCGTGTGGATGTGAGACTCGGTTTTCCGGCGATTTGCAGGTATTTTCCGGCGAGTGAATTTTCGTCGAGAAAGGATGCGATTTTGAGCGAAAAGGCTACCAGTGGATTGTGGGTGAATTTATAGGGAAGAATCGAGATGTATAGAGTCGGATTTCAGTCTCAATTCAAGGTCAGCCGTTCTCCGGCGGTTACGACTGATGTCGCGGGTTCAGACGTCGGTTAGAACCGTCGTCAAAGTAAATTCTTCGGTTAAATTGGACGAAAACGTTAATTATCGACGAAGTCGTCGGGATTTCCGACGACTGCTAATTGGGCGCGATTTTGACTGGATTTGACTTCCGTGTTTTATTATTTGAATTAACTGATTTGATATGATAACAAATAACTAAAGTGGCGGAGTGGTTGATGGTGTGAAGGTTAAGGCTTTGGGGATTTCCGGCTGACCCAGGTTCGACTCCCGGCAGCCGGTTTTCCTTTTTAATTAATTTATTTTTATTTTTTTTCAATTATAATTTATATCATCTAATTTGTTTATTAATTTTGTATCGTTTAAAATTAAAATAAGTCATAAATAGACAACAAAAATTTAAAACTGATTGTTCGGTTATTAAACGAAGCGGGTTTCGAAAACCCGTTTTTCGACGGATGTTACACCTTTCTTGCCGCTTGGTCCAGCTACAAACCCGTTTTCCCTTAAACCAACCAAAGGGGAAGCCCCCGTGAGGTCTACACAAGCATGTTTCCCCCCAGCCCAGCCAAAGACGAGCAGATCCGCTGGTCGCAGAGTAGATTCCCTTCCATAGGGTCCGTGAGGAAATTCACAGGGGCCTCTTTCTTAGCCGAAATCTCGCTCTTCTTAAGATGTCCCACAAAGCATCACGCACCCAGTCGTGCCGATATATGAACCCAGGGAGCTCTTTACAGTGAACTGCATGCTCCCCATATTTATCCATACAAGCTTTACGACATATCAAGCAAATTTCATCTTCCGGGTACATAGGGATCATCAACCGGTATTTGAGAATGGCTCTATATTCTACTGCAGACATACATTGTCCCAACCCCTCAATTGGTATAACGGTCAAAAATTCCTGAGCATGGGACCTTTCAGGCACTCAAACACCGCCTTTGACGGAATGACAAATTAAAAGCTTCTCCCAGACTTTGAGCGATTTTGCTAAACAGAGCATTCGCCAAAGTTTTTTGTGGCTTCGAGGGGGCGGTGTCCTTATTAGAAAAACCGCCAATATCCAAGTCTGGGAGAGAGACATTTAAGCGTTCAAGCGCCTGCTGATAGTCCGGGTCAAGCCCGACGACCTCACAGTTTCGAAGGTTATGATCCTGTAGTTCCCAAGACTGAGCTCTAGACGCCACAAAGGCATAAGCCCCAACATCTCGAGCTGAGAAGAGGCCCAAACCACCTAGACGCATTGGCAAAGATGCCAGACGCCACTGGAGGTCACCAAAGAAGGGGCTGCCACCCACTACTATGTCTTCTATAGCCTCTCTAAGGCCATCATCAAACCGAGATACCGCATCCTCCATAAAATGCGGTTGACATGTCCGTAACCCAAAAAGTAACTTAGCGACCCCCATGCACGACCTTAGCAGAAGGAGTTCACATTGGGGAACTCTCAGGCAGGGTAAGAGTTTCATGAGGTCAACCGCCCCCGAGGCTCGCCGCCCTGCCAACTCCTCAATAAAGCTAGGAGCCCGACTAACAGCTCCACCAAGGAGCTTAATCCCCTTCTTTGATCTACCGATCCCTCTCGGGAAAAGCCCATCTTGAACTTCCGCCCGTCGCATGTCGGCTAAAAAACCTCTGTTTTCTTAATGTTGAGATAAAGCCCTAGAGATGGCCCCTCCTCGTTGATGATGTCTAAGGCCTTAGCAACCTTAGAGGCGTTGCCGATAATCGTCCCATCATCCAAGTACCAAGCATGAAACGAGAGTTTACAGCGGTCCTGAACCCGGAGAATAAGGGGATGTAAGGCAAGGGCAAAGAGAAGGGGCCCCAAGGGATCTCCTTGTTGAACTCCGGTAGTAGCCCCAATACACTCGTTACCAACATACAACCTAGCAGGCTGGGCGTAAAGAAATTGGACGCACCGATATATTGACAGGCAACGCTGATGAACCTCGTGCAGAAAAGCTGTGCGGTCGACCGTGTTGAAATCATTGGAGAAATATACAGTAAGCAAGGCTAAGGAACCATCTGCATGAAATGAGTTGAGAAACCTGTTTGCACTGTGAAGCACCGCCTCTGCCCCATTTGGCACCCCCACCCCAAATTGATAGTCACCCAAGTACTGGGTCATTTCTTTCCCGACCTTCTTCATCGCCACCTTTGAAACCAACCTTCGCCAAATACCCCCCACAGCAATAGGTCGAATTCCTTTATCAGGCTTCAATAAGGGGGTGAGGGGGCCGAGGCAACAAACTCAGCAAGCACCTTAGGGCAGGATCCCCCAAGCCATAAGTTAACAACTTCAGTACTGCTCGTAAGCAAACCTGAGGAAGTCACCGAGCCCTCGCCACCAATAGCATCTAGCAGGTGTTGGGCCCGTATCCCGTCTCTGCCACATGACGTCCCTTTAGGAAAGGATCGAATACATTTGAGTACACACTCCCCATCAACAACAAGAGTGGGTTGGGCCAAAGGGTTGGAAGGCAAGGACGGTGACGGCACTACTGGGTGTTTATCAATAAGAGCTTTCAATGTCGAATCACCTAGAGGGGCAACTCCACTAGAGCATAGCACCATTTGTAACTTCTTATCATATATGATTTTGTCACATCACTTTAACCAATGAATAAATAAGATCACGTTCTACATTTTTATAAAATAACATTTTGTACTTATTCTAATTCGTTTAATCTAGGTTACTTGGTTAACCAATCCAAATATGGTATCACTAAAAATTAATTTAAAAATACTTCATATCTATATTTATATATACGATAAAAAGACATAAATTATCTGTCAAGTGGAAAGACACTGTGATGGGGTGTGAATAATTTGTTGGTTTATGGGTTTTGTTCGTTTGTCACGTGTCACATGTCATTGTGCATTTCGCTTTTTTTTTATCTACTTTTAGCCTCTGTCTAGTTTAGTGGAAAATATAAGGCTTTTTATGTGGGGTTGAAAGAAAACTTCGAATTTAGCAAGTGAAAATGACACATCTGGGTTCGAATGCGACAATGGCATGAGATTAGAATTAAGATTCTTTTGATAATAGCCAGATGTTAGATGGTCCGAATCTGATAACCCATAATGAAATCAATCCTTTTTACTTTTATGTATTTAAATATGGGGTTATTGGATTTTATCACCCTTCTCCCCCTCAATTATTGGTCATTGACCGCTGTCACTCTCATCTAATACTTTGACGCCCGACAACCCTAACTTAATATTTGGGTTTTTGTGTAACCCTGGAGTTAACCAGGCTGCTGATTATTTTTCTAGGGTTCTGATGATGTCATTGTTGTGATTATAGTGATGACCGGTTCTGATGAGTTATGATGGAAGAGACGACGACGGTGGTATGGTCTGAGGAAAAATTTAAAAAGGTATTTTATATTTTTGCTTGTTTTATTTGAACAATATTTTCTTTACACTTAATACCACCTAAGCGTACTATACATAATTATGCACTATGTTACTATACTGATGTTGCCTTGTCAATCCAAGTATGCGACCCATATTTTGACACGAGCAGGTTTACTTGAGTCAGAATCGGGCCCTACTCCGCTTGCCACACATGATATTCTGACCTTCGAGGGGCCTTTTTTTCGGATCCAACCCTATATCGGTCCCTGGTTGGTATCCAGTATTTGACAATTACTAGACCAGATTTGTCTTCTCTTGTTTATCAGGTTAGTCAATTTCTTTATGCCACTAGTGATCATTTTTATCTAGTGAAACGGATTATATGCTATGTTAAAGGCACGTTCTCTTTTGGTCTTATGTTTGTTGCCCACATACAATTTTTATATTGAGTTATTTTGATGTGGATTGGACTCGTCTTAAAAATCGTCTTTTGCCCATGTACAATTTTTATATTGAGTTATTTTGATGTGGATTAGACTCATCTTGAAAATCGTCATGGCTATTCCATTTTTCTTGGTGGTAATTTGGTTTCATGAAGTGAAAAGAAACAACCCATTATGTCTAGGTCAAGTTGTGAATTTGAATATCGGGTCATGGCAAACACTGCACAAGAATCAAGACTTAATCTTGAATTAAGAGATAAAGATAAAAAGGGTTATAGATAATTCTTGGTTAATTCTTTTAGGATAATTGTTAAAGTAAATTAGATAGATTTATTTAGTTGATTATTTATTTAATTAAATAAAGTTTGAGCCGAGTTAGTACTAGAACAAGTTTAGTATAAATAGATGGTTAGGGTTATTGTATTATTGTGCCCTCATTATTCAATAATAATAAAGAGTCGAACAATTTGTTCAATCTCGTGTTTTTTGTGTTCGATCAAAAGCCCGATTTCCAACAATAAATTGTTTGGATTAACCCATCTTCATTGAGAACTCCATGCTTACCTCTTGACCGCCTGACTCTCTTGTGTGATAATCAAAGTGCCTCCATTCATTACTTAGAATCCAGTGTCACATAAGAAAGCTAACCACATATGGCCTTGACTATCACTTCATTAGAGAACTTGTTGCGTCTGGCAAACTTTGCACTTAAGTTAATTTCAACCTAGCTTCAGAGCTTCAGTTGGCAGACATTTTCGCTAAAAGCCTTCTGCGTGTTGATTTTAAACACTTTTTTGCTTGAGGAGGAATATTATATCATCATGCACTATATTAGGAGTTTATTTGTATATATCTTTATGTTTGTTATTCTCTAATTCTTATTTAATATATACATATATGATTTCCTAATCCCTCTACGTGTACTTTGTGAGTGGGTGGGGGGGGGGGGGGGGTCATTACGTAAGTCCACACTCATGGGAGCACCAAGCTAACCCTGCGTGAGTGCTTTGTGAGCAATGGAAGCGAAAGGGTGATCACGATCATGTAAGGTAAGAATTGGAACATTGGGGATGTTTAACTGTTACGATTATAGAAAGAAACAATGTTTTAAAAAAAAACTTTACGTATAAATACAACTAAAAGTCATTTTTTATACACGAAAATGCCAAAACAAACCTTAATTTTTAAAGCAAAAATCTTTACCATCATCATCTTTCAAAGAATGAATTAATCTTCATCATTTCATGATCATCCAAGGTCGATGAGAGTTTCCATCAACACTTGTAAGTGTGGAACAAATATTACAACAAGCTCAAAGCTCATGTCCAAGAACTAGAAAAACTTATTTAAACCAAGACCCCGTGAAGCTACAAATGGTCTATTGGTACATGTCTATTTTTTGATAACTCTATATATATTAATGAAATGTTTAGGCGTCGTTGCGCCGACAACTGTTCCTATGAATAGTTAACGATTTGGAGAGATAGGTGTCATGGCTCCAATTAAAGTATGATGTGAGAGGTAGATAAGGTTTTACCCTTTACATAAGTGCACATCCTCAATGCTATAAATGATGTGTGATAAAAATCTTCGTGGGTCAACATATACAAATTCTATAATGGTGTGTGTGTAAATAACCTCTTTGACCAAAGATATTTGCAAAAACCAACTTGGAATGACATTTAACAACTATATGAGGTGCTTGAAGCCAAACATGGATTTTCCAGGTCGTTTGGTAGCATCAATCATACTCATTGAGAGTGGTATCACTGCCTTAATGCCTAAAGAAGCCAGTGCATGCGGATGATCATCCACACCCATCCATACTTGAGATTGTGGCCTCACACGATCTATGGATTTAGCATGCATTCTTTAGAATTGCTAGTGCCAACAATGTTATCAGTGTTCTGGATCAGTCGCCTACTTGTAAGGACATCATAGATGGAACTACGCCAATGTCTTCATTTTATGTCAGAAGAGTGGAGTACAAGCACATGTATTATCTTGCCGATATAACATGTCCTGAATATACTATAATTGTCAAATTGTTTACATGCCCACACGATGAAAAATGAAATAATTCAAAGAAGCGCATGAAGTGGCTAGAAAAGATATCAAACTAGCATTTGGTCTCCAAAACAACATTGGCATAACGTGCAAAATCCAGCAAGGGTTTGGACGCCAAATAAAATTAGGAGCGTAATGTAAGCTTCTATAATTTTATATAAATATGTTTTGGAGGATGAAGGGCATGTGATTTGCCGGACTATGAAGATGTTCATTCCACATTTGAAGAGATCCATGACCAACAAATTAACACTCGGGAGCTATGCTATCAAGAAACGTATAACAACCTTCAGACGGGATTGGTTGGACATGTTTATGAGCTTGGTTTACATGATAAAAATGACGATGAGAACTAGTTTTTTTGAATTTGAAGTTATTTCTTTTATGTAGATGATTTATTATTATCACTCTTTATAATTATTATTTCACAACTATAATATATTAAAATATATAATCTTTTAATAATTATAAAATTAAAAAAAATGTATTCACACTCACTAGATATAATATATGTTTTGTGAGTGTGAGAGGCAAAGCAATACTTCTTCTACTGTCTATAATCTACATGCCACCTATGTGATTTAAAGTCACAATCATAATGATTATGTATAACACATGTGCTAATAGTGAAGAAGAAGTAGTAGATATCATGTGGGTTTAGACATCATGGCTTTGAGTCAAGGTATATTAATAAAATGGCTCCATAATTGTTGGTTTGGTTCTGGGCCACGCATCTACTGGTGGATGTTGGTTCATATTATATATTTTTTTGTTTTATTCAAGTAAAAAGGTATAAGAATTTGGATTTAACATGACAAGGACTAAAGGCGTTATGGTTTATCTTGTAGTGCGGTTTATTTGATAGTGGAAATCAAATCAGTAACTTTTAAAAAAAGAAAAAACAAAAGCATAATATGTGGTTACCACAAGATAATCATGGATTTGTATACAATCGTCACAAATTACAAAATAAGTCACTGTTCCAACTGTTATATTTTTCTGATGATCGTTAATGTCATGAATCATTAGGGGCGGATCTACCTTTTGAGATGCAGGTTCACGCGAACTCACTCGGTTTCGAATTTTTAGTAGGGAGTCTGTACAAAAAATATGCATGAACCATAAATATTATATGACATGAACCCATACTTATGATTGATGAACGGCTTGTTGGTTAAGGCATGATACTTCTAAACAATGGGTTCCTGTTTTGATCCTTTCCATAGGCGGTTTTTTTGGGTGAAATGGACTATGTTTAGCTTAAACCCTTTTTTAATGCTAAAATCTAGGGTTTAATATACCATAACTATCCATTTGCAATCAACTTTCAATTTGTTAATTTTCTAACAGTTAATGTGAATTGTGAATTTGCTAATGCTAATGGAATTGTGAATTTCTTAAAATGGCGATGAAGATTAGGGTTAGGAAAAGAACAAGATAATTTAATAAGAGATTGGTTAATTTTAATAAATCTGGAAAAAAAAAAAAGAGACTTAAAGTTATGATGAGTCAAGATCTTGGTTGAATCAATCAGTAGATATACTCACAGAAGCAAATGAAGTGTGTTCATGAACAAAAAAGTTTCTGATGTCTAAATATTTTATAGTTTTTCATATACATACACACATATATTAATATTTAACAGGTTCTTTTATTGCATAGGATTGTTCTTGTAATAATGAGTAAGGCCACAATTTAGTACAGAGATTGATAAGTTGCTAACTTTTGGTTTTTTTTTTTTAAACTTGTCTTGATGCTGTTTTGGGGTTGTGTTTTATAAGTTTGTATTTTTAGTTTATGCAGTTCCAGGTCTTTATGATGCAGATTGGGATGAACAGGACTACAGGTTGCTGAAGAGCGCTTAAGGAAACAACACAAGATCAAATGGTACGTTTCTTAATCTTTATAAATTGTAGAAAATGTATGTTTTTGTGTGCAGTGATTTATGCTTCAATATGTGGTCATATTAGATTCATTAATTTGGATATATTTTCAGTTCAAATACCCGATTAACCCGAAACAATGATAATAATTAAATAGGCTAACCCCACTTTGAGTGGTCATTGTGTCTAAACCTGGACACCCTCCTAACATACATCTCGCAATCATATTTCATGGTTTTCATTCGGGTGATGCGAGTGTTAAACCGCCAACACCAATGTGAATCCTACTAAGCCAATAGTCATGGGGGCCCACATGACTATACAGGCGATGGTATGGGGGACATTGGAGGCCCAAACATGAGCAAACCCAAGACATCCTATGGATGTAGTTGCATTATTGATGATTATGTTATTTTTTTTAAATTCTTTTAACGACACATGACACCTAAAAACTTCTTAAACTCACAATCTTCCTATGTATGTTCATGTAGATGTCGGCTAGGCAACTACGTGGAGGTAGAAAGTCAGGAAGATCAAACGAACGCTTGGCCACCCAAATTGCAAAACAAATGGCCCGCAGTGCTTTCTGACATCATAATTCAAGTCCAACAAGCTCTCACCGCGAATCCCATCAACCCTTCCAATCAAGAAGACCAGAACGTCGACAACCCTCCCTCCAAAAAGTGCTCCTACAAACACTTCAAATCTTGCGATCCCCCAAAAATTGAAGGGACCAAAGGTGTTACTGCTCTCCTCCACTGGTTTGAAGAAATGGAGAACACCTTCCTCAATTGCGATTGTCCCGAGGATCGCAAGGTACGTTACGCAACTGGGAGACTGTTTGGGGTAGCCCTTACCTGGTGAACACAGAAAAGGGTAAGCGAGGAGTCGAAGATGCCATGGCCTTAACGTGGGAAGAGTTAAGTGAAATCATGACAAGACGCTTCTGTCCAAGAAGCGAAATCAAAAAGTTGGAAGATGAATTCCACTCGTTAAAACAAAAGGAAGGAGATCATACTTCCTACAACAAAAGATTTCTCGAGCTGAATCAGATGATCCCTAATTTGTTCACCCCCGTGTACCGCTTGGTTGAACACTACATTCGAGGCCTCCCCTGGAAAATTCAAGACTCGGTTCTAAGCACTTCGCCTGCAACATTTGAAGCCACAATGGAACTAGCTACCGAACTTACCAAGAATCGCATCCGAAACGGCAAATTCAAGGATGAGAAAAAGAAAGCCCCCATTGAGGCCCAAACTCCCAACCATTCCATCTCCTCCTCGAAGTTTGCTGGGAAGAGGAAACGAAACAGCAGAAATTTTGCCGTCACACACACAAACCCTCTTATCACTGCCGCACCAATAACTCAAATTGCTCCCTCAGCTGCACCGTTCAAAAAGCCATACACCGGCCCATACCCAAAATGCAACCGTTGTCAATACCATCACCTCCTCGAAACTCCTTGCCAACATTGCACCAGCTGTGGCCGTGCGGGTCACACTATTCAAACTTGTCGCACGCTTCAGCGAATGAACCGCAATCAACCCTCAACCCTCAACCCAAACCCACCATCAGATAGTGGGTCAAGCCCAACAACCTTTACTTCTACCACCCACGCAACACATAGCTCAACCTTACTACCAACCCAACTACCCCATGATGCAACCTATACGAGCTTGTTACAACTGTGGAGACCCAAACCACTTCAGGAACACATGTCCCCGTTTGGTAAACATCATCCATGCCCAAGGTCAAGCGAATCCGGTAAACCAAGCTAACCAAGCTCCTCCACCTGCTAGAGGAAGAGCTTTCAACATCAATGCCAACCAAGCTAGAGCTGACAACAACGTGGTTAACGGTACGTTTCTCATCAATGGTAGTTATGCATCCATGTTATTCGATACTGGCGCGGATAAGAGTTTTGTGTCTTTAGATTTTTGAACCCATCCTCAACCAAACTCGTGATAATCTCATGGAATCTCTAACGGTTGAAGTTGCTGACGGAAAGCCTGTTTCATTAAATTCTATCATACGAAATTGTACACTCACTCTAAACGATCACGATTTTCCAGTTGACCTCATTCCTATGAAGTTGGGAAGTTTCGATATTATAATCGGCATGGACTGGCTCAGCCAGCATCATGCTGAAGTAGTATGCCGCGAAAACTTCATTCGCATTCCTCTTACAGACGGTCAGACCCTACGTATCTTTGGAGAAACCCCTTCGAAAGGACTCAAATTAATGTCCTGTCTTCAAGCCCGAAAATATCTCCGCAAGAACTATGTCGCATTCCTAACTCACGTCGTCAAGAAGGGAAACAAGGAGAAGAAACTCGAAGATATACCAGTAGTGAAAGAATTCCCACAAGTCTTTCCCGACGACATCTCAGGACTCCCTCCTGTGAGAGAAGTCGAATTCCGCATCGATCTTGTACCTGGCGCTACACCAGTCGCAAAATCTCCTTATAGGCTAGCCCCATCCGAAATGCAAGAGCTGGCCAGTCAACTGCAAGAACTGACTGACAAAGGATTCATACGTCCTAGCTCCTCGCCTTGGGGTGCGCCTGTTCTTTTTGTGAAGAAGAAAGATGGAACGTTTCGCATGTGTATCGACTACAGAGAACTTAACAAGTTAACGGTCAAGAACCGCTACCCATTACCTCGCATCGATGACCTCCTAGACCAACTTCAAGGCGCCACCTGTTTTTCAAAAATCTACCTTCGTTCTGGTTATCATCTGTCACACCCCGACCCGCAGCGGAATAAAAGTCGGGGCATAATTGGGTTATCACCAAAGCTCATGATATTTACTAATATGTTTCATATTTATTAAAGTCAAAATTACATTCCAAATAATCCAAACATGTCCATACAATACAAAGAAAATAACCAAACAAAATAATTCCAAGCTCTAAATCATTTTATTCTTCTAGTCCAATCCTATGTGTTTCTGGCTGCAGCGGGTTCACCTGTATCATGTGTAAAAATGGGGGTTTTGGGGTCAACATAAGTTGGCAAGTGAACCTTGTTAGATAAACATTTATTATTGATTTACTTGTTAGTTTATCAATGAAAAATTGTGCATAATCATAAATGAGCAAATGTAAATAATCAAGCAGTAGCAATAGCAATCACAACTATAACATACAATAACATATGATAGCATACATTAACATACCAACATCATACGATAAATAACATGAATGAAACTGTGCGATCAAGGCTTAATCAAACGGAGCCGATCGTACTGCATGTACTGAAAATGATAAATGTCTGTGCGATCAAGGCTCAATCAAACGGAGCCGATCGTATGTTGGCACGCCAGGTTCACGCTCATAATGTAATGGGGAACTTGCTCAACGCTCATAATGTAATGGGGAGCGGCGGCCTATGAAATTGCATGTACTGAAAATAATAAATTGAATCTAACAATAACCACACAAACAGTTGAAACAAGCTGAATACACATGTTCATGATATGGTGTATGCACAATGATTTAAATATAATATATAGCAAGACACATGATACACCCCAAAACGTGATTAAAAGGGGGAATTTGTAAAGATTCACTCACATTGGGTGCGTTTGATTGGAGATGGTGAGATGCGCACGAGTTGGAAGAGCTAAACAACGAGAATTAATTAACCTAAATAATAACGGAAAATATAGTAAATGAGTGGATTTTATTAATAATTTTAATAAGATTTTTAGATATATTTTTGTGAGTTTAAGGCTATTTCCTATCTTTAAAAACATTATTTTTAAGTATTTTTAATTGATTTTTAAATTAAATTAAATAATAAAAAAATATAAAATATGTTGACTTTTTGCGACCGTTGAACGTTTGACTTGTTGACTTGTTGACCGGTTTATTGTGTAAATTCATGCGCTGGGTGAGGCTCGAACTCGTGACCTCCCGTACGCGTGAACGCAGCTCTACCAACTGAGCTACGTGTCTAACCCGAAATAATTATGTTTTTAATTATACTTATATATTAATTCAGCTTATTCAAAATTCTTTTATTTTCAAAAACATTTTAAATCATCGAACCGGTGCCATGTACAGGTCTCGAACCCGGGACCTGTGCTTTAACACTACACACAGTCCACCGCTGGACTGTGTGTCTAACTTGGTTATTATACAGATTTTTATTATACTTAACAACTAACGTGGTTTATCCGGTTCAGTTTTAAACAAAAAGGCATTTTATTACATAGAGGGTGCGTGTATCAGGGATCGAACTCGGGACGTATGCGTGTTTTTGTTCGCACACAGTCCACCGCTGGACTGTGTGTCTAACCCGTTCAAAATACCAATTTTAATTATTCTTATATTGTTAGCGCAGTTCATCTTCTTCGTTGGTTTTTTACAGACCGCAGATTACACCATTATATCTTGTTAATTCGATTGTTAAACATTGCACAGACAAATATGAGATAGCAGAGATGATAATTAGAAGTAAACATACCGGTGAACGACTTATTACAGAATTCCGGCAAGGCGTCGGCCCCTGTTTTTATGAATTTCAACTGAGCAAATCAATTAATCGTTTTGATTAGCTAATCATGGAATTGAAGTGCTAAACAAACGTTAACAGTGTGTTCGAAGGTCCTTACCGTTTCACAGACGAAAATAAAGATTTCCAGAAATTTTCCGGCGAACTGGAATTATCCGATAACGGCGTCTGAATTCGATTTCAAGTGAAAGGTTTTAGTTAGAAATAGCTTAACAATTGTTAGACTACGATGGTATTGAAGGACTTACCGTTTTGATGAAGAATACGGTTTTCCGGCGAACTTGCAGAAATTTCCGGCGAATAAAATAAACTTCTCCGGTGGACTGTAAAGTGTGCGGAAATGTAATTGGAGGTTTGTGGAATGTTTCTGAGTCGCGAAGGAGTACAAAGATGGAAGTAAAACTGGAATTGAAGATTTTCGGTTATAAAAACCGATCCACTTCTAGAATTTAAGTTCATTCAAGGCAACTTGATTAAAAACGTCGGTATATCGGTTATACTCATTGAACCGTGAGTATTCAGATCGCCTTTGCGCGTTTAATAACCGATTTCAGTTACAATTGGCGTAACCGATTTATTTACATTCGTCTATAAGATTATTTGTTTCCTATAGATGACAGAAAACAAACAAGTGGCGGAGTGGTTAAGCGTGTGAGTGATAAGTCTTTGGAGTTACAACCTGGCTGACCCGGGTTCGAGTCCCGGCAGCCCCATTTTATTTTTAATTGTTTTATTTATACTTTTTATCAATTATAACTTTTATGGTTTAGTTTGTTTATTAATTATGTATCATTAAAAATTAAAATAAGCATAAATAGGCAACGAACATTTATAACTTGATATTCGATTACAAAATGGAGCGGGTTTGGTAAAACCCGTTTTCGACAAATGTTACATCATCAACTCAGATACATGAAGAAGACGTCCCAAAGACCGCCTTCCGAACTCGTTATGGTCATTACGAATTCATGGTCATGCCGTTTGGTTTAACCAACGCCCCAGCTGTCTTCATGGATCTAATGAATAGGGTATGCAAACCCTACCTCGACCGCTTTGTCATAGTCTTCATCGACGATATTCTTATCTACTCCAAGTCTAAATCCGATCACGAGCGACACCTTCGACTCATCCTTACACTCTTAAGGACCAAAAAGCTCTACGCAAAGTTCTCAAAATGTGAATTCTGGTTAGGAGAAGTACAATTCTCGGACATGTCGTCAATAACAAAGGAATTCACGTTGATCCTTAAAAAATCAAGGCAGTGGAGGAATGGCAAGCGCCACGTACCCCTACCGAAGTTAGGTCATTTCTTGGTTTGGCTGGTTACTATCGACGCTTCATCGCCAATTTTTCCCGTATTGCTGTACCACTCACGGCCTTGACTCATAAAGGAAAACCCTTCATATGGGGACCTAAGCAGGAAGAGGCCTTCCAAACTCTAAAGCAAAAACTTTGTGACGCACCTATCCTCACACTCCCTGAGGGTTGTGATGACTTCGTGGTTTATTGCGACGCGTCAGGGCAAGGACTAGGATGTGTACTGATGCAAAGAGGAAAAGTGATAGCCTATGCTTCTAGGCAACTCAAAGTTCATGAAAAGAATTACACCACCCACGACCTGGAACTTGGAGCCGTTGTGTTCGCTCTCAAGATATGGAGACATTACCTCTACGGTACCAAGTGTGAAATATACAATGACCACAAGAGCCTCCAACATATCTTCAATCAAAAGGAGTTGAATATGAGGCAACGAAGATGGGTCGAACTTCTTAACGACTACGACTGTGAAATTCGGTATCATCCTGGCAAGGCAAACGTGGTGGCCGATGCGCTCAGTCGAAAAGGTTATGCGAACTCCATTCGTCTTCTATGTTCGCAATCATAACCGACATCAAAGATCGAATCCGAGCAGCTCAACATGTTTCTGTAACCGAAAATGACGTTCGCGATGAGCTGTCATGTGGAGCTGACCTAAAAATCGAAACCAAATCCGACGGTATTCTATACTATTTAAATCGCATATGGATTCCCGATCGCGACAACCTTCGTGATTTCCTCATGAATGAGGCGCACAAAACACGATACTCTGTACACCCGGGGGCCGACAAGATGATCATCCACACCCATCCATACTTGAGATTGTGGCCTCACACGATCTATGGATTTAGCATGCATTCTTTAGAATTGCTAGTGCCAACAATGTTATCAGTGTTCTGGATCAGTCGCCTACTTGTAAGGACATCATAGATGGAACTACGCCAATGTCTTCATTTTATGTCAGAAGAGTGGAGTACAAGCACATGTATTATCTTGCTGATATAATATGTCCTGAATATACTATAATTGTCAAATCGTTTACATGCCCACACGAAGAAAAATGAAATAATTCAAAGAAGCGCATGAAGTGGCTAGAAAAGATATCAAACTAGCATTTGGTCTCCAAAACAACATTGGCATAACGTGCAAAATCCAGCAAGGGTTTGGACGCCAAATAAAATTAGGAGCGTAATGTAAGCTTCCATAAATTTATATAAATATGTTTTGGAGGATGAAGGGCATGTGATTTGCCGGACTATGAAGATGTTCATTCCACATTTGAAGAGATCCATGACCAACAAATTAACACTCGGGAGCTATGCTATCAAGAAACGTATAACAACCTTCAGACGGGATTGGTTGGATATGTTTATGAGCTTGGTTTACATGATAAAATGACGATGAGAACTAGTTTTTTGAATTTGAAGTTATTTCTTTTATGTAGATGATTTATTATTATCACTCTTTATAATTATTATTTCACAATATAGTATATTAAAATATATAATCTTTTAATAATTATAAAATTAAAAAAAATGTATTCACACTCACACTCACACTCACTAGATATAATATATGTTTTATGAGTGTGAGAGGCAAAGCAATACTTCTTCTACTGTCTACAATCTACATGCCACCTATGTGATTTAAAGTCACAATCATAATGATTATGTATAACACATGTGCTAATAGTGAAGAAGAAGTAGTAGATATCATGTGGGTTTAGACATCATGGCTTTGAGTCAAGGTATATTAATAAAATGGCTCCATAATTGTTGGTTTGGTTCTGGGCCACGCATCTACTGGTGATGTTGGTTCATATTATATATTTTTTTGTTTTATTCAAGTAAAAAGGTATAAGAATTTGGATTTAACATGACAAGGACTAAAGGCGTTATGGTTTATCTTGTAGTGCGGTTTATTTGATAGTGGAAATCAAATCAGTAACTTTTAAAAAAAGAAAAAACAAAAGCATAATATGTGGTTACCACAAGATAATCATGGATTTGTATACAATCGTCACAAATTACAAAATAAGTCACTGTTCCAACTGTTATATTTTTCTGATGATCGTTAATGTCATGGATCATTAGGGGCGGATCTACCTTTTGAGATGCAGGTTCACGCGAACTCACTCGGTTTCGAAATTTTAGTAGGGAGTCTGTACAAAAAATATGCATGAACCCGTAAATATTATATGACATGAACCCATACTTATGATTGATGAACGGCTTGTTGGTTAAGGCATGATACTTCTAAACAATGGGTTCCTGTTTTGATCCTTTCCATAGGCGGTTTTTTTGGGTAAAATGGACTATGTTTAGCTTAAACCCTTTTTAATGCTAAAATCTAGGGTTTAATATACCATAACTATCCATTTGCAATCAACTTTCAATTTGTTAATTTTCTAACAGTTAATGTGAATTGTGAATTTGCTAATGCTAATGGAATTGTGAATTTCTTAAAATGGCGATGAAGATTAGGGTTAGGAAAAGAACAAGATAATTTAATAAGAGATTGGTTAATTTTAATAAATCTGGAAAAAAAAAAAGAGACTTAAAGTTATGATGAGTCAAGATCTTGGTTGAATCAATCAGTAGATGTACTCACAGAAGCAAATGAAGTGTGTTCATGAACAAAAAAGTTTCTGATGTCTAAATATTTTATAGTTTTTCATATACATACACACATATATTAATATTTAACAGGTTCTTTTATTGCATAGGATTGTTCTTGTAATAATGAGTAAGGCCACAATTTAGTACAGAGATTGATAAGTTGCTAACTTTTGGTTTTTTTTTTTTTTAAAACTTGTCTTGATGCTGTTTTGGGGTTGTGTTTTATAAGTTTGTATTTTTAGTTTATGCAGTTCCAGGTCTTTATGATGCAGATTGGGATGAACAGGACTACAGGTTGCTGAAGAGCGCTTAAGGAAACAACACAAGATCAAATGGTACGTTTCTTAATCTTTATAAATTGTAGAAAATGTATGTTTTTGTGTGCAGTGATTTATGCTTCAATATGTGGTCATATTAGATTCATTAATTTGGATATATTTTCAGTTCAGATACCCGATTAACCCGAAACAATGATAATAATTAAATAGGCAAACTTCAAATATATGTAGTGATGTCTTATTTGCGAGAATTTGACCTGGCCCAACCTTAACATTTTAACGTTTGGTTGTAAGAAATTTGACCACTGAAAAAATTGAACCCATTGATAAAAAAATCTTGGATCCGCCACTGTGGATCATGACTAATTATTTATATGCTAGTGAATTTCGTCGGAAATTCATAGGAGATGGTCTCTTCCGACAATTTTCATCAAACCTTAAAAAATAAACGAATGGTCAGAAGTTTCTCACGAATCCTTTTGTCTTTCGTCATAAAATAGTCGAAATTCCAACCAAATTTATTGGTCAGAAAATATGGTAGGAAAATTGGCAGTTTTTGAACTTAAATTGCATCCATAAAAGCATACAAATTTACAGTATTTATCGATATTTTCTATATTTTATGCTCCAAAAGAAATTATTGAGTTTCTAATTCTTTTTAATAGAAAATGGTTAGAGGATAGTGGGGCCTTTTCCTTTGTCCATTGTAGTTCGTCCTTGTGATACCAGTCACCTCTTCGTTATGGGTGCAGCACTTCAATGGGTTGATGGTCCTTCACCACCACAAAGTCCGAATGTCATTGTTCTAATGTGAGTGCTCTTATCCAGAAATCTATGGGAGAAGCAATGTCAATGTAATACATGTGTATGAGAGTAGGGATGTTCTTCGGGTTTTTTAATTTCGGGTCGGGTTTTCAAAGCTAAATATATATAACCGGATAACCAACCCTTTCTAGGTTCGGGTTCTTCGGTGTTCGGGTTAAATGGTTCGGGTTTTATCGGGTCGGGTTAGATCGGGTTTTGGGTTAGAAAATCGGCTATTATTCTTTCCGTTTAGAAGGGTTTGTCTGGCTATATTTGGGTTGCAAAAGGGATATACAATGTAGACTTAGATTTGTTGAATACTTGATATACACATAACACATCAAAACATGCCATTATATATATATTAATTTAAACTTTTAAGAATATATGGATGAAATAGGAAATGATTATGAAGTGAAAAAATTTTACGTAGAAAGTAGAGGGGAATCAAGGAAACGATAAATTGGAAAATCACATTTTAATTCTATGTTTGAATTCCTCGGGTTATTCAGGTGAACCCGAAACATAGAATTCTAATCCAAACACCGACCCAATAAACTATAGTCGGGTTCGGGTATAGCCTTTTATCGGGTTCGGGTTAGGGTTAATCGGGTAAGCTAGTTTTTCGGATCGGATCATCTCGGGTCGGGTTCGGTTTTCGGTTAAAAAGAACACCCCTATATGAGAGCATTGCTATTAAGACGGCCAGTTCAACTATTAAGGTTGATGGCCCAGTGGGAGAAGCAAAGCTTCTAAGAGCACTTAAATTGGGAAGTCGTAAGTCTCACAAGAAAAAGTAAAAAATAAAAAATTAGCCTGTTAAAAAAAAAAAAAGACGACCAGTTCAACCAGTGGACGAGTAAAATGATCGGTTTGTTAACCAGATCGCTATTTAGAAACTTCCTATTCCATATTAGAACCGTAAAAGAATTTAACCGTAGTCTAGAAAACTCGGATTCTAATATATCATAGGAACATTGAATAAAGATTCATATGCAATAGTCGAGTTATAATCATAGTCTTAATGTTTGATAACAAAAGTAAACAACAAATCATGTTTTAATTACTTAATTTTCATCATCATCATCATCATATCTTTCATCAAGATTTTTAGCGCAACTTAAAAATCAGGCAATGGAATTTTATAAACTCACATCAAACATGGAGTACAACTTATACAAGTAATCAAGAAACCAATATCTATTGTTGCACATTCGATAAGAATAAACAAATCACTTTTTTGTATGAGAAAACAATGCTTGTGTTATTATTTTATTTTGCAGTTTGTTTTTATACAACAATGCAATGTCTAAACTCTAAACTGATGAAATTAATAGACTGAAAAACAACAGCAAGGATAAGTTGGCAGAGTTTTGTTTCTTTGTTTCTTCAAGTATAAAAAACATTTATATGCATATGGATAGATTCAAGAAATTGCATTTATTAATTGGTTTATGAAATAAATAAGCGAGGGACAGGTCATCAATTATTATTATTATTATTATTATTATTATTATTATTATTATTAATAAACGAACATAATTTGGACACGGGTGGGAGCTTTTTCATTTAGATGTGGTTTTGGTGGAAAAAACATCTTCTATTTTGATATTATTAAGATTTTAGTTACTGCTAACTAGGGATGGGTATTTGGTACTCGGATATGGGTACGGTACCCACTTTTTTGGCATTTTCAGTACAAAATCATTACTTTGAAATACGGATTTCGTGGTCGGGATTTCTGATAATGTCGATTAATCAGTTCAAATTCTTTTATATGAGATTGTACTAAAATGTGAAAGAATCTAATGAATTTAGGGCCCCAGTAGTGTGTGATGTTTGTATAATTTCATTTTTAATTTTGGGTCATGTGTACATACATATACTTTATACCTATACATACTCTGTTAGATATTGATGGAAGAGACACCAAAGGTGAAGACTCAGAGATTGCAGAGGGAGTTAATGGCGGCAGCGGCTGAGAAGCTGTTGCTGCTGATCGTATAATTGTTTTGGTTAAGAATGTTTGCTCTTCATCGGAGGCTAGGTTTCATCGATTCCACACGAATGCTTAGACTAGGATTCCCACGGGTTTAGGGCTCTTGGAATCTTACTGGATTTGCAAAACTAACAACGTTGTTAGCCTCGTCATAGGAAGGGGGTTCCTATTACCATCCTCCAACTTGAAAATAAGTATCTAGTTTTCTGAGTATAAGAGAATAGATGAAAGCGAGTGTGAGCGTTGGGAAGGCGTTAATACCTAGGGAGGATGCTCATCCATATCCTTGTAGTCATCCAAGTGGTAACAATTAGTGGTGACCCCAAAGAGTCTGACCTAGTGGGACCCGCTCTTCCATGGAGGTGTCTCCTCATACATAGACGTTCCTGATTTGGCATTGTGGTCCCGGGTATACCATATGCGTAAGTGGTGATCCCCAAGTGACTTGTCGCCCAAGATGTGTAGGGGTGCCCCAGATCTGCTTAGGATTTAGGTCCATATCTCTTCAAGTACTATCTTTATATTGCATCACACACTCACGAGTCGTTCGTGGGCTATATAAGAGAATAAGAGATCACTTCACTAATAGCTTGAATCAAGTTGGGGCAAGCCAAGTCCAAGCTCAAACACATTTATAATAATTCAATAAGTATGTCTAAACTCAAACTTCATACATTTGTCTAGACTCTTGTCTTGGTGAGTATACAAGTTTTTACTGATATTTAACTTGTTTTTTACAACCATGTGTGTATAAATAATATTATGTAATGTTTATGCACAATAAATATGAATCAAAGCAACACAAGAAACACAACAAAAAGCCAATAAAACAGGCATACTGCAAATTGCAAGATCATCTTTTAAAAAAATATCAAGTATGTTGGAAAATTGATAAGCTTTTTAAAACCAACAATCTACCAATAGAGACAATATAACTACACCATCCCTGCATCCTAATTATATATAATGTCATCAAATGTGTCCAAAAACTCATGTTTTCCTTCCAGCAACACTCTTGTCAATCTACTAGATCCTATTTTCATCGACCAAAATCGGGGATATGACTGGTGCAGATCTTGACATTGGTGATTCGGAATCTTATTATTAGTTCGATATTCAAAAATCCTCATGAACTCCAGATGACTCTCCCATTGGTTTACTAGTGTTCACTCTTTGATAAAACAATAAATACGCTGCCGATGTTCTGATGTCGCCTTCACTTACAGGTGTCACGTGAGCATCATCGAAATGATACCATCTATCTTCTTCAACCAACTGCACAAAGTAGTAAAAAAATAAACATATTTGTATTATACCATCAAAATATTAAGGGTAAAATGCCATTTGCGTCCCTGAGGTTTGGCCAGTTTTGCGACTTTCGTTCAAAGGTTTGTTTTTCTGCATCTGGATCCAAAAGGTTTAAAATTTTGCCGTTTTCATCCGGCTCGTTAACTCCATCTACTTTTCTCCGTTTAGTCAACTCAGAGGTATTTGTCTTTCTTGTTAAAGGAAAATTTGGTCTTTTTCACTTTATGTGCAAGTATTCAAAAAAAGACGAAAATACACTTAAGTTAACAAAAAATGAAAATACCCCTACCTTAACCAGGAAAAATGGATGGGAGTTAACGAATATGGCATTTTACAAATTAATATAAATACGTGGCAGGCCGGGCAGTGTCATTTACCTTTGCATATGCAGAGTAATGGCCGCCACCAAGTCCCCCATAATGATTGCTAATAGCGTACAGTTCATAAGCACTAGATCCGCCCGACGGATCTTTACTTTTAACGTATTTGCTTAAATCAAGATTATGAATCGGAAAATTCACGAACGTGTCAAGTTTGTTCTTCAAAAACCGGCTGTACGAGAATCGTTTAAGATGGAAGACGATAATATCCGGAAGCTTCCACAAATCCAATTTCTTAGTCGCTTGACGATGTTCCTTACAGCCAGGGCAATACCTACATCGATTGATATTAACACACACTAATAACTAACTAATTACCGAAAATCCAGTGTCCGAAATTCAAACAAATTATCGTGAATTCACCGTACCACATATCTTCAGGTCCTAGAGGCTCCTCCTTCAAGAACGCATCTAAACAAGAAAATAACGAGATCGATTCTTGTTTCGTTTTCTTAACCGTAAGCCCGGGTTTGTGCACCACAGGAAGATCCTTAAGGTAGCTTGCATCGTATGACTCATGCTCCTTGTCGGTCCAATCCAGTATAACCTTAACGATTTTACTAGGTTTTATAACTGACTCTTTTGAAATTGGTTTGCAACTCATACCCCTATCATCTGTTATACATAAACGAAACGATAATTCCGCTTCTTCTGAATCTTTACCCGCAAAACAGTCACCGATTACATCCATCTGACAATCACTGGTGGATTCTTCTAAAACCGAGCCATTTGCTTTTATACCCTCGCTCTTGTTTGACGAAAAAGTTTTTCGTTTCAACGGGCCCAGAACTCTGGCAACCGCTAAGTCGATACTAGTCCCATTTGTTGCATCTTCTAAATAGGTAACCAACGGTGTCAAGAATCTCTTTCTTTCACCTAGCTTCACACTGTCAAAAACAGTTGGAACAGCTGTTACTCGTTACAAACAGCTGTGAAAAGCTTAAAGTCGAAATAAAAAGTAAAATGCCATTTTTGTTCCTGAGGTTTGGCCAGACTTTCGTTCAAAGGCTTGTTTTTCCACATCTGGGTCCAAAAGGTTGAAATCTTGCATTTTCATCCGACTCGTTAACTCCGTCCGTTTTTCTCCGTTAAGTCGGGTATTTTCCTCTTTTTTATTTAGTAAGGGTATTTTGAATACTTGTACATTATGCTAAATGCTTGTACATAAAGTGAAAAAGACAGAATTGTCCTTTAAGTTAACAAAATAGATAAAAATGCCCCCGACTTAACGAATAAAAATGTATGAAGTTAACAAGCCGAACGAAAATGGCATGATTTTAAACCTTTTGGAGCCAGATGAGGAAAAACAAACCTTTGGACGAAAGTCGCAAAACTTGACCAAACCTCAGGGACGAAAATGGCATTTAACTCCGAAATATATATGAAACATAGTAACTTACTTTTCAAGATATCGGTGGCAAATCTCTAGCAAGGGAAGTTCGGCTTGTTTTTTCGAAAGTCTATAGGCTACAATGCATTCATCGTCTTTGATCGAGGGCAATGATTCCCCGTTATCCAAGTAACGATATATCTTGTGTTCATGAACCTTAACATCCCATGAAAACAGTTGAGATGACAACACGCAATACGAGGTAGATTAAAAAATTAAGAGAAAGAATAAATTTACCTCCGCAATAATCAAGGTTTCGTCACTTTCTAAGCAACATGCAGTACCCAAAGCCTGAAAGAGGTCCTTATAGTAACCGTATTTCGACACGTTAATGGTAAATGGCATGGGTAAGCTACTTCCATCAGCGCAGAATACGGTAATTGTCATTGAACGTGTAGTGGTTGAAGGTAGTGGTAATGATAAGTACATGAACGGGTCAAAGGTGATCGAGATTTTGCTACAAACTGGACAAACCAGCGTTGACTTGTATTGACCCTAAAGGTTAGAACCATCAGATTCATCCCGTAAGTAAAGAACAGTAATAATATGAACAGTTAAATTATAAGTGAACAAAAATGTCACCTGGCAAACATCCACTACAATCGAATCGTTTCGAGCTTTATGGTATCTCCAAAATTCACTTGCAACTTCCTCATCAGGGCGACCATCATAATCCTTTGTTTCAATATATGGTTTTTGCTTAACGCGATTTAGATCTTCATGCAAACCGTCCAATAAGAAGGCCAATAGTTCCTAAAAAAATACATTCATAAAAAACTCAAAATATAAAAAACAATGAATGAAGTGCCATTTTCATCCCTGAGGTTTGGCCAGTTTTGCAACTTTCGTCCAAAGGTTTGTTTTTCTGCATCTGGATCCAAAAGGTTTGAAATCTTGCTATTTTCATCCAGCTATTTAACTCCATCCATTTTTCTCCGTTAAGGTATTTCGGTCTTTTTGTTAACTTAAAGGGCAATTCGGTCTTTTTACATAAAGTAAAAAAGATCAGATTGCCCTTTAAGTTAGTAAAAATGACATACCTCTGAATCAACAGAGAAAAATGAATGGAGTTAACGAGCTGGACGAAAATGGCAAGATTTCAAACCTTTTGGATCCAGATGATGAGAAACAACCTTTGGACGAAAGTCGCAAAACTGCCCAAACCTCAGGAACGAAATGGCATTTACTAAAAAAATCAGAAAGACACTTGAAAAGCTTAAGCATTAATTACTTGAGAGTCATGCTGATTATAACCACTAAACTGAGGAGCAAAACGAGCAAGTTTTCCTTTAAAAGCGCGAGGAGCAACAGCCGTACGACCAGAAGACCAAAGTTTCCTCAACAACTCACCAAATGCAACCGCAAGTTCACCCTGAAGAAAGCACATATCAAAACTCTACTTCCAAAACGCAGAAGAAAACGTATTATCTTGCACTAAACATTCAAACTAGCCACATACATGCATTCCTAAAGGATTCTGCTTGTTAATCTCATCACTATAGTCCTGCAAAAAGTAGTCCACAAAAGGCGGCGTATGAACTAAACATTGAAGTGCGCTATTCATGAAACAAGTGTTTCCCAAATTCTGCAATCCCGCTAATCCTCTATCTCGTTGGGGAGCACTTCTCACGAAATCACGTGCATCTTCCATATCCGTAGAAACCGAGCCGAAAGTAGATCCCTGATACAAGCTAGAACCATAATCCGGTCCATAACCATTTGACAAACTTGGACCACCGGCTATTGTGCGAGATAATCTCGGTGGTTCCATAGAAACCAACACCAACTGATTTCCCGTTGAATCCATGTTAGACCTAGATATAAATCCGTCAGGTTGAAGATCTAAAAAAAATCTGCAGAAAGAACTGAATCAGCAATAGAAACCTATCTGTTAGCGCATATGAATTATCATAACAAGAATAAGACAAACTCACAGATTGATCCATCTGCAGATTGGATTCCTCAAGAGTTTGATTCGATCTAGCCAAAACCGTTTGCTTGCAATCATTAAAATAATCCCAGAGGCGTAGCTGTTCAAACGCAAGGAGGCAATAATGGTAATTAAGCACATATCATTACAGTTGCTCAAAATCATATAGATAATGAGGTTTAACTAACCAACCTTCTCAAGGTCTACCCTTTTGAGTGCTGATACGTGCTCGTAAAATTTCTTTAACGAGGCCTATATAACATCATACAGAGTCGGGTCAGCACACGAATGGTTAAAAACTATATGGACTAACTTCGCCTACAAGAAATCTTGATGAAAGATAAAAAAAATAATAAAACACCTTTTTACTGATATGTATGATTGTTTCACTCTTGTCTCTTGAATCAATCAATTTCAAAGCTAGAGGGTACACCTCAACCGATAACGTTTTTTGAATACCAACTGATATCATCTGCCTTGGTAAAGCCGGTCCTCCTTTGTACCTGAAAGATAAATTTAGCTTGACCAAAGTATATCTTAATACCATAACGAGTACAAGTAAAAGAGTGAATACAAGTTTTCGAAAATATAAAAACTAATGTACCATCCATGAAGCTTTTCCCAAACTAGTTGGGGAACTAAAACATAATCAACTTGTTCGGTTAGCGTTCTATGAAGCTGTAAGTCACCCCCATCACGACCCTCTTCGTTTTTAATTATGTCTGTGTTATCGATTGGTCCGGGTCGCTCCCCTGCTTTTGTCAATGCGGAAGATTGTTTATCTATAGAAACATCTTCCATCTCATATTCACCAATTTCCTCACCAACATACTTCTGCCATTTCTTAAACCACCTGCTTAACGAAAAAACAAATTATTTTAAATATTATGATCTACTTGATTTAAAGTAACTTTGTGTTTTGGTAGTACTTCTAACATGGCATACTCATTAAGATGAAACCCGTTAACCGATTAAAAACTCATGCACTCTAATTGATGATTATTCAAATATGAAAGTTACATTACTTAAGCGTTATCCGTTTCTTGCTAACATTCTGCATTTTGTAATATAAGGTTCTATATTATTACTGCATCCATCCATCATCTTCTGTCCAAGACAAATTGTGCATTTTATAAATTAAGGTTTTATATCGATGTCTTAAAAGGTAGGCCAAGATGTGTTTAAAGCCCTCATTATAACTAACCCATAAACTATAATGGATCCATACTACAGTATTAGCAACACAAAAGCAACCAAATTAAACCATAAACCGAATCGACATAATCCGGTTGACCCGAATTGCCATTCACCAAGAATTAACATCCCAAAAGTCAAAAACTAAAAAAGACTAAACCTTTCTTATTGATAAACAAAAAAGAACATAACTAGATTACCTGGTGGAAACAACATAGTACAAGTTGCCTTCTTTCAAACAAGATTCATCCTTTTCTGTCAACTCTTTAACAATCTTGCTTCTTCCTCTGGAGTGCACGGCAAGCAAAGTGATTCGTTATCCATCATAGACCCAGAATCAGGAATCGTCATGATTTCTGCAAAACCCAATAGCAAAAGGGATTAAATCGAAAACCAAATATTGCGAAATCAAGCAAAAGCAAACGTGGGTTTGATTGAATCAAGAATCTTGGAAAAGGGGGAAAGAATTGTGTACTGTTTTAAGGTAGGGGTGGAAGCAGATCGTGAATGCAATGGAAGATGATGTTAGGAGATTTGGGGGAACCCTAGATTGCAGGGGGCTATGGCGATTCGATCTGGAAATGAAAAGTGGTGTTCTCTTGTTTGTTGATGTTGTTTTTAATTTCTGAGCCACCAAACCTTTCTTTTTTCCTTTTTATACGTCGATAATAATAATCTACCCCCTTCCTTTTCACTTGTAATCTTCATAGAGGGTTCTAGTCTTTTTTTTTCATTTTATGCTTTTTATATATATATATATTTTGGTTTTCAGAATTTATTTATTTTAGAAAATGTGTCGTGTCTCATTTTTCATGATTATCTGTATTAAATTAAATAATATATATTTACTCAATTTCTTTTATTTTATCTCGTTCTTTCAATCATAATCACTCAGGAAAAGTTTACCTACATTAAACCAAATAATATATATTTACTCAATTTTGTTATTTTATTTCATTCTCTCGCTCACAATTACTCTGGAAAAATTAATTATGTAAAAGCATTTCATATCATATTTCTCTATCTATCCCTAATTTAAATATATAATATATATATAATATATATGTGTGTGTGTGTGTGTTAGGAACTGAGTTTGATATTATGTGATTGTTTGGATGAAATCAATGTAAGAAGATAAATAATAATGAAATAGTGAAGCGGAATTGTGTAAACTTTGAATCACAACAATAGAAAGATTTTTATTGCTGTTTTATAATTATAATCATGTATCCATGCAAGCTACAAACTCTCCCTCAGCCTAAAATCACTCTAATTTATTCGTACAGAATGTGTAGAAGAAAGTGATGGATAGAACAGTATAGTCACTATTCTATTTATAGTACATTACAAACCACTGAGTATCTTTGGCTGACGTCACTAAGAAAGTGACATTTAACAAACTAACAAACTCTAACCTCTGCTAGACCTAAACACTATTACATTAAAATACAATATAAACTCTGATGATAACAACTGTTGAGATATCCTCTGTTAGGCTTCATCCTTTGTTAGTCTTCAGCAGACTTTACTTCAATAGACTTTATCTTCATCAGAGGTTCTCATCAGCAGAACTTGGCTTCCAGCAGAACTTAGCGTTAATTAGATCTTTGAACAGTCTTTAAATCCCAGCAGAGTTTGGAGTAGCAGGTCGTTATTATAAAGGATCAATGTTAGAGATTGTTTTGGCTTTTCAATCATATGTTCTTTTGTCAGGTTCAATAGATCCAATAATATATATGTATATAGAAACAGGTTCAGGAGAAAACGCCTAAAGTGTGAAAAACGGTGATTCTCAGCCACAAGATCTTTGTGATTTGTGGCTGAGATTGATGCGGTGCATTTTTGTAAATAATGAGAACTTTAAAACTACCAGGAGGGGCAATATAGGAAGATCCAAACAAGGGTGCACTGGTAATCACATGCCATCCCCCCCCCCCCCACCCCCCAATCATATTTAAACGCCAATAACTTTTCTATATGTGATTATGTTTTAAAAAAATTACACCATAAAATTTAGCGTTTTTTATCTTTCAACGAGTAACTATTGATATATTTTTTGAAAAGACATGAACTAGGTTTTTTATGGCGTTTTAAACTTTGTTTTTTTATGACGTTTTCAACTCATTGTTTTTTATGGCGTTTTCAACTAGTTTTTATGGCGTTTTCTGAACTGAGTGTTTTTATAGCATTTTCAACTGGGTTTTCATGGTTTTTTTTTAATTGGGTGTTTTATGGCGTTTTCAACTAGGTATTTTCATGACATTTTTTCTGAACTATGTGTTTTATGGCGTTTTTATTCGAACACCCAATTCATGTCAATTTTATTTCAAAAGTATAGCAACTGTATACTCGTTGGAAAGATA
This sequence comes from Scalesia atractyloides, assembly GCA_947069175.1. Classification (NCBI taxonomy): domain Eukaryota; kingdom Viridiplantae; phylum Streptophyta; class Magnoliopsida; order Asterales; family Asteraceae; genus Scalesia; species Scalesia atractyloides. Next base: position 89,784,530 of record CAMTDV010000028.1, on the reverse strand, counting down.
ATAAAACACTCAATTTTATGGTGTAATTGTTTTTAAAAAAATAATCACGTGTAAAAAAGTACGGGAGTTTAAAAAAGATGGTGGAATATGCATGTGGATGATATTTGGCATGTGAGTGGCATGTGCATTGACTTTTTGACAATATTACTCTTAGTGTAAATTAGCACAAACGCCACATGTCAACACCAAAATCTTTCTCATCGTTTTCACAGTTTTAGACGTTTTCTTCAAATACCACCCCAAATTCTGAAAACCAATATATATATATATATATATATATATATATATATATATATTATATAATATATATATATTTACATATGATAAAATTTTATAAATGTAATTAATGTATATGAGAAATGATAAGAAAGAGATTATGGAGGTGATATGTGTTCCTTTTTATTTTGGTAGTTTAAGGATATAAGTGTAATTTAACTAATAAAATCTAATTATGGAATGAATATATGCAACCGATTTTTGGAGTTATTGTAGGGATTTTCGATTTAAATAACACCCTGACTTATAAAAACACCACAACATGTATATTGAAGGCATACATCTTATAAAGAACAAAATATGACTCATAAACACCCTAACTAATAAAAACACCACATCATGTATATAGAAGACATACATCTTATAAAGAACAGAAATATAACTCATAAAAATACCCTAACTAATAAAACACTCAACATAAACACCACAACATGTATATTGAAGGCATACATCTTATAAAGAATAGAAATATAACAAAAATAACACCAAACTCATAAAAACACCACAACAGTTATATTGAAGGCACACATTTTAAAAAAACACCCTAACATTGAATATAACAGAAATAACACCCTAATATAACACCAGTCAACACTTTAATAAGAATCAAAACAGAAATAACACCTAAATATATAAAAACAGAAATAGCTCTGCATAAGTATATCAATATGGTACCATATTAAAGATAAAAAAATACTCGTTATTATGGTATAATTTTTTTTTTAAAAAGAGTTACGTATAAAAAGTTATTCATGTTTAAAAAAGAATGGACTACTTTGATGTGTATTAATGTTAGTTTCTTAATTTAAAAATATTAAATTTATATTTATACCATTAATCTAGAAAATAGTTAGTTTAATAGTCAACATTATTTACGAATTGCCATTATAATCTCAATCATTATATTAAATATCTAATGGTTTAGATTCTTTCTTATTCTTCTCACACTTTTAAATTTTCTCACAATAACCTCACCATATATATATATATATATATATATATATATATTGGTTTTCAGAATTTATTTATTTTAAAATATGTCATGTGTCTTATTTCTCATGCTTATCTGTATTAAACTAAATAATATATTTTACTCAATTTTGTTATTTTATCTATTTCTCCCGCTCACAATCACTTTGAAAAAATTAAGTATGTAAAAACATTTCATATCATATTTCTCTCTATCCCTATTTAATTAAATAATATATATATATATATATTATATATATATATATATATATATTATTTATTTATTTTGGTGTTCAGAATTTATTTATTTAAAAAAATGTCTCGTGTCTCATTTCTCATGCTTGTCTATATTAAACTAAATAATATATTTACTCAATTTTATTATTTTATCTCTTTCTTTCGCTCAGGATGACTTAGGAAAAGCTTATCTATATTAAACCAAATAATATATATTTACTTAATTTTGTTATTTTATCTCTTTCTCCCACTCACAATCATTTTGAAAAAATTAATTATGTAAAAACATGTCATATAATATTTCTCTATCTATCCCTATTTAATTAAATAATATTTTTTATTACATTTTATCTTTTTTTTTTCACTCTAAAAAAGTACAGACAATATTTATAGGGAGTGAATTGTGTGTTCATAAATTTAATGGAAACATAGCTTTCCCTCAAATTTTAAGGATAGGGTACAAGGATGGGGATCCTGATATGGAGTGAAAAAGAATGTATGTATTTTCCAGTATGTTAGAGATAAGTATGGAGATGGATAAGGGTGTCAATCGTGTCAGCTTGACGAGTTGGCTGACTAGTTGCGAATTGACGAATTGAAATGTATAACCTTAAACCAATCCATATTATTACTCTTGTCGAATATTCCAACCTTAACCTGTACACACATAAATTTGGGTCAACCCAACACAATCCGTTTAACCCGTTTTTTAAGTTAGTCATATATGTTGATGGGTTATAGGCGGGTTGTTGGGTTATAAGTAGGTTATCAATAACATTTTTAATAGATCTGTATGAGTGTGTCAAGTAGATAATTTAGTTTATCAAAACAAATATTGTTATGGCTAACCATGTAATATTTAAATCAAAGTTATAAGAACCAAGCAAGTGTATCTTCAGAAAAAAAAAAAAGGAAAAACATTATATTTTTTAAAAACACTTAAACGTGATCCAAAATTATTTATTTTATGCCGTGTTTCATGTCACCCCTAGGGATACAGGTAACAGGTAACCAAATGGGAATGCTCTTGTTTTAGCTTCCCTAAAATTGTTTCTTATTATAAGGATAAAGAATCCTAAGAGCATACAGATTGAATCATTCACCAAATTATTTAAAATACGGAGTGAATAGTGATTGATTCCATATATAGGGTTCATCCTAATGAGTCGAGGGTCTCATATGCACATCATCTTTGGGTCTTTATCAAAGAGGTATCCTTGATATTCACGTCATCTTTGGGTTTTATCAAATAGATATCCTTGAAGTCATTAATTTTAGTAAAAACTCTACTAATATTACCTTTAGTTATGCTTAATGTGAGTTCTAGATAACAACAACAACAATAATAATAATATAATAACAATAATAATGTGATGGAAATTGCAGTTGCAAGTGCAACGGTCATCGGTTTTATATTGTTGACAGGTTAAGTTTACAAGAGAAATAAGTATTGAAAAATGCGAGACAAATTTTATGCATTGGGTTGTAGTATTGGCTAAGTGAACTATACTAACCATCTCGAGATCTAATAGTTGATGAAGACTCTGATAATCACACCGACTACCCAGGGCCGGATGTACCATATAATTTGGGTAGCCTCCGCTACCCCTTGGCGCTCCGGCGGTAGTGTAAATTTTGGAAAAATTTGACCTTTTTTCGATTTCGTTACCCCTATGAAAGTTTTCTAGATCCGCCACTGCGACTACCGATGGCCACAAGAAAATGTGTAATCAACAATAATGAGGATTTCCATATTAACAAATAAAGACGATGATAATATGGTAGAAGAAACAAAGACATATAACTCAAATTGTTATGCATAAAGTACAAACCAAGAGCTGAGGTACTATACCGATAATATTGTATATATTTATATATTATGACTGTAGACCCGCATGTTAAACATTTTATTGCACCAATACTCAGTTGACTTACAATAGTCAAATGGTTTTCATTTGACTTTTGCAAGAAAAACATATCCAAAAAATAGATTGGAGACTCCAGCAGCTTATATTTCGTTGGTAATGGATCAAAATGTTTTTGACTGATGAGAAGTCACATTGCAAACGTATACGTCAATATGCATGTGCTATCCGGCACGCTTACCATTGCACGCTTTAGTACAACAAAGGTTACCCACCGCAAAGCGTGGGCATACTACACACCACTAGTTTGGTTAATAAGGGTGCACATTTTCGGGTTGAAATGCTAAACTAGTCCGGGTTCCGGTCAAAATGCTTAAAACCGTGTTGGTGGACAAATTGATTTGGGTCGGAAATGATTTAAAGGAATGGAAAACCCTAACCGATGGGGATCGAACTGAGTTGGTTTGAGTTTGGTTCTGAACCAAACTTAGTTTCTAAACAGTTTTAATAAATATAATGATTTTTTAATTAATTAAAAACTAATATACAAAAATAAACAACGTAAAATTCTTCTTTAGTTTCTTTTTGGAATTTTAAAGCAACAAAACATAAATTCATTAAAATGGTAATTTAAGGAATTACGATGCGAATACAATTTATTTTTTTTATTCAACGGCATCATCTTCGTTTAATGTTTATTGTTCGCCATAGCTATTGTTGATCATGCCCTCACTTTGGGAAGCCATTTTTTTAGAGCCTATTTTGAACGTTTTTGAATTTTGAGAGAATAAAAAGCGTTTTTGAGAGTTATAATTGAACCAATACACCCAATGCCTATTTATACCAATACATGGGAGTAAACTGGCCACGAAAAGCCAAAAAAATGACTTCCAATGGCTATATAGCCATTTTGCAACGGTCAGGTTTTTTTAACGTCATGAACCGGTTTTATAACTTGTTTCGCTAGGGTTTGACGAAACGGTCTCAATCCATTTTTTCTCTGAAATGCTAAGCGGATCCCAATCTACGGTTTTATTCGGGTTCGTAATGATTTCTCCCAAACCAGTTTCATTTTTGGTTTAGGTTGATGTAAACTTTGAATGTTGATGTAAACTTTGAAGCCATATAAGTTTAAAGGCCCTATTACCCTAAATGGTTTCTCTTCTGGAATACCCTCATAGAGGCCCATGACATTATGGGCTTTATGCAGTGAGTTGGACATTAGTATTTAGTAGACTTCAATCCACAAAACTTTCATATTTGTAAGCCCTAAAGTTCATGTTAATCAAGTACTGTTTTTTTTTAACATGGAGGAAATTCATTTCATAAATAATAATGGAAACCTGTAAGTTACTACCATGAAGTTTAATATTGTATTTTTCAGACACCATTGTAGTTAAAGCAACACACATTACTTTTTCCCATCCCATTCCATATTTCCATTAACATCTTTCACAACATTACATCAGCTAATAACTTTTTTTTCAAGAAAATTGTTTGATTTGAATACTTTTTACTATTTTAAAAGGGTTATTTGACTTTAATCAAACTATAGAACTAGTCAAAATAGATTACTCTTAGACTATACGGAGCGAGGGCATGAAAGAGTGGCGTTATTCGACATATGGCTGGCATGTCAGCACGCATCGGAAAAGTGGCATGATGCAAAAAAAGGGAGAAGTGGTAGCGGCGTGGTTAGTGGCGTTTTTATAAAAAAAAAAATAAATAAATATCAACCAATTAAAACACACCCAAAATCCACCCACCAATCAAGAGTCTCCACCTCACAACCAAAATGCCCTCCATGCCGGTGGAAAACTCCACGCCACCACAAGGGGTGGTGTTCCCGTGTGGAAGAGCCACCACGCCCACTTCATGTGGTCTTAGAAAACTAACAAACTTTGAATGGGTTCAAATGGACCACTACCATAGCCCCACGACGTCTCCACAACCCCATCCACCTGTAAGTATCATATAACCCAACTGATATTTTTTAATCGTATATATATCACTTTCAAATTAGAGTATTTATGGACACGAAATCAATAATTAGATAAAACAAGATGTTCTACAAGAAAGAGAATGCATATTTTTTTCCGAGAAAAACGAAGTTCTAATTTCACGTACTTCTAGTGTGACTAAAACGTACCCAAAACATCCTTTTTAGTGGTAAGGAACCATCAAAACATTGGCGATTGTCAGTGATAGTCATAAGTAACTTACCATCGATGAATATATTCACCACTTGTAAACACTTACTAACGATCAATATCCAAGCAGTTTTCCATCAATCATACAAATGTAAAGCAACTATGATTTTCCAATTAAGTTACAAAAGTTTTCCCACCCGTGAGCGCGCCTCATTGATTGGGTAGCGAGACCTCCACCATGAGCTTTGCCCCTTAGACCCTCCCTCGGGGTGTGACCTCCTAAACTTACACCTTCAAAAACGATTAAACATCCTTTTTTTTGTTAGTTTGTAAAATTCAAATATTTACTTGGCCACGACTGTTAATTCATGAGTAACATTCAACATTAAACATCATTTTTGTTCCCTTAAAAACGATTTCTACTTATCTTATATCTGGAATGTGTCGTTTCTTTATTGCTTTTCATGACACTGCCCGAAATGCTTTTTCTTTCCTTTATATAATCATTACTGTTTTTTTTTCATGCTCAATTATTTCATGTTGCCATGTTAATGGCAGGTTTTCCTCTCTCTCTATACATACATATGATATATATAGGGTAGAGTTCTAGAGTAAATACTAGATTGAGAGTGAACTGTATAAACTAATCTGAGCCATTGGATTATATCATCTAGAGATTTTTAAACAATGACAAGATTGTAATTATAATGTTGTAACTCCCCTTTAAATTAATAGACAGAATGGTATTTGCGTCTTTTGTAAATTACATTTATTAAACAATATAATCAAAATTCCTAAAATCTTGCTAGTTTCCGTCTATACAAGATACATCGTTGTTAGTGTATACACATGTGTACAGTCTCGATACTATCAGTTTATACAAGATACACAGATGTTAGTTTATACACATGTGTACAGTCTTGCTAACTATCAATTTATACAAGATACACCGCTGTTATTTATACACATGTGTACAGTCTCGCTAACTATCAATTTATAAAGATACACAATTGTTAGTTTATACATATGTGTACAGACTTTTGATACATCTGGGTATTTTGTAGTCCACGACCTAGTTCCATTAGGAGTTTCATATACGATTTGAATCCGGGAGGGATAGTTGGTGTCCAGTACCTAGTTCCATTAAAGTTTCATATACGTTATTAGCAACTGATTTTACACGAGTTTAAAATAACGGAGAAGTAATTAAAAATGTAAAAGAGAAGAGAGAATCAATAGATGAGAAAATTAAGGGATTTTAATTGAGAGAGAGAGCTAATGTCTATTTTACCCTTTTAATCTAAAAAATAATCAATGGTCAAGATTAGTTCACTCAGTTTTAATTTTACAAATATCATAACCTATATATATATATATATATACAGTATGTGTGTGTTAATGAAAAGTTTTTGATGTGGAGCGTGGATTTTAGTGAATAGAACAGTGGTTAGACCACTAATCAAGTGGATTTTAAATTTTATAGAGGTGGCCAGATTTTACGGTACTTTTTACAACCTCATACAATCATGATGACGATTCCTTTATTCCACTAGTATTTAATATTCGTGAGTTTAAGATTAATATATAATTTAAAATATTTTTAAATAGAGTTAATTACTGTTTTATCCTGTGGTTTGTCAAAAATCACTATTTCAGTCCATTAGTTTAAAATTTGCGATTTCAGTCCCTGTGGTTTCACTTTCGTAACCATTTCAGTCTCTGTGGTTTCACTTTCGTAACCACTTCAATCCATTTATTCTGTAAGTACAGGGACTGAAATGTTTGGCGAAGGTGCGACTGAAATGGTTACGAAAGTGAAACCACAGGGACTGAAATCGCAAATTTTAAACTAATGGAATGAGATAGTGATTTTTGACAAACCACAAGGACGAAAACAATAATTAACTCTTTTAAATACTTATAAGCCAGCCAAGAAATGAAGTCTTTGGATATATAATTCAAAGTGGTATTAAAGACGATGTGTCCCATAACCATAAATCTCTCATCTTCAAACCTAAATTTCCTTCCTTAATAAAGAAGAGATGGACCACACAGTGTAGACAAAAGACATCAATCAGGACCTAATAATTGACTAGTCAAAATGCATGCCATGGATCCTATGTGGGGCTTTCATTTCATATTACTTCAACCGAAATCATGCATGTTTCGATGGACAAGTCGAATAAACTCACACTTATGAATTATGATAATCGCATACACGCCCTCTTAATTCACACTCGCGGTAATAACATACACGACCCATTGACCGCGTGTATAGTTTTACTTAATTTGGTATGAGACTTTACGCCCAACAACGTTACAAAAACAAGACGCCTGATATGGGAATCTAATTTGATTACTAGATTTTCAGATTCACGTATTTCTTCAAAAAAAAAATTTCTATTTGCCAATAATAAATTATACGCATATCAAATGTGATTATCTATCTTTTTAGTTTGACGTATCTGTATCCATGTTAGATTATAAAAGAAAGATGTTCGAGTATCTATTTCTTATATCCGTGGAACTCATGGTTCATACACTAGTGTAGGATTAAATAAACGAGTAAAAGTAAGTACACGGCTAATAACTTTATTTATGAAGTGATTTTACAAAATTAAGATCTATCTTTTAGTTTCGCATAACTCTAAACATCTATCTTCGTCTCTTCATATTAAACAATATTAGATTAAGATTCAACTATTTCCCATTTATACCAGTTTAATTCATAGCTTTATAGGAAATTACGAAAATAGCCCTTAGACCAACCACTATACGAAAATAACATTGAACGCCTCAAGGCCTGCCATATTCAGAGAAACCAATGTACTTTTAGTGTCTAGGACGATCATAACTTTTTCATACGATAATATTGTTTTATAAAAAATATGAACGTATGAAGAAATTATGCTCGTTTAAAAACCGTGTTGGAAAAGTAAAAAAAAAGTCAAGGATGATAACACGTGTGAACATTTTATTCGCTAGGATCTATGAGGCACCACAAACGCAATCTCTTGATTGAGTCAGCCACAGATGTAAAGCATGTTCGTTTTCATAATTTTGACCAACCAGCTGTTCTTCGATTTTCCTCTTTTTAACCGTAAATTAATATTTTTATAGTGTATACACTACCATCTAACTAAGAGTAAACACAACAACTAAGTAATAACTTTATGAGTAAAGTTATATATTCTCCAATAAATCAATAACATAATATACGGATAAAAAAACTTATGATAGCTGCGTTACATTCTTTATGGGAATGGTCGGGCAAAGAAAAGCTTAAAGAAGCATCCCACCGACGACAACCACCTTTCACTTTCCCTCCTTTTCCATCACCACCCTCCCTCCATCTTCATATCAACTCTTGACCTTCATCACATCATCATCATCATCATCCCACCCCAACACTAATAAAACATCATGGGCAACTGTCTCTTTGGAGGCCCATCAGAAAATGATCACATAATTAAAGTCATCAACTCCACCGGTGGCATCATGGAGTTCTACGCCCCCATCTCCGCCGAATCCATCACCGACGAGTTCCCTGGCCACGCCATCTTCCCTGGAACCGACCTCTTCTGGAAACCCATCCCCCATCACGAAGTTCTAGTCCCAGGTAATACAAAATTCACGGATTTAGGTTTAGTCTAAACGGGTTCGGGTCAACACAGTCGGTTGACCCGGTTAACCCATTTGTATTATATTTTATTTTTTTACAACATGTTTTCTGTAATAAATTAATTTGGGTGTGTATTTATGGTTAAATATAACTTAAAAGAGATATTGGCATCAAGTTTTATAGTTATAATACAATTATATATATACATTTGTGTTTTGTTGTAGTAAAATTTTAATTTTAACATATTAATAGGAGAAAAAGTTTAAAAATTCAAAATTCGGGTTGAACGGGTAAGGTTCGGGTCAACCCGTAATATTCGGGTCGTGTCTGGGTTCATATGTATGACAAGATTTTTGGGTTCGGATCAGGTTGAACCCGCCAACCCGACCCGTTTAGCACACCCCTAATTCCAACCTTTTTGGAGGCCCAAGGCGAAACAAAATTTTGACACCTTTGTGCCTTCTTTAATTGTTATAAACGATACCTTTATATGTGTTTGGAACCAAACATAATTCTTACACGATTATAATAAAGAGTGGTTTGTTTGTATAAGAAATCTAACAAATCTAAAATAATAAGTTTGCAGTGTTAGCAGATTTATTTTCTTTTAAGTGGGGCCCTATTCTTTGGCCTAAGCCTTGGTTACTTATACTATAGGTCCGGCCTGCAGGTAACTCATACTACCTCCTTCCGCTAGACAAAACAAGAGAGACAAAACTTGGTCATGTAAGATCCAACAGCGTGCCTGTAACTGCGGCTTACAGGATGTCGTTTGACAGCCGTCGCATGTTCAAGCGGTCGTATACGGATCATGCGAACAGTTCCAGGAATAATGGGAGCGGGTTTTGGAAGGTGAAGTTGGTTATAAGTCCGGAACAGTTGTTGGAGATATTGTCACAGGAAGGGAGGACACAGGAGTTGATTGAGAATGTTAGGACTGTTGCTAAGTGTGGGAGCGAAGGTGTTGTGTCGTGTAACTCGTCGTCTGCGTTGTCGGATCAGTGGAGTCTTTGTAGCAGTCGTAGCAGAAATGGTTCGAAGAAAGATGTTGTGTTAGAGATGTAAGTAGTCAGTTAATTAACACTCATTTGTTATCCTGTAGTAAGTTTGTTTAATCTTCTTTAAAGGAGTTATAATGTTATATCAATTACCATATAATTAACACCAGTTTTTACTTTAATTGCGTTAATATAATTTTAATTTTTTAATGTTACATAGGGCTAAGAGAGTTTCAGCATTCATATATATGCTCATATCCCATAGTCCCCAAAGAAATTCACTAATTATTGTTGTATGTAATGAATTATATATTTTTTTTAAACCTTTGAGGTAAAAAGAGTTGATAGTATCATTACAAGAATTGTTGTTACTTATTTAGCAAGTAATTAATGGTTATAGATAATGTTTTATACAAAATGGTAAAATTATTAAAGTGTGTTAAATTAAATTAAAAGGAAAAGTGTTAAATTAAATTAAAAGGAAAAAGTAGTGGTTTATTTTATGCATTAAGGATAAAATAAACCGTTAATTCATGGCACCATTGGAGAAGCAAGTTTCTGCGCAATTATTGAAGAAGACATAAGAGACGTCTACGGTTTGGATTCATCTCGATGGTGGTGTAGCATCTCATCTCGTCTCACATGTACTCCGCACTCCAATGCACAAGTCAGTCATGTATCTCTGGTCAAAAGCATATGAATTTATAATCACGTGTGTACGTGTATGACTCTCCATTGAACATTGAGAGTTGATGGTTACATATATGTCCATATACTTGTTGCATATGTTGCAGGAATGTGGCTTCAACATCATGCAGGTCCAACAACTTAATGAATATTTTTGTATTCCCATCAGATGGTACATTACAACAGAATCAAACATTTTCTACATTCCCATCATATCGGATGGTCCAAGAGGACCACTACATAAAAAAAGCAAACAATTTGTTTACCAACTAGTTGACTTTGCTTTCTTCCTTCTAAGTCTCACAAGCACGATATCAAAATTCAAAGCTTCAAAGTATGAATTAGGAATTTAGGGAAAACAGTGATTAAGTGAATCGCAGTCTATAGAGATTATTATAAAAAATAGCCATTAACCAACCTAGATTATCCTTGCGAGCCATTAATTTCACGTCTAATTTCCCCAACCGGTGACACCATTTAGCAAAATAGACATATGCGACGATACAGTTAGTGAGAATAACAATGGCGACCTTATCCAGTTTTCTCATTTCACCCACGGGGTTGACTCTGTTCACATTCTAAACGGGGTCAACGTCACTACAGATGAAGACAAGTTTTAATAATCATATTCATATCAGAACTTGTAAGAGAATGTATGAGAATCTGATTCATCTCCATTTGTAACGTTGGGTAGAAGCCTTTCCAAAGCATAAATGGGCCTTTTTGCCCAAAACAAATCCGTTATTGACATCTAATAGTCCAATTGACCAATATATTATGTATGCAACTAATTGATTCGTCTAAATTTGTTCTTCCCATAATCTAAAACATTTGACCAATTTATTAGATTTGCTTTCTAAACGTATATCTCAGGATGTGTTTTAGACCTTTGTTGTCAAGGCTCATCTAGGCGCGTGTATAGACCCACTTTTCAGGCCTATCTTAGCCTTCTCGCTTCGCTTCAAAAGGCCTTCGGGCCCTCAGACGCATTTTCAGGCCAAAGTCCAACGAAATTCCGGTCAAAAATTATTTGAACATGCTTGAAACAGTTATAAGAACCCTAAACAAGTCTGGAAACAACCTAAAACAACTTAAACTAGCCCTAAAGACGCCTAAAACATGTCTAAAATCTTTAAAAAAAACTTGTATTCTATACTAAACGACCCACCTAAAAAGTTATCGCCTTGCAGTGAGGCCCAAGGTTCACCCTTTGCATCTGGAGAGCGCCTTGCGCCTTTGACAGCTATATTTTAGACCAAATTCACTATCTAGCCAAATTGAACCTCGAATAGGCCAAAATCGATAACTTCTAGCAATTTATGTATTATTCAAATTTTCATACCTATTTTTTTAAAGATAGTATTAATATTTTCATTGATTTAATTATCGCTTTAATCAAGTTACATCAAAACAGAAGGTAGACGGGCAACAAGGTGCGCCGCTATCCTTTCTGAATAAAATTCAAAATTTTCTAAGCATTATAAGAGTGTCATCACACATATGTAATCAGTAATGTAATGTCCTACACACCATTTTGTTTTTCCAAAATGAGTACTCTTTTTATCTCCAACTGATTTGTTTTGTTTACATGGCACAAAAGTTCCTATTTATGTTCTTCTGTATGGCATATAACATACAATTTGTCTAATATAAGTACTTTATTGGATATCAATTTGACCTGTTAAACTAATCTTAAGGGATTACAATTATATACATAATAAAGATCTAAAATCCATAAGTTGTTAGTAATTCATTTCCTCATTTACTTCATAATATAAAAAACTATCATTCACTATAACATATGACTGTATAAGTTGCAATAAGTGATAGTTTTGATTTGTTTGACTACAAAAATTTAAAATAATGTGTAAGCTTAAAAGTGTATCAATCAATCAATTACACATATGCAAAAATGTTATAAAGAGGTATCGCATAAAATTAACATAACTTTTTATTCGTTTGGAGTTACGAGTTCCATACGATATGGATGAAAATGTTTTCACATTTTTAAAGTTCAAACATAACTTTTTTATTCGCTTGCTCATGGTCTCATATAAAAAAACATAATTTTGTATTTGTTTGGTGATGGTCTCATATGATAGAAATAAGCCCAAACAACACCGGTTCAAATCAAACGGTAAAAAGTAAGGATAGTTCTATGGCTTGCTTCGGATACTGACTCACCACCAAAACAAACGGTAGGCCTACAATGTCCAACTGAAGGTACATACACACCACTCCAGCTAAGATATCATGTCTAACATCACCACCCAATGTACCAAAATTGAGCTAACAATTAACACAAATCGATTTAACTCTCATACGATAAATCAACAAAATTAATTTTCAAACATAAACTCATTGCCTTAATCTTTTTTAGTAAACCTGATTACTAGGCAAATTACAAATAGGAAAAAAAAAAGAAATAACTATCCATGGTCTCTATGCTATCCTATGTCTAAGAGTAGGGCTGCAAACGAATAAAATGTTCAGCGGACATTTTCGTAAACTATTCGGCGAGAAGTTTGTTTGTGTTCGTTTGTGTATTAAACAAACGAACATGAACAAAAAATTCCATTCGTGTAGTTAAATGAATGAACATGAACGTAGGCCACGTTCGTTCATTTATGTTCGTGAACATTCAGTAAAATGTTCGATTGTGTTCGATAGTTTATTAGTGTTTTTATATTTTTATTTAAATACTTCAAAATTATGACAAATAAAATTTTAATAAGTATAAGGTATTACATATTCTATTCATTAACGTTTGTTTGTGTTCGTTTGTTTCCATTTGTGTGTATGAACGTTAGTCTGTGTTCATCAAGACATCAACATTCGTTTTCGTTCGCTGCATAAAATTCACAAACGAACACGAACATAAAATCTTGTTCGGTAAGCGTTCATGAACACATATATTTCTTAACAAACGTACACGGACAATGTATTCGTGTTACTTCTGTTCGTTGACTAAGAGCATTTCCAATGCTAGGTGGTGTTTAGAATCCAAACCCGTCATCTCAGCACGTCACATAATTCTAAACCTCTAACAAAATTACATTTTTTTCAAATGCTAAACCAATCAAACTTTCACCTCACACCGCACTTTTATATTAAAATATATTCAAAAAGAATGGTCAGTGTGACTAAGGACCCCACATTGGTCCAGTTGAGGTCTGCTAGAACGGACCGGGCGACGCCACCTCATCTCTCCATCGCCTTGCACAAGTCCGCTTTTGCAGTTTGGTAATCCGGACGCATCCGGATTGACGCATTGCAGATGAAACAAGAAAAAATGGGAACTCCAGTCAAACGTGACAATCCTCACTTTGCATGCATGCGGCACACACACCCGGTTGAGTTATACACAGTGGGATCTAGAAAACTTTCATAGGGTAAGTTTTAAAAGAAAAGGTAACGAAATAAAAAAAACGTCAAATTTTTTCAAAATTTACACTACCGCTGGAGCGCCAAGGGGTAACGAAGGCTACCCCTTATAATAACGTACATCCGCCCCTAGTCATACAGTTGGCTATTTTTGGCTATTTTAATTTATAATATCAAAAGTACAAGGTTTCTTCTTATTTTGTTATGCTCTTACGTATTGTTATGAAAAAAAATTATTTTGAATACAGTTTTATTATTTTTTATGGTGACGTTTGCTCAAATTTACTAAATTTAATTCGTTATGTGAATATTTAAATAGTACCATATTAAAATAAAGTTTATTAAAGTAAATATTTCAGTTATAATATGTGTAAAATTAATGTGGGAGACAACTAAAAAACATAATACACTAAAGTTTATGTTCGTAAATGGAAGATATTTATTACTGACATAGACTTGAATACCATGATCATGACAACTTTAAGGAGAATCAACTTACGCGTAAACTATAGATTTTTTTTAACTTTAAACTTCATTGAAAACCACTAATCCCGTATAAAAAAGCAAAAGGAAGCACCAAGCAACTAATACAGTCAAATTAAACTTACATCAACTCACCCAACTAATGGACTTGAACTAAGACCTATTTTTAAACCATAGAAATTCTAGTGCTTTCCATATCCACCAACATGTAATAATGATAATACCATGTAACGAAAACGTGAATATATGCGGAACCTTACGCCAAGAACATATAGCTTGCCATTAACCGATGCCACATAGCAATCATAAGCTATTAGATACACAAAAAAAAAAATAATGTCTTCAATCGCGTCTTTAAGATTAGTCGGTAGCTATATATCTATGGGCTCCTACTCAAATACATATTGTGTTGACCCAAATACCTCTCACTAAACCTTGAGAGTTAGGAGCGACTTTAAAAAAGTTATGTTGATCAAGATAATTATCAAAACAACCTTGACTTTTGAATTTACGAAAATAGTTGTTTGACTTTCTTTTTTTCGTTACCAATTATTTTGACAAATCACAGCAGGGCATGTACCCCCGTTGCACCGTGGCACAACATATGTAACCTTCTACGCCAAGGTGATCTTTTGCGCCAACGCCATGTGCTGCGTCTAGACACGTTGCGCTTTGGCGTATGGTGAATTTAAAAAGTCAATGACTATTTTGTTTGTTATCTCGGCTAGCATGGCGAATTTGGTGATCATCCCATTAATTAGTGGATACATGATAAATGCATAACCTATTAAAAACTCATCCCAATCCATACGTGTTTGTGACTACTAAAAAATGATTTATAATTTCTAGCCCTTACACCAACTCTAAATATCCTTTCATCTAGCTGATCACCACTATGTTTGACTAATAGTACAAGATCGAAAGTGAAATGTCAACTGTGGATGATTTAGGAACGGAATTAGTGGTAAAAAGTTGTAAAGTTCCATCGTGATCTGCCGTCGTTCATAGTTGTTACTAGAATGATGAAAGTAGGATTTTTCTTCAAACAATCATCACTCTTTTATCGACTCATCTCCAAATTAATTATATTTTTCACTTTTGACGTTAATCATCTTGCTATTTGTAACCACACACCCGTCTCTCTCACCGCCCGTCACTACTAGAAGACTACTACTATTCCTACGTCAATTTCTGCAGATCTCTGTGGGTAACTGCAGATCTCCAAAGTTATTATATTTACTCACTTTTGACGTTAATCATCTTGCTATTTGTAACCACACACCCGTCTCTCTCACCGCCCGTCACTACTAGAAGACTAATACTATTCCTACGTCAATTTCTGCAGATCTCTGTGGGTAACTGCATATTTCCCACAAAAACGGGTTGTAGGAATTCTACTCGTAGGTAATCTTTTTCTGACGCATTTCCTACGGATTTTCCTACTCCTTTTCACACCAATGTTTTGTTGGAATTGTAATTACTTATTTCTCACGGAATTAATTTTCTTAACTTTCCAACGCATTTCCCACGTAATATTTATTTTATTTTTTTTTGTTTAAATCACTTATATTTATATTTATTATATAAAATTTTTATATTTTTTTCTTACACAATTCCTACATATTTTTTGTATTCGTTTATCCTACACAACTCCTACGAAAATATTTTTTCCTACACAGTTCCAACTGAATGTGTGTGTGGTTTTCCGAGAGTTGAATTAAAGATCAAACGTCGTTGTCGTTGTCATGACAGAAGAATGTCATCTGCTAGCATTAGCACACGCCCTATCTACTGGGACCCGTATCTCCCAACACAAACACATCTACTGTTTTTTCGTTTATGTGGTATTGTTGTGTTTAGGTTGTTTGTTGTTTTCAAATCATTTTTGTTGATTACCAACACTTTATCTGGGTTACCGAAAGTGCACTCACAAGACCCATAAATCAAAACAAATCGGTTACGAATCGCGAGTGTGAACGAAAGAAAATACCTGGTCCGGATGGTGGTTGCCATGACATTATCGTGTTACTTTTTCATGGTGTCCTTTTTCTAACACTTTTCTATGAGTATATAAATCCTTGTCCTTACAACCAAACTATTACATCTTTTGATAGTTTAGTTTGAGCTTCATACAATATCAATGTCAAGAGAAGAAATGAAGTTAACTATGAAAGTTAATGGTCAATCCAAAGTGCCTCCAGGGTTTCGATTCCACCCGACCGAAGAAGAGCTTCTTCACTATTACTTAAGGAAGAAAGTTGCGTACAAATCGATTGATCTTGATGTTATTCAAGAGGTTGATCTTAATAAGCTTGAACCCTGGGACATCCAAGGTATTTTTGTTCATTCAATCCATATGATATATATCATCAAGATTTTAAGGGTTGTTGGATATTATCACTCATAATTATTGGGTATTGGCAGATGTTACTCCCAACTTTCACTTTGACTCCCACTACTCCTAACTTAACATTTTGTGTGTTGTGTCACTCCGGTTGAGTGGTTTTTGGCTCCCCTTTTGTCTTTTAGGAGCAGATTCACCTGCAGTTATTAGTAATTCACAAAGTGCTAGCCTAATATCACCAATAACAATAGTCAAACGCTAAGAAATGTTCACATGCGAAGTGACACAACACACAAGGTGTTAAGTTGAGAGTGTTGGGAGTCAAAGTGATAGTTAAGAGTGACAGCCACCAACACCCAATAGTTGGAAGTGATAAAATCCAATAACCCAGATTTTACTAATTGGTTTATAAACAAAGTTAAGAATTTTGTTCTTCTTGTAGAAAAATGCAACTTAGGCTCCAACGCTCAAAACGATTGGTACTTTTTTAGCCACAAAGACAAGAAATATCCGAGATGGGACCCGAACAAATCGTGCGACTGCTGCTGGATTCTGGAAAGCCACTGGACGCGATAAGGTCATACATAGTAGCCTTCAACGAATCGGCATGAGGAAGACGTTGGTGTTTTACAAAGGGAGAGCACCTCATGGCCAGAAATCTGATTGGATTATGCATGAATATAGGCTTGATGATATTATCATTCCCATCCAAGATTCAAATGTAAGTTTTTCATAAGTTAACTTTATACAGAACACAATTTTACTTTATTTAAATGGAAAACATAATATTATCTAAACTTTGACCTTAAACATAAAATATTATGTTAGTTGAGGGTAGGGGTAGTGGTAGTGGGAATGTCGTTATTGTTTTTTTGATTATGATGCATGTGCATTAGTGCATATAGCATACTTATGATCAAGAAGCATTAACTTGTTTTGGACATTTGTGTTTGATCTAGGCTTCTAACTTGTGTGATTGTACACATGAAGAAGGGTGGGTGGTATGCCGTTTGTTCAAGAAGAAAAACTACCATAAATCCATTGAGACACCCAAAAGATCACATGAGTTGCAATCGTCAAACAAAGACAGTGTTCTTGAACAATTACTCGCGTACATGGATGGTAGGTCTTGCATGGAAGAAACAGATAACTGCACCGACAATCATGATCCTATGCAACAATTCATGAACCCTGTCAACGACATATTTGTTGATCACCTCCCTCGGCTTGAAAGTTCCGCTATGACTACATCTCCTCATAGGAGCACAACCACTACTTTTGATCATGGTTATGCATATGATCAGTGTAACTGGGCAGATGTGGACAAGTTTTTGGCTTCCCAGCTCGACGTTCGAATGGTGGACACCAAGCACTCCTCTTGCTATGGGAAATCTGACGACAAGCCATTTTTCTCCGGGGACAATAATGGGCCAAACGAGGAAGATATTTGGAGCTTAGATAGCTAGATCACTGCTTGGTCCGCTATGTCACTAGTCGGTATTTTATATGTTTTGCGGATGAGATTACGATGTAATAAATATACTTGACTAGAATAACATTATATGATATAGTGTTTGAGTGAACAAAAATTTAATGAAGAGAATATTGTGATGATTGATTTGCATATTGTGATATTGAAATCAAACTTTCTGATGATAATGGCAACATACGCAATTTTGTAGTTGTAACAATAATTTTAAAGTACTAATGATTATAATTTTAAATAAAAATAACATTAATACATGTTATATTTTAAACAATACAAATAGTAGTTATTAGTAATTATAGAAATGAATCTTGAAGTGTTTTGACATCAGATATAAACTTAGGGAGATGTGATGATTGATAATTTGAATTTTGTTCGATCAGGTGCTAAAATAATTAAAGAATTTAATATCAATTGAAGATTGCCACATGGAAATATCTTTACACCTTTTTAAAGGCGATCTAAAATCATTATTTATTATTTAAGGATTATAAAAATTAACCACTTGCCAAACATGAAACATGACTCAATGGAATATTAATAATTGAATTCTACATTTGTTATTTAAAATCTTTGACCGAACAAGATTCCGGCAGAAAGTTCCGGCGAAGGGAGAGTTGAGAGACAGGAGAAGAGGCGATCGGAGTTAGGGACATTTAGGGTTTCAAGAACAATTTATCCGAACGTCGTAAGCCTGCCATTCAAACGTGTCTATTTAGTAAACCAAACATCCTCTTAGTAATGGATCGATTCATATAATTAATTGGATAAATGGACCGATCCATTGGATTAATTAATGGATTACTGAATATTTTTTATGATCCAATAAGTGATTAAAATGGACCGGATTGGATTGGATATGGATCAATATCCAATCCATTAAAAGGCCTATACCCGATTATAGTACTTGTGCTTTAATCTTATAGTGCTAGTGCCTTTCTAATTAGCAATTCTTTTTTGTTTCACTTAGACAACAATATTTATAAACTTTTGAGTGCCTTCATTATCCATTTCTTAGAGATATCTGATCAAATAAATTTTCACCAAAATCAATTCATTGTGTACTTCTTGAATATGCCTCCAGTCATTAATGTTATCTCTGCTATGATTCTCTCACCCTTCTACCTACACTTTTTGACATGTTACATTTTATGAGCAATTCTAGCATCAACCCTTGCTCTTGATTCCTTTATGGCTAGTGGCGGATCCAGCCCTGTTTTGTGAGTTCATATGAACTCATTCGGTTTGGAAAAAAAATCGAAAAAAATTAGTGAGAACTTTGTAGATTTAGAAAAAAATAGTAGGAATCTAACAAAACGAACCCACCGAAAAGAAGTTTCTGAATCCACCACTGTTTATGACTGCGCTACATTCTCTTTTGGTTATGCGACCTTCTATATACCATCTATATATAACACTTCACCTCCATTCTCAACCTCACAAAACCCCAATATCTACACATTCCTTTATATCCTCTTGTTTCTCTCATCCAATGATTATTCACTCTTGTGACAACACTCATCAACCTAAACATTTTCTTGATCATATGCATCTTCATGCCACTTCTTCACCTACTATTGAGCCTAGCTACTACTTTCTTTAAAACCAAAAAAGTATTCACTATGCTAGGATATTTAGCATGATTATTAACCGATCATTTTCATGCGGTTTTATCAATTGTTTTTTTCCCGCAAGTGGGATATTAGATAGGTTGATGCTAGTAATGTGTTTGTCTTCGTGATATTTTAAAAAAGACTATATATGTGACACAACTGCATCATGTATGCTTGTTGTAAAAGGCTCTTTACGGCCTTTAGCATGCAACGAGAGTTTCGTCTTTAAGCTATTTACAATATGTGTCCCTTTTGGCTTCACTTTGTGTGTCTACGATACACCCTTCTCTTTTACTTAAGAAACTCAGCTTTTCGCTATTTACTGGTATATGTTGATGACATTATTATTGCAGATAGTTCTTCATCATTTGATCCATGTCTTGTGTGTACATGCCATATCTTGTGTGTACATGCCATGTTTTCAAACGATGTTTTTCATCTATCTAAATAGTATTATTTACAATAACTTTTTGTCAGTGTTAACCTTATTAATCCATGTCTCTCTCAGACGACAAGTCTTGCGATATTTTGCTATTCTTGTGGATGATCGATCCTATGTTACATTAGAGAACCGTTGGTGCCATACACTATCTTGTAATGACTCGATCAAAGATTGCTTATGTAGTTAGTAAGTTTTCACAACTTCATCTCCTACTAATTACCACTAGATCGCTATCAAATGCATTTTGTGGTACCTTGAGGGTACCATAACTCGTGGTAAGGATGTGCAAAAAACCGAATTAACCGAACCATAACCGAATTAACCGACAAAACCGAACTGAAAAAACCGAACCAAATAAAAACCGGTGGGTCGGTTAATGGTTTTTTTGAAAACCGAAAGTAGCGGGTCGGTTATGGTTATCAATGTTTCACTATCCACCATAACCGAACCGAAACGACATGTAATAAATCTTTGTAGGATTTAGGACTTTTCACAATTTTTTTTAATATTTGATGTTTTTGATTAAAGACTTTTAGTATTTATGGGTTTAATATTTGATGTTTTTGATTAAAAAATTTTAGTATTTATGGGCTATTTTATATCGTTTTGCGGTTTTGGTTGAATGTTTATTTGAATTTATAGAATATATCATATCACTTTATATATTCCGTAATAATCGGTATTAACATTATAGATTATATGTATTTTTTAATACTATGTAATATACTAATATATACAAATATACAATAACAATTTATTCCATGTTAAAAAAAATTAAGCTATTTTTAGCTAGGCTAAATACTAACCACCCACAACCTACCTGCTATAACTATCAAAACCGATTAACCATAACCGTCATAACCGATTGGTTTTGGTTGTGGTTATCCATTAACCGACATTATAGTTATGGTTATGGTTTTAGGCCAAAACCGACCTAAACCGACCCATGCACACCCCTAACTCGTGAATTGACTATTCACATCTATCCTAGCTTGCTCTTCATGGATATTGGTTGAGCTAGTTATCCACATTATCGAAGGTCTCCACAAGATATTGTGTATTTTTTGGTCTAAGCTTATAAGTTGAACCTAAAAAAACAACATATTTTGTTCACTCAAAAGCAAAATAGGGTGTTAGTTTTAGGGACTTAAATGGGAAGAAATGAAAACAACAAAAGGTAGGAAAAAAATTGTAGGGACAAAATCAAGAATTTTGAAATAATGTAATTACTCCAATTGTTTTCCTTTTTATTTTTGTCAAAAATATACTTTTCTGGAAGATACCTTTCTAAAACATATTGTTTTGAATAAAGTTTAGAATTGTATAAAGCAATTTGCTTTTACTCACGATCACTACAAGAAATCGGGCCTTTAGCGGTGACATTAATACCCCTCAAAGTCGCCACCAAAGCAATAGCGGTGACATTTCTTCACTGTAAGATCGTCGCTAATGCCTCTTAATCGTCGCTAATGTCTTCGACGCTAATGCTCTATGAGTATTAGCGGCGACAAATGTCACCGCTAATGTTCTTTTTCTGGTTTTTCCAGTATTTTCCAGTGGTTTTTTATACAAATACAAAATACTTGCCAATTTCTAGTTTTACGACATATAGACTACATAAAAATATAAATACATAATATAAAACTAATAAACATATATATTATCATTCTAGTTTTGGAACTATTAAGTTATAAACATATAAAACTACTTAAAATGTAAAATTAGCCCATATTATCATCATTCCCGACCCCTTCTTCATCATCATCTTCGTCACCTACATTTGATGCCTTAATCTAACCCACAAACTTTTGGAGTTCATCTCTAAAAGCCGAGTTTGGAAACAAACTCGCAATTTGAGTTAACAAATTAAAGTATACATTATAAGTTAAGGTTTAGGATCAATTACAAAGGCTTCTAAAAATAAGAAATTGTACAAAGGGTATCAAACGGACTCCATTTGACTTCATTCAAGCGGCATTGGAACCGTCTCATCGAACTCCACAATGTGGGATTTTAGGTTTTTACTTTTGGATTTATAGGTTGTAGATTTTTAGAATTGTTGTTTATTATCATTGTGTCTTTTACTTATCATTATGTCTTTTTTGCGACTATTGTGTCTTTTTTTCATGACATTGTATTATATTTTTCGACATTGTGTTACATTTTGCTCGACATTATGTCATTTTGTGCGATCCATTGTGTCTTTATACACTTCTTATTTTTAGAATCAAATACAATTCTTCTAAAAATAAGAAGTCGAACAAAGGGTATCAAACGGACTCCGATTGATCTCTATTTTTAGAATTCTGTTTATTATCATTATGTCTTTTGTTTATCATTGTGTCTTTTCTATATTTGCGTCATTGTGTCTTTTTTCCTCGACATTGTGTTATATTTTTTGGCATTGTGTTATATTTTGCTTGACATTGTGTCATCTTGTGTGATCCATTATGTCTTTGTACACTTCTTATTTTTAGAACCTTTATATAGATTAACTTAATCCTATAAGTGAAATACCAACCTACCAAAGTATTAACATTAACCAAATTAGCAAACTACCAACATAAACAAAATTTACCAATCTACTAACATTTACCAATTCTACTAAAATTTACCAAATTACTATCATTTAACAAATCTACTAAACTAACATTTACCAAAAACCAACATTAATCAAAATACCAAAGTATCAACAATAACCCAATTAGCAAACTACGAATATAAATCAAATTTATCAATCTACTAACATTTACCAATTATACTAAGATTTACCAAACTACTAACATTTAACAAATCTACTTAACAAACATTTACCAAAAAACCAACATAACCCAATTCACAAACTACCAACATAAACCCAATTCACAATCTACTAAAATTTTTACCAATTCTACTAAAAATTTTCAAACTACTAATATTTAACCAATCTACTAAAGTAACATTTAGCAAGATAACTAACACTAATCAAAATACTAAACTATCAAAGTATCAACATTAACCCAATTAGCAAACTGTAAACGTAAACCAAATTTACTAAACTAACATGCATTCATGGACCCTTATATAAGACTTCAAAATAAAAGAAGCTAGTTTTATCTATGTAAATTGTGGAGTTGTTTGCACTTCCCCAAATAAAATTGATGATGTAGATGAAGGAAGTTTAGCCCAATCCCTCTAATATGTCTGCGCCTAGCACCAAACATCTTTTCGAATACTGCTACATCATCTGGTTATGTCAAACTACTTTCTTCGCATAACCATTGAGTTTGCGCCTCGAACTCTTGTAGAATATACTTTAATAAACCATTTACCTTGTGATGCTCATACATGGCATTCTTCTCGGTAGGGGAAACGCATTTCCAAAAAGTTTTATCAAATGGGATAGTCCGCCACACATAAATCGCCACTTTGTGAGTGAACAGATCATTATACCCACCAACTGGGGTAAATGAGTCACCCCCCACCCCCCCACATTTTGGAGCCCTATTGTGAGAGTTTTGGGTCTGTAGTCGTTGAATTTTGAGTTTAAAATATAGCAGTTGGAATAGTGTCGTTCTACTTGAATTCAAAATATAGCAGTTAGAATAGTGACGTTCAATTCGAATTCAAAATATAACCTTTGGAATAGTGCTCTTAAAAATAAAGCCGTTAGA
Source organism: Scalesia atractyloides (assembly GCA_947069175.1). Taxonomy (NCBI): domain Eukaryota; kingdom Viridiplantae; phylum Streptophyta; class Magnoliopsida; order Asterales; family Asteraceae; genus Scalesia; species Scalesia atractyloides. The sequence continues at coordinate 89,760,321 of CAMTDV010000028.1, read as the reverse complement.
ATTTGAACTTAAAATATATGGGAATAGGAATACAGAAATCTTAGTACATAAATAAACAACATACAACAAACTGGATAAAAAACAACATACAGCAAACTAGATGAGTTGATGTGGACTAATGCTACATAAACCATTAAAAACCCAAAAATATTCATTTTATTTTGTTTATATGTTTAGTAAAAGAAGAAAAATGCGAAATGGTGTAAGAGCATTCTCATCCCTTCCATCTTTTTTACCCTATAATTTTACTAAAAACTAAACAACTACATTTTCTCTTTCCTTTCAATTAAATAATATTTTTTTATGCTTTTATCATTAAATTTTCTCTCTTCTCTACTCGCAACCACTTTCAAAATATGTTAAAAATTATAGAGGGTGCACAGTATCCCCTCAAATTTGCAGATGAACAGTAACATTTTTTCTCTCCGCTACTCTCAACCACTTACAACCCTCTACAATCACTTTTCATAATCTAAAAAGCTTCCTCACAGCACTTGGGGTACGGATTGTGAACGATCTAACACCTTTTAGAAAGAAAAAAAAAGTGTTATATTTTTGTTAGCGTCGAGGTTTTGAGGTTTTACTAGCCATTAATTAAGTCTAATAAATTGGATGATGCAACTTTTTAATAAACTAATAAGATTCACGTACATGGTCATGTTTATCATATAGTTGATTAAAAAGATGTTTATATTCATAGGCATCTTTATAATGAAGAAAGTTCTAACCACTTTTCCATAAATGGGAGGAAGGTTTTATATAAATTATAAAATTTACATGATAAAAACCTCCATTTTCTTTCCCTCCAAAAAACCAACATTCAGAAAATACAATATTTACTTTAAATATAACCGCATGTCGACATTAATTTCTTAATGGTCATGTGTATAATTAAATAAGAAGCATCATGGGTCGCAACGAAATTACGAGGTAGGCCATTAACGTACCAAGTGCTTGTTTAGAATTATTAACGGTAAGGATGAGCTCGGTATTGGTACCGAATATACCGATATCGAAAGTACCAATCTCGAAAATCGTAAAAAATGGGTCTCCATAGTGAAAGTGCTCAGTAAGGTATGATATTTGAAGGTAAATCAACCCAAAATATCGGTACCATACCGAATCGAAAGTACCGATCCGAAAAATTGTTCACTACGGTACATATGGTACCGGTACCATTTGCTCATTCCTAGTTAACGGTAGGATTTGTGGTCAATAATTATATACACATATATACATAGTATAGAAATCATAGAACTAAAAATTATTTTATTTAACAAAAAGTGCTCTAATTTTATTATACGCTTTGGGCCTCTAAAAAGCCTAAGACGGCCGGTATATATATACATGCACACAAAGTATTCACAAGTATATACTTGTTTCATCATAGTAGTTGTGAAATCTGGTCTTCCAAAATTTATTTAAGTGTTGAGTTATCCTCTAATCCACTAACATTAAGTTTAAAATGTGATGATGATATTTGAGACATGTTTTCTACAAATAAAAAATTCTCTCATGTTAAGAATCGATGTAGGCTAACGTGGGGCTAGGCTAGTTGATAGAGGCACTTGCTTATTAGAGGGGAGTTTCGAGGTTTAAACCTAAACAGTGAGCTAATTTTGTATTATTTGGTGTAAAGTTGAATAAAGCGATACAAATTAATGTTGTGAAAATGAGGGATCTTTTTGTACCCATTAGTGTCCAATTAAGCTTATACACTGGTTTCCAGTTGGATTGGTGTGTCATAGGAATCAGCAATTTGATTCCTGTTGGGTAATAAGTTGGCATCTAGAAAAGCCCAACCCATGCACCCCCATGTTTTGCACAAAACGAGGAACTTCTTTTTTTTTTGAACGGCAAAACGAGGAACCTCTACCACATAAAGTAACCATTTGACCAAGTCAAACTCCCAACTATGAACCATAACAGAGACGCACCCGGACCCAGACCCACCCAGACCAACACAGGCATTGGACATCGAGTGTCATTGGGGCTGTACATGGATCACGTGACATCAGTCAGTGTGTGTGGTTTAATATTTGTGGTCTCATATTGGATTGTTGTGATTAAATTATGGTCTTTGGATTCTTAGGCAACCGTCAGTGTAGTGGGTACCTGATGCATACCTCATCACTTAAATACACACACATGCACCCACATCTCACATTTACATTCATTTTCTCTATAACCAATGGGAAAGAAATCAAGTGGTTCATGGTTCACACTAGTCAAGAGAGCCTTTAGTCCTAACAAATCCACCAAAACACAACACCAATATCTTGACAATAATAATAGTAATAATAATAATCAAGATGATGATAAGTTGTTGCACAAAAGGGAAAAGAGAAGATGGTTGTTTAGAAAATCATCACTTAGTGTTGTACAACAACAACAACAAGAAACACATGTACATGAAGTGAAGGACAAGACATTGAGTGTTGATGTTTCTCAACACAAACATGTGGATGTAGAAGAGGAGGAAAAGGAAAAGCATGCTATTTTGATGGCCGCAGCCGCTATTAAAGCGGCTGAAGCCGCCACAACCACCGCCCATGCGGCGGCGGAGATTATTCGGCTTACTACCAGGCCTTGTTCCATTGCTGTCAAGCATCATTTTGCTGCAATTCTCATTCAAACTTCCTTCCGTGGCTACCTGGTAATGTCTTTGTTTTCTAAATATATGGATGAGGATCATTACAGAACGTTTGTGAAAAGAAAACGAACTGCTCTAAATCACTAAATTTTGGGATTTAAGGTTCATATTTTTTAAATTATACGTTTCTTACATTCATATGTTTATTATATATACATAAAAAACCATATATTTTTACCTACACATAATCTATATATGTGTAGGTTATATAAAGACTGGGATTTTTTCTATATTTTGTTTTAAATTCTAGTGTGAGAAACAATAATCTTACATTTGTATTATTTTTATTTACTTTTTAAGTTTTTAAAATTGAAAAAATAGATGATCCATTTTCTTATGCATATTCTCACAATATTTATTGTTATAAATATATCTACACACGGATGCATTCTTTTAAGAACTAATTATTAAGTACTTTGTACATAGTATATTACAAGATAATTAAAGTAGTTGGAAAGAGAAAGTATAACACGTTATGTAACCATCATCTTTATCACATTCAAATTATTATGTACACGTTATTCAATTCTTGTAGTTGTCTAACGAATTTTTGGTTCTAAAGTAAACCTTCCCATGTATATATACCCGCATATATAAGACAACTTCTAAATCTACATCTAGCTCACACACCCTCTAGATTAAACCTAATTGTTATAATGAAACTAGAACCTTCAACCATTTATAAGAATTCCTTTTGTTTAACACCTTAATAGTGTTACCTATAACCCCTTTGGTATTCTTATCTTAAACCACACACATCTTTGTTCTTTATCCTCAAATGTTATACTTTTGCTTATGTAAAGTCTTAGTCACTTGTACTTATTTTCAGTTTTGTTTGTTTGTGTTTTTTTTCTTTTTGGGTAAAAAATAGATGGTTAATGCCTTAGTTGATGCTTCCATATACACATAGTTTCATTTGTTACATATACCTAATGTATACAAAACCCATAATCTACTTTGAGTAACTAGTTGGTTATATGCATGAATGATATGGTAGATTTAAATCATAAATGCTAAACAATGGAATGATATCAAGCTAGATATCTTAATTGGACTGGTAGTTGAGAGGGTACATGGTGCAGAAACTCACGTGACAGTGCACAAGTAATCATTATGAAATATTTTATTTACTACAAGATATATAAAGTTATAAACAAATATATATATAGAAGAAAATTAAATTAAGAAAAAAAATAAATAGAACAATTATAAAATATTAAATTGTTTTTCTCTCATCTAATTTATTATTATATTTAACTAATTAATTAGTCATAAAGACTATCATCTTACACACATCAAAATTTATCAGACATATTTTGAAATTTATCCTACATAACTCGTAATTCATCCTACACATTTCGTAATTTATCATACACACATCGTAATTTATCCTACACTTTAAATTATTATTTTTTTCTTCTTTGAAAAAATATATTTTTTGAAAATGAGTTATAAATTTAATGTAATTAGCTATTAAAAAGGAAGACTAACAATTAATGATCTATCTAAGTTTACCAATATACCCTTACACTAATATTAAATACAATAATTAAATGAAGTAAAACAAAGTATTCTTGTTGGTTTAAATTTCTTCTTATTTAAACCCTTCAATATATATATATATAATATATATATATAAAGAGTAACATGGAATTTAATCCATATTGCCACCATGTGGGTTCGTTGCACGACAACAAAAGAAACAGTCCTATAACGTTAACAACTTCATAAAATAATACTATTATTAGTTTAAAATTTGTAACGTGACGGCACTGTCATTTGGTCCTTAGCTTTTGGAATTGGAATGATGTTTTAATTAATTAAAACATGTTTTATATGATATCTTTTTTTCTCGATCTTAGTTGTTTTCTTCTCAACGGTTTAAAATTTTAATGTCACTTGACATGATTCTTCAAATTTAATAATATGTTATAGTTTTTACAATTTATCTTTTATGTTTGTTAATTATTTTCTTAGCTTTGGTTTGAACATTAGTCATTAGAAATTATAATATGTATTGATGTCTTATATTATTATTATTATTATTATTATTATTATTATTATTATTATTATTATTATTATTACTATTACGATTACTATCGTTAGTTAGGTAGCTTTATCATTATACTTTTTATGAGATCTTGTATTTGATTATTTAATGTATAGAAAATCTTATTTACCCGTTTTTCAATTCTTTTGAATTCTTTAAGGCAAGAAGAGCGTTACGAGCACTGAAAGGCATAGTGATGCTTCAAGCTGTGATTCGAGGACAAAATGTAAGAAAGCAAGCAACCATCACTTTAAGATGTATGCAAGCACTTGTTCGGGTGCAGTCTCAGGTACATGATCAGCGATCCATGCTATCACACGACGAAAGTAGGAAATCAATGATGTCTGAAAACACAACCTTTTGGGAGTCAAAATACCTTCAAGACATAAGAGATAGGAAGTCAATGGTAAGTGTAAGTTTGAATACCTTTTAAAATCATGCTAACTTCAAGTTAGATTCATATATCATGTAGTTGTATTTAACAATCACATTTATATCACAGTCAAGAGATGGAAGTTGCATTCCAGATGATTGGAGTGACATGCCACACACTCTTGAAGAGCTTGATGCCATATTGCAGCACCGAAAGGTACTTACACTACGGCTGCAAATGCCCCTTGCTTGGCTCGGCTCAGCTTATTTACAAACTGAGCCGAGCCAACTTGTTTATCTTAATGAGCTGAAATGTTGAGCTAGCTTGTTTACTTAAAAATTTAATTCAAAATTTTGGAATTTCATATTTTGTGATATATATAAAAAAAAATAATACTTTAACCTACACATAATAGCCTAATAGGAACTTACAAATTACATAAATATATACTAAAATTTGGGCTTTAATTTAATCGAGTCAACAAGCCAGCTAATGAGCGAGCTTATTTTAGCTTAGGATCAGCTCGTTTACAAACCAAGCCGAGTTGATCTTGAGTGAGCTTTTTTCAAGCGAGTTTCAATAGAGTCTCGAGCCTCACAGTCTTTCATGATCAAGTTATATCTTTAGACTCAGGGGCGGATCTACCTTAATACAAGGGGTAGCCTACCCCTTGGCACTTCGACGGTAGTGTAAATTTTGGATTTGACATTTTTTCGATTTCGTTACCCCTTTTTATAAAACGTTATCCCTATGAAAATTTTCTAGATCCGCCACTGTTTAGACTCAAATTTGGTTAAACTAACAAAAAATCGGCATCAAGTTACAGATGTCTAACAGAAACCCATCAAGTATGGATGAAAAAGAGCTTGAAGAAACTGCTAGTTGGTTAGACAGATGGATAGAAGCAAAGCAATGGGAAAACCATAGAGCCAGCAGGGCTTCATTTGACAGAAGAGACTCTATAAAAACCGTCGAGATCGACAATTCGCGACCTATTTCACGCTCAGGGACCGGTGTTTACAAATCACCATACCATGCTTCACATTACATCCCCAACTCACCGAATCGAAGATCAAGTTACAGCCCATCGACCGCTCAACATCCAATCACACCGTCCCCAATCAAGACAAGACCACCACAGATCCGGTCCGCAAGCCCACGGTGTTCAAAAGAGGAAAGAACCTACTTGAACACAAACATACAAAGCCTACGCTCAACCCCACGGGTCGTGGGGTCCATGTTTCGTTACAGCACGTGTGCAAATGACATGCCTGTACCCAATTACATGGCTGCAACCGAATCAGCCAAAGCGAAAATACGGTCACAAAGCACACCTAGACAAAGACCCTCCACACCTGAGAGAGACCGGGTCGGGTCAGTTAAGAAAAGACTCGCGTACCCGGCCCAAGACCCATGTGACAATTACAATGTGCAATATTATGATTATGGTCATAACCTTAGGAGCCCAAGTTTTAAGAGTGTGCAAGTTGGTCATGTTGGTATGGGACAACAATGGTATTATGCTAACAGTACTAACGGCGGAGAACTTTCACCGTGTTCGACGACACATTTAAGAAGGTGGCTAAGGTGATCAGCTAACTCAACCACTATCAGAATGAGTTGAGTTATAACACATCTAGTTTAGTTGTTGAGTTATAAGAAGCACCCATTTTCATATATTGAGAATTAAATGTATTCTCTTCATTGTTTTCAACTACTGTTAGCTAGGTACCAAACAAGGGTATGCAACATGAGCCACTTGAAATAATGTTGTAATTGATTATTGTGGAGAAATATTGTTAGATAATTAAATGGCACTGGAATCAAACCTGAAATTATTTGCATAACTATATAATTAAGTTTTTAATAAACACGTGAACTGCTCAAATTAAATTTTCGCGTGTTTTTACATAGTAAAGGAAAGGAATTTAGTTCGGTTGAGACGTTTCTATTTGTTACTTATGGGCCCATAACTCCAGACGTAGCGCAAGTTATGCCTTATTTAAGTTAGGGCATTTTTTAGCCCATTTGCATATGCCCAATGGATCGAACCCAATTAAAATTTCGAATTCGAATCGAATTCGGCTATGTTCGAATAAATTCGTTTTAATTCAAATTTAGTTAAAATATGTAATAAATTTGTTAAGTTATGAGCTTTGTAATGGATTTGGTAATGGGCTATGTTAATACTCAGAATAAATTTAAAAAATTAATTAATACTATAGCCCAATAACAGTTATACATGTATTATATATAAAAATAATAAATAAATATGTATAATTTTAATTCGAATTTCAAATCAAATCGAATTTAAATTATAAATTCGTATTCGATTTGTTGGACTAGAATGGAAGCGAATTTGAATTCTTGATAATCGAATTAAATCGATTTCGAACACCCCTAATGGAGTGTTAGGGCTTGTTAACTGGGTTGGAAGAGAGGTTAGAGGCCTGTTAATTTTGAACACCCCAATGTGTCACACTTGCCATCATATAAACTTGTGCATATATGTTAGTGTTTACCATAATAGAAACAATCTGCATATTATACACCCCATACATGTGTTTATATTTGAAATTGACTGTATTTAACTTCAATTACATTTGTAAAGCTTTTATAACTTTGATTTTTTTTTTATTTTTTTTTTAAATTGATACATGTAGATCTACACTAGATTCATTTACACAATTCATCAACACTTGGTGGATTAAGCCCAAATATTTTATACTTCTTGTAGGCCTACATCAAAACACTTTCTTAACTTACCAACAAACAATTTAACCCATTGTAAATATAGAAACTTAACTAGCCAAGAATATGGGATTACAGATGCATTACTAACATCTCTCAATCCTCAAACATCCAATAGTTAACATCAAACACTAATCAATTCAATGTCCGGAGAAGAACGCTGCAGCCCCGACAAATGGTGCATTAATATAAGTAGCTGGCTCGGATTGGCTATAATTGCTCCGGTCATCTCCATAGTTATCATTACTATCCGGACCTCCCACAATCGATCCAACGTGTACATTCGGGTTAGGCGACCCAGAACTAAAGTACTGATGTCCAGCGTCACATGATATGTGATCAGGATGATTACGCACAGATGGCACAGAGGACCCTCTATGGTGGACGCGTGTAGGGTATCTGTCCCCGAATCCAACCATGTACGACATTTTCATCGGGTTATTACCCAAAATATAATCAATCTGCTTCTTCGCTTGTACTATAAGCGTCTCTGATGTCACCACTGAAGACCCACAAGACGCATGCCCGCCATTTGCATTAAGATACTTGGCGTACGTTAGCAACAGGAACGAAGAAGTTGTGGCGTATTGCAGATTGCTCTCGCCTTGTTTATACAACAGCCCACCTGGAGTGTATCGAGCTTGTGAATTTGGTGCTCCGAGTGTTGCTTATACAACTGAAACTGGTCGATTTTGTTTTCGATAAAGTCTTTTGCTAGAAGGACTTTGGTTCCTGCTCGTTTATCGTCCCAACTGAAGGAGAAGTCATCGTCATCCGAACCCAACATGTGACCGTTTGATTGAATGTAAGACATATACGAAGCGTCCTGAGACGCTCTATGGATCCATGCTGCTCCCCACAACAATTCGTCCTGATTTCATTTAAAACATCAGAGTTATTTAAATTTTAAACAAAAATGTTGTGGGCATGTGTTTTGAAGTTTGAACATCATCTTACATTGTATCCAGAGTATGATCAGTAAAACGGGCAGACAAACGAGCCTAAAGAGTCGCTATAAGAACCTCTATACTTGTTTGTCAAATCAAACACCTGGAACAACATTTCATTGCATGATCATTAGGTTAAATGAATGAATATTTACTAAACATAATGAGCTGGTTCATACATTTTTTGCTGTTTGTAGTAATTTGTGCGAATAAGAAGGATCGGAGCCTTGAAACACAATTGACGCTGCAGCTAGTGCAGCTGCAGTCTCTGCAGCCACATCAGAACCCGGGTTTTGAGCCGACACCTTGTACACGTTTCGTGGTGTGTCCATATCTTCGGGCCTCTCCCAGCAACGATGATCAGAGTACGGCTCACCCACCTGTTCCACATTGTAAGTGTCAACCGTCAAATATTCATAATATTGAATGGTCTAGATGGTTGATTTTAATATTCGTAATGTAACCTTGTAATCTGTTGAGTTTAAGTTTCTTGCTGACACGGTTTCTATATTTTTATATATAGAAGTTCCGTCATTAAAAAAACTATGTTATTTAAAAAAATTATAATATCAAAACACTCAGCGGGATTAAGCTCTTTTGGGCCCAAAACAGATAATAAACTTGGGGCGGGGCTCTTTTTGTTAAAAAAACATAAACACAAACAAAAACATATATATATATATATAAAATTCTTTATTTAAGTATTAGGGAGCGTTAGGAGAGTGGGGCTTAAATCCTCTTGCTTTACTTCACTCCCCCTTGAGCCGAGTGCAAAAAGAAATGACGGTCGCACCTGGACATATAAGGTGCCGGGGGTGGCGGTGGCCGCTTTCACAAGATAATCCGAGCTCCACCGAAGGGCAGCTTTCGCATTCCCTAATTCAGATTTCATATGATCACCAAACTCAATGATACTCCATGCAAGCAGTGTGGTGGTAAACGCCATTGCCAGACCAAACTTGACATTATCCCCTGCATCATAATAACCTCCAACCAAGTCCACCTACAAACCAAACATCATCATCATAATCAGTAAATCCCACCAATAGAAAAGAGGCCGCTTCCAGGGGAACCCCGGCTCGACAGTAGTTTAGTATCAAACCGTATACATAAAATAACGTTAAAATTAGCGCACTTTAAGTTTTGCCCATCGAGGGCCCACACATATATACACATTATATGTGCATACCGCAAGCAAGGCATGATACAAGCCAAACAAAAATAAACAAAAGAACATGACACATATCGCATTTCACAACCGACATCTAACAAACAAAGATGTACGTACATTAGCTGAAGAACCATCATGTAACGCGGAATCCGCCCGCCATTTAACACGTTGATTAGTGGGTAACTTGCCGGACCGTTGGCCTTCGAAGAACATGATGGATTTGGTGAGTGCATCTGCATATTGTTGGGAAGTGAAAGCAGAGGTGAAAGCACACAATGGTAGGATTAAAAAGATGACCAATGTAGCACACAAATGTAACTGAACCATCTTAATTGGCGTATTCAGGAAATTTTTTCAGTGGGTTCGTTTTGATATATTCTCATTATTTTTTTTTCCAAACCGGACAAGGTTTTCACTAACTTTTTTCATTTTTTTCCAAGCCGAATGGGTTCATATGAACCCACAAAATAAGGCTGGATCCACCACTGTGTGTGATGTGAATTTTGAATTAGAGGATTAAAAGGAAATTTTCTGAGTTTGAGTATGAGTTTATTCTAAACGGTTCAAACTGAACTGGGTGACGTGTTTATTATATTTTTATTTTTAAAAATGGAGTGTATGCATTGTAATTAAAGAGTAATATTTGTGTTTATAGGGTTAAATTATAATTTCCGATTAGTAGTATGTAAATAAGCTTATAGCTTTATAGCCTAGTGGCATCTTGGGTTTGGGATAAGACTTTGGAACCAATAGCTCATGGGTTCGATTACCACAAGGGAGTTTTTTTCCATATTTATTGGGTTTGCTCTTGAATTGGTGTATAGGCATTATGCCTAATGGAGATTGATATGATCGGGTGGTTACGCTGGTAGCACGATAATACTCCAGTGATCCGTTAGTGATCCAAATTTGACGTTCATAAAAAAAAGTAATATGTAAATAATCTAGAGAAAAAATTGTGTATTCGTGCCAACCCACAAATACAAAGGCCGGGTTGATAGATTGACGAGTTAAGCTAGTGAGCCAAATAACATATATGTATTTGTATCAAAATCTAAGACACACTTCAAATATCATAACATGAATACCAACCATTTTGCTAAACAAGACAAATAGGTTGTGAACTTATTTAACTTTACTTTTAATTTTAATTTTAATTTTAATATTAAATGAGTTGAAGAGTCAAGTTGTTTAATTAAATGTGTTAAAGATCAACTTGAATACGACACGTTGACAATGGATAATGTTGGTCAACTGAAACAAAATTGTTTATTCATTTCGATAGAATGACCCAAAACCGAACCATTTTTGTATTGTAATCGCCACCCCCAAACGATTACACATATCAGCCCCGGGTTTATTAATTTTTTTTAGTTTGGGTCAGGTTCTATCCGTCAACCCATAAACACAACCTGTTTAACACCTCCAACCAGCTCCAACAAAAAATGTAATTGTTTTTTTTTTCATTTTCATGTTTAACAAATTAAGTTCTTTTATGTTTATATATTCAAATTATACCATCAATCTTGTAAATCATTGTTTCAAGTTGGAACCGACTAAGGTAAACCAAGAATACTAATGTTGATAAAAGCAGAATGATTATATTGGACTTTTATACAATGGAATGGAATGGAAAGTTGATAGCTAGGGGCGGACATACCTTAGGCGCAGGGGTAGCCTCCGCTACCCCTTGGCGCTCCGACGGTAGTGTAAATTTTAGAAAAAAATTGACATTTTTTTGACGTTTTTTCGATTTTGTTACCCTTTTTTATAAAACGTTACCCCTACGAATATTTTCTAGATCCGCCACTGTTGATAGCAACGGTTTTGAGTGCATGTGACAATGGAATTGTGACATTATTTCATCTCGTGCAATTTACATTGTAAGATGGATTGTTTGAATGTGGTATCGAGGGCGCAATTATAGGAATTGATTTTGAAAATACATGACATGGACTTTGTCTTCCTATGTGTCCTATGCAAGTCACGGATCACACATTCATTCCGTTACAATCCAATTTTACATAAATTCTACACTAACTTTTTCTTTTTTGAAAGACCAACAAAACTTTTATGAAAAAATTGGGCTAACAAGAGTGGTTAGTTGTGCATCTACACTTTTTAGCCTTTTAGTTAATTAGTTCTATTGCTTACAATTTGGTCTCTCTACTCATTCTACACGTAACAATACTTATCTTTTATTGCAATCTGACGTAGATGTCATGGTCTAATAGAACCAAGTTAGTTTTGTTCATTTAACTATCTATACGAGTACATGTAAGTAAGGTCGTCCCCTCAATGAATTCATAGAAAGTGTGTAATTAGTTATTTTAAGTACAAAAGCAACTTTGATTGTTGGATTGGTTTTGAGAATTTGAATTGCAATGCAAAGATTGTGCTTAGAAAAGTTATCAGATTTGAGGAACAACCCCCTCTTAGATTCAGATTCTAGGTTTCACACAAAACTAGTTTGGTTAATTGGACACCACATAAACAATGGTCTTGGGATTAAACAATTGAAGTTGATACTTCAAGACAAGTTTTTAATAATACCTCGTACAATTCAATTACCCAATTATAGATGCCAAATACCATTTGGACTTAACGAAGAAAATGGCTTAATGGTGGGTTTAAGCCCAAAGAGGAAAGGTTTGGGCCTTGAGCCCTTACTATATAAGGCAAGGGGATGAAACCGTAGCTATAATCTATCCAGTTAATATTGTGATATATCACCAATATATTGGTGATATATTGTTATCGGTCCTTTATGGAGATATCGGTGCAAAATATCGAAACCGATATTATCGGTGATATTGACCGATATACATCGATTTTTCCGACGTCAGTACCTTTCTTCTTAGTTCTAGCATTCATCTTTTTTCTTATTGTTGCTATTAGTGTTTTAAGTCTTAATTGTTAATTGTTAGTGTTTTAGATCTTAATCTATTCATACTTACTACAATTGTTAGTGTTTTGTTAGTTGCAAAAGGTTAATTGGTTAATAGTAGGAGATTATACTGAATTGTTAGTGTTAAATTGCTATATATATAAATTTAACATGATATTAAAATTACCGATATCCCACCAATATCCCTCCGCGATTACCGATATCTCAAATATTGGTCCTGACCCGTATCCAACTTTTACCGCATTAACTGCTAGCTATAATCACCATCTTCATCAAAAAATATAGAGAGAGTTGGTGAACTTGTGATTCAACAGAAAATTTAAAAGATATAGGAGTTTGGAGATTGTTTCTCTTTGATTTCTGATTGCTCTAGCAAAGAATTGATCGAGATTCGGGTAAGATTCGATTTTGGTTTTTTTGGGGGTGTTTGGGTAAAACTTGGGTTTCTCCTATAAAGATTAGATTAGGAAACCTTAGATCTTGTTTCATTGGAGCAAGACAAATATTTTTTACGTAAAAAGTTGAGATTTTAGTTAAAACTACTCTCAAACGGAGAAATTTCCGTGCTTGCGACACTCATGGGTAAATGGAAAAGATGATCAGATCCCAAGGTTTCCAAATCGATGGTGACACGTGTCACCTGCGACACGTGTCACATGCGACACGTGTCACCTGCGACACTGTGGAGTGTCGCATGAGTGATTGCAAACCACCTTGCAACACTCCTAGAGATAGTTTTGACAAGTCCTAACGTGAGTTAGGCAAGTGTGCATGCGACACTAACCTACTATACCGTTAGCAGATTGATTGTTTAAGTGACAGGTTTCATGTGTTAACTTTCATGCAGAACGAGTGGTTGCAGGTTTTATGGAAAAATCCTTATGCCGAGAAGTTAAACGCAAACCGGTGAGTTCTAGATCTCTTTTAAAGCCTACCTTTTGGGCAGGTGTGCATACGTATTAGGTAAAAGTGTTTATGAAATGTTTTCGAAAACCTTACCAGTTTTAAGGCTTTGGACAGGTTAGCATTATAAAGTATGCTAACAAAAGCATAGTTTGAAATGTTAACGTTGTAAACTATGTTAATGAACGTGAAACTAAAATGTTATCATTGCAAAGTATGTTAACCTAAACAATGAGTGAAAGGTTGACATTGAAAGATTCAATTGGATCGAAAGAAGAAAACGAATACGGTATTTGTGATGAACTATCACGACTCTTTTCTATTTTTTATTTCCAATGATTCAAAGAAAATTGTGTACAGACTCTTGATTAAATACTCAAAACAAACTTGAACAAAAAGCAAAACTAACCTATTTGACTTAGGAAAGGAAATCGAACTAGATAGATAATAAAATAAGTTATAAAGATAAATTTAACTTTTGAATTTATATCATCCAGTAGCATGGCCGACACCAATCTTGACTCCCACATTGCTTGCAGCCCAAACCAATTAATAATTTAACACAACTTTGTATGCTGGGCCATGATACCGGGCCAAATAATTATAATGGGCCAACAATCACCCCCCTAATTTTTGACCCGGTTCCGACAAATCTTTGACGCCCAAAAGATTTCTCATCTCTTCAAACTTCAGCCTCGGTAATGCCTTGGTAAGGATGTCGGCTCTTTGCTCTTCTCACTCACATGCTCAATTTCAATCAACCCGTTTTCTACGCATTCTCTTATAAAATGATATCGAGTATTAATATGTTTACTCCTACCATGAAACACAGGATTTTTCATGAGCTCAATCGCAGATTTATTATCGACTTTCAGTTTCACTTTGTTTACTTCCCAGCCGGTTAACTCGTTCAATACATTTTGCAACCATATCGCTTGACACGCGGTTTCCGTGGCAGCCATAAATTCTGCCTCACAAGACGATAACGCAACCGTCTGTTGTTTTTACTAGCCCAAGCAACCGGTCCGGTTCCGAGAAAGAAAACCATACCGGTTGCACTTTTTCCATTGTTGCGATCGGTAGCATGACTACTATCGCTATAACCAACTAATTCGTTTCCTCCTTTCTTGCAATAACGAATCCCATAATCTACGGTTCCCTTCACATACCGTAAGATATGTTTAATTGCTTGTAGGTGATCTTCTTTCGGTGACGCCATGAACCGACTCACTAATCCAACCGAATAGTTTAGATCCGGTCTTGTATGAGTTAAGTAGCGAAGACAACCGACTAGTCTCCGATAATATGATTCATTCACATCTGCACCAGTCCCTTCCTTGGTTAAAACCAATTTAGGTTCCATTGGATACTTACTGGCATTGCAATCCTTCATACCACCTATTTCTAGTACCTTTTTAGCATATGCAGATTGTTTTAAAGTTGTACCATGTTCACCTTGATTGACTTCAATGCCTAAATAATATGACAATAGCCCAAGATTTGACATTTCAAATTTAGACTCCATTTGTTTAGTGAAGTCTTCTATCAATTTAAGATTTGTATATGTGACTAATAAATCATCAACATAAATCGCCACTATTAATAACCCACTTTTGTTTATTCGCTTGTAAACGGCAGCCTCATATGGACACTTTACGAAACCAATTTCTTTCAAGGTTTGATCCAACTTATGGTTCCAAGCTCGGGGTGCTTGTTTCAAACCGTACAACGCCTTATCTAGACGATACACTAAATTTTCTTTCCCTTTTTTTACGAAACCTTCAGGTTGTCGAACATAAACTTCTTCGTTCAAAAATCCATGAAGAAACGCAGATTTCACGTCCAAATGATGAACTTTCCAACCTTCCTGAGCTGCAATTGCAAGTATTAAGCGTACCGTTTCCATCCTTGCTACGGGAGCGAATACTTCGTCGAAGTCTACACCGTGTTCTTGAATGTAACCCTTCGCGACTAACCTTGCTTTATGTTTTATAATATCGCCTTTCGCATCAGGCTTCAATTTAAAAACCCACTTCAGCCCGATAGCTTTGTGACCGGGCGGTAGCTTCGTCAAATGCCAAGTCTTGTTCCGCTCGATCGAGTCAACTTCTTGTTTCATAGCAAACAACCACTTTGAGTCTTTCGCGGCTTCTTCGTACCTTGTCGGTTCTCCTTCCAACTGAAAGTTCTCAATCTCCTGTAGCATGAGTCATCAAAATATTTAGGTGGTTAATTTGTCAAGTGGACCTCCGTAATGGATTTTGGAGAGCATCTTGATCTTTTTCAGGTTCTTCATTCTCATGGTTTGGGCTTTGTGAATATGCATCAGTTGGATCAACTTCATGCAAATTTTCAACATTTATTCTTGACTCCACTTGAGTATCACTAGATACTGCGTCTTGATTTGGCGAAGACACTTCTACTGATGCATTATTATTTCTAGTTGAAGGTGTGGTACTTTGATTGGGTACCATCACTTCTGAATATAATTCCTCTTCACCTTCAACAATAAAGTCGTCCCATGCATATTCACGATTTCCATTTTTTTCAACATGTTTTGACCAATCACACGCTTTTGTTTCATCAAATTTTACATCCCTTGATTCCACCACTCGACCTCTTTCAATATCATAGCAACGATGTCCTTTTGTTCCATCTGCGCATCCCAAATACACCATTGGAATGCTATGATCATCTAGCTTCGGGATATGCGGGGTTGTCACCATTACATAAGCTTGACAACCGAAGACTTTTAGCCAATCCGATTCAGGTTTTAAACCCGTTAAAGCTTCAAATGGAGTTTTATCCTTTAACGCCTTCGTGCTGATCCGGTTCATCAGAAACACTGCATGTCGAACAGTCTCTCCCCACATATTTTGTGGGACTTTCATCGCCTTCATCATACTACGAGTCGAACCAAGAATGGTTCGGTTCTTTCGTTCAACCACGCCATTTTGTTGTGGCGTGTACGGAGTGGTCAAGTTCCTCCTAATTCCTTCTGAATCACAATAATCACTAAATTGTTTAGAGGTAAACTCGCCTCCTCGATCAGTCCGTAGTGTTTTAATTTTTAAGCGAGTTTTGTTTTCGATCAACGCCTTAAACTTTTTAAATATAGGGAATGCTTCATCTTTAGACTTAATCAAGTAGACCCATGTATACCTGCTGAAATCATCGACAAAAAGAATAAAATAACGGTTACCGCCGGGTGTAACGGGTGTGATAGGACCACAAATATCCGAGTATACGAGCTCAAGGGGTTGACTTGCTCGATATGTGGATTGTTTCGGGAACGACAATCGGTGTTGTTTTCCCGCTAGGCAAGCTTCACAGATTTGTGAATTCTTCTTTATGAGAGGTACTCCTTCCACCATATTCTTTGTAGTCATATCATGCAGAACATGAAAGTTGGCATGTCCAAAACGAGCATGCCACAACCAATCTGTTTCATTCATATGTGTCGCTAAACACACTAAGGTGACAACATCAAGTGTTACCTTATATAACATGTTCGCGGAACGTTGTACTTTGATTAACAATCTCCGATCCTTTCCGTAAAGCCATAGGAACTGATCCTCCATGACCACTTTGCATCCCCTCTCTGTAAGTTGCCCAAGACTTAGTATGTTACTACGTAACTCGGGTATAAAGTACACGTTTGTGATCACCCGTTGCTCCCCAGTTTTACATTGCAAAGTCACAGTTCCTTTCCCTTTTATTTCAACTTGCGACCCATCACCGAATGATACTCTTCCTTTGATATGATCATCAAGTTCCGTGAAGTGTGATTTTACCCCGGTCATGTGATTGGAAGCGCCATTATCCAAATACCATAAACCGGTTTTGGTGCTATAGTTTCCTCGTACAATTTTCTTCTCATTCAATAGTACAAAATTCTTTTTTTCTTGAAAAGTGACGGCCATTAGAAGCTGCTCATCACCTCCATTTTCGGCAAAATTAAATTCTTCATTTTTTGTACCGGGTTCGGGACACTCGTTTGCATAGTGTCCAAGTTTTTGACATTTATAGTATGTTACCTTGGATTTATCTCGAAACGCCGGTCTGTCGTTGCGACCTTGTGAACTAAACCTACCCCCACGGCCTCTTGAAGATCCTCGACCTCGGCCTCGTCCTCTTCCCCGACCCCTATCGGAATTACCTCTACCGTGTCCCTTACCACTTTCATTGTTTTGCTTTGAGGAACCTTCTGAACGTGAGAACAATCGTTTATTTTGATTGTCACCTACTAGTTTCCTCATCTTCGTCCTTTCCTCAAACGCCTTAAGCCGACCAATAGCTTCTTCAAAAGTAAGGGTTTCGAGGTCGGTGGTTTGCTCAATAACTGCAGCGATGGGTAAATATTTATCGGGTACAGAAGTAAGGAGTTTTTTTACAAGGACTTCATCTTCAAGACTCGAGCCAAGACTCTTGAATTTGGTTTGCACACTCGAAAGCTTTCCGGCAAACTCCTCAACGGTTTTCAGACTCCTTCATCTGCAATCCTTCTAGTTCACTACGCAAAGTCATTAATCGAGCTTTTTGTACACGATCTGCTCCGAGATAACGAACTCGTAAAGCCTCCCAAATATCTGCTGGGTCTTTGTGTTTTGCCACCTGAAGCAAAACGTCTTCGGGAATCGACTGGAAAATAAGAGCCTTAACGGTATTCTTCAACCTCTTCTCGGCGGCACCACCGGTCACCGGATCTATGACTTCCTCCAAGCCATGTGCCGCCAACACCGTTTCCATCATGATGGACCATGCGGTGTAGTTTGTAGCCGTTAACTTCGGGCATCGTAGAGACGCACTACCCGAATCTTTAACCACGTTATCGAGTGGTCCTTGAACTTCTTCACCATCGGCCATCTTCTTGTAACACCTTAATACTGATGCGAAATCTCCTTGTGTAATCGAGGGTTAGCCGATCACATGTCTTCAACCTTGAAGCTCTGATACCAATTGAAAGATTCAATTGGATCGAAAGAAGAAAACGAATACGGTATTTGTGATGAACTATCACGACTCTTTTCTATTTTTTATTTCCAATGATTCAAAGAAAATTGTGTACAGACTCTTGATTAAATACTCAAAACAAACTTGAACAAAAAGCAAAACTAACCTATTTGACTTAGGAAAGGAAATCTAACTAGATAGATAATAAAATAAGTTATAAAGATAAATTTAACTTTTGAATTTATATCATCCAGTAGCATGACCGACACCAATCTTGACTCCCACATTGCTTGCAGCCCAAACCAATTAATAATTTAACACAACTTTGTATGCTGGGCCATGATACCGGGCCAAATAATTATAATGGGCCAACAGACATTGCAAAGTATGTCAACCTTAGAAAAGTGAATGTAAAGTTTTTAAAAGAAAACTTACGAAAGAAAGATAAATGTTTGAAATCAATGCCTTTAGAAAGGATTGAAAGTTTCAAAAATGAGGGTTATTACATAGTTCTTATCTGTATGCTGGAAGAGTTTTAATATTGCAAAATATGTTGACCTAAGTGGAGCTCTCTATGGGTTCGGTGAGATCTCTCCGGGGACGAATGTGGTGCCTTTGTGGTTGCCGAAGAATAATGAGATTGTACAATATATAGGTTAATATGTCAGGGTGACAATTATGGTAGGTGACGACTGCCATTGTATGGTCTCTTTGGGGACGAGGGTTAAGGTTCCTACAGATGTCGATATGTAACAACGTATAAATAAGACGAACTTTTCTTTACGAAAATTGTCTAATAGCGTTTTAAATGGAAAGGTGTGTTAAAGTTAAAATATGTTTTATTTGAACGTTTTGTTTTTATAAATAAAACCATCACCTAGCGTAGCTGACTGATGTGTACATCATGCTAGTATAGGTACACTAGTACAAGAATGATGGATGAATGCTTGCTGGAACTGAGGGGCAATCGACTAAAGATTGACATCTAATTTTGAAACTATTTACCCTATTTGTAATGATGTGTAAATTTGGATGTTTTAAATCCAATACATGATGCTCCGGGAATTAGGGCCTTATAAACCCTAGGCGGCTGGCCCGTTCCACAATCAAATATCAACCATAGGATTTTGGTGACTGCTTAGTATATGTGAAGACGTCCTCAGAACCTAAGATAACACATGTGTGCCCACCTCGACACACACGTAGTATGGTGCTTGTCAGCAAATTGTTTCATTCGATTTTTTGCCCGATGTTGTGATAACTTTAGGAGTCTTACAATTCCTTCTCTTGCACACATATTGTCCCGATGAACATAGGGGGCGTGTAAAAGTGGTGCAAAACTATACAAAGCTTGGAAAGGTATAGTCTTTATCATAGTGTGATAGTTGGTGTTATACCACCACTTCCCTAAGGACAACCATATAGCCCAATAAGATGACCTTTCCAAAGTACCCCTTCCGGGCTCCGGTTCGCTAGTTCAGTTGTTGTCCTTCCCAGTTAAACTAGTTTCAAACACCGATCAATGTAATAATAATCAAATTAAATTTGCAAAACTTACATAAGTAACATTAATATAATTCAAAACAACATAAAATATAGAAAGAGAAAAAAAATACTGGTTCACTAATCGGTGGTGTGGCCAAGCAATCGAACCTACCGGTTAGTCCGGTTCGGATTCAAAAACATTGTATGCAGTATGTATATATACAAACTTTTGATTATGATGATACAAGTATACAACTATCAGGAAATTTAAAAGCGACCCATTGGGCCACTAATTTGGCTATGCTAAAAACTATTTTATGTTTTATGGACTTATTTCTAAACAGTTAGCCCAAGTCCGGTATGTTTTATGGGCTTCCTACAAAGTTAGCCCAAGTCCGGTTTGTATTCAAACAATGCATGTAATTTAAAAGGGCTTTATGGGCTTCCTACAAAGTTAGCCCAAGTCCACTTTGTATTCAAACAATGCATGTAATTTAAAAGGGCCTAGGAATTGGACTAAGTTAAAAACTAATTATATTTTATGGCCTATTTATATATAATACGGTCGAGGAATAGAGTCAGACAACTGTCTGACACTTCTCATTGATCCAGTTAAATTATAATTTTGTCTCGTTTAATTTATAATTGTGGTGTTGTTTTTTTCTTCTCTAAGCCAAATTATGATTTTGCCCCAATTGAAATTTACAGTATTTTTCATCGTTTTTGTTTTTTTCTGTCAGATTACGTTTTTACCCCGTGTAAAATTATAGACATGCCATTGTTTTAGTTTTTTTTTACAAAACTATGGTAGTGTTTTGTTTTAATTAGTTTACTCGTTGCAAGTTTTATTCGTGCCAGGCGGCTGCCTGGCACACGCTCATTTATCCTGAAAAATTACAATTTTCTCTCAGTTTAAAATTTTAGTCTTTCCATCCTTTTAGTTTTTTTTAGCAAAAATTTAGTAGTGTTTTGTTTTAATTTGTTGACTTTATGTATTTTTTTAAGATCGTGTTGAGTAGTACGTACAAGTAACTGAAATACAGACATACATGTTATGAGAACACAAATATTTGACTTAAGGGCTGTTTGTTTACCTCTTAATGGTTCAGACCTCTTACTGGTTCAGACTGTGTTTCGTGAGCAGAAGTCTGAATGGTTCAGACATTTGCCTCTGAATGGTTAAGCATTATACTAAGTCTGAATGGTTAAGACCTTTAATTTGAATTGGTCAGACATTTGCCTCTAAACGGTTAAGCATTATACTGCCTCTTAATATTTCAGACCTTATTGATTCAACACTTAATGGTTAAGACTTTTCACTTGTTCAAAACTTAACCGTTCAAAAGTTGTTAAACAGCCTCTTAATGTTCCGAAATACTGGTGGGACAAAAACTAGTTGATAAAAAGGGCCAAAAGTTACCACGTAGTGACATAACAGTACACTTAAGATCTTTTTAACGCTACCATGTAGAATATTCATGTTTACTGTTAAAACTAAACAACTTCACTCACACGTTTTTCCTAATAAACAAAGAAATATACCACAAAGTAACACGTCGGCTATTCCACAACACAACTCTTGATCCAATTGGACCATCTGGCACCTCGTATCTTATCTCTTTTGTCGTTTCCAACACACCACAACACACCTACAAACGTGTCAATTCATAATTCACCAATTTCGTTTCCTTTTAGTCAATCATATTAAAAGTAGTAGCCCCCACCTCCATTTGTTACCTACCATTTCCCACTATTAATAATCATCTACTCTTTGTCCACTTGTACTTTTGTTTTCACACAACTCTTCCCATTAAATATCAGAATTTTGAATTTGAATAATCCTAATTATTCGTCGTTTGTTAACAGTTTTAATATTAAAAATAATCACTAGTAGTCTCAACTATTAACATATTGACCTCCAATAGACCCTGCCTGACTAACAGAACTCTATTGTTGTTATTCGCCGGCCACCGGATAACGTTTTTGACAAAAAAAGGTTCCAAAAGGTACGATTTAAGGTTACAAAGAGGTTTATGATGAAAATGTTGAGTTTTCCGGCCAAAAAGAAGTTTTCTGACGACTTCAATAATTTAAGCTTTTACTTGAAAAAGGTTCATAAAGATCCGTAATAAGGTTACACAGAGGTTGACGTTTTTTCGATTTCGTTACGCCTTTCTTTTAAAACGTTACCCCTTGACGCTCCGGCTAGATCCGCCACTGGTTGGAACTGCCAGTAATTATATTTTTGAAGTTGAAACTGTTGACGGAAAAGGATGAATAATAGAAATAATGAAAATCCAATATTCCTAAAATATCAAACCAAATGAATTTCAGTTTTATCTCAACCGAAAGTGACATCATGACAGAGAATCGACATAACCAAAACGTGTAAACGTACAACTCACCAATGCGTTGAAAAGGACAAAACTGGTAGGATTCTTGTCAAATTTAAAGCCTATACTTTATAAAACTTTATAAAGGCCACTATATATACACATATATATAATATCAGTTATCAAACCCTCACTAGTACCATAATATACACAAAACACACACACCTCAGAAACGAAACTTGCACATAATGTCTCTTCAACGAGTACCCACATCAGAAACAACAGCCAGGAAGACCCGAAACTAGGGGCGAAAACGATTTACCGACAAACAAATAAGTTTCCTAGAGTACATGTGTGAGACACAGTCGAGACCGAGTTAAGGATGAAACACCAGTTGGCACATAAACTCGGGCTTCATCCTCGACAAGTGGCGATATGGTTCGCGATCATTGTCGAGGCAGATTGAGCAAGAGTATAACGCGCTAAAGCATAACTATGAGACGCTTGCGTCTAAATCCGAATCTCTGAAGAAAGAGAATCAGGCCCTGCTCAATCAGGTGAGGTATATAGTAGTATTATAGTGTAGTTGCAAACTTGCAATGTTGTTGCATTCAACTATTTAAGTAGTTTTGAAATTTTTGTGAGAATAGAGATTGACATATGTTGTTTGATCCACAGTTGGAGATGCTGAGGAATGTAGAACAAAAGCACCAAGAGAAAACTAGCAGCAGTGGAAGCGGCAGTGGTGAAGAATCGGATGATCGGTTTACTAACTCTCCGGACGTTATATTTGGTCAAGAAATGAATGTGCCGTTTTGCGACGGTTTTGCCTACTTTGAAGAAGGAAACAGTTTGTTGGAGATTGAAGAACAACTGCCAGACTTTCAAAAGTGGTGGGAATTCTAAAGAGTAATGAAGGATGGTAGAAGTAGTATAGTGCCACTTTTGTTTCCAGAGTAGAACTAAAACATACCAGATAGTTTGTTTACACTTGTATATATCACCACCACATAAATGAAGGCATCTTTGATGTTACATATATGTAACGACGGACAAGTGTAGTCGGCTACCTCTAGAAAATTTGGTTATTCAAAGAGGCGATGTGTCCAGGCATGATTTAGCAAACACGCCCAAAGAGACGTATGTTGAGGTCAAGATTTCAGATCGTAAAATGGATAAAGCAAACACGTTCAAACATAGAAAATTATCCATAACTAATGAGCTCAAAACATGTAGACGGCATTTGAAGTGGAACATTCCTTATAACCCAATATCTCTACTGCGGGATTTGCTTAGAGATATTTAAACAAGTCAATACTTCGAGTTCACCAAGTCTAAACATTTACATAAATAGACCACAAACAAAAGACTCGACATATAATAGTTTTAAGATTTATTAAAGTAGTTGTTTACATGAGTTTAAAACAGGTAGGCACTGTAAACTACATAATTCTGTTTAACTATAACATTGACTCTACATCTCAGGTTTGACCTTCACATCTCCATTTGGTAGCATGCTTTGTGCTTGTGCAATACGCATTGATTCCTGCATAATATGATGCTTAAGGGTTAGCAAGTACACAAGCCACAAGTACAGATCTAGTGTGATAGTAGAATGTAAAAGAGACAACCCCTTACTCAAATAGTTGATGTAAAAGAAGCAAAAAAAGAAAGAGTTTTATACAAGGTTCAAGGCCGTCTGCTCGTTTTAAGAAAAATAAAGTCCACAGATGCAGCAATGTAACCGTCTTACCTTTATAATAGCCATTAAACCAGCCAAAACCGTCTGTTTATTTACCATTGCTTTTATTTATTACTTAAGAAAACAAAAATACATATATATCTAAAGCTTCGGGCCCATGCAGCTGCAATCTTAAAATTATCAAACGAAACCCTGACCAGCCGAGCTAGTAACACCTTCCAAAAAAACGACATGTTTTAAAATCCACAGTTCTACACTATGTAAATCGAATTGACTGGTAACATGGGCTACCCCGGGAGACAAGGTAGGTCAGTGGACCATTTCTATAAACATATGGCAATATAAACTTTCCATCCCCCTAGATTTCTGTATGAACATATCAGTACAATGTAGATATATAGTCCATATACAAACAAGTGAAATAAATGTTATTTCACAACATATAAAGGTGCCAAAAATGCAAACTGTCGGTTCCCACATGGTGAGAAACTGTGGACCAATTTCTTTTATCAAACTACCCATTAGAGCAAGAAAGTTTTCACATTGAACTGTCGAAGCAGACAGAGCGTGAGAACTCTGATAACATGTTCCTGTCTTACAAAACTTTCGACAATTGCAAAACTAGTTTCAGGACACAAATTAAGGGTACAGTGCTCATTATCTCTTAATACACTAAAGAAGGAACTATTACACCCCTTGTGGAAAATCCAAAATGGAACCGATCCAGTCTCGAACCAAACCAATACCAAACTGGTTTAGATAGGTCTGGTTCTCCTCTGTTCCAACTTCCGATATTTAAATTTTCCATTCTTGGTGTGGACCAGTTCAGTCTCGAAGAACATCCATGGTTGGTATGCGATCAAGCAAATTCAAAAAGTGTTTTAGGGCAATTTGACAGTGGACCGCCTAATAGTGTTTTCATGTATACATGCCTAAATCAAGAACCAGACGGACCATACCACCAATCAACTCAACAATCTTTTTGTATACTAAACAACTGATTGAAACATATATATTATAACTGATACCACAATAACTATAAACAAGATTAAAGCAGTGATACAAAATACAAGTAACAGAACTCACCGCTGCAGACGCTGCACGAATCTCCCTGTACTCGTCTACTTCATCAGGAAACGCCTGTTCAAGTTCTTCCAAGTGGTGCTTCCTCAAAGCCTGCAAACGGATACAATAAGATCATACACATAACATAACAGATCACATGTTCATTCATTATAACCATAAACAAAAAACGACGATATAAACCTTAAAAGCATCAGTTTTTCCCTTGGTAATCTGATTTTTCGCAATGCAACTATTCAAAACATCCCTAGTAAACTCATCAGGATTCTTTCCATCATCAATCAACCTACAAATTCACCCAATCAGTCAATCACACAATCCACAATCAAAAAACCTAAAAAACAAAATAACAAAAAATTGCCAACATAAACCCTAATTTATTCATTACTTTAAAACTTCCATAGGAACCTGAATGTTACACTTCTCAGACAATTTCGCCATGTTATCCATCTCCATAACAAGTGAGTTCCTAAATATATACAAACAAACAAACAAATCGTATCAATAACTAATAACATCATATAAACCAACATATATGAATAAATATATATGTATAACAGATTAACGAATTACAGGCGTTGAAGAAGGGGAGTTGAGAGGACACATTGAAGGAGGAGACAGTGAGGTAGAGCTGGTGGATAGTTCCTAGGGTTTTCTGGATTGAATTGATGACTTGATTTAGGTTTTGTTTCGGATCGTCGGAGGATGACGTGCCTGTGGATCCGGCAGGTGAAGCGTCGCTGTTTTGGGGGTTGAGGGTGCCGTTACCGCCGGTGGTCTGTGAGGATTCCATGGTGGTTATGGTTACGGTTTCAATGGTGGTGGTAGAGTAGATCCAGAGATTTCTAGCGACAAAATTTGGGTATTTGGGATTTATTTGGGTCGGGTTTACATTTTAAAGAGGGAACGTGGGTTGTAAATGAATCGAATATTTACTCTTTTGACGGTTTATGAGTAAGGAATTTAGTTTGATTAATTAAAGAGTAAATTATCAAAATGGTTAATGAGGTTTGATTATTTTTATTATTTTAATCTAAAATCTGATTAGATTTTAATTTTGGATGAAAATGGCAAACAAAATCGAAACCATAGAGACTCAGATTCAAAAGATTTGAGTTTCGACTAAAGTGACAGAAGTGACCAAACTTCATGAACCATTTTGGCAGTTTACTCTTAATTAAATGACAGCACGAACAAATAGAGTCGTTCGTTCGGTTGCGTTTGTGAACGTTCGATAATATGTTCGTTTATAATTAATTGTTTAGTTAGTCATTAGAAACTTAGATCTTTGAAACATTATTTTGGGATGATAATGTTTATACTTATTATATCTAACTTTTGCAAATGTTTTGAGATAAGGTCGTGCACAAAAATTTCTCGACATTGAGGAACCAAAGTTTCGTTTGCGGTAGAATTGGATTTGCAATTCAAAAGAGGGTTGCAGCTTAGCTTGTTGCCCGTCTATTAGGGATGGTAAAGGTCGAGTTTAGACGGTGTATTGGTCGATGATGGTATAGATCGCCCTCTGATATATCCTTAATTGAAAATCTTTATAAAACAAAATGTAAAAGTTGATGATGGTATAGATCGCCCACTGATACTCAAGTCAATCGAGTATTCATGATAATTCATATAGTAAAAAGATTATAATGAGAGTAAGACTAAATTTAGAAGGAAAGCATGGAGTAAGTTTTCTCATGAAGAAAGTATGTAGAAGATTCGGTGGGCTAAAGCCCTTGTGAATCCATATGTGTTGGGCTCAAGCATGTTGGGTCAGCCCAATTGGAGGTTACCTCTTCAATATTCTATTGAGAGAATTTACAAAACTTTTGTTTTAGTAGATTGTTAATTGACACGTCTAAGCTTAGAAGTGTGATCACAATCATGTTTACTTTTATAAGTTGAGACACTTATAAAAGATATTTCTTTAATATTTTTAATTAGAGGATGTGACAAAATCATAGAAAAATAAGAAACGAACTTATATTATTGATGATCTAATGCCAAACGAATGGTCACAACTAAGCAACCTTTTGATCAATACAATGCACATAGACTAAAAACATAAACATTAGCCATTTGATATAACTCAGATGACATGGGCTTAGTTTAAGACACTGATCAAACATTAATACAGTCCCAACATGAAGCATAATTAAGAACCGAGCTTGTTTACATTCATATTAGAGTTTCAATTCTTCGAGTCTCAAGAGCGCCTTCTCAAACTGGCCCCATCGCTGTTCAAGGGTCCCACTATACCCGATCGACATCCTAACCAAGCCAGGTGAAATTCCAGCCAGCGCCTTCTCGTCTTGGTTCATTTCACTGCTTGTGCTGCTACCCGAACAAGACATGAGGGTTTCGTAGTAGCCAAGACTAACCGCCATGAGCCCAAATTGGGTCTGGTTCTGCAACAGATTCATCAGCTTATTGGCTCGGGCTTCGGTTTCCATGTCCAAACAGAGCATCCCGCCATAACCATACTCCTTGTTCGAGATGGACTTCAAAAGATGGTGATCAGGGTGATCTTCGAGGCCCGGGTAGATGACCTTGAGGCCCATTTTCTTCATTCTTTGGGCGTAGACTAAAGCCCTATGGCAGTGCTCTTTGACCCGGAGGCCCAAGTGAGGGATTCTCTCAGACAACTCAAAAGCAACCTTAGCATTCATTGTTGGGCCTAGCAACATCAGGGCCCCTTGATGAAGGTCCATCAGTGAGTTCACAAAACTAGCTGGACCACAAACAGCCCCTATAATCACAATAACAAGATTAAGATAACACTATCCAAGTATCCTTACATAAAGATTTTCAAGAATATCTCATATATAATTAAGATGCTGATACAGTCATGCATATGTCTTAGAAAAGGACAGGCTCTACACATGTATGATCATGAACACTTTTCCTTATTTTGGATTTTTGTAATCAATTGCATCTCCAAAAAACAAGAAAAGTAAAATTGGCAGAGGGCTCACATGTGATACCTATCAATTTCTGGAACAACATATGTAGTTGATCACATGAATCAAATGAATCTCTACTTGTTAATAGATTTTAATCAGGTTTGCTATTCGGGTTTCCGGTTAATGGGTTCGGGTTATTCGTGTTTTTTACGTTTTAAAGTCTAACCAAAACCTTCTGTTATCCAAAAATGGTTATCAACGCAGCCTGTTGTCCGTTTGTCTTCTGTTTCGTTGTAATTTCCCTAAAGTGTCGGGGTCCCATCCTTAGTTGAATTCTATATCTATATATGTATCTATATCCACAAAACGAAAACCCGAACACTAAAAATCGGTTTAATCGGCAATCAGGTACGGGTTTGTTCGGGTCGAGCTACAGGTAAAAAACGAAAAACCCGTTAATTGAGGATGAGCAAATTAACCGCCATAACCGATGACCGAATCATGACCGACGTAAACGAACCACTAATAACCAATAACCATCGTTATGGTTATAAAACTTTCTCTAACCGCTCAATCGGTTATGGTTATGGTTACGAAGCTTTGGTTACCCGACATAACCGAAACCGAACCGAACTTGTAATGTTAAGTGTATATAAAGGATTTATGTTTACATAACCATATACAATGTTTTAGTAAAAGATTAAAAAAAATATGTTAATATCAAAATGATGTTGATGTAGGATGGTCATTATTTTGATGAAAAATTAAAGTGTCATGATTGTATTTTTTTGGTTGAGAATTATCTTATTAAAAGAAAACCCCAAGTCAGTAGTTTAACTAAAAAGTTTAGTCTTGGTTTTTTTTATAAAAATTGGTCAAGTTAAGTTCAAATCATGCACAACTCTATTTATTTCAAACCTTGCTTGGTTAGTTAACCAAAACCAAACCATAACCGACTTCATAATCGATTAACCGTAGCCGAAGTTTGTTTATGGTTACAAACACAAAACTAACTGTTACGGTTAGGGTGGAAGGGGCACTCCCCAAACTTTTTTTTAACCAATAAAATCATGTCATATCAACTTCCTCATTCACTACTCAATTTGCACTCAAACACTAGGGGTGCTCAAACACATGAAAAGTGGTAAACATTTAAAAAAATAATAATAAATAAAAATTTATGATTTGTTGAAAAAGGGGTGGGGCACACCACTAACCCTCTCTCTCCCCTCTATCTCTTCTCTTCTTGTTCGGTGAATACCCACCGATTTCAACAAGTGAGTTTGAGTTACCACTCGCCGAAAGAGGGGTGGCGGCGGTGTTCCCGCGCAGTGAATTAACTCAATCACCCCCTTCCCCAATACACCCGACCACCCTTATAGTTAATGGTAAAAACTGAATTAAACCGAATATATGGTATGATTTACGACACGTGTATAAAAAAATAGATACAAGAAAAAAAAAACATACCAGCAATTATGTCGGCACCACCGCTAATATACTTAGAAATACTATGAACAACAACGTCAGCACCAAGCCTCGCCGGAGAAACCACCATCGGAGCAAAAGTATTATCAACAACCACAGTCACACCTTTCTCATGGGCAATCCGACAAAGCTCCGGAATATTCGCCACAGTCAACGTAGGATTCGACATAGATTCAAAGTACAAAACCTTAGTCCTCCCTTCAACAATCGCCGCCTTAGTTTGCTCCAAATCCCTTATATCCACAAACGACGTCGTAATATTCGACGACCTAGGAAGAAAATGCGTAAGCAACGCATGAGTTCCACCATAAAGCGTCTGTGACGCCACCACCTGATCTCCACTGCTAACAAGCTGCAACAAAACCGACGATATAGCCGACATGCCACTAGCCGTACAATACGCCGCTTCAGTTCCCTCTAACGCCGCCATCTGTCGTCCGAGGTTAAGCACTGTCGGGTTGAAATGGCGGCTGTAGATGAAGAAGTCGCGATCTGGGCCTAGTTCTCCGGCGAACATGCGGCTGAGAGTCTCCGGTTCCATGACGGTGAAGGTGGCGGAGGCTTCGATGGACATGTTTACGCCGCCGTGTTCTCCGAACTCGTGACGAGCATTGGCTAAGGCTGATGCTGGGTCTTGATCCCATGAGGGTTTTGTTGCAGGTTTTTTAGCGACGAAATTATCGTCGTCGCGATTGGAGTCGTCGGGGTTGGTTCGTTTCTTTGAAGAGAAAAGGTTGGTGGGTTGAATAGCTTCCGCCATTGAAGTTTGATGAGAGAATAAATGAAAATTGATTTGATGAATGGTTTGAGGATTGTGGGTATGGTTTTATAGAGTGTCTGAGGTTAATTTGGTCCGGGATAATGGTAACCGAGGGTTGATTAGTACAGTGAATGTGGTCACTTTTTTTTTTTTTTTTTTTTTTGTTTAGTTACGATTGAAGACACGTGGGGAAGTTTTGTACCGTGATATTGACTACATACTTTTGATTTTTGTGTTTTTATGTATCAGGCTATGTTTTTGGCTTTCTATAATCACATGTTATCTTTTCATACGAGTGATAAACTTTCATTAATGCTTCAAATGAAGTTGCCAGGAAAAAGGAGAAACCTTTTAATTTATTAAAATAGAAAAAAGAGAAACACAAATCAAGTTTGGATGCAAAACCTAAAAAAAGGTTTAGGATAGATATGGAGGAGCCCAATGATCTTAATTGGTTTGGAAATTTAAAATCTCTATCGAACAATAATATCCAAAGCTCAAGTTTTCAAGAAGGAGAAGGTAATAAGGAGGAGCTCTGTTCGGAAAATAACGACAAACCAGGACGCTCGAATCCAGTGGCCGAAAGGTGAACATTGTCAATGATACCTAGGAGGTGGATATGTAGGAAAATGACAAAGAGGATCTGATTCAAAAAGAGATCGAAAAAACCATTCGTTTGGGCAAAGCGGTAGGAGTCAGGCTGGAAAACAATAGTCTTTTGGTGAAGAAGATCATCATTAAAGAATGTATCAATTTTGTTAAATTATGTCTTTAAATGCCAAAGGTATTAGGGGTTTTGTGAAAGATGGGTGGATCAAGGGGTTAAGGTTAAAACATGAAATTGACTTTATTGCTAACCAAGAGACGAAACACGAAGACTTGGAGGGTTTTAATTTGTATAATTTCTGGGGGATGACCTGTTCGGAAGTGAGTATGTCAAATCGGAGGGGCAATCTGTGGGCCTGTTGTGTATTTGGAACTCAAGTATCTTTCAGGTGGAGAACATAAAAAAAGGAATTACCTTTTAATAAGTGGCTGAATTAAAGGAAGTGAATATACTTTGAATTTCATTAACGTTTATGCCCCTCAACGAACAACTGCTAAACAGGTTCTTTGGAGTGAAATTCTATCGGTGATGAATGGTAGGTCGGGCTTATGGGTAATTGCAGGGGATTTCAACTTTGTTATAAATGTCGCGGAGAGGAAAAATTCTAGTTTCAAAAACTCGTGTATTTGGAATTTTAACGAATTCAGATTCCAAGCTAATCTGGTTGAATACGATATGAAAGGAAACAGGTTCATGTGTATTAGGGATAATAGTAAGAAACTTAGCAAGATCGACAGGTTTTTAGTCTGTCCTGCCTTCTTCAACAAATGGCCTAAACGACTCTAAGATCTCTCAACTCCATGTATTCGGATCATTGTCCTCTCATTCTTGTGTTAGAAGATAAAATTTTTGGAGCAAAGCTGTTCCGGGTGTTTGATTCTTGGATGGGTAAATATGGTTACAGCGAGACGGTGGAAAGGGCAGTAGAGCAATGCAATTCTGATGGGCCTCCGGACCTGGGCCTGACTAAAATATTTTTTGCCATTAGAACTGCACTTAAGGAGTGGAGAGACAATATGTTAAAAAAGGAGGGCTGAAATGAAAAAGATAGTTACGATGGATGCCTTGAAGAAACGTAATATTGATATCGAATATTCTACATGTTCGTTGTGTAGAGATGATGAAGAATCGGTCGACCATATTTTCTCTTCTTGTTATGTGGCTACAATTATGTGGGCTTAGATTAGTAAGTGGTGCAAAACTTCAAATTTGTTCTTTTTCGAGTTTAAAGACATACTGGGAATTCATGAACATGTGGGTCTAAAGGGCGAAGAAAAGGAGGCTTTTAAAGGGATCATGAGGATCGGGTGCTGGAGTTTATAGAGGGCTAGGAATAGAGTCGGATTCAACAGCAAAGAAGCTAAAATTGAAGATATCCTTAGCGAGATAAAGGTTTTGGGATTCTTGTGGTTTAGGACTAGATCGAAATTTAAAGAGATTACTTGGCAAAATTGGTGTAAATTTGTAATTATATAGTTTTCTGTTTGGTGATCGCCTCAGTTTGAGCTGGGCTTGTTTTTTTAATGAAATTTACCTTTAAAAAAATTAAGTTTCAAAATAAATGGTTTTAAACGGGTCATGTTTATGGGTTGGTAGGTTTAATTCGACCTGAACCTGAAAATTTTCGGTGAACCTGAAGACGACCTGATTTTGAAAATCGTGTCATAAATATGAACCTGAACACGACTTGAATATTTGATGGTCGACCCGAACACGCCGTTCAACCCGAAATTATTTTTTAATTTTTTCCCGTAAATTAGTATATTTAAATTAGAATTTATTAAAAATACAAATGTATATATAGTAAAATTACAGTTAATATGTAAAATCTAATGTTAATTTTTCTTTTTAAGTTATAATTATGGCGTAAAATATACACCCAATTTAATTTATCACACAAAACATATTAAAAAATGTAATATAATATAAATGGGTCAACCTGACTGGGTTGACCTAAACGCAACCTATTTGGCTAAACGGGTTCGCAACTAATCCGAACCTTTTTATACTAAACTCAAACCTGCAAATTTCATGTTAAATTCATGTGATATTAGAAATTCACACCACAATTGAATTGATTGTAAATATTTTGTGAATTCATCCTGCGTGAAGTACCTTATCAGTAACAATCTTAATATTAGTGCTCAATTATGTTACCCATCTGAAGAAATCTTACATGTGAGGGGCCCACATGACTCATGAACATACGATTTTTAGCCTATGATGTAACACACATCAATCCATCCAAACAATCAATCCATCAAAACAACCAAATATGTATCATGAACATACCTAATTGATATTTCCATGATGCAAATCTAGGGATATAAATGAATTAAGTTGTTGCGAAATATTCAAGGTCGGCTTGTTAGAATCTTAAATCGTGTTGAGGTTAAACGAGCTTGAGTTTGACTGGAAAGCTCATTTCATAAATGAGCAACTGCCCATGTTTCATACATGTGTAAGATTAAATATTTATTTATATGTATTTAATCTACTAGCCATCATTATCATTTATATTATATTAGATCAAAATAATATTAATCCTATTATATATTAGTTGGTAATTGTTGATGGATCATATTACCACAATTAACTAATTAGTTTCCTTCTAGGTGTATATATAAGGAGATGATTAGAGAGGTATAAGGTTAGACACTCACAATAACATCCTTAACATGATAGCCGCCACCCACCTCTCTCTCCATAACCAAAACCGAATTCATCCCTAGTTCGATTCTCACCATCATAATCTTACACCCTAAGGAGGAACCAGATCACACTGACAAAGATGTCGAACTCCATGGCTGCGTCTCTGACTGGATTCTCCGCTGGACTGTCTACCGTCTCAGGTATTATTTACATGTTTTCCATTATGTTTAAACAGAACTGATCAACAACATAAGGTTTTAGCCTTTTGTTTGTATACTATAATTTGACTTTATTTTAATTACGTAATTAATTTTTTTTATGTATTTGTAAGTATACATACATAAAAGGTTAAGAAATAATAGACGTATTGCGCCTAATTCAAGCATGAGCTTGACAATGAATCACAAACCGAGCTCGAGCTCTCTTATCCTATACGGCCCGAGCTCGAGCTAAGACAACCTCGGGCTCGACTCGAATTATATATGTCTATGTAGAGCGAAAGCACAAAATAGATAATACATGTATTGAAATATATGATTTATTTAACGAGAAAACCTAGAATATAAAGTCTTGCATTGAAAATTCTATGTTTGATAGGTTTTACAATATAATACACGTAAAGTTGAAAATTCTATGTTTGATAGGTTTTACAAGACAGTACACGTAAAGTTCAAAATTTTAAGTTTGATAGGTTTTACAAGATAGTTACACGTAAAAAGTGATAACATATGGTTAAAATTTAAAAGCTTATATAATGTGTGAATTAATAAAATCCACAATTCACACGTTTTTACAACCATACATAATCAACAAAAATCACAATTTTTGAGAAATGGTAAAAAGTCAAAATCATATAGTAAAAAGATGGGATTTGTTGTTTACCACAAGTATTGCTCGTTAAGTCATTCGCCTTTCATATATACGGCCATTTAACTCCAAATGCGTAAAAAGTTATGACATTCAAATTAGGTCTTTCTAGCACACTTGTTTTTATTAAGTTCGTCCTAGCACGAGTTAACAATTATTACATTAGTTTCGTATCGTCATGTCTAACAAAGATGGTTAACAACTTAACGACAAAGACCATGCCGAAAACGGAATCAAAATCATTATTTAACCATTATGATCAACGAGAAGAGGATTTAAAATGCTTTTCGATACCACATGGGAAACCAAGAAATGGTCTTTATAGAAACATCTGTATATAGAAATAGATGCCAACTTTGCTGCTATTTTATAGGAAAGAATAGACTACCGATCATATAATGTAGCATACCAAATTCATATAAAAACAAGGAAAAATAATATTCATAATGTCTATACGGCAACTATCGTTTTAATATGTATATGTATATAACTATATATATGACGATATATTCTTAAATAGAGTTCACATGTATTATAAATAATAAACAATATTTATAAAAACAAGGAAAAATAATATTCATAATGTCTATACGGCAACTATTGTTTTAATATGTATATGTATATAACTATATGACAATATATTCTTAAATAGAGTTCACACGCATTGTAAATAATCAACAATATTTTGAATAACAACCATATGTGGATCAACATGACAAAAAGAGAGCAAAAGTTGTTAATACAATTGATATACGTATATTTCAAAAATAAAAATATTTATAAATTACTTAGCACGTGACATTTGTATTTTAAACATAACTACATCAACAATCAACAAATCTCTAAAGCTATGCTTAACAAAAACTAAACTAAATAATAACATCCCGCTACTAAAGCTATGCTTAACAAAAATTAAACTAAATAATAACATCGCGCTAGTGTTAAAACAACAAAGATAGAATTCATGTTTAACACACAATAGGCAAATGATAAGCAATGATGTAAATAAAAAAAAAGTCATACAAGTAATTAATGCATGCCTAGAAAATTCAGTATCTAAATCAATATAGTGAATATTGTTGATTAAACCGGTTAATATTAATATAGTAATAATATTAACATGATTTTTTTATCTTGCAAAAATATATATATATATATATATATATATATATATATATATATATATATATTTATTATCAATAAGTTTTGTTATAGGAAAATAATTCAACCTGTCTAAAACAAAGTGATATTATGATAAAGGGTGAAAAGTGATGGTGGCCAAATTTTAATTAAGAAACATTCTTGTGAAAATTAATAATAGTATTTGAGAAAGTTTAAAATCAAGATAAGATGAGAATGATTTCTTGTGAAAATTAATAATAGCATTTTAGAAAGTTTAAAATCAAGATAAGATGAGAATGATTAAGAATATTGTTTTTAGGGGTGGGGTTATGCCTTGAGAAGAGGGGTAACTTCCTGTTCTTCGTTGACGCTCTGACGGTAGTGTAAATTTTGAAAAAATTTAATGTTTTTTTTATTTTGTTACGCTATGACTTTTTTTAAAACATTACCCTTATAATTATTTTTTAAATCTGTCACTTATTAGACATTATCCAACTATTAGTTGTATTATTAATAATGTTATTATTGTTGTTACAGTATGGTATTAATATGAATAGAAGATGAGAATATGAGATTTTTGCACGTGATTATAGATGAGAGCATAATGATGTTCTCCAAACCTTGGGTTTTTAGACTTTAGCATGGACAGAGGAATCTATGGTAACATTAATGTGCCACGTATGCATTCATCCTCTTTACTTACGCAACCTTACATTATTATTATTATTATTATTATCATTATTATTATTATTATTATTTACACAACATGCCAAGCTGAGCTGTATGTCCCTCCATTCCAGACCATCGGTTTTCAGTCGTGTCTAAATCCATCATAATTATTTTTAATAATACATCAATTATACGTTTTCTTTTCTATACACATGAGAAATATTCAACAACTTGATGTGAATAGTGTTACCAATTTAGGTATATTTTAATTTAATTTAATTCTTTGTTTGTTCTATTCAGGGACGGATGTACCGTATAATTAGGGGTAGCTTCCGCTACCCTTTACCGCTTCGACGGTAATGTAACTTTTAGAAAAATTTGATGTTTTTTCGATTTCGTTACCCCTTTTTTTAAAACGTTATCCCTATAAAAGTTTTCTAGATTTGATGAGTTTTACAACTTTTATGTCCAAGTCTTTCGAATTAACATCAAAATAGGCTTTTTAAGTGGTTTTAGCAATAACTATAATATATATTACAAAGTATAAAGTGATAAAATCATGGGAAAAAGGACAAGGAGTGGGACAACGACAAATGAAAATATACATGTACATAGTCATACCACAAAGTTGGCATCATGAGGGCCTTGAATATGAGCAACACTACAAACAAAAGATTAAGCTAATCAGTCACACAAATCTGATCCTTTTAAACTACACCAACTATACGCAAGTTTGTGCCGTATAAACATTGGCGGATCCGTCCCTATTCATATGAGTCTACTCGGTTTGGAAAAAACTGAAAAAAGTTAGTGAAAACCTTGTATGGTTTGAAAAAAAAAATAATGAGAATATATCAAAACGACCCCACTGAAAAAATTTCCTAAATCCGCCGCTGCATATAAATGGGGATAAACCTAAGAATTTTTTTGAGGTGTTACGAATATTCGATTTTTGATATCTGTCAGCTTGATTATATACTTTTTCGGTCTGGATAGAACCAAATCACTT
Organism: Scalesia atractyloides; assembly: GCA_947069175.1. NCBI lineage: Eukaryota > Viridiplantae > Streptophyta > Magnoliopsida > Asterales > Asteraceae > Scalesia > Scalesia atractyloides. The sequence continues at coordinate 89,722,932 of CAMTDV010000028.1, read as the reverse complement.
TTTAGTTTGGGTTAGATCAGAGTGTTATGAGTCAAATAATAAAAGTTGGGGTTACTAAAATCCAATATCTCTGTTTTAAAGCATACACTGTTACAATTTTGAAAGCATTGTCACAGATAACTATAAAACATAACTAAGCTAACGAAAATAAAACCAAAATTCTTTTTATTGAAGTTCAGAGGCAATTAAGATTTTGTCTAGACCATCTAAAATTGTTGTATTTAGGAAGTGCAGATGAAACAAAGTGATGTTTTCTAACGAACGAACGTGTTTCGGTCCCAAGTATACCAAAGGAAATTAAATCGCAACAAAGTAATGTTTTCTAACAAACGTGTTTCGGTCCCAAGTTTATCAAAGGAAATTAAGTTAATTGGTTACTATGGGTTAAAACCAGGTCTAAATTAAAAGGATTGGAGTGTTAAGATGGTGTGTTTCAATCTTTTGTGGATAATGTAACTCTCTATGCAATTTCTCTCTTTTTATGCGTCTCCTGGCTAATCTTTGTATCGTTTTCGCTTTTAGTAATTCGTCGCTTTTAGAAAAATCTTACATAAGTCACTAGCTAATAATTTAATATATCATGTTAATTGCTTTTTCTTTTAAAGTAAACCAGTAAGAAAAAATAAAATTTGGTCTCATGTATACCCGTTACTAATTTATTAGGTTTAGATTCGGTGACTAAATCAATTACTTTAGTTAGCTTTGGTGAAAATGATCGTCATGTTATTTTATTTTATGTGACAGATGTAGTATCTAACACGGATTACAATTAAAGTATTTATATACTATTCTCATATAAAAATGAAAAATACTAACATGTAATAAAGTATAGATAATTATATAGTGTATAGTGAGGTGGAAAGTAGCTTTGGATAGCATGGTTTTGATTTGATTTGGCTACTTAAACTAATCACGTGAAGAAAGCATGCCATGTTCTTATCCAAGTCACAAAAGTTCTTATCCCCCAACGTGAAAGTGAACTTTTAATTAACTTAAACTAGTGTTTTCTTTAGCGCTATACGACACTCAGTTGATATTGATTTAGTTTCTTCTGGTACCAGCATTTGTTATAACAACTGAAAGAGAAAACTAAAAAAAACAAAGTCGTGATATGCAGAAAATGATATTGACCCGTGTTTTATATCAATCGAAAACCATAAAAAATATCGGTTTTGATACTACCAATATTGGTACTGATGGTCGGTTGAAATCGGTTCAGTTCGTCACGTACCTATACTCGTATAGTTTACGATTAAAAATACGAACTTTTAATATTGTTAGGCACTCGTTAGGGATTAGCATTTGGTATCCAGGTACCGGTACTGATACGGTACCAAAGCGTACCGGGTATATTTGGTACTGGTACTAAACTGGTATATTCGGTACCGGTACTAATTTACCTGTTTTTCGGTACTGAATGTGTACCGCACTCATCCCTAGCACTCGTATAATTTGCGATAAAATAAATAAATTACTATTCACTATCGGTTTCGGTTCGATTTACTACGATAGCGGCACGATATCCATTTCCAATAAAAATCAAAATAAATATAATATTAAAAGTTTAGATTTCTATTTATCAAGACTTTCTTTTAATATATATAAATGAAACAACTTTTCATTTTTAAAAAGTTAAGCTATCTCAATTTAATATTTAATTTATAATAAAATACATATATAACTAAATATCTTCATTCTCATTTTCGGTTACCCTTGGTGCATTGAATATGTGAATTCAATTCAAACTTGAAAACCACAAAGTAACAATATAGCATATGTAAAAATGTAAGAAAAGAAAAGTAAATAATGTTAGAATTCGCACGGTTCACTTAAGGAACTAGAGAGATTTCATATTGATTTCGAATGTTTTAAAAACGAGTAAATTGCACAAAACATCTTTTATATTTCCTCAAACTTGCAGGTTCCAGCCTTAATGTTTAAAAGTTGCTAAAAACAGCCTTTAAGTTTATTTTTGTTGCGGGTTCAATCCTTTACAGCTAACCACGTTATTTTCTTCAGTTAAGTTCCCTCACATGCATAACATGTGAGGGTATATTTGTCATTTTGGTTGATCTTCCACCCACGTCAATTATAAGAAAAAAGAATATTTAAAGTTTAACCTATTTTAAAAAAATTCTAACCGCAGGGACTAATGTGCAATAAAACCAAACTTTTAAAAACCAAACACCCTCTTTTCCGGTCTTCTTCTCCGGCGACTTCGCCGGATTCCGGCGAACCCAGAATTAAGATAGGAATCTTGTTAAGCTAGCCCACTAAGCTGTAAAGATTAACACAGATTTTGATCATGCCAATCAAACTCTTCAGGATTATCATCAGTTGGAAGAATCGGCGCCTTATTCGCATAAGACGGAAACGACAAACGACTCTTCAACCTAGATACCTCTCACGGAACTCCGATGCCGTCAAATCAGAGAACTTCGTAACATGTGTTCAGTAGTCGGATCCAGCAACTGGTGACGCTTAGGACGCCGCAAGTTAGACTTAAACACTATCAAACAGTAATCGTGCTCCTCTGTAGTCGCGTACATTTTACCAAACTTTGTTTAAACTAGGTTAAAACTTAAATATTCTTTTTTTATAATTGAAGTGGGTGGAAGATCAACCAAAATGACGAATATACCCTCACATGTTATGCATGTGAGAGAACTTAACTGAAGAAAATAACGTGGTTAGCTGTAAAGGATTGAACCCGCAACAAAAATAAACTTAAAGGCTGTTTTTAGCAACTTTTAAACATTAAGGCTGGAGACCTGCATGTTTGAGGAAACATAAAGGATGTTTTGTGCAATTTACTCTTTAAAAACCGGTATTTTTAATTGTATCGGGTTAGGCTCAGAAATGGTTCAATCGGTTGAATCTGGTTGTATCGGCGGTACAACCGGGTTGCTAATTAACCCTATAAATCTATAAAATACAATTTCACTAAAAAATATTCAAAAACTAAATCGTTCCATAATAAAAAAAAAATATATCAAAAAGTTAATCCATAATAGAAAAAAAACACAACGGTTGATGTGAATTGTGATAAAGTGTGATCGATGTGAATTGTGAACGCTAGGCCTACAAAAGATTAAAAGTCCAAATTTTTAACCTCAGCCCGATACCGGTATAATTAGTTTAAACGGATATAACCCAATTTACCAGCGTACAATTCTTTGTCTTTCCCTTAATTTACCAGTATGGTTCGTGCCGGGTGAGCTTCTGCATCCTGTTTAACCGGCCGGTTTAAACCGGTTTTTAAACATTGTTGATTTCAACGCATGTCTATGGTTACACTGATGACTCTCGTAAGGGTCATACAAAAACCTAATTAAACTAAGTAGATAGCGTAAGTATGTATCGTATTCATGGGGTATATGTGGTTAGTGTTAGCTAGATTATCTATTAATTAACTAAGAAAAGAGTTATTAGATTAAGAAGAAGTATCCCACCCAGAATCCCAATTGCAAGTTTAACACAAAAACCCGTGTACTGATTCAAACACCACATAGACTTTGCCTTGGAATTAATGACTTTGATTAATAGTTAGGGACCGCTTTTAAATAAACTATAACAACCTAACAATCTGCTAAATTATACCAACTACCCACCAATTTACCAATCCGCTAACGATGCAAGGAAATCGCCAATACGCTTGATAAATGACAAATAGTTCAAATATAATAAACGTTTACCAAGAAATCAACACAAATGGTCAAGAGTATCAGTTACAAGAATCAGATAACAAAGTTTAATGTGAAAACTTGAGCAATCGTTCATCTGAGGAAAGTCACAAGAGAAAAGATAAAGATAGCGTCCTCCAAGTTTCAGATTTTAAGTTTACACAAAAGTCAATTTAATCATTTACACTTAAGTATTAACAAATTACAAATACAGGTAATCATATAAACTATATCCTAATTGTTACTCTAGCATTGACGTGTTGGTAAAGGCTTTTGCCTCTTGGGAGCCTAAACCAGTTGAGGAGGTATGGTCCCAAATGACCATACCCTTGACTACATTTTACAAGGATAATCTTGCATGCAACATACAATGGTGCGTAACCCTCAACATCAACAGGTCATACAATGAGCCTTGCGCACTCAGCGCAACGGTGAATTAGACCAACAACAATAGGTCATACAATGAACCTTGCGCACTTAGCGTAACGGTGAATTAGACCAATACAATCAAGTCACACAACGAGTCTTGCACACTCAGTGCAATGGCAAGTTAGACTAAACTATACAAGTCACACAACAGCTTTGTGTATTCGCCACAACGGCAAGTTAGACTTACGCGCACAAGTTACTAGACTCTGCGCAGAACAACATCCCTCTGAGCTGCGAATCCCAAAACCTTACAAGGACAAGACACACATGAGAAGCGCCTCATAGTCTTGAGACAAAAGGATATACCCTGACACCCTGTGCTGGCGTGAAAAACCTTGACAGCCTCGCAGAAGGGTAAGCACTAAGAGGTGTTGACCATAACCAAGGGTACAATGTCACACCCCAACCGATGGCGGAAACATCGGGATGAGACGAAAACGAGATTGCTCATTGCTCACAACATTAATAAGTGACAATAATTAATTAAACCATATTTTATTTCATAAGAATTGTCAAATACATCAATGTAACAAAACAAAGAAACAACATAACATTTGCAAAGTCATAACAAATTGATACAACGACATTAAACCTAACGTCTAATTTGTGTGTATCTAGTCCTTGCTATATTGTTTTCATAGCATCATCTCCTTCAACCTGTAACATGTTTTAAAATAATGTCAATGTGAAAGCAAAGGCGAGTACACAAGTTTAGGCATAGCATACGTATACGAATAAGTTTAAACAATCCTCATGGCAACCAAATCTATACAAGAGCAATATCAAGGCATGCAATACTAATAATCAAACCCTTAACGCAATCATGATGTTTTAACATGACCTCACGAATAACACGATGGAGGTGGATGCGTGAATTCCTATAGCGCTAAGCATGTCAAACAAAGGCTAAAAATAGTTAATGACTAAAGCATAGCTAACGAATATCCAAGACAAGCATCAAGTATAAGATTCAAGTTTTCATGTATATGGGATCGTTTGTGTGTTTCATAAAATTTAAGTGTTCGTGATTTTGTATATGGAAACATGTTACACCCGAAAAGTGTTATAAACAAAAGTGGGTCGAGTGTACTCACGGTTTTGCTAAGTCTTTTCTACACTTGACAATCCGTGAAGACGTTGGTTCGAGGATGACGCCGAATTATCCTACAAGAAGAAACGAGGTGTATGAGTATAAGTTTCAACGGGAGATTAGGAGTATTCGAGCATGATTAAAAATAAGTTTGATAAAGTATTATGATACGAAAGTATTCACTAAGATGTAACACTCGTTCTTGACACTATAGAACTCTTACGAGTTGGATGTGATTTCATAGGTTCGGGACCTATTAGAATCGTGACAAGGAATTACATACTTTAGTGTTAAACTTAATAACTTGATAGGTGATTATAAGTTCATTATCAAGGTTTCGGTTTTAGAATTATAATATAGTTATATATATATCATTATAATCATGTAGGAGGTGGGAGGATGAACCATCCACTTTGTAATCTCTAGTGTCATGTATGTCAAGTATGAGGTGGGAGGTTAAACCATCCACTTTGAACCTCGGATTATGTTCACCACTACACAAGTTACATTGGTAACAAGGAGGGTACAAGAACTATATACTATACAAGAATGTAAAGACAAGAATGATAAGGTGTCATCTAGATACCAAGTAGCCAAGTATTCAACAACCCGAGAGCACACGAGGACAATCATCAACGGCTTTGTGGGGTTGAGACGCTTTAGGTCTAGCAAACTAGTTTGGGATCTTGATGAAAATAATCAAGTGATGTGTGGTCTCAAGTTAGGATAGCCCATGCTTCCTTGTGGACACACATGAACAAGCATAATAGCTTGCATCACTTGTGAGCTTAATGCTCTTCAAAAACAGAAAGTTTAGGGTGTTAAAACAGCCCTTAGTTCATGTTATCAAGCTTGGTTAGGCTTTACTAATCATAAGCTTGATTGTAAGCACAAGAACACAAGTTTGTTGAAGTTAAAACACAAGTTTGATAAAAGTTTAGACAAACCAAAAGTTTGTGGACATTTTGGGGCATTTCCAGGTCTGGATTCTCCATGGAGAACCCTAGGAATTCAACCAAAGTTTATCCAAGCAAGTAGGAAAAAGAATGGAGTGATTTCGTTAAAAAATGAGTGAGTTACACTCACTTTAGTGAAGATGAGTAATTTTCTCGAAAATTCTGATTTTGCAAGGATCTTTAGGTGATTTGAGAGTGATTTAAGAGAGATTAAAGTGTAAAAATGTTTGGATTAGAGGTGGGTTTTATAGGGGAAGATTAGGTAGTTAGGGAGTTTTAGGTGGGTTATTAATTGTTAAAAGTTGATAAAAAAACTCAAAAAACCAACCCAATCCCGCCCAAAACCTGCTGCTGCCGCCGCCCTCCTTTGCGATCAGGTCTGACCCGGAAACAAAGCTTATATGCTTTGTGTTTCCGGGTTCTTCAGATGTGTGGCAAGTGGTGGAGTGGTGGAGCGCTTGCTGTTGAACCGGAGGTCCCGGGTTCGAAACCCGCGAACCCGGTTTTGGTATATTATTTATATATATTATTTATTAAAACCCTTTAAACAATTTACCAAAATGGCAAGATTAGTCAATTCAAGAATTACAATTTAGACCTTAACTTTATAAAAAATATATATATATTATGTTATTTATTAACCTTTAATCCTAAATGTTAATATATTTATAAAATAGCATTTCAATTTTTGTAAAAAAAATTAATTAATTTTATTAACTTATTTAATTAATTAATTTTTTAACTAATTTAATTAGTTAATTTAATTAACTTAATTTAATTAATTAACTTAATTAATTGATTTAATTAATTAACTTAATAAATGAATAGATAATTATATTTTTGTAACGAATTTAGTTTAATGATTCGATTTTACGTTTGAGTCTCGATTACGCATACATACCATGTTTGCAAGTTATCACACGTTTACGATTGAGAGTACCAGAATACGTTTACACGTTAAAGTATGAACAAGTATAAGTTTAACATGACTATAATTAACATAATATTGTTAAAATACGAGTTTCTTATTACGATTCAAGTCTCGGTTTTCCACGTTTACAACGAAAGACGAATACAAGATACAACGCTTACTAAAAATAGAAGTACGATACAAGGTTTACAAATATAGAAAGCATAGAAACGCGGGGCGTTACAGTCTCCCCTCCTTTGGAAATTTCGTCTCGAAATTTAGGAAGACATAGCGAAGAGATATGGATACTTAGTCTTCATATCACTTTCAAGTTCCCAAGTGAATTCGGCGCCACGTTTACCTTCCCATCGAACCTTGACAATAGGAATACGACTGCGCCTCAGTTGCTTGGTTCCTCGGTCCATGATTTCGACCGGTTTCTCCACAAGTGCAAAGTATATTGATTTGAAGATCTTCGAGTGGAACTGGAGTCCTTCTTCAGCTAGACCTTTTTTAAATTTGAAACATGAAACACATGATGCACGTTGCTGAGCGCTTGAGGTAGATCCAGTCGATACGCTACCTTGCCAATCCTTTCGAGAATCTTGAAAGGACCCACGTAGCGAGGAGCGAGTTTGCCTTTCTTACCAAAACGAACAACACCTTTCCAAGTGCAACCTTGAGAAGTGCGTGGTCACCTATGTCGAATTCCAAAGGTTTGCGTCTTCTATCAGCATAGCTCTTTTGTCGGCTTCGAGCTTTGAGCAAGTTGTCACGAATCTGTAGGATCTTGTCCGTCGTCTCTTGTATAAGTTCGAGACCGGTGAGTTGTACGTCTCCGATCTCGTGCCAACAAATAGGCGAACGGCACTTGCGACCATACAGTGCTTCAAATGGAGCTATTTGAATACTTGCGTGATAGCTGTTGTTGTATAGAATTCTACCAAGGGTAAGTGCAAATCCCAGTTGCTGCCAAAATTGATTACGCATGATCGAAGCATATCCTCTAGAGTTTGAATAGTACGCTCGGTCTGACCGTCAGATTGAGGATTAAAAGTGGTGCTAAGATTCAAACGAGTGCCAAGGGCGGATTGGAAAGTTTGCCAAAGGCGAGAAGTGAAACGAGCGCGATCAGAAATAATATCAAGAGGAGTACCGTGATGACTAATGATTTCACTCGTGTAGATACGAGCCAATTTCTCGACTTTGTAATCTTCACGAATGGCGAGGAAGTGTGCGGATTTGGTCAAACGATCATGATAACCCAAATGCTGTCGTGACCAGATGAGGTACGAGGCAATTTCGTGAAGAAATCCATGGCTATGCTCTCCCATTTCCAGACAAGAATTTCTGGTTGTTCAAGCAAACCGGAGGGACGTTGATGTTCTGCCTTGACTTTGGAACACGTAAGGCATTTGGAGACGTAGAGAGCGATATCACGTTTCATTCCAGGCCACCAATAGGATGCGCGCAAGTTATAGTACATCTTATCAGCTCCTAGGATGAACGGAGTATAGGGATTTGTGAGCTTCATCCATCAAAGTAGTCCGAAGATTGAGAGATCGGGAATCCAAATGCGACTATGGTAGTAAAGAATACCATCAGGCTTAGCTTCGAGTGGGTTTTCGACTCCACAATTCAACTCGTTATCGAGGTTACCCCAGTTAATGACGGCAAATTGTGCTTGTCGAATCAACTCGTTGAGTTTTCCCACGATTTGGTAGCAACGAGCACTCTTGACATGAGTCTTACGACTAAGTGCATCGGCCACGACATTCGCCTTACCAGGGTGGTAGCAGATATCACAGTCGTAGTCGTTTAACAATTCTACCCAACGACGTTGACGCATGTTGAGTTCCTTTTGATCAAAGATGTGTTGGAGGCTCTTATGGTCGGTAAAGACCGTACACTTTGTACCATAAAGGTAGTGTCGCCAAATCTTTAACGCAAAAACAACTGCACCAAGTTTTTCTCATGAATTTTGAGTTGTCTCGACGCGTAAGCGATTACTTTGTCCCGTTGCATGAGAACGCAACCAAGACCCTGGTTAGAGGCATCGCAATACACGACGAAATCGTCGTTCCCATCGGGGAGAGTGAGGATAAGAGCATTACAAAGCATGTCCTTGAGCGTTTGGAAAGATTCCTCTTGTTCGGGACCCCAAACAAAAGGTTTATCTTTTTGAGTCAACGAAGTCAAAGGAACGGCAATCTTCGAGAAGTTCGAGATGAAACGGCGATAATACCCAGCTAGGCCAAGAAACGAACGAATTTCAGAGGGCGACTTAGGTGCAATCCAATTCTTCACAGCTTCCATCTTTGCAGGGTCAACATGAATACCAAGTTCATTGACGGTGTGACCTAAGAATTGAACCTCTTTTAGCCAAAATTCACACTTGGAGAATTTGGCATAAAGACGTTCGGTTTGCAAAAGTTGAAGAATAAGACCAAATGTCATCCATGTTCTTCTTTCGTCTTGGAGTAGATTAGGATATCGTCGATGAATACAATGACGAAATGATCGAGAAAAGGCTTACACACACGGTTCATGAGATCCATAAACACTGCAGGAGCGTTGGTCAAAAAGGCATGACCACGAACTCGTAGTGTCCATAACGTGTACGAAATGCGGTTTTGGGTACATCTTCCTCCTAAAGCCGAAGTTGATGATAGCCAGAACGGAGGTCAACCTTTGAAAAGCACTTCGCGCCTTGCAGTTGATCGAAGAGATCGTCAATACGAGGAAGTGGGTATCGGTTTTTGACTGTAAGTTTATTGAGCTCACGATAATCAATGCACATCCGAAAAAACCCATCTTTCTTCTTGAAGAACAACACGGGAGCGCCCCAAGGGGAAGTACTAGGGCGTATAAAGCCTTTATCAAGAAGCTCTTGAAGTTGGCTTGATAGCTCTTGCATCTCCGAGGGTGCTAAACGATAGGGAGCTTTCGCAACAGGAGTTACGCCAGGGATCAGATCAATACGAAAATCGACAGCTCGAGGAGGCGGAGGACCAGGGAGATCCTCGGGAAAACAGAAGGGAACTCACAAACGACAGGAACATCACTTATGCTAGGACCTTTGTCTTTCTTTTCCACAACGTGGGCGAGAAAGGCAAAGTACTCCTTACGCAAGTACTTGTTCGCTTTGATGCACGACATAAGCTTGAGCCCTTAGAAGGTTTCTCACCATAGACGTGTAAAGAGTCACCTTGAGGTAGGGGAAGACGAATGAATTTCTCAGAACAAACGACTTCAGCACGAACTCTCTTAAGCCAGTCCATGCCTACTATGACATCAAAGCTACCCATTTGCATAGGTATGAGGTCGATGGAAAACTTATGATCGTTTAAGATTAGGGAGCACCAGAAAGAACAGAGTCAACGGATATGGTCTTACCATTATCGACTTCGACAGCAAAAGGATTAGGCATTTTAGTTCGTTCGCACTTAAGCAAGGGTTCGAATTCAACAGATACAAAACTTCTATCTGCGCCAGTATCAAACAGACAAGTAGCATAGATATGGTTTACAAGAAACGTACAAGTGATGACGTCATTCGAGCTTTGGGCTTGAGCTGAGGTGAGAACGAAAGATCGTCCTTTTGCAGGCTCAGTCTGCTGTTACTGCTGGTTGTTGGCGCGTTTCGAGTAAACGTTGGCGAAATGGTTAGGATCGCCACATTCGTAACAAGTTTGAGCAGGAGTCGCTTGAGCTTGGCGGTTTGGGTTCGGGTTAGGGTTAGGATTGGGTAACAGGGCTGGGGTTTGCTGGCTCTGGGGTAGGCGACAAAAGTTGGAGAAGTGTCCCAACCTATTACAGTTGGCACATTTTTGACATGAGGTGCCAACAGGGTGATGGTAGTTGCAAGTGGTACACTGAGGATGAGGGCCAGTGTAACCACGTGCGGGTTGGTTGCTGTTTTGGGTAGTGGCGATGACATTTAGGGGTGCAGGGGTCGGCGGAGTACGACCGCGTTGTTTTGAGAAGAAGCCTTCCACTTCTTGTTCTTGTTATGGGGCTTTTTGGCTGGAGGGGTAGGTGATTCGGTGGTGTTGGCAACGGCTTGGTGCGTATGCTTCGTAGGGACCTTGTCGTAGGCCCCCTGAAGGATGCAGTTATGGTTGAGTTGGAGGGTTATGGCATAGGCTTCCTCGAGGGTTTTCGGGTTGGCTGCGGCTACATGGTTCATGATCACCGGTGAGAGGCAACGGATGAGCTTGGCGATTGACTTGGGAACAGTATCGACTTGCCCAGGGCAAATGATACTTAACTGTTTGAAGCAGTGCGATCAATCCTTCAGCGTCGCTCCCCTGTTGTGTGAGATTCCAGAACTCGTTTTCAAGTTTCTGGGTCTCGTGGGGAGGACAGAATTGCTCTTTCATGAGCTCCTTAAGCTCTTCCCAAGGCATCGCGTGGGCCGCTTCGTTGCCACGCGTGTTTAGCTCGGTGGTCCACCACTCGAGGGCTCTCTTGCGAAAGACCCCAGTGGCATTAAGGGTTCGGAGTTCCTCAGGGCAGCCGCCCTGAAGGAAGATAAGCTCCATTGAATCAAACCAATTGATCATGGCGGTACCACCGTCCATGCCTGTGAATTCCACTGGTTTACAAGCCATGAAATGCTTGAATTGGTAAGATGGTTTGGGGGTATCGGATTTGGAATCAGCGGATGATTTAGGTGTGGCATCGGCATGTATGGTGTGGATTTGGCTAACAATGTCGGGTATGATCTTAGCCTTTGCCCGGCCATTTGCTCCGAAACGAGCCCAATCAGTTCTTGCTTCGATATCGAGTCCTCGTTGTTGGATTCCTTCTGGGAATCCGTCTTCTTGGACTTTTTGAGGCGGTTCAACGAGTTACGGAAAGGAGGCATCTAGAGGTTGTAAACAAGACAAAAGCATGAGACTTGATTGTAATAAAGAAATAGGTTTTGAATGCATGAGTATGAATAAAGTTCACATAAGTTTCACATAAGAAGCATGTGTTCATCAAGTATGGTTCACATAGTTTGCATGAGTTCAACAAGTATAACACGTATACATACGTATGAATACAAATAAAGAGTATAAATTTAGTTTGTTCATCGAGGATTAATATTGTTTTTGATTGCGATAAACGTGCGAGTGTGTAACGGTTTGAAATGAACGAGGTAACAAGTATTAAAACACCTAAATTTGAGTCACATAAAAAGAATAGGCTCATAAAACATGGGAATGATTCGGGTAGAGAATCGTCGACAATTCCAAAGTGAATCGAAGATCTTTTCGAATTAGAGAAACGTGCTTTGGCCTATAGGTAAAATGCTCTCATCGAGAAGCGACTAACGACATTTTACCCTTCCAGTTACTACATGTCTCTAACCGATCGGAAAATCGAGACTTTGGCGAGAGCAAAAATTGAGGAACGGGACTAGTTGACAAGGTGCGGGTTTCACCAATAACTTGACAACATCGTACCCTAGGTGTGGTTTGTTTCTTACTTAACGAGGAGCAAATTCCGACTCGTTTGTAAGACCACTAGAGTATGAAACGGAAGTTTCCATCAAGATGTGGATATCACTCCTAGCTTGATGGCGTAACTTCGTGAAAAATTGAATACGCGGAATGAGGGATTTCACCAAAAATTGTTGACCATTGTGTCTATCTTGGTGCAAAGCGTCTCGTTTGAATTACGAGTGTCTTCAAGTGTATATTGTGTAAAATGCCTTAGGAAAGGCATGTTATAAACATTAGGACCAAAAGGATAAGGAAGAAGCAAGTAGGAAGAATAAAATTTTAAGCATGATATAGGAATCGTCAAAATGGGACACTTAAACATAGACTAGGTCGAACATGGCAATTCTACCTAATTCCCTATAGTTATGGCTCTGATACCAATCTGTCACACACCCCAACCGATGCGGAAACATCGGGATGAGACGAAAACGAGATTGCTCATTGCTCACAACATAATAAGTGACAATAATTAATTAAACCATATTTCATTTCGTCAAATACATCAATGTAACAAAACAAAGAAACAACATAACATTTGCAAAGTCATAACAAAATTGATACATCGACATTAAACCTAATGTCTAATTTGTGTGTATCTAGTCCTTGCTATATTGTTTTCATAGCATCATCTCCTTCAACCTGTAACATGTTTTAAAATAATGTCAATGCGAAAGCAAAGGCGAGTACACAAGTTTAGGCATAGCATACGTATACGAATAAGTTTAAACAATCTCATGGCAACCAAATCTATACAAGAGCAATATCAAGGCATGCAATACTAATAATCAAACCCTTAACGCAATCACGATGTTTTAACATGACCCCACGAATAACACGATGGAAGTGGATGCGTGAATTTCTATAGCGCTAAGCATGTCAAACAAAGGCTAAAAATAGTTAATGACTAAAGCATAGCATAACGAATATCCAAGACAAGCATCAAGTATAAGATTCAAGTTTTCATGTATATGGGATCGTTTGTGTGTTTCATAAAGTTTAAGTGTTCGTGATTTTGTATATGGAAACATGTTACACCCGAAAAGTGTTGTAAACAAAAGTGGGTCGAGTGTACTCACAGTTTTGCTAAGTCTTTTCTACACTTGACAATCCATGAAGACGTTGGTTCGAGGATGACGCCGAATTATCCTACAAGAAGAAACGAGGCGTATGAGTATTGAGTTTCAACGGGAGATTAGGAGTATTCGAGCATGATTAAAAATAAGTTTGATAAAGTATTATGATACGAAAGTATTCACTAAGATGTAACACTCGTTCTTGACACTATAGTAACTCTTACGAGTTGGATGTGATTTCATAGGTTCAGGAACTATTAGAATCGTGACAAGGAATTACATACTTTAGTGTTAAACTTAATAACTTGATAGGTGATTATAAGTTCATTATCAAGGTTTCGGTTTTAGAATTATAATATAGTTATATATATATATCATTATAATCATGTAGGAGGTGGGAGGATGAACCATCCACTTTGTAACCTCTAGTGTCATGTATGTCAAGTATGAGGTGGGAGGTTAAACCATCCACTTTGAACCTCGGATATGTTCACCACTACACAAGTTACCATTGGTAACAAGGAGGGTACAAGAACTATATACATACAAGAATGTAAAGACAAGAATGATAAGGTGTCATCTAGATACCAAGTAGCCAAGTATTCAACAACCCGACGAGCACACGAGGACAATCATCAACGGCTTTGTGGGGTTAAGACGCTTTAGGTCTAGCAAACTAGTTTGGGATCTTGATGAAAATAATCAAGTGATGTGTGGTCTCAAGTTAGGATAGCCCAAGCTTCCTTGTGGACACACATGAACAAGCATAATAGCTTGCATCACTTGTGAGCTTAATGCTCTTCAAAAACAAAAAGTTTAGGGTGTTAAGACAGCCCTTAGTTCATGTTACAAGCTTGGTTAGGCTTTACTAATCATAAGCTTGATTGTAAGCACAAGAACACAAGTTTGTTGAAGTTAAAAGCACAAGTCTTGATAAAAGTTTAGACAAACCAGAAAGTTTGTGGACATTTTGGGGCATTTCCAGGTCTGGATTCTCCATGGAGAACCCTAGGAATTCAACCCAATGTTTATCCAAGCAAGTAGGAAAAAGAATGAGTGATTTCGTTAAGAAATGAGTGAGTTATACTCACTTTAGTGAAGATGAGTAATTCTGCTCGAAAATTCTGAGTTTTGCAAGGATCTTGAGGTGTTTTGAGAGTGATTTAAGAGAGATTAAAGTGTAAAGATGTTTGGAATAGAGGTGGGTTTTATAGGGAAGGATTAGGTTAAGTTATGTGAGTTTTAGGTGGGTTATTAAGTGTTAAAAGTTGATAAAAAAAACTCAAAAAGCCAACCCAATCCCGCCCAAAACCCGCTGTTGCCGCCCTCCTTTGCATCAGTCTGACCCGGAAACAAAGCTTATATGCTTTGTGTTTCCGGGTTCTTCAGATGTGTGGCAATAGTGGTGGAGCGCTTGGCTGTTGAACCGGAGGTCCCGGGTTCGAAACCCGCGGATCCCGGTTTTGGTATATTATTATATATATTATTTTTTTAATTAAAACCCTTTAAACAATTTACCAAAAATGGCAAGATTAGTCCCTGAAGTTAAGAATTCAAGAATTACAATTTAGACCTTGGACTTTATAAAAAAATATATATATGTATTTATTAACCTTTAATCCTAAATGTTAATATATTTATAAATAAGCATTTTTATTTTTGTAAAAATAAATTAATTAATTTTATTAAGTAATTTAATTAATTAATTAACTTAATTAATTAATTTAATTAATTAACTTAATAAATGAATAGATAATTATATTTTCGTAACGAATTTAGTTTAATGATTACGAGTTTTACGTTTGAGTCTCGATTACGCATACATACCATGTTTGCAAGTTATCACACGTTTACGATTGAGAGTACACGAATAGTTTACACGTTTAAAGTATGAACAAGTATAAGTGTAACATGACTATAATTAACATAATATTGTTAAAATACGAGTTTCTTATTACGATTCAAGTCTCGGTTTTCCACGTTTACAACGAAAGACGAATACAAGATACAACGCTACTAAAAATAGAAGTACGATACAAGGTTTCCGAATAAGAAAGCATAGAAACGCGGGGTGTTACATACAAAGTGGCAGAACAGTGACCAAAGGTTACTCGGCAGGTTGCGTGTGACAGTGTCCATGACCAGTGAGGCAGACGTCAAACCATACACCAACCACGTATCTGCCAGTGACTATTCCACCTTCTCCATTTTTGGCTGGAACAGGCCTGACACCAGAGACGGCTGGCTTTACACGTGGCACCTGTCACACCCCAACCCGTAGCGGAATAAAAGTAGGGGCATGATTGGGTTATCACCAAAGCTCTGATATTTACTAATAAGTTTCATATTTATTAAATTGAAATTAAATTCAAATATCCAACACTAAATTCATACAAACACAAACAATAAACCAAACGATTGTTCCAAACGAAATAAACTGTTTATTCTCCTAAGGCCATCCTATGTGTTTTCCTTTCCTCAGCTTGTTCACATGTATCATGCGTAAAACTAAAAATTTAGGTCAACAATAGTTGGCGAGTGAACCTTGATAAAACATTTAAATAATTGACTTTTATGTTTGTTTAAATAAAATTGTGCATGAATCACATGTGAACAAATGTATATATGTTACCAATCACAAACCACATTGAATGAACATATGACATAATTAATGATGTATTTGAGATCAAGGCTCAATCAAACGGAGCCGATCTAATGGGGCACCCGATGCTCAACCCGTATCCCACGAGGAACTGATGGGCCTAATGAAATGATTGCACTGAAATGGTAAAATGTATACACATATAACCACATAACAAACAATACACATTTGATCAAGAAATTATATTAGCACAAGCGTTAAATAAAATAAAAGAAATGGTACGACACATGATACACCCCAAAACGTGATTAAAACGGTGAATTTGTAGAGATTCACTCACATTGGGTGCGTTTTCTTGATTGAAGATGAGAGCGCACGAGTTGGGAGATTAACCGATGAGGGAGTACTAACCTAAAATAATAATGCGGTAATTCGATAAATAAATAAACTAATATTTTTGGTTAAAAACCTTTGTTTAGATTTTAAGTTAATTTTATGATTTGTTTTGATATAATTAAGCCCTTAAAAGTATGTGTTTTTAATTGTTTAGATATATTTTATTTTGAATAGAACTATGAAATGAAATAATGAAAAATAAAATAAATTAGATAATAAAGAAAAAGAGAAAAAAAAAAACAAAAAAATGTCAGTCTGACACGTGTCAGACCGGTTTTTATCCGAAATTTTGAGCATGCGTGTGAGACTTGAACCCGTAACCTCTACGCAGCTCTTCCAACTGAGCTACGTGTCTAACCCGAAAGAATCTGAATTTTAATTATATTTATACACAAGTTAGGTTTATTAAATTTTATTTAAATTTAAAATAAGGTTAAACGATTCAAACCGGGTGCGCACCAAGGGTTTCGAACCCGAACCTCCTCTGTAACTTGCACCCAGCCCAACCAACTGGGCTGGGTGTCTAACCCGTTAGTTCTTGAAATTTAAATATATTTATATACTGTTTAAAGCATTTCTGATTTAAGTAATTAAAAAGGTTTTGAAATTAACTAAACCGCACAACAGAAAGTCTCGAACCCGCGTCCCGAAGTGGGGTTGCACCCGGCCCGACCAACTGGGCTGGGTGCTTAACCTGGTTACAAATTTAAAATGTATAAATATACAAACTACTTCTTCATCTTCTTCGTTTAGACTGAACCAGAACAACACATTTTTTTTAACTTTTAATAAAAATTAATCTTGATTGTTACACCAATATGATACAAAAACATTATACAAATTGAAATTTGAAAGGAAAAGATTACCGATCGGTAGGGGGTGTTTTCCGGCGACTGAAAGTTTTTGGCGACGCAAAGAACTTGGGGAGTGAACTGAGTAGGTTCTCGAGGGTGTGAGCGAGTTTGTTAGTGTGATAATGGTCAGTATTTATAGATGAAAAACAAAGAAGATCTCGGTTTCGTTTTTGGAAGCAGTTGAGGAATTGAAGATGACAGTCGGCTAATTTTGGGTATTACCAAAGATAACCCCGAGCCAGTTGTCGGAGAAATTCAAAAAGGAAGGAAAGGCGCGTCCTTAATCGCGGCCTTGATTGCAGGTTTCAATTTAGGTTCAACATAAGAGGTTTAATAACCTAAACTTTGCACAACCAGTGTGTGCAGTCCAGTGGTGTTTTGGTGCGTGTGTCCTGGGGAACCCGGGTTCGATTCCCGGTTCACCCATGTATTTTTTTTAAAACCGTTTCTTCTTTAGCTTTTATTATATTTTTATTTATTTTAAGTTTTATACAGTTAAATATTTAATTGATTTCTTATTTTATTTTATTAATATTCTTTTAAATCTTAATTATTATTTATATGTATAGAACTTATAATGTACAAAAAAATAAATAAATAAACAAAGTATTAAAGAAAACACTCGATTAAAATAAATTTACTTTGATAATTTGGGGCGGGTTTTCGAAACCCGATTTACACAGATGTTACAGCACCACTCAACATCTGACAAAGCACACCTCCTGACAGCGGACATAATTCTCCTGCAGGGAGTATTTAATCCGCAGAGGGACAAAAAGGATGTCTCTGGCTATACGGGCCGGGCCCAATGCCCACCAGCGCTTCTTCTGAACATACCTTTTTCGGCTATAAATAAGTATTGAATCTCCAGGTAAAGGACAAGCTTTGACATGCTTTAACACGCTTCTAACACACACAAGCTTACGCTTACACCAATACTTGCAATTACCTGCTTACCATTCTTAAATACTGATTCTCACGCCGGAGTGTGGTCACACAGAAAACCACCCTTTTCCCCATGACGAGACTAACGGTGTTGCTAGTGTTGCAAATCAGCTTGAGTGAGCTTGCACCCCAAAAGTGAAGTGAGCGGATAACCTTTTATGCAGATGCACCCTGGTTGTAACTTATATATCTCTGGATATCCCTAGGTTCAACCGGTGCTTCTTCACCAGTGGTTTTTCTTCACAAGAAGTGGCCCGCACGTGAACCGGTTCAAGCTAGCGAAGTTAGCCCCAGGTCGAAAGCACAAAGGGAGCACAATTGATAGAGAAAAACTAATATCTACTGAATGCATGAATTAATACTAATATCCCATTTCTAGGATAATTATAAACTTGCAAGTATTGTCAAATCTCACTATTATTGAATGCATAAATTAATACATCAATATGGAGAATTTTTAACTTCAAAAATTGTCAAATCTCAAAATTTAAAATTGACAGTTAATTGTCATTAAGGAAGTAAATAATTGTGTAAATTAATATATTAAAATATTTACGTGTTTTTCACAGTTAAAAAAGAAAAATGAAAGATTGCTAAAACTGGTAAAATCTCAGAAATTCAACATCGGGGCTCCTGCTAATGGAATCCGCCTATCCGGATTCAATAGTTGGGGCAAAACTTTGTCACATGCTTCGGCTAGCAACTCCAGCCGTAATGAAGTTTTACCCGTTTCAAGAGCATTCTTTTAGCTCATTTGCTCTAACCAATTGCTTCAAGCCTTCAAGCATAGATGATAGATATATGAGTTGAACTCCGTATATGCAGGGTGGCCTTGTAGGCATTGTTTGATAGATGGCATTAGGCCCATCTTCACCTTTTGGGTGTAGACCAAAGCCCTGTTACATTTCCCTTTTGTTTGAAGGCCCAAGTGAGGGATTATTTGTAATATCGTAGGCCCATCATGAAGGTCCAGCACTCCAGCCTACTTATCTTATCCTTTAAAGTTTAACCACCTATAATTTTTATTTTAGAGTAAACTATCAAAACGGTATCTGAGGTTTGGTCACTTTTGTCACTTAAGTTCAAAACTTAAATCTTTTGAATCTGGGTCCCTGTGGTTTCAGTTTTGTTTCTTTTTTCATCCAAAATCAAAATCTGATCAGATTTTTCAGTTAACATCTAGCTTTTATGTATTTTTCCTCCCTTTAATGAAGGGAAAAATGGTCTGACACCATTTTGCCCTTCATTAAAAGGGAGGAAAAAAAAGCTGGATGTTAACTGAAAAATTGATCAGATTTTGATTTTGGATGAAAATGACAACCAAATTGAAACCACAGGGACCCAAATTCAAAAGGTTTGAGTTTTGGACTAAAGTGACCAAACCTCAAGTACCATTTTGACAGTTTACTCTTTATTTTATTTGGTTATTTCTGTTTTCATATATTTACTACCAAGAGTTGATTTATCACGTTTTAACCACGAAACTAATAGCAGTTATAGAAATTTCCATTATATGCACGAATCTAAACGAAATAAATAACTATCCGCACTATGTGTCACAATTCTATGAGTCATTGATTCTTTTTTTCCCAAATCTCTTGTTTCGCCCCTTCATTTTCAATATTATTGCTTTATTACGTAAAGTACCTACTTATACATAGCTTGTCTAATACCCTTCACAATACAAGGACATAAACTGTGTAGCTTGAGTTGTCAACAGAGTCTGTTGACTCGACAACGGCTTTGTAAGGTCACGGTTGTTAAAGCGGTTTAAAGGTGACGTCGGGTTGGATCATAGTTTGTCTTCCAGTGGACAACAGATCAGATGAGAAGCGGTTTAGATCATAAGGGTCTGAGAACAACTAATTATATATCCATACATTAGCCATTGGAGTTATTTAAGAAGGGTTAATTATGAATCACACATTGTTGCATTATATTACATTTTCATTTGGTAACATAAAAAGGGTAACTAAACCTACTAAAAGTACATACAAATGGTTGCCAATGAATCTAGTCTATGCCTCTACCGACTGCAGAACGTAGCCTGTACCTTGACGCGTTCCCGATTTTTCATTTTCAAGATGTTGGAGGAAATCCATGACCATAGGATCGGTCCATGGGCACCCTTGTGGAGCATTCTCACCCGCAACCCACCCTAAATGACCGCCTTTTGGTGTAACTATCAGCACACAATTCGGGTTCTCCTGAACAAAAGATACCAAAAAGATTGTTAAAATATTGTAGCATAACATTTTTTGTAACATTATTGTGCTGCATACCTTGATGTCTTCTCGAGGTATCGCTCTATCAGGTGCGATCGGATCGTTTTTCGCCTGTAAATCAAACAAACAAGTAGAATTCATGAAATCTTTATACCCCATAACATATGACCAAATTTCACATTTTTTTCAAAAGCAAAGATGCGAGTAAATTGCCATTTTTCGCCCCTGAGGTTGGCCACTTTTGTGGCTTTCATCCAATGGTTTGTTTTTCCGCATCTGGGTCATCGTGGTTTCAAAATCTTGTCATTTTTGTCCCCAAGGGCCAAACCTTGAGGGCGAAAGTCGCAATAAATTGCCAAATCTTAGAGACGAAAATGGCAAGATTTTGAAACCACGAGGACCCAGATGCGAAAAAAAAACCTTTGGATAAAAGTTGCAAAAGTGGTCAAACCTCAAGGACGAAAATGACAATTTACTCCAAAGATTTTTAACAAGATTCAGGGTAAAAAAATATTGCCTGTATGCAAAGCAAAGGTGTGCAAACGTATTTTATGTAATCCGCACTGCATGATTTTTGCAAGTACTCGTCGACTGACTTGAAACCAAAGGAAACTCGGGTTAACCCTTCATCATAATCCCGGATGGTTTCAGCGTTAGCAGCTAACTGGATATTGTAATCGCCTCCAATGTCTTCAAACAACATAAGATGCCTACAACATAGTAAATGTTAAAATCCGAAACTAATAAGTATTCTAGAAACAACTAATGTAGGGGAGATGATTCAATAGTACTTCTTTAAAATGCCACTCAACGCCTTGGCGAGAGATCGGTTATAAATTCTGTTAAACCCCTTGCATAAATCCTCATCTGACATAACTAAATTGAAAGGATTACACATGGAAACTGCACCCGAAAAATTGCGTGCACCAGCCTCCTACAAGAACACAAAATCATACATTTCAAATGATATTCCTCAAAAAAATAAAAAAGAAAGTAACATGCTTTCTTACCTTTCCTAAATATTGAACAAGAATGTTAGCTCCCATTGACCAACCGGCACCATAAAGATTGGCTTTCGGATATCTGGTGACAACATGATTCACTACTTCATCGAGATCTCCTAGAAACGAAGCCGAATACATCTGCATAAACATGAATCAGGATAAGGAGTCAAATGCACAATCTGTATTTAATAATTTAAACAGCAATGGTTAGTTGATAGTTTAAAGATAATATATTTGCATAAAATGGAACCTGAGGTGTGGTAACAGGACTATCAGCACAGCCGCGGCTATTGAATACCACCACGCGCCACCCTTTGTTTCTCGCCCTCACCAACATATGCCTTACATACGAATCATCACTTCCTCCCGACAAACCCGGCTACAAATTTTATTCTCATTGTATCACTATTTTTTTAAGAGAAACTCATCAATACGGCCATTTTGACATATGAGTTTGACAAAATAGCCTTTGCCTTCTTTTAACAAATATACAGGGCTGTAAACGAATCGAACATTCAGCAAACAGTTCGTGAATCGTTCGGCGGGAAGTTTGTCTATGTTTGTTCATTTAATAAACGAACGAACGTGAACAATAAATTTCGTTAATGAACGAACATGAACAGAGGCCCCGCTCGTTCAATTGTGTTCGTGAACGCGTTCGTGAACATTCATCATTTGCGTTCATTTATGTTCATTCATGTTGGTTTGTTGGTGTTTTAACTAAAGATTTTTGTATTTTCATATATTTTATCTAAACTTTTATATTCTTTAATTTTTGTTTATTTTATTACCTTAGACAATTAAACTAGGAAACCCTTTTCCCATCTTGTTTGGACATTGTTCCCTTTTCTTTCTTATCATTCATTGCCAAATACAATCAACCTCCGTTCCACGATTAGGGCTTCAAGTTCCAGCGCTGCTCACTCCGCCATCCACCTTAAGCCTTCGTCGCGTTCGCCAAATCTATTTGTGTTCATGAACCGTTCGTGAACACGCTCATTTCCTTAACGAACGAACACGAACATAAAATTCCGTTCGGTAAACGTTCATGAACACGCTTATTTCCTTAACGAACGAACACAAACAACTCGTTTACAGCGCTACAAATATATGATTTGACATTTCATTCTTTTATCAAGAAATTGTTTTGCCCATTCAAAAGCTTCCACATGGCACTTCTTGCCGGGCACAATAGATTTTGAACTGGCCCAATAAACTCTTATATGGCGCAACAGGTTTCCAAAGACAGAAATCTGTTGCGCCAAGAGACACTTGTCAAAGACCGCTTGATTGAAAATTCTTAAAAGCCATGTCTATTTTGTCAAACTCATCGGTCAACTCCGCAATTTTGGGTTTTTATTCTTTTTTATAATAAGTGGCGAATCTAGAAAATCCGCATAGGATAACTTTACAAATCGAAAAAACATTAAATTTTTCTAAAATTTACACTTCTGTGATGTCAGAGCGTAAAGGGTACCCCTTCTAATCACTCTAGGTCCGCCTGCAATTAGAAATCATTATGTGATTAGAGATAACACATGTATACTCACAAGTAGTAGGAGGATAGGAGTATTGTCCGGCAAGCTTCGGGCATCACCGGACACCCAATCGAGTGTAACGGTCCCATCATCGGAGGTCCTGAGGCACTCACGCTTATACTTCACATCGGGTATGTTCCGAAAAAAGGCAGCAAATATGGTTTCAATATGGCGGTTTGAACCGAAAACCGGATAGTGGTTATAGGGACGGCCCAAGTGAGTCTTGAGAACCGGGCAGAACAAGTCACTAGCTCCACCACAAACTTCCAACGACGGGTGGTAGTCTTTGAACTGATCGGTAGTCATGTTGTTAGAGACAGGGGTGGCTCTGGTGGGACGTAGTCTAACCGGTGATTGGCTAAGAAGTGTTGGTGGATTGGGTAGGGGTGAGTGGTGGAGATGAGGAGCTGCCATCGCCATTAGATTCACAGGGTGTACGACAAATGTTTATGTGAGTGAATTATTGTTGGTGGTGTTTAAAAACAACAAGGCACACGTGTTTCACATCTAACGTTTTATATAACAAAAAATCTAACGTTTAACACGGGGGTGTTTTAAAATTGATGTTATAATTTATTAATGGTGTGCTATGATATGTGCCAAATTGGTGTTATAATTTGAACCACCATCACTACCTACCGACTACCCCAAATCTACCGCACCCATCATCACCGCCTCCAAAAAAGTGTTAACGTAAAGGACAAAACTTGTAATTTACTCTTATAAAAGAGTTGTTTTTAAGCTTCTCATTGTGCCTTTGTTATGTAAATCGTGAATCTTACTTAAAACATAATAAGTTTATTCATGACAACGAAGTGGGTCAATACATAAAACTTTGAAAGGAATAAACTGGTTTTAACAACATAATAAAGTTTACATCCCACTTCGAAGATAACCTGCGTACTTTTATACAACAAAAGTTTGAGAAATTTCTAAAGTTAAACATTTATATAACTAGCCGAAACTTGAAAGTTTTCTACAAAAGGTTTTGACCCGTTTAGTCGAATATCACAGCGGAAGCATATGAGATGGTGTGTTCATTCTGACTTGGCGCCAACTTAACATGATGATTTACATACAACCATATCACGCAAATTGGTTATTTCAAAATTGACTAACATATAATTCAAATCTTCCGTTGAACGTAATAATAATCCTTCGTATGGGTCTTAATGTCGAATTCCTTCTATCTTCTATATCCGGTTCGACATCAATTCCCAATTCTTATATATATTTTAAGCCCCAAAATTTCATAAGGTCAAAACGATTAAAAAAATGTCAAAATATAAACTTCATTCACATATTCATATTTTTACCAAAGTACCCTTGAAGTAGTTCAAGGTAAATACTTCCATCTAGATTGTCACGAGTATTAGCCAGAACTACTACATCAAAATACAAACTTTAAAGTTACTTATAAAAGACTTAGGCTTTTAAAACAAGTGTTTGCAAGTCAAAAATGTTATGACCCATAAGAAATATACATAAGTCGGAAGCGCGTAATGACGGTAAAGTGTGTTCGATCCAAGCTTGCCATCATCAATGGTGATATTTTCCTATCATCCAAAACATAAATAGTTATTAGTATAATTCCTTAAGCATAAATTTACATCTATCATTCCATCTCATAATTGACCCGTTACCAAGGTCAACATGTTAAATTCATCCGTTTATCATTCCTTCCTTTCATACTAGCATCTCCATTTAAATGGATATTGCTTTACTATTCCTTCACTAACATCTTTAATTCATCCGACTTGTTCATAACGAGTCAAAGACTTGAACCCTCAACATAGTTTATCATTCATGGCTACTTGTCCCATTCATAACGGGTCAATATTAAATCATTCCATCATCACATAACTTCATACATCTTGACCCGTTTAAAACGAATCATTTCATACTCATTTCTTAATCTTATTTCACATTCGTTTAGACACGTTCATAACGGGTCATCATTCTTACTTCGTATTCTTCATTGTTCAACTCATCACATTTACTATACTTTTAAAGAAACTTTAATCTACTGCTAGTAGCATAATCTACATTAGGATAAAGTGAAGTTCTCATGAACTTACCGTGGTCTTGCGTTACTTGTGTTTTAGAAGTAATTTGTAGTAGGTACTTTGTTGAGAAATTTATGTAGATCAAGTAACGCAAGACCACGGTAAGTTCAAAATTAACATACTTTAATCTCATGTCTTCGTTTCCATTCTTCTCTTAACGTAATCAAGTTAACAACTATCATTTCCCAATTCTAACCATTTAACTTTATACTCACATGAGATTATCTTTGACACATAGAATTCTTCATTCAAGCATTTTAACAAACACTTGGTGTGCGTACCATTAGCAAGGCATAATGTACAAGTATTCTATGCATATTCTTCCTATTTCACAACATGAACCATCATAATCAATCAAATTCACACAATCATCATCTTGCACCAAATTATCTAACTAATGCTCTACTGCATACAAATTTACATCAACATTACATGAACTTGCACCCACATAATCATCATACTTCATAATTGGCCTCTCAAGTATGAACACTTATTTTTTAGATGGCTAAATACTTATTCTTTTAAGTTAAAGTTCTAATTTACATCCTAACTAACTTCACACTCCTAATTATTACTTGTAGTATACTCTAATAAAATATATAAATATGCATAACTAAATTTTTGGGGCGTTACAAGTTAGTAGTTAGATTGTACATGTGTCTAATCATCATACTAACAACATAAGCCGAATATAATACTAGGTACACGCTATTTACGTAATGTTAGGTACACTATAGGATTTGGGTCTAGATATTAGAGACCTCACATTACTTTTTTGTATTTTGTCTATTGTATGTTACTTTTTTCTTTTGATTAACTCCCGAGTTTTGTTGCAAGATGGAAATAATACTGCCTGATTCGAGGTGGTGTTTCGTAAAAAGGGTGGTAATGGTAATACTGGTACACTTTTTCTCTCTATCTTTCTCTTGATGGTTGTTCACGAGTCGAGCCAAACTAAGCGTACCTTTGCTCGTACTTGGCTCGTTTACAAAGTGAACTGGGAGGAGCAGCTCATTTAAAACCGAGCCTCAAATAAAACGAGCATTTTCTGAGCAGTGAATATTTTGAGCGAGCATCCAGCAAACTTCAAGCGATTTTGACAATTGTGTCGTCCGATTTAAATTTGCAGAGAGAGATAGTAACAATGTCGAGTCTAAAGTTTTTATGTCTTTAAAAACAAACACATTTTAATGAATAATATTTTTCTTATGAATAACAATCTTGTGGCCAATAAGACGATGATCATATTACACGAACAATAACGTTGAGAGCAGAAAACGATCGACTTAGGGTAACAAATGAGACATTGAGGCGATGAGCAAACTATCATTTGCGGTTTAGGGTTTAACTTCTAGATTCAGTTTAATTTTTATTGGCGTGATTGGGCTAGTACGTATAGATATTTGTTGTGAATTTGTATATAGCGGACTAAAATCTAGTAGGGTAGTATATATAAAATATAAATTTAATTTATATTTATGTATATATGTTGTGTGTATGTAGAATTTATATTGTGTTTATATATTTTTGTGTATATGTATATATATATATATATACTAATTAAAAATAATAAATCGAGTCGACCCGAGCCGAGCAAACCTTTGCTCATGCTTGGCTCGTTTACTAACCGAACCGAGCATAGCTGCTCGTTTACAACCGAGCCTCAAATGGAACGAGCATTTTCCAAGCCATTTCTGAGCGAGCGATTTGTACGGCCCCATATCTCTATATATACATACATATAGAGAGATAGCATGGAAAAGGGTGTTTAAATAAGATCTTGGGGTGACCTGGTAAAAATGTGTTGGGCCATTAAGTGATCTGACCGATTAAGACGTAGTCTCTGAATCAATAAGCATGTTTCTAAAACATACTCATTAAGAGGCTTCATAAACCATTAAGATGTGTCTTTTAAATAAACTAAAATACTAAACACACTCTACCTCTAATCAACCGATTCATAGATAGTTTATTATTAAAAATTTAGAATCATAAACATGATACCAAAGAATCCATAATTAGAATGATATGGAGTTATCATTTGCTTTTTCTAGTGACCAAATGACCAAGTTTGAATTTTGGTGATATGCTCTGATTTCTGTTATGTCTATTTTTAATGGTATAATTTCGTTGTTTTATTGTGTTGACAATGATTGTTGAAACAATGTAATCCATGCCTTAGAATATGCCTGTCACCTTTGTAAGTATTGGCTTTTCTTGAAAATTTGTTAATATTTTATTGGAAAGTGTAATTTCTTGTATCCATTTTGGGATTAAATCATAAATAAATGGTCATTTGATAAGGCTATTGTTTTAAGGATTTACAACGAATTTGATTTTTAAATCATTTGTATACCAATTTTGAGGTTTAATCATATAATCATTTTTATACCAAAAAATTCTAACCCGGTTACCAAATTTCTGGGTTAGCCATTGTCCGGGGCGGATCCAATTAAAAATCATAGATATAATAATAAGAATAATTATTAGTATCACAAAATACAAAATATAAGCTAGCCAGCTTTCCCGTTTTTGTTCAACTCTTCGATTTAAGAATGTGAAGCAAGAAACGAGATTTACTTGATAAAGATTGTGCGGTCGAATCTTTATCGATGTCACAATCTTAGTCATGACCGTTTTACATTCTTATTATATGATGCCGTCTTTAATTTACTAATGTGTGGGTCTTTTCCTCCGTTTTAGAACAGAGTTTGATTTTGTTTTTACTAAGTATTCGAGAAAATCCATCACCACAGGATCGGTCCAGGGACGTCCAAAGGGTGCATCATCACCCGCAACCCACCCTAAGTGTCCACCTTCAGGTGTAACAATCAACATACAATTTGAGTTCGCCTGAAAAACAAAAAAAATCGTCAAGTCACAACATGTCAATATATTTTTGCTGTTATTTTTTAAACATTCGATCGAAGTGTGAAACATACATTGATAGCTTCTCGTGGAATCCCTCTAGCAGGAGCAATAGGATCATTTTCAGCCTGTAAATCATGGATTAACCCCTTCGTAAACATGTTTTAGTTTGATGAAGATACTTGTTTTTTCAGCGGTTGGTGTACCTGGATGCATAGTAAAGGCGTGCGAACATGTTGTATAGCGTCCGAGCTGCTTGATTTTAAGTAGTAATCATCAACAGATTTAAAACCAAAAGAAACTGCAAAATATGGAAACGTTTATGCAAGAAACGCGATTGAAATACTAATCTTGTTCGAGGAGTAGAAGAATGTGTACCGCTTGTCAACGCTTCATCGAATTCCCTAATGGATCTACAATTGGCAGCTGCTGGAATATTATATTCATCACTCATTTCTTCAAATAGAAGAGCATGCCTGCAAATAATAAAATAGTAATACTTGTCATATCCAACCGGTATAATAAACATGCATTTTTTGGGTTGACTTGTTTAACCCGTTTAATTAAACCAGATCCACATGTAACTTGATTACAGCCCATTTACAATCCATTATCCACCAACATGTCAACTTGTTTGAACCGTTTAGATAAATGAGTTAAACGGGTCAAGTTTGGGTTACATGATTTTAAGTGTGTCGGTTGATCTATTTGACATGAATATTTATAGGTGGCGCTCAGGTTCAACAATCCAACCCGTCAACCTAACACAATCGACACACCTAATTCATACCATATAGAAAAAAAGTAAAACTACTAATCTTCAAGATCGGATACAAATATCACGTGAACTAAAAATTGACCCGTCTAAATGCAAAAACCTACTTCTTGAAGATTCCGCGCAGTGTAGATGCAATTATTTTGTCATAAACTATGCTAAATCCCTTACGTAAGTCCTCATCAGCGGCAACTAAATCGAAAGGATTACACAACGACACAGCACCAGAAAGGCGGCAAGCTGCCGATTCCTGCAATGACATGTGGAACCGAATCATTGGTACGTTCACCAATGTTTTTATTGCAGTCATTCCTTAAGTACCAAGTGTTGATAGCAGAGAAGATGACATACCTGAGCTAAATACTTAACAATAAGGTTTCCTCCAAGAGACCAACCAGCAGCATACAAATTTGCATCTGGATAACGGCTGGAAACATGATCTACTACTTCACTAATATCACCCATAAATGATGCTGAATAGAACTGTGAGAATGGATTTTTTATACATGAATTAATCAAGTGTTTCTTTGAAATCTAAGTGTGTCCTTATTACTAATCTGTACCTAATAAATAAGTAATTAGTTGCGTCATGTGAGCTCAAATTCTTGAAACATCGTTTTATAATTTTTAAAAATTCAGTACTAATCATTTGATATTTTATTTATTCAACGCGTGTAATCCACAAGTTTCTAACTTGCTTAAGTAACTAATATCGATACCTTAGGTGTGGTAACAGGGCCATGACCACAACCACGGCTATTGAAAACCACCACACGCCACCCCCTCGTTCTTGCGCTCATTAGCATATGTCGTATGTACGAATCCTCGCTTCCTCCTGTCAGCCTCGGCTGCAACCATCCGTCATGATGTCACATTCATGAAACATTTTTTAATAATGTCTAGGTGGTTTAAAAATTTAAAACTTTTTGCAAGTGGTTTGTAGTCCGTTACTTCAATAAGCGGGCTAACAAGTGTTAGATGCGGTTACTGGTTAGTGTGAATTCATATACTGGAGACTCCTAGAAACCAAAATAATCCCAAAAACCACCCACAAACACTCATAAATTTTATAAACCAATATACGAAAAGGCTCGAATGAAGCCAAGCATTATCGAGCTCGAGCCTGGCATGTGAAGTTTTCTAGTAAACGAGCCGAGCTTCACTTATCGAGCTCGCAAGCCTGAACGAGCCTATTAGATATATTATTTTAATTTAATATGTTATATAATAGATGATAAACGAGTCGAGCCCAAACCTAAAAATAAGCTTATTTAGTAAACGAGCCGAGCTTCAGTTATCGAGCTCGCGAGCCTGAACGAGTCTATTAGATATATTATTTTTATTTAACATGTTATATAATAGATAATAAACGAGCCAAGCCCAAACCTAAAAATAAGCTTATTTAGTAAACGAGCCGAGCTTCACTTATCGAGCGTGCAAGCCACAACGAGTCTATTATATATGTTATTTTTATTTAATATATTCTAAAATAGATAATAAACCAGCCGAGTTTGAGAAACTACCAACGAGTCGAGCTCGAGCTCAAATTCTAGTAATTTAATCGAGCTCGAGCCTGGTCAGGCTTGGGCTTGGCAAACAATTAATCCGCAAGTGAATATTTACCAGCAAAATGAGGGTAGGAGAATTCGAGGACAAGTTATTATCATCCCCAACGACCCAATCAAGTGAAACGGAGCCGTTATCTTTGGTCCTGAGACACTCACGGCGTAAGCTGACATCTGGGGTTGATCTAAAAAAATAAGCAAAGATAGTTTCCAGGTGGGTGTTGGAACCAACGATGGGGTAGGCTTGATAGGGTTGGTTAAGAGTGGTGAAAGCTGGAAGAAATGAGTCAAGACCACCACCGCTGAGCTGGAGAGAAGGGTGCGCTTTAGTGGCAGACATGGTGGTGTAGTTTGATGGGTGGTGTTTGGTTGTGAAAACTGGTATGGTATATAATGGGAGGAGGTGAAGGGCCTAACAGCTACCGGACAATCTGGAATCTGGTGAGCTGCTCAGGGCATGCAGGCCGCCCGCTAGTCGAGCCAATGCATTACCGGTTCAATCCAGCCGATATGCTCTTTTTTTGTCTTGTATACGGAGACATTTAGAGATTTGTAGGAACAGTGAACAACCTTATCAGTTTCACCACTCTTAATCATTGGCTCATTGGCTTCAACAACCTTGTCATTTCTATTTGTTTATGACATCATATTGGTTAAAAAAATTGGCATCTATGTGTTTGTAGGTGTTGATGTGCGCTGGAAACGAGCCAAGCTACTCATAAGCTACTCGAGCTTGCTTGAAAAAAAGCTCAAATGAGCCGAGTTTAAATAAATTCGAGCTTTGCTTATTGAGATTGAGCTAGCTCGCGAGCCTAAAAGAGCTTTCTGTTTATATATTTTTTATTAATATATTAAATATATATTTAAATAATAATAGTTACTATTTATGAAATATAAAAAGATAATTAAATTATGTGTATAATAATAATTATAACTAATATAAATTAATTAATAAATACTAAACGAGCCATTCTCGGGCTTGAAAGATTACGTTCGAGCCGAGCTCGAGCTTTCATATCTTAAACAAGCTCGAGCCTGGTCGAACTCGGGCTCGGCTTGAATTGCACCCCTATGCGCTAACTTACTTGGTAAAGACTCTTACCTTTTAGTGGAAGGTCTTGGGTTCAATCCCAATCAAGTAGGGATGGCAAAAATAACGGAGTCCGACGGGTATACCGAAACCCGACACTAATGGGATGGGTATACCCGATACCCAACGGGTATTGGGTCGGGTATGCGATTAGTTTTAAAATTTTTTACGGGTATGGGTCGGGTATGGGATTAGGTGATACCCGACCCGATTACCCGAAACCAAATACCCGTTTACATGAACTATATACCCGAATTTTTAATGTATATTTTTATTTTCCATTAACCCTTGTCTACTAGTGATTTATTTTAGTATTTTCATAATGTGAAGAAATAAATTTTCTTTTAGTACATGCATTTGATAATAGTATTTATATTTTGTATGTTTGAAGTATATACATGTAAGTGTATAAGTATTATTTTTAAATTATAATAGTTGTTGTATAAATAAAATAATATAATATAATAATTACAATAGTAAAAAAAGTATTTAGAAATCCCAATGTATATTTTTAACAAACTAATGGGTATAGCCGATACCCGTGGGTATACCCAATACCCGACGGGTATTAAGTCGGGTGTGGGACGCGATTACCAATACCTGACACGAACCCAACCCATTGCCATCACTGCAATCAAGGTATAAATTAGAAATAATTTGGTGTACCTTAAGAGTGAGTAATATTAAAAAAGATGTATTTGTAGCATTCTTTTTATAAGGCCACCCGGGGCGTTCACCATTTTGTAGCCGGTAACCCCTACCCAAGTACCCAATCACAAACATCACCGTCGAGGGTTCAGGTAAGGAAACTCGGAGGGGTGACTATTTTGGGTAGGTGATGATTATGTGTGCGTGTGTTTGCCTGGAAAACAACGCAGGTTGGTGTTTTTCATCGGTAAAAATAGCGCGGTGGGAGGGATTTCGGGTTGTGATGTGCGGGTAGTCGAGGTGTCACTTTTACAATGATATTGTAACACCGAAAGAAAGATAAGTGATAACAATTTTAAAATCGTTTTAAGATGAAGTGAACCTATGGATTGCTTAAATTTAATATCTGAACTCAATTAACATAATTCCTTGAACTCCACTACACACTATGGCATAACAAATAAAAGAAATTCAATGCTAGCATTCTTTGTGCTATTTTTTCAAAGAAAGTCCAATAAGAGCCAGTACAAACCACAGATATAATAATAAGAATAATTATTAGTATCACAAAAATACAAGCTAGCCAGCTTTCCCGTTTCTGTTTAACTCTTCGATTCAAGAATGTTAAAGCAAGAAACGAGATTTACTTGATAAAGATTGTCCCGTTGAATCATCATCGATGTCACAATCTTATTCATGGACATCTTACATTCTTATTATATGATACCGTCTTTAACTTACATTTGCCTGTAATGTGTGGGTCTTTTCCTCTTGTTTTAAAACAGACTTCGGTTTTGTTTTTTCTAAATATTCGAGAAAATCCATCACCACAGGATCGGTCCAAGGACATCCAAAGGGAGCTTCATCACCTGCAATCCACCCTAAGTGTCCACCTTCTGGTGTAACAATCAACATACAATTTGAGTTTGCCTGAAAAAAAAATCAAGTAACATGTCAATATATTTTTGTTGTTTATTTCTGAACTAGTGGGTTACCACCTGCGCTTCATGGCAGATTTGGAACGTATATAAAAATAAGGCGGATTTGGAACGTAAATAAAAATAAGAAAAGCGCGAACGTGACAATAAAAAAACCACATGGTGACGGTATATTTGAAAATCACGAAAAAGTTACTTCGTTGTATACAAAAGCCAAGTTATTAGAACAAAATTTACACCAAAACTTGTATAAAGATAAGCGCAATGACGCGCATTACAATAGATTGGTTTAATCGCAAGTAAAAAACACGTCGCAATGGTGTATATAGAGATGAGCGTTGGACGGTCTAAAAAAACAAATGGTTTAGAAAACTTAAAAACAACCAGTTGGTCTAAAAACAACATTACGAAAATTCACGTTGAAACGTAGATAAAAAAAATTTGCATGGAGCGTTGACATAAAAAATGAAACCCTTGAAAAAATCATGTAACAAAAAAACTTTGTGAAAAACTCAAAATGATAACTTTGCTAAAGTTCAAGGGTTATAGTGTATATCGATTGAAAAAAAAATGAAAAGAAAAACAAACAACTAAACTGCAGGGGGTGTAAACCAACGATATTGCAAGGGGTATCAACCTACAGTTAAACTAAAGTAGAGAGAGCTTGGTTTTAAAAAGCGAGAGGCACACAAAAGCGACGATGTCTAAAACCGAGGTTCAAAGCACAAAAGCGGTGGGCTTTTCATACCCGAGGCGCAAGGAGATTATATAATATTTTTTTATATATCCATAGGTTTTTAGCATCCCTTATCCAGTATATAGCTATAAATAACGTTTATATATGATTTTACCTACATGTACAAGCCAAAAAAAACTATAGTAAAACACTTTGAGGCATAAAAACACCCAAAGTACATAACGCACGCGCCTCAGACCCAAAAAAAAAACCCAAAATTTGCGCTTTGTGAAAAATGCCCGCCTCATGTGACATGAGGCGCTGAGCCTCAGTATTAAAACCCAGAGAGAAGGCAGAGTTAATTTTATTAGTGAGTGAATGAAACTTTGACTAAAAACAAAAAATAACTTAAAGACAAAACTGGGAACACTGTAGCTAATGTTCCCAGAATTGTTATATATATATATTCGATTGAATTTTGAAACATACATTGATAGCTTCTCGGGGAATCCCTCTAGCAGGAGCAATAGGATCATTTTCAGCCTGTAAATCATGGACTAGCCCCGTCATAAACTTGTTTAATTTTGATGAAGATACTTATTTTTTCTGCGGTTAGTGTACCTGGATGCAAAGCAAAGGCGTGCGTACATGTTGTATAGAGTTTGAGCTGCTTGATTTAGAGTAGTAATCATCCACAGATTTAAAACCAAAAGAAACTGCAAAATATGAAATGATTTATACGAGAAACACGATTGCATAATCATCCAATTCAAAGACAATGAAAAACATGTACCACTTGTCAACGCTTCATCGAATTCCCTAATGGATTTACAATTGGCAGCTGCTGGAATATTATACTCATCACTCATTTCTTCAAATAGAGGAGCATGCCTGCAAGTAAAACGGGTTTTGTATGGGATTTATAAATTGTATAAATTGAACAGATTGACCCGATTCGAACGTTTATAACTCGGTTACAATTTGTTTACAACCCACCAACACGTCAACCCGTTAGACTCATTTAGCTAAATGAGTTAAGCGGGTCATGTTCAGGTTACACGATATTAAGTGTGTCCGGTTAGGGTTAATGTATTTGACATGAATATTTATGGACTGCGCTCAGGTTCAAGAATGGAGACAAGTATCATATGAACCGAAAATTGAAACGTTTAACTGCAAGAACCTACTTCTTGAAGATTCTGCGCAGTGAAGAAGCAAGTGCTTTGTCATAAACTATGCTAAATCCCTTACGTAAGTCCTCATCGGCAAAAACTAAATTGAAAGGATTACACAGCGACACGGCACCAGAAAGCCGGCAATTTTCCGATTCCTGCAATGACATGTGGAATCGAATCATTGGTAGATGATCCGTAATCTATTTATTGCAGACATATCTTAGCCAAGTGTTGATAGCAGAGAAGATGACATGTACAATCAATATAGTATTACCTGAGCTAAATAATTAACAATAATGTTTCCTCCAAGAGACCAACCAGCAGCATACAAATTTGCATCCGGGTAACGGCTGGAAACATGATCTACTACTTCACTAATATCCCCCAGAAATGATGCTGAATAGAACTGTGAGAATCGTATTTTTCATTACTAGCTATTTAATATTTCTTTATGCAATCTGTGTAATACACGGGTTTCTACCTATGTAAGTAATTAAAAATGATACCTGAGGTGTGGTAACAGGGCCATGACCACAACCACGGCTGTTGAAAACCACCACGCGCCACCCCTTCTTTCTTGCTCTCAATAACATATGCCGTACGTATGAATCCCCACTTCCTCCTGTCAACCCCGGCTGCAACCATCCACCATCATGATGTCACATACATGAAATATTCTTTTGATGTCTAGGTGCTTTAAAAATACTAAAAGCTAAGTAGTTGATGCAGTAAAATATCAAATATTAGTCAAGGACCGATATGTGAGATATAGGCTATCGCAGTGGGATATCAGTAATTTTAATATCATGCAGAATTTATACATATAGCAATTTAACACTAACAATTCAGTATACTCTCCTACCATTAACAAATTAACCTTTTGCAACTTGCAAAAGACTAACAATTGTACCAAGTAGGAACTCATTAAGACTTAAAACACTAATAGAAGCAATAAGAAGAAAGATGAATGGTAGAGCTAAGAAGAAATGTACTGATATTTGGAGATATATCGGTTAAAATTGCTGATAATATCAGTACCGATATTTTGACTGATATTTTGCACAGGGAGACCGATAACTGATATATTAACTACATAGACTAAAAGTGTTTGCGGTATCTCTAGGTAGTCCGCGACAAGCAAATTAAGGTTTCTCAACACAAAGGTGCAGCTTTTTTTAAGAGGTAAAATGTCTGCAGTCTACGGGCCACATCTGTAGAAATTTGTAGAAGAAGACGTGGACGCTGGTGGTGGGTGGTGGTGTATAACCCTCTGCAGACCTTCGAAGATTTTAGAAGTGGTTGGGCCAAGTCTTAACCAAGAAGAGCTCGTGCAAACGTTTTTTAAAGAAACGTCTTCGGAAAAACAAATTTATAAACCATCTAGACATACATACTTACCATAGTAATGAAACAAATTACGATATAATTGATGACGAAAACATATAGCAATTCATCCGGTAGGGAAGACTTACCAGCAAAATGAGAACAGGGGACTTGGGGGACAAGTCACGAGCATCGCCAACAATCCAATCAAGTGAAACGATGCCGTTATCTTTGGTCCTGAGACACTGACGGCGAAACCTGACGTCAGGGGTTGATCTGAAGTAATAGGCAAAATAGTTTCCACGTGGGTGTTGGAGCCTACGATGGGGTAGGCTTGATAGGGTTGGTTCAGAGTGGTGAAAGCCGGAAGAAATGAGTCCAGACCACCGCCGCTGAGTTCGAGAGACGGGTGCGGTTTAGTGGCGGACATGGTGGTGGTGGTGGTGAAGCGGGTTAAGGTTGTTTGGATGGGTGGATTGAAGAAGAGGTGTTTGGTTGTTAAGGCGAGTTTGGCCATGGGTATGGTAGGTGTATATATATATATATATATACATATAACAGCTACCAGACAATCTGGAATCTGGTAAACGGCTCAGAGAGTTAGAACAGTGACGAACAACCTTATCAACATCATTGGCTCCTTGGCTTCAACAACCTTGTCATGTCTCTATGTTTATGACATCATATTTGGCATCTCTTTTTTATTTTATAATACCTATAAGTGAGGTTTTATTTTATAAAATGAAAATAAATAAATAACTGAAAAGTTTATTTTAAACATATAAAAATATTGTTATTATATAATTTAGGCATAAATGAGATAGATGAAAATTTAATTACTTCAGTTCTGCCCAGACAGTTTATTCATTTACAGCTCTAAAGGTGACATGTGTGAATGGGTCTTCTTAGACTTGTCTAGTCGTCTGGCTTGGGCTAAGGTGTGGGTCTCGCCCAAACCTTTGGGTCCAATCAGCAAGCCTGACCTAAAATTAAATGAACCCAACAATTATTGCTATGCATTGTTATATATAAGTATAAATACAGTGAACTATAAATACTTAAATAGCGAAAACTTTACATCAAAGGGCTTGTATTCTAATATTATCTAACACGTGGAGATGATGATGTTTCTTTTCAAGTGGTTGAAGATTTTAAGCTACATAAGAAATCTTAGAAAATAGTTTTAACTTGTAAAATGTCAAAAAGACAACTCGGCTTATATTATTAAATATTGGGGGTGTCACTAGACAAAAGTTTGACCGTTTAACTTCTATACATCATATAAAGTGTGCAAATTTTTATTTTTTTATTTAAAGAAATGAATGGAGAGAATCTCTCACTTGTCAAACACAGTCAACACAAACATGCCTTGATAAAAAAAAATGAACTAAAATGGTTAAAACTTAATAAATTTAGAAAACATATTAGTTGCTTTCATTTAGGGTATTCCTCGGTTCGGATATCAGTTTACTCGGTTTATTCAGCTCAGTTCATTTAGGGATGTTCATCAGTTCGGAAAGTTTCGTTAACGTATGACTTTTGGATTCAAACACAACCGGTATGGTAAAATCCATCTTCCACCTCTAAAGCGCTTGCCATTTGATCATCTCTTAGTTCAAGGGCCTCATAACCTGCAAGCCAGAAAATATATGCTATCATATCAATATGATTAAACTGTACATCCCTAATAAAGTTTGAGAATAAAAACGAGTTTACCGTCGGTCCATTGTAACCACAAACATGTAGCGTTCTTCAATGGTGTTAGTGTTAGAAGTTGATGCACAGAGCACTGAATTGAGGTATGTATTTCTGTATATTTCATTACAAGAAAGGTATTGAATTTATACACAAAACCGTAATCTAAATGTAGAAGACAGCTTGGTTAACGGCTGGATTTACAGCTGATTACCAGCTGTCTTCGATCCTGCTAATCTTAACAGCTGATTACTAGCTGTTTTGACCTTGCTAAATTTGGGAGATGATGCTTGACTGATCCCGTAATCTTTTATTTTCAACACTCCCCCTCAAGTTGAATAGTTGGATTTCCAAAATTCAACTTGCCCAAACAATCGCTGAAAATTTTCCCGTTAACTGCTTTTGTTAGAATGTCAGCAAGCTGATCCTTTGATCGAACGAATGGTAGTTCGATCGTACCATCTTCCAATTTTTCTTTGATGAAGTTCCTATCAACTTCTACGTGTTTTGTTCGATCATGTTGTACTGGGTTTTCTGAAATCTGAATTGCAGCTTTATTATCACACATAATCTTACTTGTTTCTTTTGACGGAAAACCAATCTCAGCTAAGAGTCTTCGCATCCACATGGCTTCTGTTAAACCTCGAGCTATACCTCTAAATTCAGCTTCTGCACTTGAAAGAGCAACCACCTTTTGTTTTTTACTTCTCCAAGTAACAAGATTTCCTCCAACTAAAGTGAAGTAGCCTGTTGTTGATCTCCGACTTCCTTTATCTCCTGCCCAGTCTGCATCGGTATAGATTTGAACATTTAGGTGTCCATGTGATTGAAACAGGACTCCATGACCCACTGTTCCTTTGAGATATCTAATAATTCTCCAAACTGCTTCCATATGTGACTGTTGAGGTTGGTGCATGAACTGACTTACTACCCCTACAGCATAGGCAATGTCTGGACGGATATGTGAGAGATATATTAGCTTTCCCACCAGCCGTTGGTATCTTTCTTTATTTGCTAACTTTGCTCCTTCCTCCATATAAAGCTTTTGGTTCACACTCATAGGAGTGTCTGCTAGTTTGCAATCGATCATTCCGATCTCTGCCAACAAGTCTAAGACATACTTCTTCTGGCTAATGAAAATTCCTTGTTTTGACCTTAGTACTTCGATTCCGAGGAAATACTTAAGTCTGCCCAAATCTTTCATTTCAAATTCAGCAAACAAGTTTTCTTTGAGTCTTACCATTTCTTCTTTATCGTTCCCCGTAATGATCATATCATCTACATAGATAATTAGGCAGGTTACGAATTCTCCTCTTTTTTTGAGAAACAAAGTATGATCGGCATTACTCTGTTTATATCCAAACTTTTTCATAGCTACAGTAAATCTGCCAAACCAGGCCCGGGGAGATTGCTTCAAACCATAAAGAGACTTCTTTAGACGGCAAACTTCTCCAGTTTTGAAATCTTTTATGAATCCTGGAGGAGCATCCATAAATACCTCTTCATTTAGGTCCCCGTGTAAAAAGGCATTTTTTACATCAAACTGTTGAAGCGGCCACCCTTCATTTGCAGCTATCGAAAAAAGAACCCTAATTGTGTTCATTTTTGCAACTGGGGAGAAAGTTTCAGCATAGTCAATCCCATGTGTCTGGGTATACCCTTTTGCTACCAGTCGGGCTTTATATCTTTCAATTGTACCATCTGGTTTATACTTAACCGTATAGACCCAACGACACCCCACGGATTTCTTTCCCAATGGAAGAGTACATTTTTCCCAAGTATTGTTCTTGATTAGGGCTTCCATTGCCGTTTTCATTGCTTCATTCCAATGTTTAGTTTTTAAGGCTTGATCCACGTTTGTAGGAGTTTCTTCGGAATAAACAGATGAGATAAATGCTTTGGCTTCCTTAGTGAAATTTCCATCGGCCACACTAGCTATAGGATAAGTAGATCTTCTTGGTTCTTTTTCAGGAGAATACCGTTTCGGAGGAACCCCTCTGTTTGTTCTAGGGGGTAACACATATCTTGATGGTGGTTCTTCTTGTCTGGATTCATCTGCCTGCAAATTTTCAGTTTGTTCTGTGGCAGTTTCATGGTTAGAAGTATTGGTATCCTCGGAGTCATTAGAAACTTCAAAAGTACCACCAGACTGAATAGGGTGAGTATTACTTACCTCGGACACCAGGTTAGGAGGAACATTAGGACCGTCAGTGGCACTGAAATTGAAGTCTGGTGACTCTGTAGTAGGTGACTCTTTAGTTGGTACATAGGGAACATATTCTAACCAGCTTAGTGTGTCTAAACATTCCTTCTCCCCCTGACCACTGAGTTGGGAATTGTAGTAATACTCGGTTTCAAGAAAGTCACAGTTTATTGTGGTGAACATATGACGTGTTTTTGGATTATAACACCTGTATCCCTTTTGATTCATTCCATACCCAACAAAGACACATTTTTCAGCACAAGGGTCAAGCTTGGTTCGATCTGATTTAGGTATGTGAACAAAGGTAGTACATCCAAAGATTCGTGGTTGAAGAGTAAGAACTGAGGGTAGTTTGAAGAATTTTGAAAGAGTGTGTAACGGAGTGTTAAGCTTTAGGATTTTTGTTGGGAGTCGGTTGAGAAGATAGGTAGCAGTAGCAAGGGCTTCAGGCCAAAAATATTTCGGGACCTGGGATTCAATTAGGAGAGCTCGTGTCATTTCTAGCAAAATGCGGTTTTTCATTTCGGCGACACCGTTTTGTTCTGGGGTGTTTGGGCATGTAGTTTGGTGGATTATTCCCTTGTCTTGGAAAAAGGATTTAAACGAGGTATTAACAAACTCACCGCCATTATCAGATCGGAATATTTGGATGTTTGTTTGAAATTGGGTTTGGATCATGGCGTAAAACATAGTGAACTTTTCAAATACTTCGGATTTGTTTTTCAAAAAATAAACCCAGGTCATTCGGGTACAATCATCAACGAACATCACAAAGTACCGAAGGTTTTGCCCCCCAAGAACTGGGGCAGGACCCCATACGTCAGAATGGATTAATGAAAATGGCAAAGCAGCCTTAGTATTATTGGGTTTAAAGGTTTTTCTATGGCTTTTTGCTAAAACACATGTTTCACAATGTGACATAGAATTAACTGGAAATAGTTTTGGAAATAAAATATGCGAATAACTTGTAGAAGGATGACCTAATCTTCGGTGCCATAGCCAAGCTTCTCGTTCCGATGTCCCATGAGTCAGCATCACAGCACCACTTTGAGTCACCTCATCCACATAGTACAACCCTTGATTTTCAGTGCCACGCCCAATGATCACTCCCGTCCTGATATCCTGTAAAATACAAAACGTAGGGTACATTAGGACAATACAGTTGAGTTCCTTTGTGACATGGCTGATGGAAAGCAGCTTATGTGATAACGAAGGAACATAAAGACAATTAGAGATTTTTATTGTGGGTGAAATCTCAATGGTCCCTCCCGATTTTACATCCATTATTCCTCCGTTTGCCATTTGAATATGTGTTTTTTCTGGTTTGGTTGTTGAAATAATATCCGATAGCTCATACGTCATCGTATCGGTCGCGCCACAATCAAAAATCCATAGTTTTTGTTTTTTGTGATGTTCGTGGGCCATATTGACATTTCCCCTTTTTTCAGGGACTAAGTGCGCAATATTTGTTTCTGTATAATTTGTGTGTGAGCGAGGGTTTGGTTGCGCCCCAAACCCTTTACCTGTTGCAGTGTTGTCTTCTTCTTCATCTGCTTTGGCCATTCCGCCGAAGCCCGATCTGTTCCGGCTTTCATCTCTGGTGACATCTCGGTTGCCGGCGCCGGATGTCTTCCCTTTTTCTGTAGTCTTTGTGCCTCTCTTCTGACTATTAGACCACCATTCGGGATACCCGACGAGTTTGAAACATTGTTCCCGGGTATGTTTCGTCATGCCGCAATGATCACACTTGAGGTGAGTTTTGTCGTCTTTACTTGTTCCGATTCTTTTTCCATCGGCTCGTCGGTAGCCCTTTGACGCAAACCCTAGTCCGTCAATTTCAGAGGCCATTAGACCCACTGTGATACCCTGTGTGTCATTGAGAGGTGTTCCCAGAATATTCTGGTGAGCGGCCTCCTTGCGGACAGTAGCGTATGCAGTTTCTACGGTTGGAAGGGGTTCTAACCGGAGTATTTCCCTTTTTATAGGGTCATATTTCCGGTTGAGAGCGTTTAGAAACTGGAACAGTTTCTGTTCCGTCCTGATTTTGTGATACGCTTGGATATCGGCTGGGCAGGTCATAGGGTTTGGGTCAATCCGATCAATTTCTCCCCATACTCCTTGGAGTATAATCCACAATTCTTCTAGGGAGAGATTGTTCTGTTTGATTTCATTCGCCTTGACATGTAGGTTGAAAGTTTGGAGCTTGTCACGCCCACTGCTATATGTTATAGCCAGGGCATCCCACAGCGATTTTGCTGTCGGAAATTCGGTTAGATTGCTGGCGAGGGTTGGTTCGATGTTTTGTATGAGCCATGAGAAGACGACTAGGTCGTCTTGTTCCCATTGCTCATATTCTTCGCTGGTTTGGTTCGGTGGGTTGGTTGATAAATGGTTTAGGACGGCTTTTGATTTACCGCCTATGGCTACCCTCATCATCCGGGTCCATAAGGCATAATTCTGGCTGTTGAGCTTGAGGTTTATTTGAAGGTTATCGGACAGTTTTGGGTTTCGGTTTTGTGGGTTGAGGCCATTCTTGAGCAGATTGGCGATTTGA
This sequence comes from Scalesia atractyloides, assembly GCA_947069175.1. Taxonomy (NCBI): domain Eukaryota; kingdom Viridiplantae; phylum Streptophyta; class Magnoliopsida; order Asterales; family Asteraceae; genus Scalesia; species Scalesia atractyloides. Next base: position 89,680,160 of record CAMTDV010000028.1, on the reverse strand, counting down.
ATTGATAGATCTTCTCCCAAGTTATCGGCTTCGGCCATGGCAGCTTGGTTGAGAGGATGATTGGTTTGGGTGAGCAAGGTAAATGATGAACAGGTCAAGAACGACACTGCTCTGATACCATGTTAGAAGTTGATGCACAGAGCACTGAATTGAGGTATGTATTTATGTATATTTCATTACAAGAAAGGTATTGAATTTATACACAAAACCGTAATCTAAATGTAGAAGACAGCTTGGTTAACGGCTGGATTTACAGCTGATTACCAGCTGTCTTCGATCCTGCTAATCTTAACAGCTGATTACTAGCTGTTTTGACCTTGCTAAATTTGGGAGATGATGCTTGACTGATCCCGTAATCTTTTATTTTCAACAGTTAGAATGTATTCCGCGCCCTTATTTAGTTCGAACAAGGACAAACCTGTTAATTCCAGTTCTTATGATTACACTGTTTATATATGTAATTAATAATGTGTGTATATATAAGTTAAACTTCAGAATACTGTTAACATAAAATAAAATAAAATAAAAATATTTTACAATTCAACAGGATAACAAAATCAACACCAGAATCCATGTTCTTCATTACAGATATAGTATTTTTCTTCTAAAAAAAGGAATCTTGCAGCAAACATATGGATCAACATAAGTTAGAAGCAACATCAAAATAAAATGTATAAATAATATTTGGAAAAAATAAGATACAAGGTTCACCTTTACCTCTATCTACACTTTTCCAACAACACAAACATCCTCATTTGCACTAAAGCAATCCAATCCTTCAACGTTCATTTCAGAGTACATTACTTGAACCTCTTGTAACTTTCCATCCTCTTTGAGACCCGTAACAAGCTCACGCGCAACGTTTACACTCGGAAAAAACCCGTTTGCAACCATTTCCCGGTACCAGATATACCCTTCACTAAACATCTTAATCTCACATAGACCCTTAATCATCATGTCATAAGTATCAGCTTTCGGAACTAATCCAGATGCCTTCATTTGATCAACGATATCCTTCGATTCATGAATCTTTTGCTCCTTCAAATACGCTCTGATCAAACTATTGTATGCCATCCTATCGAGAAGAACTCCGTTATTAACCATCTCATGGTATAATGCGAACATTTTCTCAACAAAACCGAGCTCTGCGTAAAAATGAATCAGTTCGTTATATAGCAGACGGTCGAGGTTTAAGTTCATCTGTGACATTTCATTGACGAGTTTCTCTACGAGCGTTAAACCGTCTTTTTTGCATCCGGTAATTAGCGGATGATACGTGTTAATTGTAGGTTTTATTCCGGATGCTTTCATCTTCTCATATAACTCTAAACATTTTTCGCTGTTTCCCTTCATAGAATAGCCAGATATTAGCGAGTTATACGTTACTACATCATGTTTGAGATTGTTATTTTCTATATTTGAAGCGAGTTCTTCGGCTTCATCAACCATACCCTTTTTGCAGAGACCGTTTATCAACGTATTGTAAGTATACAACGTTGGAACTACATTATCGCTCGACATTTTATCAAACATCTTGTAAGCATCTTGTATATTTCCCTGGTTACAGTACCCATTAATCAGCATGTTATATATTCTCGTATTCGGTAAAACGCCTCTACTTGTCATATCGGTGAAAACCACTTGAGCTTCAAGAAGCCTTCCGTCTTTGCATAAATGGTTCACAAGAGAACCGTAACTTATGGCATTCGGGATTAACCCGTTAGCTTCCATTTCTTCGAGGAGTTGGAAACACTTGTCGAATTGTAAATTCCGACCAAAGCCATCAAGCAGTATGTTGTATGTCGCCACATCGGGAGAAAACGCCCATATCCGGCATCATTTTTATCCATTTTTCGGCCTCAACAAGATTACCAGATTGACAATACTGGTTGATCACTGAATTGATAGTGACGCAGCTTGGCTTTAACCCGTATGACTTCATTCTTTCGACCGTTAAAAGGGCCGTTTCTATATTACCTTCCCTGCAGTGACCGTCAACAATAGTATTGAATATTACCTCGGTCGGAACGAGCCCAGTGTCCAGTAATTTTACCAAAATCTCCTCAGCCTTGTTAGTTTTCCCTCCTTTGCATAACCGTTTAACAAAATGGCACACGTGTACGCATTAATACGAATACCATCCTTATCCACCTGTTCATACAACAACTCTAGAGCATTCAAATCACCAGATCTTGAAAACCCGTCAAACATAAAACTATAAGTAAACCCATCCGGAACAAACCCGTGAGCTTTCATATCGTCCCACACTTTCTTCGCCTCATCCATCCTCTTCCCTCTACAAAGCCCATTAAGCAGCGTATTAAACGTAATAACATTCGCCTCCACATTACGAACCTTCATCTTCTCCCGAATCCTAAACGCTTCATCCACATCGCCCACTTTACAATACCCATCAATCATCGTATTAAACGTGACCTTATCAGCCACCACACCCGTCTCAAGCATTTCATCAAACAGCTTCCGTGCATCCACCAACCTCTTCTCTTTACACAACCCACCAATCAAAACATTATACACAAACTTACTAACACCCATCCTACCATTCCCCCTCATGTACTCCATCAATTCAACACCCCTTCTCATATCCCCCATCTTAACAGCTGACTGTACAGCCTTCCCAAACGTAAACTTATCAACCCTAAAACCCGAACCAACAGCATGATCAAACAAACCCAACACTCTACTATACTGCCCACCAGAAACCAAACATTCAAGCAGCAAATTAAACGACGCAACTGAAGGAAAAAAGCCATCTTTTCTGATTAACATATAGAGATCAATACCTTCATTGGGGAAGTTTGCTTCAGCGCAAACTAATAACATCAAGCTTGAAAAAAGATGGGATTTTTTAGGGTAGTGAGTGTAGATATGAGAAGGGGTGGTGTTGGAATTGGAAGTTATTAGGGATTTGATTAGAGTCTTGGCTGTTTGGGTGTCGCCTTGTTGAAGTAGTGTTTGAAGGTTTGTGAGTTGTTCTTGTGGGTTAGTGGGTTCTGCAACACCATTTGGATTGATGGAAGAGAAGAACTTATTAGGGTTAGGGTTAGAGAGGGAAGAAAGTTGGAGTGTGAGATTGGGACAGAGACAGAGGCTTCTCTTTGCCATTCACGGTGTTTTGTTGAAGAAGTTTAGACCAAAACTTTATATGTTACTTTTTGCTAAACGACGACTCGAAATGGGCTAGAAAATATTGGGCTTATATATGTTGTGGCTAGGGGTGCACAATACGGGTTTTTGTTAATACCCGGTTTTGGGTATAAAATTGGTTTCGGGTATGATCTGATACTGGAAAATCGGGTATTAAGAGAAACTGGATAGAGTTTGGGTATGGGTGTTGAAGAGAAAAGTCATACGCTATGTATCCGGGTTGGGTATAATCGGGTTCGGGAATAACCGGACATTGGATCCGGGTATGGATACCGTTTATAAAAAAATATGTTTTTTTTTTATTTTACATAAAAGTAAATGTATTTAGAAATTAAATTTGGTTTGTAATTTGTAAAAGTAACTAAAAACAAATTACAATAACATAAATTCACTCAAATACAAATTATTTGTTTTGTAATATGCATTTTTAAAAAAACATAAATATAAAAGTTGAAAAGTAAACATAAAAATATATTTTAAAAATTCGGGTATTAAAAAAACCGGTATTGGGTATCGGGTATAATCGGGTTCGGGTATAGGGTTGACTGGTTCCGGGTATTTTCGGGTATATGTTTTGTTTACGGGTATTGAGATCAAATTGTATACCCTATCCATACCTACGGTTAGGGTTAGGTTCGGTTACAGGTATACAATAGTCGGGTAAAAAAATAACCGGTTTCTGGTTTTTTATCAGGTCCGATTCTGGATACAGGTTTTTTGTGCACCTCTAGTTGTGGCTCATTGAGTCGCCGACTCTTTCCATGAATTTGTTGGATTTTGATGATAGGTGTTGATTTCATTGGACATGTTGCAACTATAAAATGGAGTGGTGGTCCATTGGCAAAGATAAATCTTTTAAACACTTTGGGTATGGAAGGGGTAGATCTTGGGTTCAAGTCTACATGGTTTAAAGGAAATTTGCCATTAAAACAACAACAACAATAATAATAAACTGTTTATTTTTAGAGGAAAATGATGTATATTACCTACTTAAATATTAAATATCAAGTTTAATTCATATATTTAGAGGAAAATGATGTATATTACCTACTTAAATATTAAATATGAAGTTTAATTCATATATTTAGAGGAAAATGATGTATATTACCTACTTAAATATTAAATATGAAGTTTAATTCGTATTAAATTGATAATTTTGACAAACAATGCAACATAAACATGTTACGTATTACAATAGCAATGATGATAATACTCTTCTAAAATTGTATGGGACCAGGTTTAAACCTGTGATCTAAACCGTTGAGATCATACCAGTTCAAGTAATGAAAATTACAAAAATACTAAAATCAACTAATCGTAAAACTAAAAACTATCAAAAATAAATTGATTCCATTAAAAAAAAAAACTAGTGATGTTGAATAAAGTTCATCACTTTCATGTAAAAACAGTTTAACATATCACGAATCAAGCTTTCTGGTAGGTAAAATACAGACCACCAAGAATTCATGATATCTTAAAATATGCAACACATAATCTAATATTGTTTGCCATAAGTAAATACATACTTGACTTTTCCAAATACTTTTATAGCTCGGTTGCCACATTTCCTTTTCTCAACATAATCAATAGGTTTGAATTTTGCGAACCACCCTTGATTCTACACCCGTGTATTGTAGAACCCGAGTTTATCCACCACGCAATTCATCATCCTGTACGAAGAATGATTCAGATTTAAATGAAACATAATTTACAACTGAATTATATTAAAATCTGAATAATTATTCAAATTATTATTCAAGCCTTTTGATGAACCTGTATTAATATCCAAGCCTTACAATGGATCCGTAACCTATGACCCAAAGACTTAACTAAATATGACCCAAAGACTTAACTAAATACGGACCAAGATTATTTTCATTATCTTGGGCCTATGACCCAAAGGCTTAACTAAATATAGACCATGATTATTCGCATTATGTATATCCAAGCCCAAGTAATTATGAATTGTTTTTTTGTGCCCACGTGAGATATCAATTCTCCAAATTACAAATCATTCCCACAAAATTTTAATCTATTAGTGCTGGAACCTTTAGGAGTAGAAACCATAAATTTCCAAACAGTGCCATGATCTAGTGGTGCACAAATCGGGTTTTTTTTGAAAAACCGATTCCGGGTATGGAACCGGGTTCTGGTAGGATCAAGTTTTACAAAATCGGGTTTTTTGAAAAACCGGGTCGGGTCCGGGTCCGGATTTTATACAAAAAATGTACACCCTATATACCAGGTTCGGGTAGTGTCAGGGTCGGGTTTTCTAAAACCTGGGTATTATAATACCCTATTTCCGGGTTCGGGTATGCATCGGGTTGGGAAAAAACCCGCACTGGGTATTAAAAAACCCGACCGGGTATTCAACATAATCATGGTAAAATTGTTAAACTTAGATTCAAAACTATAATCTAAATATACTATGTGCAGGCCCATGTAATTGTTCCTCAAGAAAGAATTATTTTTCTCGTATATAGTTAATTTCTCTTTATAAAACCAGGTATTTATAAAAACCGGTTCTGGGTATATATAAAAACCGGGTACTTCTAAAACCGGGTATAAAAAAACCCGGTTCCGTTAGGGTTTTAGATCAGCTAAGCATATCCGGTCCCTACCCTATGAGTAGGTTTGGATTTGGGTTCAGGTATAAAAACCCGGGTTTTATAATACCCGGTTCCGGGTTTTTTGTGCACCACGCATGATCCATGATTTCATGTGTCTTTAAACTATTTTGGTTTTTATTTTGAACACATGGAACCCTTGGGTTTCACTATATATATTACATTTAAATAAAATTTAGAACACATACCCGTTTGTATATTTTTCTCAGTTCAATGATTAAACTTGTTACATCACAGAAAGCTCGTTTTGGTGGATGTAATGGATCGAAGTGGAACATAGGTTGGGATTCTGGAGGAAAGGCTATGAGGTCATAGGTTTTGTTTGGTGGTGCTGTTAAATTGTATATGTTGTTGTAGTTTCTTGTGTTATGTTGTAAAATTATGTTGCTGCTGCAGGCCTCTCTTAGCTCCTTAATGAGGTGGTGGTTTTGTTTTTATAAAAGCCTCACTAGCCATTCAAAAAAAAAAAAAATACTTATGTTGTAGTTCTAATGAGGGATTTAATGTTATATCGAATTACTAATCACATATATGTCTCTAGCTATATAGGATAATGTAGTATATAGTTAGAGACATGTATCTCATCACTAATTCGATACAACATTAAATCTCTTGTTAGAAGTAAACATAAGTATTAATTTAGAGGCGTTTGGAAAAGAAAACCATATAATATTAATCTTTTGGAAACCCAACAGGTTGGGCCATCTCATCCACTTTACTTGAGTACCTGTATGGCCTGCTGGGCCCCACTCCACTCACTGATTTTTTGTTGATGGTTCATACCACCAAGTAACAGTCTCCAACCACCCATCTGAATCAAACAATCTCCTCCCTCCTTCACACCTCTCGCATCACACCCGCCGGTATCTCCAGATCTACATTTTCTCAACCACCATGCCCGGTTTAGTTTCCGTCAAAACGCCACCACGAGTCTCCATTCCAGAAGACTACAACAACCAGATCCGGTCAACTCCTGACACAACCAACCCCAAAACAACACCACCGGCGCAACGGAGGCCTCCATCACCCTCTCCGTCATCCTCGCGCGCCAAGCCTTCACCAGATCGGAGCTCCGGAAAGAAGAAATCGCCAGAAAAGCAGTTACTACTCGATGAATCCTCTCTCGATAACCCCGATCTAGGTCCTTTTCTGTTAAAACTCGCGCGTGACACAATCGCGTCCGGTGACGGCCCGAGCAAGGCGCTGGACTACGCGCTGCGCGCGTCGAAGTCGTTCGAGCGATGTGCGGTTGAAGGAGAACCGAGCCTTGATCTGGCGATGTGTTTGCACGTTGTGGCGGCTATTTACTGCAGTTTGGGGAGGTTTGAGGAGGCATTCCGGTGTTGGATAGGGCGATTAAGGTTCCTGGGTTTCGAGAGGTGCGATCACGCGCTTGCTGTGTTTTCGGGGTATATGCAGCTCGGTGACACTCACTCCATGCTTGGTCAGCTTGATCGGTCAATTGAGTGCTATAAGGAAGGTTTGAAAATTCAGATGGAGGCGTTGGGAGATACAGATCCCAGAGTTGCTGAGACTTGCAGGTGAAGTTATTTATCACAATTCTCACTCTGATTTCAACCACCTTTTTATATGTGATATTATGTTATATGTATCCGGTTATTGCTCAGTTTATTCTTAGGCTTTGATCATGTATCTGTTGCTGCCTTTTTTTTTCTGTATAATTATTTGTTTATACAGTTACTTTCGATCTAGTAGTACAATTTAATTCGTCACAGTTCAGTTACTTCAACTGTGACGAATGTTATAGAATTTCCTCTTTTTATAATAGAACCGGTTCTGAAACAATGTAGAACTGTAGGAGTAGAGGGGAGCAGGGGACATCCAAAAACAGCTGTTTGACGTCTGAAGCCTGAACATGTTTAACTATGCTCATCATAAAATCATGAGTAAATTTTTTAATCAATCACTGATAAGAAATTACATCGAAATAGAAGGTAAACGGGCAACAAGCTGTGCCGCTACCCCTTTTTGAATAGCAAAACCAAGTCTTTTAAAAACTACATTAATAGATCTTGGGGTTATGACATTACTATATAGGATTTTGCTGATTTCTTAGAATGCTAGTATGTGTCATAAGTCCCATTGGAGTAGGTAAGTGTTTACAAATTATAATGCAGATTCTCATTTGTAGTGGTGTCATCTTATAGTGATAAATGTTTGTGTTGAACTACCAAATGTGTCATGGGGCAAATTGTATTACAGTAGGGGATGTGATAGCTTCTACATGGCTTTAAGAATTATACTTCATATATACACTTTTTGTTCACTATGTGATCGTATTATCTTTTTACTTTCCGTCACTACCCTATGATTCCATTTTGAAATGTCCTAATTTTAAATGCATGGTTATTCATTTCTGTAGATACTTAGCTGAGGCTCATGTCCAAGCAATGCAATTTGACGAGGCAGACACCTTGTGCAAAAGAACCCTTGAAATCCACAGAGTACACAGTGCACCTGCATCACTTGAAGAAGCAGCTGACAGACGATTAATGGCCCTCATATGTGAGGCGAAAGGAGATTACGAATCAGCCTTAGAACACCTTGTACTCGCCAGCATGGCAATGATTGCCAATGGACAAGATAATGAAGTTGCTGCAATAGATCTCAGCATAGGCAACATCTATTTATCACTCTCCCGTTTTGATGAAGCCGTTTTCTCTTATCAGAAAGCACTTACCGTCTTCAAAGCCTCAAAAGGTGATAATCACCCTGCAGTCGCCTCTGTTTTCGTCCGTCTTGCTGACCTGTACTACAAAACCGGAAAGCTCCGTGAATCAAGATCTTATTGCGAAAACGCTCTTAGAATTTACGAGAAACCCGTCCCTGGAACAACCCCAGAAGATATCGCTAATGGAATGACAGAAATTTCAGCAATTTACGAATCTTTCAACGAACCTGAGGAGGCATTAAAACTGCTACAAAAGTCGATGAAACTTCTGGAGGATAAGCCAGGTCAGCAGAGTACAATCGCAGGTGTAGAAGCGCGTATGGGTGTCATGTTTTACATGGTGGGAAGATATGAAGAAGCAAGAGGCACCTTTGAAAGTGCTGTCGCTAAACTTAGGGCCAGCGGAGAAAGAAAATCAGCGTTTTTTGGTGTAGTTTTGAACCAGATGGGATTATCTTGTGTCCAGCTGTTCAAAATAGACGAAGCTGCTGAGTTGTTCGAGGAAGCAAGAGAGATTTTGGAACAGGAATGCGGTCCATGTCATCAAGACACCCTTGGAGTATACAGTAATCTTGCAGCCACATATGATGCTTTGGGGAGGTAACAATATATATCTTGTTTATAACTACAGTTTAATAATATGTATGCAAATATTTTATAGAGTTTGTAACATATGCAGAGTGGAAGATGCAATTGAGATATTGGAATATGTTTTAAAACTAAGAGAAGAAAAACTGGGAACTGCAAACCCGGATTTCGATGACGAGAAGAAACGGCTGGCGGAGCTTTTGAAAGAAGCGGGAAGGTCGCGCAGCAAGAAAGCAAAGTCACTGGAGAATCTTATTGATCCCAACTCAAAGAGGACAAAGAAGGAGGCTTCATCAAAGAAATGGTCTGCTTTTGGCTTTAGAAGTTAATAAAATAAAAAACATAATATATTCTTTCTCTAATTACTATTGCTATTTACTACAACCTTCACTCATCAATCAGTTGTAGAAATGGTTTTATGTGTATAGTGTTTTTTTATTTGATTGACAGCCTTTTGTTTTGTTATTTTGTTGTTATTGGGGCTTTGAGTTTGTTTTCTCATTTTGTTGTATGGAATGGAATATCTATATTTTATTTTATTTTATTTGTGATTTATGAGATTTGTTACAATGGGATTAACCTTAAATTACAATACTGTGTTGTACTATATATATACTATCTAGATCAAATACAAATAGAATTAACTTGTTAATAAGCATTATATATAGAGAGAGAGAAAGAGATGTTCTGTTGGAAATTCATTTTTCGCACAAAGGGGTAAAGAGATAATCACACAACCATTATCTATAACGCTATAACACAACAAAATTATTAAAAAAAAGTGTTTTAAAAATCACATTTACATTTTTACGGGGATGCGATAATTTTGTTTCTCCAAAGCATAACAAGACCATCTCCGTCGCATGCTCTACGTGGAGCAACCCATCCAATGGACAAGGCTGAAGAGCTTCGCCCTTCGGATGTATGCTCGTAAAAAAGGCTTGGAAGGGCGGGTATTGTCAGAGGGAATGAGAGATGGAAGAAATGCCCATAAAAAGAAGAAGACGGTCGAGGAAATACAACCGATCATAGCGATGTGAAGGTGGGCAGGCCGACCTTAAATCTGGTAGCTCTGTGGATGGTGTGGGGTTAACATCAACAGTGGTCTAATTTGGTTATCTACTTGAGATAAAGACAAGACAAGTGGAGTTGTTTTCCATTTCCTAATTATTTCTCTAAATAGTATACAATGTTAGTTGTATCACATTTCAACAGGTATTTATGATTACTAATTTTAAATATATATATATATATATATTATATATATATATATATATATATATATTATGATAAGCATCAAATGTGAACATGTCAATGTCCTTAGTGTGTAACACCCTAATTTCTAATAAATATCAAATGTGACATGAGCTTACAAGATAGGTATGGAATCAAACAAGTACATGTAAAATGGACAAATTTTGAGAAATTTACCGGAATCTACAATAGACAATAAACAATTGACGAAGTGATAGTAACGACATGAATCATGTGACTAATGTTTGAGAGACATGAAAGCCTGGGTTGCTATGACGTAGATTTGAGAGCTTATTCGCAACTCCACCTTGTTGACGAATGTCTCATTGATGGAAAAACCATCAAAGAGGTAAAAAAACGTCATCTTCCAACGACCACTCCACTAATCAACGTTTGGATGTCATGTGTTGATCCAACCTAAACTTAAACGATGATGACTTTAAAGGCTAAAAGGAACTAGTACGATCATTCGGTAGAGATGACAAAGGTAAAATACTTGTTACAATAATATTGTAACTATAAAAAAAAAACTAAAACAAAGATTTTAGCCAAGCTAGTCGTACTCAAAACAATAAAGTGGCATGGAAGCAACATATAATAACAGTTTCTAGTTGTTAAAGTTAACTCGTAGACCATTAGTCAAGTAGCCATATCACTTCAAATAAGATGATCTACTTGGATGATTCTAATGGTGCTACATTGTACATACTAAAAGCATTCATACAAGCTCTAGTTGACTGTTAATAGGGCTAGTCGGTCTAGCCACGTTTTCCGGGGTCAATTCGCTTTTACCTTCTCTTCTTGCGATCATCTCTTGTGTTGATTTGTAAAAAGTAGCATATAGGATTAGTTGTGCCAATCCAAAAAGCGCCCCGAGTCCATTAGGTATCTGGAATAAAATAAACATAAATTGTTGAAAGAAAAGGCAAATTGGATTTAAATAATCCAAACTGTCTGTTTTCGGCCATAAGTGTTTAACAATTGTGTTTAGCATACAAACTAAAATAGAAAAAGAATGATTACCGCGACAAATGGATCAAACCGTATTAGGGCAAAAGATAACCAACAAACGCCATTTGCAAAACAAAAGACAGAAAGTAGAAATGGCATGTACTCAACACTCTTTGTTGTGATCACTGTTTTCTGCATAGACAATTATTAGGTAAATGTAATCATCTTAGAATAAATGATTATAATCTTATAGAACTTATTCTAAAGATAATAAATAAGACTTTAACATTTTCTATACTTTGAATGAGATCATACCATAATAGATAGAGGAGATGCATACATCATAATGTTACCCGCGATGGAGATGCCACCAACGATCACTGCTCGGATCTTTGTCGTATGTGTTAGCGTCAAAATCAATACAACCAAGACGCTGAGAAATATAATCTCGACAAGCAACGCTAATGACACCATAATTCTTTTTTTGCGGTCGGAATAGAAAATAAAAATAAATAAATAGATCGACTCGATAACAAATCCTGCTCCATTTGTGGTTGAGGCAACAAGCTATGAGGTTGCACAAAAGGCAGGCCGTAGAAGACCAATAGGCCACAATTCACAAAGGTGACCAAATATGGCACAGGTGAAAATCTTTCGACCGATTTTCTTTTCCATATCCTATGAAACGTTGGCCTGAAATATTACCGAGTATCAATTAAAATTGTTCAAAATGTGAGTTTATAAAATTATTTAAAGACTTACATCGTTCTATACATACATACATACATACATACGTACGTATGTATACGACTCAGAATGATAAACTTACACCGTTGACAAGAACAATATGATTGAAATGATGTTACCTGAAAACAAAATAAGAAAAAGTTATGAATTACCAATATTGTGTGTGTGATCCATCCTATATGGAATATAAAACATATAAGCAACTTTTTTAATGGTATCTCTTAGATATACTGAAAATTTGAATATCATCTAGAAGGCCTTTTGAAAATATATTGGGAATGATAGAAAATACTTTGTAAAAAAAAATAACACTATTGATGCTTTAATATGTCATATTATATAAGAATTTTTTGAAGGATAGTGCTTACCGATGACACCAATTACAATGCGAGCTAAATCAGCAGAAACCATGGCTCTGGATGAACTCTTTGTGCATGTGTTTGTGTGTTTGAGAGAGGCGTTATTGTATATTGAGTTAGGCAAAGATTGGATTTATAATTGCATTTTATTATTATTATTTCTAGAAAAAAAATATTCAATTGGGATATGGTCATTTTCAATATTAAGTTAGTTCGCTCCAAAAAAATATTCATTTTCAATATTAAGTTAGTTCGCTCCAAAAAAATATTCATTTAGTACTCGTTCTAATATAATTTCTACAATATTATTGGAATACAACAACGATAACCAGACTCATTACAATCTCACTCATAATCAGGCTATTGGCGGGTAACAACATTATTGCAATTAAAATATTTATTTTCATTCCTTGAATATTACCATGAAGGCAGGGACGGACCTACCGTATTGGTAGGGGTAGCCTCCGCTACCCCTTGGCGCTCCGACGGTAGTGTAAATTTTTGAAAAAATTGACATTTTTTTTAATTTCGTTACCCCTTTTCTATAAAATGTTACCCCTACGAAGATTTTCTGGATCCGCAACTACATGAAGGTAAATGAATCAATGCCTAGGCAACTAAATTTATATTGTGATTAACAAAGTATATTATTGATATAACATGAAGAAATAATTGAGTGTCGAAAGGAAATATGTTGGTTACTTGTCGTGTTCACAAATTAAAGTACCATTTAGACAATATATATAGTAAGTCTTTGTAAATAGACAAACATCATGTGAGTTGCATATAACATTAAGATGTCATATTATTTCTGTTAAGTTATTTCTGTTATCATCTTTTTTCTTAAATCGGTTTAAAATTAATCATGGTGTTTTTTTTTTTCAATTTTGTCACTTAATTTTAGAAAGTCACTCGTTAAATATTTATTCCTTTTAACATTTGATGCTTATCAAAATGATTTTAATAGTTAACTTGTTTATTTTTATTAGTTATCAAAATGAGATTGAAAACACAACCACATGTTAGCAGTTGGAAAGTGATACAACTATGATTATATCAGTGGCGGATTTAGAAAATCCATATAGGGGTAACGTTTCAATGAAAAGGGGTAACCAAATCAAAAAAACGTTAAATTTTTCCAAAATTTACAATATTGTCGGAGCG